>LR738713.1:205757662-205783383 GCA_902687465.1 Secale cereale | reverse complement strand
AAGTTTCCATGGGCATGAACAAAGTTCAAGGCTAGCTCCCACTTTAACAATGCTCGTCTTTCTCACTTTCACTTTTCTTTTTGAAAAAGTTTTAGGTTCCCCTCTTTATTTTTTTTGTTTTTAAACTTTATAAAAGCACACAACAGAAATAAATGAATCTCTAAAACTTCCGGGTTGCCTCCCTGGCAGCGCTTTCTTTAAAACCATTAAGCTAGTCATATAGTGCTCAAGTAATGGATCCACCCGGATCCCAAGGTATATCAAAGCCAATTTTAATTAACTATGATTTGACATTTAGTAGTGAGCACAAAGTGATATGTGTCATGCGACAACGAAGTCTAACTCTCTTCCTATGCATCGTCATGTCATATGAGAACAATTCATGCACATCAAGTAAAGGCCAACACATAGTATAAACAGTTTCTTGCAATTCTATCGTGTTGGAAACGTAGAGAGGCGGAGATATAGTTCCTCTCTCATAATAATTGCAAGTAGGAGCAGCAAGCACATGCATATTATACTCATGTGTAACAGAAAATGGCAACCCATAAATATAATCCTTAATAAGAGCAAACTTCTCCGATATAGTGTAGCTGGGAGAATTCAAAAAGATAATAGGACTATCATGCGTGGGTGCAATAGCAACTATCTCATGTTTAACATAAGGAACTATCGCAAGTTCATCTCCATAAGCATAATTCATATTGGCATCTTGGCAACAAGCTTAGCAAGCATCAATTTCATCAAAAATGGATATTTGAAACGAATCCAAGGGATCATAGCAATCATCATAGAATTCATCCTTCGGTAAGCATGAAGGGAAATTAAACAATGTATAAGTTGAAGAGTTACTCTCATTAGAAGGTGGGAACGGGTAGCTAATCCGCTCTTCCTCCTTTTGTTCTTCGCTCTCCTCGTCATCTTTTTCATCTAATGAGCTCACAGTGTCATCAATTTCTTCTTACATAGATTACTGCAAAATATTAGTCTCTTCTTGGACAGCGGAAACCTTCTCAATAAACGCATCAATATTGGCATTGTATTCATAATTCTCATAGCAATATTTCAATATAGCAAAATTTTCAGGCCTATAAACATCATCATCAAAAGCTTCATACCTTTTAAACAAAGATTCAATTTCATAAGCACCTTTAAAAGCAACGAATTCTTCTATTTGTTCCACATCATAATAATCATATACACCATTAGCATAAGAGGCTAAGGTTTCATCATCATTAAATTTGCATGAAAAGGGAAGGTGTGGAGCCTTCACCCTAGAGCAACCAGTATAATCATATCTCAATCATAGATCCCAAGCATACCAACGCAACATATAAATTTGATTCCATAATAGTTTCCCTTATTGTGTCAAGTGATAATCCCTAAAGTATTCACGTTGATCGAACGTTACTCCCATTATATAGTTGAACGGGGTTTTCTCAGGATTATCAAAGTAGTACATAATATTTTTCACATAATGAGCGTCGAGGGTTTTAGGAGGTTCCCCATCTCCATGAGTAGCAAGTACACCTAATTTTTTGGTATTTCGTGTTCCATATCCATAACTAAAGATAGAGAACAACTTAGAACAACAAATAAAATCTACTTAGTGATAAAGCAAACAAGCACACATGAGAATATTCACTCCCCGGCAATGGCGCCAGAGAATGGTTTTCATAACCCACAAGTGTAGGGGATCAGTTGTAGCCTCTTTCGATAAGTAAGAGTGTCGAACCCAACGAGGAGCTAAAGGTAGAACAAATATTCCCTCAAGTTCTATCGACCACCGATACAACTCTACGCACGCTTAATGTTTACTTTACCTAGAACAAGTATGAAACTGGAAGTACTTTGTTGGTGTTGTGGGATAGGTGTGCAAGAATAAAAAGAGCATGTAAATAAAAACTAGGGGCTGTTTAGATAAACAAGTAATAAAGTTAGTAATAGCGAGTGTGGAAAAGTGGTGGTAGTAGTTGAGAAATTGTCCCTAAGCAATTGACTACGTTACAAGACCGATAGCAAGTCTTATGTGGGAGAGGCCACTGCTAGCATGTCATCCCTGACTTGGAATTCTATGCACTTATGATTGGAACTATTAGCAAGCATCCACAACTACTAACGTTCATTAAGGTAAAACCCAACCATAGCATTAAGACATATTGGTCCCCCTTCAATCCCGTATGCATCAATTTCTACGCTAGGTTGAAGCTTCTGTCACTCTTGCCCTCCAATATGTAGTCCTATCAACATACAACTAACCCTATAGTGTGATCCACGCGCGCGCTCATATTATGGGCACCAAAGGACAGCAACATAACCACAATAAAATTAAACCAATCATAGCAATTAACCAATTACCGATAGGATAACGAAAATCTACTCAGACATCATAGGATGGCAACACATCATTGGATAATAATATGAAGCATAAAGCACCATGTTCAAGTAGAGGGTACAACGGGTTGCGGGAGAGTGGACCGCTATAGATAGATGGAGGAAGGTGATGAAGATGTTGGTGAAGATGACGGAGGTGTTGGTGTAGATCACCGTCGCACGATGATGGCCCCAGCGGTGTTCCGGCGCCACCGGGAGAGAGGGGGAGAGAGCCCCCTCCTTCTCCTTCTTCCTTGGCCTTCTCTCTAGGTGGGAGAAGGGTTCTCCCTCTGGTCCATGGCCTCCATGGCATGGGAGGGGCGAGAGCCCCTCCGAGATTGGATTTGTCTCTCTGTCTCTCTCTATTTCTGCGTTCCCACATTTTGGCCTTTCACCATTTCTTATATTCCTGGAGATCCGTAACTCCGACTGGGCTGAATTCTTGACACAATATCTATCCGGATATTAGCTTTCTTGCGGACAAAGA
Source organism: Secale cereale (assembly GCA_902687465.1). Taxonomy (NCBI): domain Eukaryota; kingdom Viridiplantae; phylum Streptophyta; class Magnoliopsida; order Poales; family Poaceae; genus Secale; species Secale cereale. Next base: position 205,780,523 of record LR738713.1, on the reverse strand, counting down.
AGGGCACCAACCGCATTACGGGGTGGCCACAAGGGCACAGGGCGTGCCTGACGTAATGCCCAAAATGAGATTATACCTCCTACATGTCGAGGCACGATTTAAAGGTATAAGCTCATACTAGAATGATCTCAAGTATGGTATCGTTGCACGACTCACGTAAAATAGGGATGAAATTGCAAAAGAGTAGTTGGCTTACACTCGCCACGTCACACAATACATTACATAAGCAAATCATAATCCAAATAACATCACAGTCCGACTACGGGCGAAGATCCAAATGAAAGATACCAAATAAATAAAGCCACAAGGTCCGAATCACCCCTAGTAGAAGCCACTACTGATCATCGGGATAGTGCACATAGTATCGCTCACGTTCTTCGTCGAACTCCCAGTACAGCTCTGTGCCGTCACCTATGTAGTTCACCATAGTACCTGCATCTGGTGTTGTGTAGAATCTGTGAGCCACGGAGGACTCAGCAATCCCGTTCCCGGGTTGCAAAACTATCTAAGCCTTGGGTGTGGAACAAGGCTGAAGAAAATAAAGGTTGCAGCTGCACTAGCACTAGCTTACGTGTTTAGAGCGAGAAGAGAGGTGCCACGAGCGACAAAGAGATCATGAAGTGATCCTAACTAAGCACGTCAATCATAACCCCACCGTGTTCACTTCCCGAACCCCTTCGGAAAATGACCGTCACGGTTACTCATGCTGGTAGTGTGTTCTGAACATGGTGTCAAGTTTTCTACAACCGGATATTAACAAATTCCCATCTGCCACATAACCGCGGGCACGGCTTTCGAAAGATCAAACCCTGCAGGGGTGTCCCAACTTAGCCCATCACAAGCTCACGATCCGAGGAGTCGCAACTCCAAGGTGGGAAGGCCCGAGTATTCTCGGAATCCCGTGCTCAAGATATTCTGACATAGGTAAAACTAATCCAGCAAGACCTCTCGACGTGCCGACACCCTGACAGTAGCCGCGCGTATCTAGTCTCAGGCCACAACCGGATGAGCACAGCATACAGTGACCAAAACCCAAGTTGCCAAGGGGGGGTACCGCACACGACTCTAGTTTGGACCAACACTCAAATCGAGCACTAGCCTAGGGGGGTTGATTAATTAATCCTCTGGTAAATTACTCCCTCAGCAAGTTTTAGTTGTTAGGAAAATGTAGAACCAATGTCGGGCCTCGCTGGAAAAGCTTTAGCGCTAAGCGGGTTATCGAGGGGGTCCCATAACCCCAACCGTGTTAGGAATGCGTAATCAAGGAACATAACACCGGTTTATACGGTTCCTAGGGTGGCATGAGTGGAACAAAACACCAAGCGAGAGGCTTAGCCTTCCACCCGTTGCCAAGTATATAGATGATTTAGTTTAACAGATTATATAGTGTGATATCCCAACAATAACTTCAACATGAAGCAAGAATCTTCAAATCTTCTCCTGCAACTAGAATGCTATAAGAGGGGATGAGCGAAGCTTACGTAGCCAAGCAAAGGTTTGCAAGGTTGGGAGGTTAGACAGATTCATGGCTACAATAGGAGGCTGACAAACAAACATGGGCATCGAGGCAATAAGCTAAAGAGCGAGACATCTAGCAATAGACAAAGATAGTAATGATATCTGGGTCAGGTCATCTTTCCTGTCGAGTCGTCGATGGGATCGTAAGATGGCTCCTCGTACTCAACCTCGGTAGGAACCTCGCACTCGGTCTCGGCTTCCGGCTCTACTCAACACAAGAACACAACATGGCACGATATCAAACAAGGTGCAATGCACAATCAACATGATACAAGTATGATGCATTTCATGGCAATGGATGAAGCACATAAGAACAATACAAAACAACAAGTTTAAATGAGGCCGGAATCAACATATAGCAAATCCGGTAAGTCACCATATGCATATATTGAAATTGGTCCAGATCTGAACAAACCATAAGTTAAGTTGTTAAACAGCAAGTTAGCATGCACCATGATGATCTACACGAAATTCTAGTCAAGTTTCATATAAAGTTTGTTTAATTCGGAGCTACGGTCTAGAAGATATGAGCAAAACAAGACAAGCATGGCACTAGTGCAAGATGCACCCAAACATCAAGCAAACATACTCCAAACATGTAAACAACATGATATTATGATTCTTCATGCAAAATCACACAAGTTTCATATAGGGCACGCTCAAAACGGAGCAACGGTTCAACACATACACACGAAACAAGATACAATGCAAAGCTGAAATTAACAGCCAAATAGCAACTTTGGAGCAAGAAATATATACTCTACAGCACTCAAACACGGTGACAAGAAGCATGGACATGAAGTAGACATATCCTACAGAAAACAACTCCATTGGAGCAACTCCATAGGAGGCATGGATCAATAGCAACAAGCTACACCAAATTGATCATGCTGTTAAAAACCTGACAGTTATAATTTATAGCAACTTGAGTGCAAGAAATAAATAAGCTACAACAAGCCAAAAGTGCAAGTGAGGGCATGGATGGATAGACAATAACATTGACAACAAGTAATGATCATTGGCCACTCCAAAACAAGCATGGATTTGACTAGGGCAGCAAGCAAACATAGCATCAGGTTATGACAGATTCCAGACTTGGCAGAAATTTCACTAAGTATAAAACAGATATGTTGGCATGGCATGTTTACAAGCATGTTTAAGTCACCTGAATTCATATCATGAAAATTGGTTTGCACCACAGCAAAGACCATATGATGGAGATCCTAAAACATATTGACATGTGACATGGAGACAAACACATCAATAGCAACGAACACTTCAAATCAGCATCTCTTAACATGTTTCATAACTTAACAGCCACATGCACTTTTGCAACAGAGATTAACATGTCAATATGAACCCTAACATGAATGCTACAGCAACCATCATGTAGACCATTTCCCAATGAACATTTTGACATATCATTTGCTCCATTTGGATAAACATGCACCAAGTTATCACATCTCAAACATGGCATAAAAATAACAAGTAACAGCAGTTTATAACAAGTAGCACTCTTGTCATGAAGATTAGGACATCTAGATGATCTCAAACAAGCATGCCACAATGGAACAAAATGTATAGCACATCACCACGATCATTTTGATATATCATATGCACAATTTGGACAAGCACACTAAAAGTTACAGCCTTGCAAAGTTGCAACAAAAATCAGAAAACCTGGGACTTAGTGAAAAAAAACAACCTCAAGAGGGGGGTCGGGCGGACACGTCCGGATCGGTGGATCGGGCGGCGGCTTACGGGTCGGGCGTCGGGTCGGAGCGGTTCGGGTCCGCCCGCACCGCAAGGGTTGCAGCTGGCGGCGAAGTCGACAGATCCGGCCGGGATCGAGGCGGCCGGCGGCGGAGTCGACGGATCCGGCCGAGATCGAGGCTCGCCGGAGGAGCTTCGTGGGAGGCGCGGCGGCCGAGCCACGGGATGGAGATGGCGGCGGGGACGCGGCCCGGCGGTGGCTGCGGGGTCGCCGGAGGCGAAGGTGGCGGTGGTGGTGGCCGAGGCCGGCGGCGGTGACGTTCCGCGGCGGCGGCGTCGCCGGAGGCGGCGGGGAAGGCGTCGGGCGCGGGGGCTAGCGGCGGTGTAGCGCACGGGCCGGCGGGCTCCGCCTGGTCCCGGCGGGCCGGCGGCTGGAGGGATCCGGTCGGTGACACGTGGCGGCCAGCGAGAGGCCGAGGGGGCGGAGGCGGACACGTCCGGCCGGGGACGGACACGTCCGGCGGCTGCGGGAGGAGAGGAGCTAGGGTTTGGACGCAAAAATGGATGTGGGGGACTAATTTATAGGCATAGGGAGCTAGGAGACTCCAAATGGGGTGCAGTTTCGGCCACGCGATCAAGATTCGACGACCGAGATGATGGGAAGGGTTGTGGTGGGTTAGTGGGCTGTTGTGGAGGGGGTCTTGGGCCTTAAAGAAGAGGTCCTTTTAGCCCACTAGGTTAACCGTTGGAGTACCAAATGAACTCCAAACGCGACGAAACATGACAGGCGGCCTACACGTACCAAAACAACATCGCACGACAAGTCTCACCTCATTCCGGAAACGTTACACGGCCACACACGAAAGAAGGACTCGGGGATGCCACGTGCACGTGTGTGAGCGTCGGAACTCGAAACAGACAACGGGAAGAGACGAGTGGGACCAGGTGCAAGTGACAACACAAATGCAATGCAATGCACAAGTCAACATGACATGGATGAAATGCACACACGCACACGACAAAACGAAGAAACCCGAAATGAAAGAAGAGCCCAGAATGGACTTGATGAAGTCAAAGTTTCATATATTGCCATAATTGGAAAGTGTTACATCTGGGGCATTACACCTGACCCCCTGGGGCGCGTCCCTTGCTTCGTGGACCCCTCGGGCATCGTCTCACGTTGATTATTCTTCCCAAAATTCATAAATATTCCAAAAAAATCTCCGTGCGTTTTTATCCCGTTAGGACTCCGTTTGATATGGATATTCTGCGAAACAAAAAACATGCAACAAAAAGGAACTGGCATTGGGCGCTGGATCAATATGTTAGTCCCAAAAATAGTATAAAAAGTTGCCAAAAGTATATGAAAGTTGTATAATATTGGTATGGAACAATCAAAAATTATAGATACGACGGAGACGTATCAGTCTTCCCTTTATCTTTGAAGGGAAAGACATTGACATGGTTTAGGCTATGAGATGATATTGGATCATGGAACTACAACCGGTTGAAACTGGAATTTCATCAGAAGTTCTACCCTATGCATCAGGTTAATCGTGATCGTAATTATATATATATAATTTTTGGCCTCGCTAAGGAGAAAGTATCGCTCAAGCTTGGGGGAGGCTTAATTCAATGTTATATTCATGCCCCAATCATGAGCTCTCAAGAGAAATTATTATTCAAAATTTCTATGCTCGGCTATCTCTCGATAATCGCTCCATGCTCGATACTTCTTGCACTGGTTCTTTTATGATGAATACTATTAAATTCAAATGGGATTTATTGGAAAGAATTAAACGCAACTCTGAAGATTGGGATCTCGACGAAGGAAGGAGTCAGGTATAACACCTAAGTTTGATTGTGTTAATATTTTATGGATACCAATGTTTTCTGTGAATTTAGCACTAAATATGGACTTGACTCTGAGATAGTAGCTTCTTTCTGTGAATCATTTGCTACTCATGTTGGCCACCCTAAGGAGAAGTTGTTTAAATATCATCCTCCCATTCAAGTAAAAGTAGTTGAACCTGTTAAAGTTGAAGAAAATACTATCACTTATAATGTTGATCCTATTGTTCCTACCGCTTATATTGAGAAACCACCCTTCCCTGCTAGAATAAAGGATCATGCTAAAGCTTCAACTATGGTTCGTAAGAGTAATACTAGAACACCTACACCCTCTGAGCAAATTAAAGTTGAACCTAGTGTTGCTGTGGTTAAGGATCTCTAGGTCGATACCCTTCACATACCTAGGTCTTCCTCTGGGCACGTCTTGGCCCACCAATCAAGATTTCATGCCTCTGGTCTACTCCATTGAGAGAAACCTGTCCCCCACACTCTCCCTCATGTCACATGCTAGAAAATTGACCTTGCTCAACTCGACGGTCACGTCACTGCTCATCTATGCGATGTGCACCCTCTACTTTCCACCTAAACTTATTGACATGCTTGATAAAATCAGAAGGAGATGCTTGTGGGTCAAGAAAACAGAGCAAGGTGACAAGTGCAACTCTCTTGCTGCCTGGGATATGGTGTGTAAACCTAAAAGCAAAGGTGGCCTTGGAGTCCTCAACCTATCTATCCAGAATGAAGCCTTGCTACTTAAAAACCTACACAAATTCTATAATAAGATGGACATCCCCTGGGTTCAATTAACTTGGGACTCTTACTACCAAGGGAGGATACCTCAAGCTACTGATCCAGCTGGATCCTTCTGGTGGCGCGATATCCTCAAACTCTCGCCCAAGTTTAGGGGAGTCTCAAGCATTAATATTGTCTGTGGCACCACTGCCTTGCTTTGGAAAGATCTCTGGGGGGAACAGATCCTGCAAGACTCACACCCCCATGTGTTTTCTTATTATTTGAACGAGGACATCTCCGTCAAAGATTTCTTGGGGATCACGTCCTTGCATGAAGCATTTCACCTACCGCTGTCGCCCCAAGCGCTTGATGAGGTCAGACAAATGCAAACAATAGCTACTGAACTTCAACCTTCAACTGCAACCTCAGATGTGTGGCATTATGTCTAGGGTAAAACAATCTTGAAGTCAACGGATTATTACCATTTCTTCTTCAAAGACCTCCACTCCCACCAAGTCTTTGACTGGATCTGGAAATCTAAATGCACCATGAAGCTTAAGGTGTTTGCTTGGCTTCTTTTCCATGATCAACTCAACACGCGCAACATGCTAAAAAGAAGGCATTACAACATCGGGGATGATCACAACTTCTTGCTCTATGATCAAAGCATTGAAGAAACCGTTGAACATATGGTTTTCACCTGCGTTTTTAGCAAGAGTTGCTGGGATAAATTTGGCATGCTATGGGATCCTTTCACTGATAGGCTACAAGCTATTCATGACCAGAAGAACAACTGCCCGTCACCTTTGTTCATGGAGAAATTCACTGTGGCTGCTTGGAGCATCTGGAAGGAAAGGAACAATCATCACTTCAGAGCTATACTGCCATCCTTTCAGTCTTGGCTTGAGAGATTTAAGAGAGACTTTGGACTCCTGCAGCATAGGGTTAAAGAGGCACATAAGAATGTAGTACTTGATTTTGTAAACTCTCTTTGATACAAATTTCCATCCCCGGTATTCTTCCCATTTGCCACAAAGTGCCTGGGAACCACCCCATGTAAATATCCATCTGTACAGTATTACATTTTTGTTTAATGCATTAACACAGTAGGAGTCTTCCCTACTGTTCACAGTCAAAAAAAATTGATGGGCATGTTATTTACCTCTATGATGAAGCTGCTAGAATTGCTAGACCCGATACTAAAAATAAACATAGACCTGTTGTAGGCATGCCTGTTATTTCTATTAAAATAGGAGATCATTGCTATCATGGCTTATGTGACATGGGAGCTAGTGCTAGTGCGATACCTCATTCCTTATACGAAGAAATCATGCATGACTTTGCACCTGCTGAGCTAGAAGGTATTGATGTTACAATTAAGCTTGCTAGTAGAGATACTATTTCACCAATGGGGATTGTTAGAGATGTTGAAGTCTTGTGTGGGAAAGTTAAATACCCTACTGACTATCTTGTTCTTGGTTCGCCACAAGATGACTTTTGCCCCATTATATTTGGTAGACCCTTCTTGAATACTGCTAATGCTAAGATAGACTGCAAAGAGGACGTTGTTACTATTGGTTTAGGGGATATGTCTCATGATTTTAACTTTGCTAAATTTCGTAGACAACCCCATGATAAAGAATTGCCTAGTAAGGATGAAATTATTTGACTTGCTTCTATTGCTTTGCCTCCTAACTATCCTTTACAACATTATCCCCTAGACCATAAAAATGATATGTATATGAATGAGAGAAGGGAACTAGATGAAATATTCTCTAAACAGGGACCTTTATTGAAACACAACTTGCCTATTGAAATTCTAGGGGATCCTCCTCCACCCAAGGGTGATACCGTGTTTGAGATCAAACCCTTACCTGATACTCTTAAGTATGCTTATATTGATGAAAAGAAGATATATCCTGTTATTATTAGTGCTAACCTTTCAGAGCAGGTGTCGGGGAAACTGATCCACGAACACCTATGGGGACCGAGCCCCTTTCGGTTCGGCGGGGGGCGGAGGTTGCACGAAGAGCGGATCGAGGCGAGGCACACGAGCAGTTTACCCAGGTTCGGGCCGCACGGATGCGTAAAACCCTACTCCTGCTTTGTGGTTTGTATTGAGTTCTTGCTCGGGAGCGCTGAGTGCTACCGTACACTCTAGCAGCTAACGAGACCAAGCGTGAGTGTTCCGATGCTTCAAACCCCTCTCTACGTTGCACATGGGCCTCCTTTTATATGCTCAAGGGGTCACCGACAGGTGGCAACATAGACAAGCGTAAAAATGGAAAGGTGTTGTAGTTGGTACAACTACCTGTACAGTGCATCATACCTAAACCTGACGGTAGGGGACAAGGGCATTAAATGCCCGTCTGTGTCGCCCCAAACAGTGCAAAAAGGGACCGTCAGGGGCGCCACCGCTCGCCACGATGGCAAGCTTGTCAGCACCGCTTGCCACCGCACACCGCTGGCTGCACAGCTTCCCGCCACGTACGCCTGGAAGGGTCCCAGGGCGACACGTTGGTGGATGCGCTGGAGCGTGGGTACAGAGCGGTAGCTTGCTGCGGCAAGCGCCTTGCCGCGGCCATTGTCTTTTCGCGTCCGGGAGCTTGTCGCTCATCGGGCCTTGCCGGGACGCGTGACGCGTTGCGGCAAGTTCCTTGAGATGCCTTGGTTGGCCTTCCCGGCAAGCTCCTCTCGCCGGGGTCTTGTGCCTTGAGTGGCCTTCCCGGCAAGTTCCTCTTGCCGGGGCCTTGTCTTATTGACTTGAATACTTTGTTCTTGAATGGCTCCAAAGGAACCACAGAGGACCTTGGCGGTCGCCCAGCAAGCCTTGCCGCGGGGTGCTGCGACTGCCCGTGCACAAGTTCGGGATACTAGGGTACCCCTACTCTAGTACGCCGACAGGAGCCCCCGGGCCTGGGCCATACACGGTGCCGAGCGCTGTTGGGCCAGGCCCAAAACAGGGCACGGGCACGCGCGGCCTGGGTTACGCCGTATCTTTCTCCGTATACACCGCGCCCTCCCCTAACATCACGCGTTGAATGCGGTGTCGTGGGAGAGATCGTGGGTGGTTTCTTTATTCGGAAGGGCAAAACGTACGCCTCCTCCCTCTTTATAAGCAGGGGAAACAGGGGCAGTTCGCCCACTTGCCCGTTGCCATTGCAATCTCAGAAACCTCCGCTGCTCCCCTTCTTCCCAGAGCTGAAAGAGAGCAGCGCTCCGCCCCCCATCGCCACCAGCACCACCAACACCGTCGACCTCCCTCACCACTTCAGCCATGGCTCCGAAAACCGACGAGGGGAAGGGCGTGAAGTCGGCCGAGGCGCAGCGGCTCGCGGCGCTGCGAAAGGAGCAGGCAATCTTCCCCCCGAAGCTTGCCGCGAGGGAGCTGAGGGAGTACTACTACCTCTTCTGGTCAGGGGAGATGCGGGCGCACCCGCGCACGAAGGTACTCCCAGCTGCCGCTATGGAAACGGCTCCAAATGGATACACTTTCTTCGCCTTGTTCTTCTACTGCGGGCTTTGCCCGCCTTTCTCTGAATTTTTCTGCGACATTATGAACACCTACGGGTTCCACCTCCTTGATTTCACCCCCAACGCCGTTCTGACCATGGCAGTTTTCGCACATCTCTGCGAAAACTTTGTCGGAGTCCATCCCAATGTTGCCCATTTCCGCCACTTCTTTATGCCCCGAGTTGAGAGAGGAGAGCCGTTGTCCGGCAGAGTCTCCTGGATCTCGAGAGCCCACAAGAAGGAAGCTTATCTGGAGGGAGAGCTCCACAGCAAATGGGAGGAATGGAGAGCACGCTGGTGCTGGATTGTCAACCTCTTCTTGAGCTCTTGGAAGCTTTCTTCGCATTTTGGCATCCATTCGAACTTCTTGTCCTTCTTCATGAGCTGAGTCATTGGCCAAGCAATGCTAGAGAATCCTTCCACGAATTTGCGGTAATACCCCGCAATTCCGAGGAAGCTTCTGACTTCCTTGACGGTCGTTGGGGATTGCCATTGGGTCACAGCTTCGATCTTCGCGGGATCAACTGACAATCCTTCCTCAGTCAAGACAAGACCTAAGAACCCAACTTTATGGAGCCAAAACTCACATTTGCTGAATTTGGCATATAGTTGGTGCCCTCGAAGCTTGTCTAGGACCATCCTCAAATGTTGCTCGTGCTCTTCCTCCGTCTTCGAGAAGACAATAATGTCATCAATGAAGACAACAACAAACTTGTCCAAATATTCCATGAAGACTTTATTCATGAGATACATGAAGTAACCTGGGGCATTGGTTAATCCAAAGGACATGACCGTGCACTCATACAGGCCATATCTTGTTACAAATGGCGTCTTCAGAATATCTTGGGGTCTGATCTTCAGCTGGTAGTACCCAGATCTGAGGTCGATCTTGGAGAACACCTTGGCTCCGCTGAGTTGATCAAACAGATCTTCAATCTTGGGAAGTGGATACTTGTTCTTGATTGTAACCTCATTGAGGGAACGGTAGTCAATGCATAAGCGGATGGTACCTGTGGGGACCCCGACTCGTAAGTCGTGATCACCGAATGCACGTGTACAGTGATCCCAGAGATCAATGCTCACTGAACACACAGAAGCTGAATAACAAGAGTCTTACATCCTTACATACCGTGTTACACAAATAGGACCATAATGGTCAAGTCTTGAGTATATCATCGCAGCGGAAAATCTTCAAAGACAACTGGGACCCATGCCATCTGCCTTAACCCTACAGGCATTCTGACTGGGAAGCGTCCTAGCTCGCATGCTCGTCACCGAGAAATCTTCATCATAACCTGTTCTCTCCTGCCTGGCCAATAAAATAACCAGTGGCAAGCCAATGAGTACATTGAATGTACTCGCAAGCAACCCAAGTGTGGTAACAGAATAATTATGCAAGGCTCTACTACTAAATTGGTAGTTTTGCGGAAAGCTAGTTTTTCATGTGCAAGTATGATCAACATATAACAAGGATATGCATGTGTCTGTAACAAGTATCAGGAGGTCACAGACATCATTTTCAAGGAAGAGTTGTAATCAACTCATGCTCAAGCTCATTGTGACTTCCTCACAATCACATCAACATTATCTCTGAATCGTGTTGTTTCCCAGAAACTTAAGGACATAGTCTAAGTAGCACCACCCAACTGTCCTTGACCGCGGACACGGCTATTCGAATAGTTTGACACTCTGCAGAGGTTGCACACTTTACCCACAAGATCCGGGGAACTTCCGTGTCATCCACGACCCGCGGTACCTCAGGTACTCGGGGTAAGCACCCGATCACTACCTTTCCCTAGACGACACTAACATAGAGTCCACTCGATTGGTAGCAGCCCCGTGCCAAACATTTCACATCTCAAGGTTGTGGAGACTCGCTCCGAATTCATCACATATCACAAGCACGGGGTACCAACGGTGTGTCCGGTGCCCTGTAAAAACAGTCATGGCCGCCTATCCAAGCACGACCCCGTCCCGAGAGTGACCTCATGTCACCCCCGTCACTAGTAATGCGGGCACCATGCTAGTATCGACCTAGGTAATCAATAATGCCCCGTCCCATAAGGGGTAGTGTGGCTGCACATGTAAGGTTGGAATGGTAGTCACACATAAATCTAATCCATCTCTGTAAACAACACTTTCGTCAAGCCTCGGCACACTACTTCTTCACCAAGTAGTGCCCTAGCTCCTCATCATCTCCCAGGGGCATTAGTGACACCCACTGGGTCATTTGCAAGTATGTCAGACCACACTTGTTTCACTCAATGCATAACCCCGACCCACTTGCGTAGCCAACTACTATAGCATACATCTATCTACTCCCACCCACATAACCCTCATAGGAAGGTAGGGTCATGTTTGATGCAAGTTTCAACAGTAAAGTAACAGGGGTAGCAACCAAAGTGGTTTCCACCTCAACATGATTCCGATGCATTGAATAATAAGGTGCTATGAGACATGCATAAAAGGTTTCTTGAACATGGTCAAAGGGCTGCTTGCCTTATTCTTCAGAGTCTTCAAATCTTCTGGTCCATCTCCGAATACTCCGTTTATTACGTCAACTAACGATGGAAACAATCACAATAAGCAACACAATCAAAGCAACAATAAAAGTGCTCTAAAAATAGGAGTTGGACTTTTCTAGGATACCTCTGGTCATATTAGAAATGACTAAGGTGGCTTCATAGGTGTTGGATCAATGGATGATTTGGAACATTCCAATATGATGGAACCAAAGGGTTTATGGATTTGGAAGAAGTATACAGAAATAATTCTTTGAATGATGAGCAAAGGTACCCATCATCAAGTCATGATTTTAGAAGCATTTAGGAGTTGGTTTCACTGGATTTGGATTTGAAATGAATTTCCTAGGACTTTCCAAAGCTGATAAATAGGAAGAAATGGCTAAATATTTGGTGGGGTACGGAAACTATTATAAAAAATGTTCCAAAACTAAGTTTGGACATGACAAGCATCTAGGAACTTGAATCACTGTATTTGGATCAAAAATGAGCTCTCTGTGATTTTCTAAAGTTAATCTCAGAAAGTGGAAAATGGGCATTTGATAAATGTTTGTATAGGAAAAGTTTCTGGAATAATGTGCATGTGGCACCATGTGATAGGGCATGATTTTAGGAGCTACCAGAAATTTGAATCATGCAATTTGGAGTTCATATGAATATTTGGGAAATATTTGAAGTTGGCAGAATAAAGGAAAAAGGAAAAGAATAGGGCTATACCCTTATACAGCGCTCTGGGCGAGGCCCAGTTAACCAGCGCCCTCTGGGCTCAGCCCAGTGGCTCAGCGGCGGGATGGAGGCGGTGACGTCGAAGGCGGCTTCTCCGGAGGGCGCTTTCGCCTGGGAGAAACGTCTCGCGCCCGGCCCGTTTCCACTTAAGCCGCTGGGCTCGTCGTTTGGGTGGCCGCCAGGCGGGCCCTTCGCCAGCTGGCGGGACGGTCGTCCCCTACCTCACGCTTGAGGCGGAGGAACGACGGCGAGGCTCGGCCGGGCGGCGCTGGCGCCCGCCCCGACGGCTCCAGCTACCGGCGACGGCCCCCGACACGCCGGAGGACGCAGCAGGGAGCCGCGAGCCCGCACGAGTGCTCAGCGCCCGCGGGGAAGCCTGGGCCGCAGAGGGTTCTGGCGGCGGCCGGCGGCGAGATTCTGACCGCGGTGGTGGATAGGGGGTGCGGGAGAGAGAGAGAGAGGCTCCAAGAGGGTCAGGAGAGGGAGAGGAAACCGTTGGAGCCACGAGGGGGCTCGGGGGCGGCCTATTTATAGGCGAACGCCGGTCCACCGAAGCGCCGTGCGCCGGCGAGGTCGTGGCCGTTGCTGCAGGCCACGGGGGGAGCAGAGAGCATGTCTAGGGCGTTCCTGGGCTTAGTCCACGTGTAGAGGGAGAGAGAGGAGGAGCTGGGAGGCGTCAGAGGGGCCGCGCGTGTGAGGTTTTTCACTGGAGCTCGGGGTCGGCCGGTGCGCGTGCGGGCAGGGGTGGAGGAGGAGGAGAGAGGAGGGGGCCGACAGCCCAGCGCGTTGTGGACGTCGAGGGGGCCTCGGGGGACACGCTCCCTCTGCCCAAGGTGGTCGGAGGCAACTGATTGGGGGCGGCTACAGTGCGGGAGCGCACTGTAGCGCGCTCCAGAGCATGTCTTTGGCCGGCATGGTTGGGCCTGTGCTATTCTGGCCATGTCCTGTTGTGTCCAACCGTGTCCAGGGGGAAGAGGGGGTAGTAAACAATGGCTCTGTGGTCTTGGATGCCCTGGGGAACCACTGAGATGAGGAGGGAGGTGAAGGGGGAGAAGAAGGTGGCTGTCCACAATGGTGAAAATGGGGTTTTTACCCTCCAATAATTGAGATAAGGTAGAGGAGAGTTACTGGAGGTGTAATAGGGCTAGGGGAAGCTGTGGTAAGAACTTGGGGCCATGGAGAAAATTAAAAAGGGTTTAACCACTTGTTTTAGTAAATGAACAGAAGGTGTTTGATCTGGGTTTGGACTAGCAAATGACCTCCACTTGACATGGGACTTAACAGGATCAAATGTCACATATAATTAGGCCCCTACACCAAATTTGAGCTCATTTGGGCAAAGTGGCCAATGTAACTTTGGTGAACCCTAGAAATGAACAGAAATGGTTTCACCTTGTTTGAGTCAAGCAATTCATCTCCCCTTGATGCACCACTTGGTGTAGCATCATAATTTGGGGTTATGAACATGCCCACAAAGTTTGAGGCTCCAGATAAAAAGTTGACAATGTAAAGTTGTTCAAATTTGAATTTGAACAGAAGTGGTTTTGGGGTGATCTGATCAAGTTGCTCTATTCCAAATCTTGTGCCATTTGGTCTAGATGCCTTATTAGGCCATTCTAGCATGTGCACAAAATTTGAGGGCAATTGGACAAGTTTGGCAATGTAGAGTTGCTCAAACTTCAAATATGGACAGAATGGTTTTGAAGTGGTTTGAGGATGTTTCCTTGATCTCCAATGCATGAGGTTTTGCAAGATCATCAAATATGTCATATGTGACATGATAGAATTTCCCTGGAATTTTTGGAGAATATTTCCTTTGTAAATATTTCAAAAGCTTGAAATATCCAGAGAGGGTTTTGGAAGGATTTGTCCAATATTTTGAACATGACCATGTGTTGAAACTCATTTATATGGACAATATATGTCCTATGAGTCTCCCTGAATTTTGGCAAATATTTTTGAAATGATTAAATAATTTTTCCCTATTAAAGACCATTTCTGGCCTTAAGAAAAAGCTTTTAAATAAAATATAAAAATAACTTTTAAAATTATACCTTTGTGGTTTCTGGGAGTCCTATATCTAATAGGATTCAAATAAACTTTTTCAAAGATTTTTCACACCCTAAATAAGGTACTTGCAGTGCAAACCTCAATTCAGGGGTTTTTGGAAAACTAATTTTAGAAAATACCATTTGGCCAAATTATTTTTATAAGAAAATTCTATACTGGTCTATACACATGGCATGATCATTGGGAAAAGATTTTGGGTCAAGGAGATGAAGTATAAGAGTTGGAGGATTATTTGATTTTTAGAGCACTAGCAACCAGCACACAAAAGTCAAATCAGGCAAAGTCAAAAACACTCAAAAGTTTTTGCAAATCCACATTTTTAACATGAAAACAAGCTTAAGCAATGTGACATGAAAATCAGGGTGTGACAGACCTACCCCCCTTACAAGAATCTCGTCCCCGAGATTCCCAGACTAGGCGTGGAAAGAAAGGCGGAGTCTTGGATACGGGGTAGTCTTCACTTCTTCTTGTTGGTTCTGCTTCCGAGTGGTGCTCCTTGGAATCTTGAAGTGCTTGATGGTATGGCTCCTTGCTTGATGTCGTCCTTGATGGAGGTTGCTGAGGGGTCTCTTGCATAGGTTAGGTTGGGTTAGCTGTCAAAGGCTCGGTGATCGATGTCCTTGCAGGCATCGGGCTAGCTAGGAGGTAAGAAGTACTTCCAGAGTGGGGGCTCGTGGAAGATTTGGTGCACGGAGGGCATCTCAGGTGGTAGATCTAGCTGGGGAGCCGTCTACCACATGACTTGCAGTGATCTAAAAGGGTCCAATGAACCTTAGTGCAAGCTTCCCCTTGACGTGGAAATACTTGGTTCCCTTCAGAGGGGTTACCCGCAGGTACATGTGGTCCCTGACATGGAAACTTATGTTCCGACGGTGAGTGTCAGCATAGCTCTTTTGCCTTGACTTGGCTGCCTTCAAACGTTCTCCGACTAGTTGGACTTGCTCCTCCGCTGCGCGGAGAATATCCGGTCCAAGACTAGTCCTTCTCCAGTTTCTGACCAGTTGAGGGGTGTGCGACATCAGCGTCCGTACAACACCTCAAATGGTGCCGTCTGAAGGCTTGACTGGTAACTGTTGTTATAGGGGAACTCGGTAAAAAGGGAGACAATCCTCCCACTTGGCTCCATATGCCAAGACACAGGCTCGGAGTCATGACTTCGAGGATCTGATTGACCCGCTCAGTCTGACCTCCGGTCTGGGGGTGGAAAGCCGTGCTGAAAGATAACTTGGTTCCCAAGGCTTCTCGGAACTTTTTCCAGAACCTTAAGGTGAACTGGGTTCCTCGATCTGACACAATCTCCTTGGGAAAGCCATGAAGACTTACGATTCGGTCGATGTAGATCTTCTTTCTTGACAGGGCGGTCTTCAAATGTCTTCCATCCAGCTGCCCGCATCTTCTTCGTCTTCGGGCAGACAAGTAGGCCATCAAATAATGATATTACCCAACTTGTCCAATTGCTCCATGAGGTCTAAGGGGTACGCAAGGTAAGCTGGGGTATTGGTGGTGGTCTCGGAGGAGTATTTGCAGAGGCCTTCCTGACTCTGAGTCAAGGCCCGTGGTCAGAATCTGACCAGGTTGTGGCTCGGTGGGGCTTAAGGGTTTCAAGGATTCTAGTGAATGAGTGAACTTATATCATCTTATCCTTAAGCACAGTTTCTGAGATGCCAATAGCTCTATCTAGTACTCCGAACGGAAAAGCGGCCTCTCGCATAGACCAACTTTAATCACCACTCATTGACATACATATCCTCATGACTCTCAAGAGACGGTCTCACCAAATTATACTTGTCTAAGATCCCCAAATCCATATGTACGTCTACCTCTAAAATCCAAAGGTAGATCATACATGCTGCTGAGCTGAGATTAAACTCCATAATCCACGCACTCAACCTATCTTGCAAGGCTCAAGATAATGCATCTCTATTCTAAGGAAACACGTCATATGCCACTCCAAGATTTGTTTCCTTCCTATGGATCAACTCCAATAGCCCGGTAATTCCATCAATCACCACATAATCCAACAATCCTACAAATCCAACGTCTACGGCGTTCCACAAGATATCAAATCTCTATAATACCCAAATACTTGGAAGGTCTATGCATCACGATAGTATGTCCACCAAATTCCCATTATCCGGGTCAAGTAAACTCCAAGATCACGACTATATAGATCCCTAAATCAACTCCAACAATTAATCCAATCTCCTAGGTTATTGTCCTCCGAGAAGCATGATATCACGATCAAGATCATAGGCCTAAATCCAATCTTACTCCGAATCATGCAAACATATCCAGCATCCATACCAATCAGAATCACCTATATGAACCCAAGTCTCATGCCCAGCGGGCACTCCTACATATTTCCCAAAGTCATGATCTCACTAACATGAAAACCTCACAATCCATTAAGGCCTCAGATAGTTCCTCGAAGTTACTGACATAAACCACCAAGTCATCTGTCCAATATCCTCGAACTGGTCTATCTATGGCATCGTCAGACCTCGTGCTATATCAGGATGAAAATGTGCTCATTCATCGTGTCCACTAGCTCCTTTACGAACCCAGTGTTGTGCAAGGTTACAAAGGCTTAACAGGTTCTCTCGCTTTACCATGGGTTAGGCACATGGTTAAGGATTCGTGCTGGAGTGTCTTGGGAAGTCTCAAAGGGTCTAGGAGAAAAGGGTTACTAGTCTGGAGGGTTAAACGTAACTCTACGGGGTTGCAATAGATCGTGGAGGTTGTAGCAGAAGTCTTCGGTGCCAGTTGGTTGCCGCGGTAGAATCCTTGGTGCATCTTGTCTTGCGGGTCTTCAATTGGGGAGAGAGAGAATAGAGGGAAGAAGCAGCGTAGAGGAGGGAAATGCCTAAGGGGGTTTTTATAGTGAAAGAACAAACAACCAAGTGCCGTAAAGGCCACACACGTTTGTTAAGATAAGATAGGTGATATAGACGCATGCATGCTGCCCAAGGCAAAAGTACGACTTACATCGAAAACACAAACAGATAAGGACAAACAACACATGACATGGTTTCATATGAACCGCTACATAGACTCGACTTCGCATAAAGGGGTACACGACTCACCCTACCCTAGGGGTTCTCGGATTGACAGTCGTGTGGTGGAAGGCCTTCAGTCTTCAGCTCTGGGGGTCTTCCGGTGGTTTGACAGATGACTGCTTGCTGGGGCACATCCTTCTGATATGCCCGAGCTCACCACACTCGTAACATGTGATGGAAGCAAAGAGGCTGTTACCCCGTCTTGGGTCTTGTTTCTGGTGGCCTGACGTGGATCCCTCATGACGTTGATACGGTAGTCTAGCCCTATGCCTTCTTCGCGAGGTCCGATGGCGAACTCCTTGAAGTTCTTCGATCTGTTGCTTCTGATTAGCAATGTAGACTTGTAGGGCAGTAATTTGTTGTTCCCGCTCGATTACCTTCTTCTTCTCGAGGCAGTGGAGATGCAGAAGTGAAGGGAAATCCTCGCGGGACTTTAGGAATTCTTCCGTGAGATTGCGCAGAAGATAATCGGCTGTATGGGCGAAGCGGGTCTGGAGCTTGAGGGTGGGGTCTTCATCTCCTGGGGGAAACATAGCCTGCGAGGAGGTTCCTGTTCCGCTTTTGCTGGGCAGGTAACAAGTAGCATGACCTTCCTTCATTTCTGGGAGGAGATCTCGAAGGCGAAGAAGGGCCTCGTAGGCCACTTGTTGTATGGCCAGGTCCTTAGTGGGCATAGGTGGTCCGATAAAGAACCAGCCTTGAGGTGAGGTCTTGGCAGGTACAATCACTTTGGCATAGAATTCCGTCTTGAATTCACCATTGTCTAGTTCGTGCAGGGTGTACATCGGCTCCAAGGGATAGTGGCATTGTTGGAGGCAGTCCCTTAGGAGTGGTGGAAATCCGATCATGAGGAGTCTCGTGGGGGCGACGGCCATCTACAAGAAGGTCAGAGAAGAGTCAATATGACAAGAGTTGCTACGACAAGCGCAAAAAGGTTGTCTCTGCTTGAATAGTTCAGAAGGGGAGAGAGAAGTGGAATAAGTCTCGCAAGTGATTTGGAGGTCTCGGGGTTTAGCCCTTGTAGCTGGCGTTGACTTGGTCTTTTCTTGTCTCTTTAATCATGACGATCCCTTGTGCCTTCTGGGACGTCGAGGGTACCAGGTAGGCAATCCATATGTGATGATAGTAACAAGGCATAATAGAGGTCTACCATGTCGGTTCTGTTGATGAAAACATCGACACCAAGAGCGGGGAATGAAGAGAACCGTTTTCGTGCTCACTATAGTGAGGCGGACCAAATGGCAAGGTTCTCAATTCACCGGTGGTTGCCGATATAACAACGGTAGTGACATGATTACTCTATTAGCGATGTATATCATGATTTTGCATAACCTATACCCTGGTCATCGTAGGCCAACGTCGCACCTTCTTGGGGCACTACTAAGGGTACCACCAGCTTCTGGGTCTTCAGGTCCTGATCCATCGAGGATGTAACTTCCGTTGGTATCACCTTGTCGTGGTGTCACCAATCTTGTGTGCAAAAGTGGTGGGTGAGTGTTCGGCAAGGTGCACTCTACGAGGATCACAGAAAATCCCGTGGTCAGGGGCATAAAGGTTTTAGCGACCAAGGTTTTGAAGGGGAAGAGATCAAGTATAGCCTAGTTTTCGAAAACCGAGAAGGGAAGAGAAGTATAGATAGTTTTGAAGACTACTAATAGTTTTGGAAAATAGTTATACCCTAACTAACGACCATGCTAACTAAGGCTTCCTACAGTCAGGATGGCTCTGATACCAGCTCTGTGGGGACCCCGACTCGTAAGTCGTGATCACCGAATGCACGTGTACAGTGATCCCAGAGATCAATGCTCACTGAACACACAGAAGCTGAATAACAAGAGTCTTACATCCTTACATACCGTGTTACACAAATAGGACCATAATGGTCAAGTCTTGAGTATATCATCGCAGCGGAAAATCTTCAAAGACAACTGGGACCCATGCCATCTGCCTTAACCCTACAGGCATTCTGACTGGGAATCGTCCTAGCTCGCATGCTCGTCACCGAGAAATCTTCATCATAACCTGTTCTCTCCTGCCTGGCCAATAAAATAACCAGTGGCAAGCCAATGAGTACATTGAATGTACTCGCAAGCAACCCAAGTGTGGTAACAGAATAATTATGCAAGGCTCTACTACTAAATTGGTAGTTTTGCGGAAAGCTAGTTTTTCATGTGCAAGTATGATCAACATATAACAAGGATATGCATGTGTCTGTAACAAGTATCAGGAGGTCACAGACATCATTTTCAAGGAAGAGTTGTAATCAACTCATGCTCAAGCTCATTGTGACTTCCTCACAATCACATCAACATTATCTCTGAATCGTGTTGTTTCCCAGAAACTTAAGGACATAGTCTAAGTAGCACCACCCAACTGTCCTTGACCGCGGACACGGCTATTCGAATAGTTTGACACTCTGCAGAGGTTGCACACTTTACCCACAAGATCCGGGGAACTTCCGTGTCATCCACGACCCGCGGTACCTCAGGTACTCGGGGTAAGCACCCGATCACTACCTTTCCCTAGACGACACTAACATAGAGTCCACTCGATTGGTAGCAGCCCCGTGCCAAACATTTCACATCTCAAGGTTGTGGAGACTCGCTCCGAATTCATCACATATCACAAGCACGGGGTACCAACGGTGTGTCCGGTGCCCTGTAAAAACAGTCATGGCCGCCTATCCAAGCACGACCCCGTCCCGAGAGTGACCTCATGTCACCCCCGTCACTAGTAATGCGGGCACCATGCTAGTATCGACCTAGGTAATCAATAATGCCCCGTCCCATAAGGGGTAGTGTGGCTGCACATGTAAGGTTGGAATGGTAGTCACACATAAATCTAATCCATCTCTGTAAACAACACTTTCGTCAAGCCTCGGCACACTACTTCTTCACCAAGTAGTGCCCTAGCTCCTCATCATCTCCCAGGGGCATTAGTGACACCCACTGGGTCATTTGCAAGTATGTCAGACCACACTTGTTTCACTCAATGCATAACCCCGACCCACTTGCGTAGCCAACTACTATAGCATACATCTATCTACTCCCACCCACATAACCCTCATAGGAAGGTAGGGTCATGTTTGATGCAAGTTTCAACAGTAAAGTAACAGGGGTAGCAACCAAAGTGGTTTCCACCTCAACATGATTCCGATGCATTGAATAATAAGGTGCTATGAGACATGCATAAAAGGTTTCTTGAACATGGTCAAAGGGCTGCTTGCCTTATTCTTCAGAGTCTTCAAATCTTCTGGTCCATCTCCGAATACTCCGTTTATTACGTCAACTAACGATGGAAACAATCACAATAAGCAACACAATCAAAGCAACAATAAAAGTGCTCTAAAAATAGGAGTTGGACTTTTCTAGGATACCTCTGGTCATATTAGAAATGACCAAGGTGGCTTCATAGGTGTTGGATCAATGGATGATTTGGAACATTCCAATATGATGGAACCAAAGGGTTTATGGATTTGGAAGAACTATACAGAAATAATTCTTTGAATGATGAGCAAAGGTACCCATCATCAAGTCATGATTTTAGAAGCATTTAGGAGTTGGTTTCACTGGATTTGGATTTGAAATGAATTTCCTAGGATTTTCCAAAGCTGATAAATAGGAAGAAATGGCTAAATATTTGGTGGGGTACGGAAACTATTATAAAAAATGTTCCAAAACTAAGTTTGGACATGACAAGCATCTAGGAACTTGAATCACTGTATTTGGATCAAAAATGAGCTCTCTGTGATTTTCTAAAGTTAATCTCAGAAAGTGGAAAATGGGCATTTGATAAATGTTTGTATAGGAAAAGTTTCTGGAATAATGTGCATGTGGCACCATGTGATAGGGCATGATTTTAGGAGCTACCAGAAATTTGAATCATGCAATTTGGAGTTCATATGAATATTTGGGAAATATTTGAAGTTGGCAGAATAAAGGAAAAAGGAAAAGAATAGGGCTATACCCTTATACAGCGCTCTGGGCGAGGCCCAGTTAACCAGCGCCCTCTGGGCTCAGCCCAGTGGCTCAGCGGCGGGATGGAGGCGGTGACGTCGAAGGCGGCTTCTCCGGAGGGCGCTTTCGCCTGGGAGAAACGTCTCGCGCCCGGCCCGTTTCCACTTAAGCCGTTGGGCCCGTCGTTTGGGTCGCCGCCAGGCGGGCCCTTCGCCAGCTGGCGGGACGGTCGTCCCCTACCTCACGCTTGAGGCGGAGGAACGACGGCGAGGCTCGGCCGGGCGGCGCTGGCGCCCGCCCCGACGGCTCCAGCTACTGGTGACGGCCCCCGACACGCCGGAGGACGCAGCAGGGAGCCGCGAGCCCGCACGAGTGCTCAGCGCCCGCGGGGAAGCCTGGGCCGCAGAGGGTTCTGGCGGCGGCCGGCGGCGAGATTCTGACCGCGGTGGTGGATAGGGGGTGCGGGAGAGAGAGAGAGAGGCTCCAAGAGGGTCAGGAGAGGGAGAGGAAACCGTTGGAGCCACGAGGGGGCTCGGGGGCGGCCTATTTATAGGCGAACGCCGGTCCACCGAAGCGCCGTGCGCCGGCGAGGTCGTGGCCGTTGCTGCAGGCCACGGGGGGAGCAGAGAGCATGTCTAGGGCGTTCCTGGGCTTAGTCCACGTGTAGAGGGAGAGAGAGGAGGAGCTGGGAGGCGTCAGAGGGGCCGCGCGTGTGAGGTTTTTCACTGGAGCTCGGGGTCGGCCGGTGCGCGTGCGGGCAGGGGTGGAGGAGGAGGAGAGAGGAGGGGGCCGACAGCCCAGCGCGTTGTGGACGTCGAGGGGGCCTCGGGGGACACGCTCCCTCTGCCCAAGGTGGTCGGAGGCAACTGATTGGGGGCGGCTACAGTGCGGGAGCGCACTGTAGCGCGCTCCAGAGCATGTCTTTGGCCGGCATGGTTGGGCCTGTGCTATTCTGGCCATGTCCTGTTGTGTCCAACCGTGTCCAGGGGGAAGAGGGGGTAGTAAACAATGGCTCTGTGGTCTTGGATGCCCTGGGGAACCACTGAGATGAGGAGGGAGGTGAAGGGGGAGAAGAAGGTGGCTGTCCACAATGGTGAAAATGGGGTTTTTACCCTCCAATAATTGAGATAAGGTAGAGGAGAGTTACTGGAGGTGTAATAGGGCTAGGGGAAGCTGTGGTAAGAACTTGGGGCCATGGAGAAAA
>LR738713.1:205744298-205757477 GCA_902687465.1 Secale cereale | reverse complement strand
TTCCTTTGTAAATATTTCAAAAGCTTGAAATATCCAGAGAGGGTTTTGGAAGGATTTGTCCAATATTTTGAACATGACCATGTGTTGAAACTCATTTATATGGACAATATATGTCCTATGAGTCTCCCTGAATTTTGGCAAATATTTTTGAAATGATTAAATAATTTTTCCCTATTAAAGACCATTTCTGGCCTTAAGAAAAAGCTTTTAAATAAAATATAAAAATAACTTTTAAAATTATACCTTTGTGGTTTCTGGGAGTCCTATATCTAATAGGATTCAAATAAACTTTTTCAAAGATTTTTCACACCCTAAATAAGGTACTTGCAGTGCAAACCTCAATTCAGGGGTTTTTGGAAAACTAATTTTAGAAAATACCATTTGGCCAAATTATTTTTATAAGAAAATTCTATACTGGTCTATACACATGGCATGATCATTGGGAAAAGATTTTGGGTCAAGGAGATGAAGTATAAGAGTTGGAGGATTTATTTGATTTTTAGAGCACTAGCAACCAGCAGACAAAAGTCAAATCAGGCAAAGTCAAAAACACTCAAAAGTTTTTGCAAATCCACATTTTTAACATGAAAACAAGCTTAAGCAATGTGACATGAAAATCAGGGTGTGACAGTATCGTCCCTTTTTGCCACAAACAAAACATGTGATCCCCAAGGGGAGTTGGGCGGATAAATCCCTTCCGCAGCTGCTCTTCCAGTTGCTTCTTCAACTCGGCTAATTCTTCCGTCCCCATTCTATAAGGCTTCTTATAGATGGGCCCTGCCCCGAGCATGAGCTCGATGATGAACTCAATGTCACGGTCAGGGGGCATTCCCGGTAGCTCATCCGGAAAGGCATCGGGGTACTCGCATACTACCGGCATTTCAGACCCAAGATGCGATTCTATCCCGATCACGTGACACTTACGTGATTGGGGCACAACCGCATTTCGGTCGCTAAGCAAGATGGATATCATTACATCGTACCATTACATACATACATGGGGGGATACAACAATACATACAATTCACATGATACAACATCAATACAAAACATCCGACTACAGATGCAAACATGAAAAGCTCAACGACATCCATCTGCTATCCCAGGCTCCCGATCCGGAACCTAACCCAAGACTGAAGAAGAAGAAGAAGAAAGAACTCCAACACAACGATCATCGCTCTCACGTCAAGACATCGAAAACTTGCACCTGCAACTGTTGTTGTAGTAACTGTGAGCCACGAGGACTCAACAATCCCATAACCATGGGTAACAAGACTAGGAAAGCTTAATAGGTAGGAAGAGGTAAAGTGGTGAGGTTGCAGCAGCGGCTAAGCAAATATATGGAGGCTAGCTTACGAGTACAAGAATAACATGAGCATCTACGCAAACGGCGCAAACTAGTAATGATTGCTAAAGATCCTGAACGACCTACGAGTCAAACATAACCCCACAGTGTTCTCTTCTCAAAGTGAAAAGAGACAGTCACGGTTACTCACACAGTTGTGTGTTTTACTTCGGATCCTCTGTCAAGTTTTCTACAACCGAACATTAACAAATTCCAATCTGCCACATAACCACGGGCACGGCTTTCGAAAGATCATAACCCTGCAGGGGTGTCCCAACTTAGCCCATCACAAGCTCTAACGATCAACTGAAGTAATAATAATTATTACCCCTTATCTTAGGGACAATCCGATCAGGCTCGGAATCCTGGTGCACAAGACATTTCGACAATGGTAAAACAAGTCCAGCAAGACCTCCCGGTGTGTCGACACCCTGATATTAGTCGCGTGTATCTCGTCTTAGGCCACGATCGGATGGGTGATGCTACAGGTAAAACCAGCCCTCGAGTTTCCCCGAGGTGGCCCCGCAGGGTCCCCGTTTGGGACCAACACCATCAGCACTAGCCCCCCTGCTATGTAGAAAGAATCCTCGGGTAGCGCTAACTCCCTATGCAATTAATTAGTTAATTAAGTTTTTATTATGTTGCAAATTAAAACCAATGTTGGGCCTTGCCAGAGGAGTTTTATTCAAAGACGAAGTGTCAAGGGGTCCCCATATACCCAACCGTGTAAGGAACGCAAAATCAAGGAACATAATGCCGGTTTATCGGCGCCTAAGGTGGCATGAGTGGAGCAAAACACCGAGCAAAAGGCCAAGCCTTCCACCCATGCCCAGTATATAGGTGTGTTAATATATATAAGACATATTGTGATATTCCAAAAACAAGTTCCAACAAGGAACACTCTTCATCTTCACCTTCAACTAACAACGCTATAAGAGGGCTGAGAAAGCGGGTAACATAGCCAAACAATGGTTTGCTGGGAAGGTGTCAAAGGTTAGAGGTTCATGGCAACAAGGAGAGGGGCTGACAATAAAAGATGGGTAGCGCGACATATAACAATAGCATCGAGACACTAAGCATGGCAATGATAGTAAAGGTATCCAAGGTGATGGTCATCTTGCAAAATAAAAAGGATGAAAGGGAGAGGTGATGATGCATGGGCATGGTTTGAGAGAGATAGCAAGGGGTGATGCACACACATCAACTAGAGCAACACACAACATATATAAGGGGCAATGCACAAGATGATCATGGCAACAACATAATGCAATATGACAATGAGATGGGCATGGCAATGCAATATAACCGATGATGAACATGATGCAAGAAGCAAAATATGACAATGGCATTCATGGAGATCATGGAAACCAATAGTTGAAACACACAACGATAATCAAATAGAAGGAAGGAACTAGAGCATCGGTCTCGGGGCGTCACAACACTCCCCCACTACCAAGAGATCTCGTCCCGAGATCGTAGGAACGAGACGGAAGGGAAAAAGGAAGAACAAAGTTCTTCGAGGACAAAATAGTGAAATCAAAGAATATCGAGAGGTTGAGCCACTCGAAAAGAAGAATGCAACGGAGAAGAATGAAGTTGCAAGGACTTCGTTAAACAAGGTGAGCAAGGAATACAACGAGAATCAAGGAGGTTGAAAGGCACAAAACAAGAGCTGACGAAACAAGAATGAATTAAAACCACTCCGGTTAATAAGAGATAGAAAGGAATTCGAACGAGGGATCTCGGGCAGCACTCCTGCTGAAAATGAAAGGAATAGCGCATCGGTTGAATATGAATGGAATAGAACAAGCCTTGAGAAGAAGAAATAATACTTGATGAGAGAAACAACACAATGCCTCCAGAAGAATTAAAGAATGCAATGAGAAGAACAGAGAAGAAGATGACAGTTTACACCACGAATGAACTTGAAAGAGAATCTTCAAAAGAAAGGCTTGAACGGAGCTGTTGAGAAAATCAACAACCAAAGGATAAGCTTGATGTGGGCTTATGAAAACATCTCATAACTTGAGGTGAATTATGCCACAACCAAAAGATTGAATAGATGAGGATGAAGAAAGAAATGCAGAACTCCCTATCAAAAGAATAAGGATAATTAATTGCTCTCGAGAGACAAAAGAATAATGCTTGAGCTGCTGAACAAGAATTATGATGAACATATAAAGATTGATTAAATGATGAAGAACCACCAAGAAGAACTCCGGTAACAAAAAGGACGACGAGATATAATTGAATGATCAAAAGAATAAGATTATAGCCTTGCGATGATTAGACGGGGTTCCGACGAAATTGCCGAGAAACTATGAACTCCGGAAAGAAAAGACTAAGCACTTGGAACTAGAATTTATTCATCAAGAATAAACTCCGAAGGAAAGGATTAATCGACTTGACGAGATAAATAAGAATAATGTTGTGCTTATCCTCCATCAATTAAATTGATGAGAAGCGACGGATTGCATACCACTTATTCATGTTGAAATGATTAAAGAGGGAAATATCGCGAACTCGAGAAAGTCTTCATGAACCACCGGTAAGATCAGAATAGAATGAAAGGATTGATATGATAACACCGGAAAAGAACTGTTGAGCGAATCACTGTAAGGATTAAATCCGAGTGAAGAAAAGAACCAACCACCGGGAAGAATTAAAATCGATTGAAGAAAAAGAATGACCACCGTAAGGATTAAAATTGAGTGAATACAAGAGAATGAATCTCCGGGGAGAATAAAGCTATTGAGGACAATTTGAATGACGAGAATGAAGAGATTGTGAACTGATTAAAGAATACTTGAACAAGCACCGGAAGAATGTGAGACGAACAAAGAGGCATCAATGAAGAATATTTGGAGGACGAAGTTGAAAACTGCGAACGAATAAATCTTCTGAAATGATGGACTTCTGAGGAACACAAAGAAAAGAATTCATGAAATGGTCCAGAAAATTAAAAGAAGTAAGGTTGAACCAATGATGAAAAGAATTAAAAGTGATCTTGGGGAAGGCATAAGACTGATGGAATCCATACTTACATCACAAGTACAAAGAATTTGGGAATAGCTCTGGGAAATTAGAAGAGTCAGGTAAATCATGTGGGTTATGAGCCCACCGAATAGAAAACACCATTGAGAATTGATTGACAATAGGAGATAATGCACCAGAAATGATTCAAGGACTCGAATGAGGTGACAACCTCGAATAAATTGGAATACAGACGAATCTCCTGAGATTTCTTCGGAACTCCAGGATGATTAAATGACGAGAGGTGAACGAGCAAGAGGAAACAATTGAGCTGAGGAAAAGAATAAGATCAACACCGAAAACTTGAATTGAATCCACTGGAGACGAAAAGAGATGAAGAATATCGAACGAGAGGAGAATTCATCGGAGAAGAAAAGAGAAGAATGATGACGAGTTAGACGAGAATTCACCAGTTTGGAATAATTGATGAAAGAAATCAAAGACTTCACACGAGTAGGATGGATACTCGATTAAGGACTCCGGTCCAAGAAGCAAAAGGGTGGGTGGGTGGGAAAAGAAAGAATACAACAGACGGGGAAAACAACACCCGTCGAAAAAAACTGAGGATGAACTTGCAAAGAAGAAGAGGGTTGAATCCACTTGACGAGAGATGCACCAGATGAAAGAACTGACAACGCAACGAACGGAAAAAAACTAACCACGTGATCCTAAAAAATTTGAAGGGGAAGAGGGGTAATTCAAAACACCTACGTCAAGATTCCTCACTAGAGGGACGAAGGGGCAGAGAAGTAAAAAGAATTCCTACTCTCCGATATAACTAGACTCCGAAAAAGTTTTTTGCTAGACTCAACAACGGCCAAGCTATGATCAATCAAGGGGGCTCCTATCATAGGTCGAGGCTCTGATACCAACTTGTCAGGCCCAAGATGCGATTCTATCTCAATCATGTGACACTTACGTGATTGGGGCACAACCGCATTTCTGGCGCTAAGCAAGATGGATATCATTACATCGTACCATTACATACATACATGGGGGGATACGACAATACATACAATTCACATGATACAACATCAATACAAAACATCCGACTATGGATGCAAACATGAAAAATTCAATGACATACATCTGCTATCCCAGGCTGCCGACCCGGAACCTAACCCAAGACTGAAGAAGAAGAAGAACAAAGAACTCCAACACAACAATCATCGCTCTCAGGTCAAGACATTGGAAACTTGCACCTGCAATTGTTGTTGTAGTAACTGTGAGCCACGAGGACTCAACAATCCCATAACCATGGGTAACAAGACTAGGAAAGCTTAATAGGAAGGAAGATGTAAAGTGGTGAGGTTGCAACAGCGGCTAAGCTAATATATGGTGGCTAGCTTACGAGTACAAGAATAAGATGAGCATCTACGCAAACGGTCGCAAACTAGTAATGATCGCTAAACATCCTGAACTACCTACGAGTCAAACATAACCCCACCGTGTTCTCTTCTCACAGTGAAAAGAGACAGTCACGGTTACTCACACAGTTGTGTGTTTTACTTCGGATCCTCTGTCAAGTTTTCTACAACCGGACATTAACAAATTCCAATCTGCCACATAACCGCGGGCACGGCTTTCGAAAGATCATAACCCTGCAGGGGTGTCCCAACTTAGCCCATCACAAGCTCTCACGATCAGCTGAAGTAATAATAATTATTACCCCTTATCGTAGGGACAATCCGATCAGGCTCGGAATCCCAGTGCACAAGACATTTCGACAATGGTAAAACAAGTCTAGCAAGACCTCCCGGTGTGTCGACACCTTGATAGTAGCCACGCGTATCTCGTCTCAGGCCACGACCGGATGGGTGATGCTACAGGTAAAACCAGCCCTCGAGTTTCCCCGAGGTGGCCCCGCAGGCTCCCCGTTTGGGACCAACACCATCAGCACTGGGCCCCCTTCTATGTAGAAAGAATCCTCGGGTAGCGCTAACTCCCTACGCAATTAATTAGTTAATTAATTTTTTATTATGTTGCAAATTGAAACCAATGTTTTGCCTTGCTGGAGGAGTTTTATTCAAAGATGAAGTGTCAAGGGGTCCCCATATACCCAACCGTGTAAGGAACGCAAAATCAAGGAACATAATGTCGGTTTATCGGTGCCTAAGGTGGCATGAGTGGAACAAAACACCGAGCAAAAGGCCAAGCCTTCCACCCATCCCAGTATATAGGTGTGTTAATATATATAAGACATATTGTGATATTCCAACAAGAAGTTCCAACAAGGAACGATCTTCATCTTCACATGCAACTAACAAGGCTATAAGAGGGGCTGAGCAAGCGGGTAACATAGCCAAACAATGGTTTGCTAGGAAGGTGTCAAAGGTTAGAGGTTCATGGCAACAAGGAGAGGGGCTGACAATAAAAGATGGGTAGCGCGACATATAACGATAGCATCGAGACACTAAGCATGGCAATGATAGTAAAGGTATCCAAGGCGATGCTCATCTTGCAAAATAAAAAGGATGAAAGGGAGAGGTGATGATGCATGGGCATGCTTTGAGAGAGATAGCAAGGGGTGATGCACACACATCAACTAGAGAAACACACAACATATATAAGGGGCAATGCACAAGATGATCATGGCAACAACATAATGCAATATGACAATGAGATGGGCATGGCAATGCAATATAACCGATGATGAACATGATGCAAGAAGCAAAATATGACAATGGCATTCATCGAGATCATGGAAACCAATAGTTGAAACACACAACGACAATAAAATAGAAGGAAGGAACTAGAGCATCGGTCTCGGGGCGTCACACGGCACTTGCTCCAGTCCAACTTCAGACAGACAATTGACTTGAGTGGTTTGAGAAGAAGAGGAGTTGGAGGCAAACTTAACCTCGACTCCTTGGTCATTGGTCACAGTGACAGTCCGGTTAGCACAGTCTAACAAGCCTTGGTGCTTGCTGAGCCAATCCATTCCTAAGATCACATCCAAGCCTTGCGATCTTAAGATGATGAGGTCTGCTAGGAAGTCTACACTGTTAATGATAATACCAACTCCCTTACAGCCTATCTCGGCTCTCATCTCGGCTCTGGGGGTTTGTACCACCATGGGGTTATTCAGGGGTGTAGGGGTCATGCCACTTTTTAATGCAAATATTTGAGTGACAAATGAATGCGTGGTTCCAGAAACAAACAAGACAGTTGCAGGTGCTGAGTTGACAAGGAACGTATCCAGCATGACGTCCGGGTCTTCCTGGGCTTCTTCAGCAGTGACGTGATTCACACGCCCCTTCCCATGGTTGGGCGGGTTGCGAGGAGCATGGTTCCTTGGTGGCATCCTGCGGCCTTGTCCTGGGTTCTGTGCATTGGGGCGCGGGGCATCGGGCTTCTTGTTGGGGCACACCTTAGAGATATGTCCCGAATGGCCACAACCAAAGCAAGTAAATTGGTTTGGGTTATTGATCTTGTTGCCACCACTGTTATTGGGGTTGAATGATGGCCTTGGGTTGGCATACTGCTGAGGTTGATAGTTGGTGCGAGGTGCATGAGCTCTTGGCTGCTGATAGGTTGGCCTGACCGGGGCTGGCTGCCACGGGCGAGGCTTCTGGTTGTTAGAACTTCCCTTGCTGATCATCTTGCGCTTGCGAGTGTCTTCCAGAGCACGCCGCTTGTCTTCAACCATGAGTGCTTTGTTCACCAGATCAGGAAAGGTTGGGCAGTCACACACAACAAGCGAGTACTGCAGAGTCTTATTGAGGCCTTCCATGAAGTGCTCCCTTTTTGCAGCATCTGTGCTGACATCTTCAGGGGCATACCTTGACAGAACACTGAACTTCTACATGTACTCCTTGACAGTGCCACTTCCTTGCTTCAGGGCTCGAAACTCACGCTTCTTGATAGCCATGATTCCAGAAGGAATATGGGCTTTGGGGAATTTTGCATTGAAGTTATTCCAAGTGATGTCTTGCCTAGCATGCATGACCTTGAATCCAGCCCACTAAGCCATAGCAGTCCCCCCGAGGCAGTGGGCAGCATAAGCCACCATCTCGCGTTCTTCGGTGCAACCGACTAATTCCAGCAAGTCCTCAATGGTGCGGACCCAGTCGTCTGCATCCATGGGTTCAACAGTCTCGATGAAGGTTCGCGGTGCATGCTTCTTGAACTCTGCCAACGTGGAACGTCCAATGCCATTCCCTGCCGGCTGGCGGTTGTTGGTGACAGCTTGAGCAATCATCTGGAGGGCTGCAGTGTTGGCTTGGCGTTCCTCTCAGAAGGCTTGGAGAAGCTGAGCCATGTCCATGATCGGGGGAGATGGTAGTGGAGCTTGGTCGTGGGTTTGCTCTTAGCCGGCCTCTGCTTGGGCGGATGCTCCAGCTTCGGGCTGCTGGGTAGAGGTACCTGTACGAGTTACAATAGGCATCCTGTTGGAGCGGTAAAGGTCTCATGATTTGGAATGAAGAGGGAAAGCAATAAAGATGGGTGCCTAGTAAGGGGGTGGGTGTGACACTATTTATTTTCATGCAAGGGCCAAACACATTCATTAAAATCCAAATGGGTGATGTAGTTGTTTACACATTCCCGAAGGGAAGATACGATGTACATCCAAACACAACAAAAGCAAACACTAGATGGCTTCATATGAACCATACAAGGACTCGACTTCGCATAGGGGTTACACGACCTATCCTACCGTAGAGGTCACGAGCTGGTATATCCGAGTTGCGAATAATGCCTAAGCGGCGGAATGCTCGGTCGCGTATTCTGGCTCCTCTGGGTCTTCCTCCTTGTCTTCATCTGTCTGGGCCCCTTTATCACTTGAGGGTGTGGGGGAGTGGAGGAGTTGGATACGGCGGTGTTTTGTCGGTGGTGCAGGGAAAAGCTTGAAATATTCCCTTGCCGTCATACGGCGTCGATGGGGTGGTTCTTCATCCTTGGAAGACACATCTTCTGAGGGACTTCCGCCTCGATATGCGATAACGGGTTGCCCGGGAGGCGCACCTTCCTTCTTGATCCTATCTGTCTTCTCTTGTGCTCGTCGAAGAAGTGCCTTGGTCTTGTGGAGTTCTTCTAGGAGCTTCATCGATTCCGAGGGCACATAGGCTGAAGTAGGTTTGGAATCGAAGTGGAAGTCCTTCCTTCAGTGGAGGGGCTTGCGCACTGCTTTCATCTTCACCTTCCTTTCGGTAAGGCAAGAAGCGGGTTGTCATCTTGGCTGCCATCTCTGGAAGAAGTTCTCGGAGGCGGGTTAGTGCCTTGAGTGCAACAGCCTCGACAGCGAGGGGTAGTGTTGCCATCTGGGTTCCCTTGAAGAACCAACTTGCGGGAGGATCGTTTGCCTTCACGATTACTTCCACATGGTACTCCTCAGTGTCGCTAACTCAATTCTCATGGTAGGTGAGGATGGGTGCTCGGTGGAACTGGCACTCCTGGAGGCTATCCTCGAGAAGCAAGGGGAACCCAGTGGTCAGGAGCTCTTCAGGTACAGCGGCCATCTACAAAGGATGAATGGGAGAGATTAATAAGCTGATGATATATCAGGTTTGGTAATGGTTTAGAAAAGAAGAGACGTTCAGAAGATTTATGAAAAGGGTCTCATCCTAACTAACGCCCAAGCTAACTAAGGCTTCCTACAGTCAGGATGGCTCTGATACCAGCTCTGTGGGGACCTCGACTTAAGAGTCGAGATCACCGAATGCATGTGTACAGTGATCCCAGAGATCAATGCTCACTGAACACACAGAAGCTGAATAACAAGAGTCTTGCATCCATACATACCATCTTACACAAATTATGACCATTATGGCCAAGTCTTACATAGATAAAGCCTCATGGGCTAAATAGCAAATAAACTCAAATAGCGGAAGTCTTCGTAGTTAAGTAGAACCCATATCATCTGCCTTAACCCTACAGGCATTCTGACTGGGAAAGTGTCCTAGTTCGCATGTTTGTCTCCATAGAATTCTTCTTCAAATTCCTGCTCCTCCATGCCTGGCCAATTAAATAACCAGTGGCAAGCCAATGAGTACTTTGAATGTACTTGCAAGCAACCCATGATTTGGTTCAAGGTAATAATGCAAGTTGTACAACAATAAGCAACCTAGCTACAAGCTAGATAAGACGTTCTACCATTTGCGAGACATGCACCAATCTACTTGGGTAACCTCGAGGACAGGTTACAGATATCAACATAAATAGAGTTCAATTTATTTCTGGTTCTTCCAACGAGTCAATTCACCACCTTGACTCAACACACACACACTTTCACCGAGATTGTAAAATTCTGGACATAGTTTAAGTAGCACCTCCCAACTGTCCATGACCGTGGAAATGGCTATTCGAATAGTTTTACACTCTGCAGAGGTTGCGCACTTTACCCACAAGATCCGGGGAACTTCCATGTCATCCACGACCCGCGGTACCTCAAGTACCCGGGGTAAGCACCCGATCACTATCTTTCCCTAGACGACACTAACATAGAGTCCACTCGATTGGTAGTAACCCCCATGCCCAACATATCACATCTTAAAAATTGTGGAGCCTCGCTCCCATATTCTTCACATACCACTGGCACGGGGTACCAACGGTGTGTTCGGTGCCCTGTGAGAACACTCATGGTCGCCTATCCAAGAACGACCCCGTCCCAAGAGTGACCTCGTGTCACCCCCGTCACTAGTAATGCGGGCACCATGTTAGTATCGGCCTAGGTAATCAATAATGCCCTTTCCCATATAAGGGTAGAGTGGTTGCACATGTTTGGTTGGGTCGGTAATCACACATAAATCTAATCCATCATTTTACACACACACACCAAAGCTTTCTTTGGTACGCCACTTCTTCCTCAAGTGGTGACCTAATTTCAACATTACCCATGGGCATTAGGGGCACCCGAAGGGGTTTTCGAAAGAATGTAATTAGGGAGTGTTCATGTTGCTCATGCAACATTATGCATCACAGCTAATCTCTTACATTATGCACAAGGTAGAGTTGTGAGTGGGGGAATGCATCATGGGATGGTTCACAACAAATTTGCCCCCATCATATTTCATCATCATGCAATCGGAAAAAGGGGTACCGATGAACAAGAGGGGTATCATGGTCAAAGGGTTGCTTGACTTGGTTGGCTTGGTGTTCAAAGCCTTTAAGTCCTTCTCCTTCTTCTTCAGCAACTTCGTCAAATACGGTATCTAATCATCGCAATAAAATAACGGGAAAATAAGACAATAATAAAAACAAAAAAATCAAAATGCTCAGAAAAATGTCAACTTATTTTTGTAAAATACTAGAAGGAAAACTAAGAAGGCAAAAATTCTTAGTTTGGGATTTGGAGTGACAGGATGGGGTAGATTGATTTTTGAACAGTGGTTTTAGTGTTCAAATTTAAATTTAAATTTGAGCAGTACAGAAAAGGTTCATGAATATGTGTAAAAGTTATATCATTTAATAGGTTGGAATATTACAAGTTTTTATGAACTGGAATTATTTCATTTGGATAAATTTTTTATCCTGTGGAATTTTCATAAAACAGACATAAAAAGAAAAAGAAAAGTGGCACTGTGCCACTAGGCCAAAAAGGCCACAGTGCAGCAGGCCCAGCGGGAAATTAGCCCGCGCGAGGCTGCCACGTCGAAGGCGTAAAGGCAAAGTACGCCTTCGACCGACGGCGAACCGGTGCGCACGCGCGTGCATTTTTAAACCTGACGGGTGGGTCCCACCCATTAGGGCGTGAGGCTAACAGATAGGGCCCACAGCCGTCGTCGTCTACCTCCGTCCAGAGGCGACGGCGAGCTCGCCGACGGCGATATAGGGCACGAGAGGATGCGTGGGTGGTACCGTTGTGCTCAGGGAGGAGCCGCCGTTCAGATTTAGGTGGAGTTGGTCGCCGGGGTGGCCTGGTTCGCCGGCGACGAGGAGGCACGGCGGAGTTGCTTCAGGTGGCGGCGGTTCCGGCCGTTTCCGGCAGCTAAAGAGAGGGGAAACAGGGGGGAAATGGTCAGTGGGCTCCTGCTGTTCTAGATCGAGTGAGAGCGGTAGCATAGAAGGCGTATACCTCTGGATCGATGGCGACCCGAGGCGGCGGAGCTTGAGCTCGATCTCGAGCTTGGGCTCGTCTAGAGAGGAGTGAGTGGTGTAGGGGGATGTTTAGGTGTGTGAGAGAGTGAGTGGTGAGGAGAGGGAGGCGCGGGGCGTCCCTTTTATAGGCGAAGGGCGGGGTGCCGTGGACCCGTGCGCCGGCGAGCTCCTGCTCGTTGCCACAGGGCTCAGGAGGAGCTGGTGCCATGTCTGGGGCTTTCCTGGATTCGGTCCAGAGCCAGGGGAGAGAAGAGGGAGAGAGTAGGAGGAGGCCAGGGCACCGCGTGTGTGAGGAAGCTCATTGGAGCTCTCGGGTGGCCAGCGCGCGTGCGAGCTGGGGTGAGAGGAGGGAGAAGGAGGAGGGGGCCGACCAGCTGCCGTGTTGTGGACGTCGAGGTGGCCTCGGGAAACTCCATCCCGATGCCCTCACTACTAGGAAAAGGGCTATAGGTGGAATTGATACTAATGGCGCACCGGACAAGCAGTGCGCCATTAGAATATAGTAATGGCGCACCATCAACAGATACGCCATTAGAGCTCGAACTACTAATGGCGCACGATGTCCAGAGTGCGCCATTAGTATCAAGAAGCATTTTTTTGAACTAGCGCGCCTGTCCAAACATACTAATGGCGCACCTAGTGAACGTGCGCCATAAGAATCTACATACTTATGGCGCACAGAGGTGCAGTGCGCCATTAGTATTCCCCCATCCATATCCCCCCACCGGCCGCACCCTCCTTTCTCTCCCTCGCCAGATCCCCCC
>LR738713.1:205631592-205734169 GCA_902687465.1 Secale cereale | reverse complement strand
CATATATGATGCAATACATGGCAAGGTATGATGCAAGACAAGTCTATACAGGAAGCACAGTAAAACAACACAAGGCTATGTATGATGCAATACATGGCAAGGTATGATGCAAGACAAGTCTATACAGGAAGCAATACATGGCAAGGTAGGAAGCACATGAAAACAACACAAGAACATATATGATGCAATACATGACAAGGTATGATGCAAGAATACAGGAAGCAAAACATGGCAAGGTATGATGCACCAAGTTAATCTACACAGTTTTCCACCCCATTTACATATAAAGTTTATTAAATTTGGAGCTACAGTTATTTAGTTATGAATTAAACCATTTTAACATGTTATTTTCATAAAATTAAACAAACAGCAAGTTCAAACATTTTTAGCATGCATTGCAGCTGGAAATTATTAATCTACACAGAATTCTAAGCAACTTACATATATAAAGTTTTTACATAAGATGCATGGTTATTTAGCTTCACAAATCAAAATGAAGGCATTTTTGTGAATATGCAAAACAAAGAAAAACAAAAGGGGACACTGATTGGGCCAGCCACTGTCAATGACGAGGGGGCCCAGGGTGCTGAGGTGGCAGGAGTGGGGGTGTAGAGAGGGTGTGCGGACAGAGAGGATGACAAGTGGGACCTGGATGTCATAGAGAGGGAAAAACAATCTGGAAAAACGAAAGGTGGGTTTGCGGGTTTGGGTTCATGTGTGTGCCCAGGGAGATTCGAACCCGGGTCGCTGGGGTAAGGGATAGAGCGACTAACCACCTTGCTATGGTCCTGGTTCGAAACAAAGTGGGGATCGGCATCTTTTGAACTCCCCGAGCGCCGAGCTTGGATTTCTTCTGCCGAGGCAGATGAGATGGCGTCATCGCCGGCGATCAACGGCGGCATGGCAGGACTCTGGAGGCAGCGGCGGGCATGCGGGAGAGGTGTACGAAGCGGGCATGCAGAGTTCGAGGGGTGAGCGGGCATGAGCTCATGGAGCCTTGCAGACATGGGCACGTCAGAGGAGCACAACGAGGCGGCCGACTGTAGCTGGCGAGGCCCTCGTGCTCGCGTTCGAGCGCGCATGTGTGAGCGTGAGGTGCTTCATCGTGATGCGGTGTGCGTGGAGGTGGTAGGAGCGAGTGGCAGGTGTTGGCGTGTGGTAAGGCAGGGTGTGTACCGAGGCGTGACGAGGCGAAGCAGACAGGGCGCACGCGGAATGGCAGCAACGACGAGGGAAAACAACGGGAATGATGATGGTGAGGAGAAGATCTTCACCGTGGGGGTGCTCCTGGAGTTGATCGGGCTCGAAGGTGACTGGAGACGGCGAGACGGCGTGCTGATCATGGCGGTGGTGCTTGGGTGCGTGCGCGGAGTCGAAGCAGAGGAAGGAGCCGCTGGCAAGGAAGGAGCTCTTGCGGTAGTCCGTGTGGTCACGTGCGGTGCGGTAGACGAAGCTGAGGCACTCGGGGCTCCGGACGAAGAAGACGACGGCTGCTACAAAGGCCCCGAGCATGAACTCGGCTCGTCCCTGGCCATGGCGACGGCGACGACATGGGTGCGCGTGTGGAGATTCTCGCATAACCAACTCCGGGGATCGGTCGAGGACAGTGACGGGGTGCTGGAAGACATGCCGGAGAGGCTCCTGATGCCGGCCAGACGTGAGGATGACGACGGACGCTGGCGGTTTCTTCCTCTCCTCTCGGTGCTCTGTTCTGAGGAAGAAGAAGAAGCAGGGGAAGGGAGAGGCTGGCGGCGGCAAGGGTGGAAGAGGGAAACCCTAGGGGAGGCCCTAAGGTGCCTTTATAGGAGGGGAGACGAAGCCTTGGTTGCCCTCGTGGCCATGTGCTTCTGCCTCTCCTTTTTACCGTGAGGGAAGAAAGAACGAGAGGAGGAAGAAAGAAGAGGAGGGGGGTCGCTGCAGGTGGGGTAGCAGTGTGATCAAATGGTGATTGGGGCGAGTTTTACCGGGGAGGTGATGGATGGGCTGCGGGTCTGGCTGGGTTGCGGCTGGAGCAAGGAAGGCCCAGGTGGGTTGGATTCTCTCTCCTTCCTTCTCCGATATTCTGTTTTTTTAATCAATAGATTTCAGAAAAGCAGAAGAAGGGGGATCTAGGAAAAGGATTTGGAAGATATAAAATTATCCTCATGCTCCTGGAAGTATGCACAATTTGAATAAACTGGTTTGGACATTTTTAAGGATATAAAAATAATTCAAGTTTGAGTTAGATTCAAACTTGAGCCATTTTTTAACCCAACCAAAACAAGTTCAATTGAGCTGAAATTTTGCAGAGGGGTTGTAGGTAAGGTTAAACAATATTGGGAAAAGAATGAACATTTTCTGGACAAGGAAAATGTCACTTGAATTAATTGATGAATTTGAAAGGAGTGAGCTAGTGATGGAGTTTGCAAAGAAGATGGTTGGGAAAGATGCAAACATAGAAGATGGAGGAAGGATATCACCACAAAGAGAGAACCAATAAATGCACCACACAAAAAGAAAATGCAATGAAAACAAAATGATCATGATGCAAGGAACAAACATATGGCAATGGCATTCATCATGATCATGGCAACAACATAGAGGAATTAAATATGCAAAATAATTAAGATAAAGCAACACACTAAATAAGCACACGACAACAACGATAAGAAAGGGAAGGCATCTAGAGCATCGGTCTCGGGGCGTCACACAAAGTGACGAACACGAATCATATGAGCGTGCTGAAAACTAGCTTGACGATAATTCCCATGTGTCCTTGGGAGTTCTTTTCATTATATAAGAGTTTGTCCAGGCTTTTCCTTTGTTACAAAAAGGATTGGGCCATATTGCTGCACCTTATCACAAAACTATCTGTTACCGATAATTTCAGTGCTTGCAGAGAATACCTTACTGAAAACTGCCTATCATTTCCTTCTTCTCCGTATTGGGTTCGACACTCTTACTTATCGAAAGGACTATGATAGATCCCCCAAACTTGTGGGTCATCAAGACTCTTTTATGGCGCCATTGCCGGGGAGTGAAGCGCCTTTGGTAAGTGGAATTTGGTAAGGAAAATTCATATAGTGTGCTGAAATTTACTGTTACTTGTTTACTATGGAACAAAATCCTTTGAGGGGCTTGTTCTGGGTATCTTCACCCTGACCAGTAGAGCAAAGAGTTGCTCCTCAACCTACTGAACCTATTGAAAATGTTTACCTTGAAATTCCTTCGGGTTTGATAGAGAAACTGCTAGCTAATCCCTTTACATGAGATGGAACATTGCATCCCGATTTGCACCTAATCTATGTGTATGAAGTTTATGGATTATTTAAGCTTGCAGGTATGCCCGAGGATGTAATCAAGAAGAAGGTCTTTGATAACCCACAAGTGTAGGGGATTAGTTGTAGCCTCTTTCGATAAGTAAGAGTGTCGAACCCAACAAGGAGGTAAAGGTAGAACAAATATTCGTCAAGTTCTATTGACCACTGATACAACTCTACGCACACTTAATGTTTACTTTACCTAGAACAAGTATGAAACTAGAAGTACTTTGTAGGTGTTGTGGGATAGGTTTGCAAGAATAAAAAGAGCATGTAAATAAAAACTATGGGCTGTTTAGATAAACAAGTAATAAAGTTAGTAATCGCGAGTGTGGAAAAGTGGTGGTAGGAGTTGCGAAATTGTCCCTAAGCAATTGACTACGTTACTAGACCGATATAAAGTGTTATGTGGGAGAGGCCACTGCTAGCATGTCATCACTGACTTGGAATTATATGCACTTATGATTGGAACTAGTAGCAGGCATCCGCAACTACTAACGTTCATTAAGGTAAAATTCAACCATAGCATTAAGATATATTGGCCCCCCTTCAATCCCGTATGCATCAATTTCTACGCTAGGTTGAAGCTTCTGTCACTCTTACCCTCCAATATGTAGTCCTATCAACATAAAACTAACCCTATGGTGTGATCCATGCGCGCGCTCATATGATGGGCACCAAAGGACAGCAACATAACCACAAGCAAATTAAACCAATCATAGCAATTCACCAATTACCGATAGGACAACAAAAATCTACTCAGACATCATAGGATGGCAACACATCATTGGATAGTAATATGAAGCATAAAGCACCATGTTCAAGTATTGGGTATAGCGGGTTGCGGGAGAGTGGAGCGCTGTAGATAGATGGGGGAAGGTGATGAATATGTTGGTGAAGATGATAGAGGTGTTGGTGTAGATGGCCGTGACACGATGATGGCCCCGACGACGTTCCGGCGCCACCGGAAGAGAGGGGGAGAGAGCCCCTCCTTCTCCTTCTTCCTTGGCCTTCTCCCTAGGTGGGAGAAGGGTTCTCCCTCTGGTCCATGGCGTCCATTGCATGGGAGAGGCGAGAGCCCCTCTGAGATTGGATCTGTCTATCTGTCTCTCTGTTTCTGCATTCCTAGATTCTGGCCTTTCACCGTTTCCTATATTCCCGGAGATCCGTAACTCCGATTGGGCTGAATTTTGGACACGATCTGTATCCGGATATTAGCTTTCTTGCGGAGAAAGAAGGGCACCAACCGCCTTACGGGGTGGCCACAAGGGCCCATGACGCTCCTGACCCCCTGGGGCGCGCCCCCTGCCTCATGGCCCCCTCGAGCATCGTCTCGCGTTGATTCTTCTTCCCAAAATTCATAAATATTCCAAAAAAAATCTCCGTGCGTTTTTATCCCGTTTGGACCCCATTTGATATGGATATTCTGCGAAACAAAAAACATGCAACAAACAGGAACTGACACTCGGCACTGGATCAATATGTTAGTCCCAAAAATAGTATAAAAAATTGCCAAAAGTATATGAAAGTGGTATAATATTGGCATGGAACAATCAAAAATTATAGATACGACGGAGACATATCATCATCCCCAAGCTTAATTCCTGCTCGTCCTCGAGTAGGTAAATGATAAAAAGATAATTTTTGATGTGGAATGCTACCTAGCATAATCTTGATCATGTAATCTAATCATGGCATGAATATTAAGACATGAGTGATTCAAAGCAATAGTTTATCATTTCACATAAAATAATTTAATACTCTGGCATCCCAACAAGCAATCAAGTCTTTCAAAATAGCAATGCTAAAGAACGTTATCCCTACAAAATCATATAGTCTTTTACGCTCCCTTTTCTTAACACAAGGTACCACCCATGCCCATCCCGGTGTCAGCCAAGCAATTGTTTTCATACTTTACTTTTTTGAACCTTTTCAACTCTTCACACAATACATGAGCGTGAGCCATGGACATAACACTATGGGTGGAATACAAGCTGGTAGTAGAGAAAAGTAGGGAGAAGTCTCACATCAACTAGGCAAATCAATGGACTATGGAGATGTCCATCAATTGATATCAATGTGAGTGAGTAGGTATTGCCATGTAACGGATGCACTAGAGCTATAAGTGTATGAAAGCTCAAAAGAAAACTAGTGGGTGTGCATCAACTTGCTTGCTCATGAACACCTAGGGCATTTTGAGAAAGCCCATCGTTGGAATATACAAGCCATGTTCTATAACGAAAAATTCCCACTAGTATATGAAAGTGACAATATAAGAGACTCTCTATCATAAAGATCATGGTGCTACTTTGAAGTACAAGTGTGGAAAAAAATAGTAGTATTGTCCCCTTTTTCTTCTTTTCTTTTTTTTTTCCTTTTTTTGGGCCTTCTTTTTTATTTGGCCTTTCTCTTTTTTTGGCCTTTTTATCGGGACAATATTTTATTAATGATGATCATCACACTTTTATTTACTTACAACTCGATGCTAGAACAAAGTATGAATGCCTCCGGTAGTGTATCGGGATGTGAAATGATCTAACATAGCAATGACATCAAAAAACGGACAAGCCATGGAAACATCATGCTAGCTATCTTACGATCATGCAAGGCAATATGACAATGATGGTGCGTGTCATAACAAACGGAACGGTGGAGTTACATGGCAATATATCTCAGAATGGCTATGGAAATACCATAATAGGTAGGTATGGTGGCTGTTTTGAGGAAGGGTCTAAGGTGGTTTGATGCACCAGTGAAAATTGCACGGTACTAGAGTGGCTAGCAAGGTGGAAGGGTGAGAGTGCGTATTATCCATGGACTCAACATTAGTCATAAAGAACTTACATACTTATTGCGAAAAATCTATTAGCCCTCGAAGCAAAAATACTACAACGCATGCTCCTAGGGGGGAGGTTGGTAGGAGTTAACCATTGCGCGCTCTCGACCTTCACGCAAAGATAAACAATCAAAATACAATGCGCGCCAATTTGGTTACATAGTTAGGAGACCATACGTGCATGCTTCGGGAATCACAAACCTTAACACCAATATTTTTACTAAACCACAATCATTCACTAGTACCTCCCACATATTAGCATCTCTATATCGCAAAACTATTGCAAGGAATCAAACATATCATATTCAACGATCTACAAGTTTATGTAGGATTTTATGACTAATCATGTGAATGCCAATTCCTGTCAACTCTCTAAATAGATATAAGTGAAGCTAGAGAGTTTAATTCTTTCTACAAAAGATATGCCCTGCTCTAACAAATATAAGTGAAGAAAAGGAGGATTCTACAAATGGCGGTTTTCTATGTGAGGAGAAATAGGCAATCCAAACTTCAAATGATATAAGTGAAGCACATGAAGCATTCTATAAAGCCATACTCAAAAGATATAAGTGAAGTGCAAAGAGTGTAAATCAACCAAGGAATATCTCATACCAGCATGGTACAATTGTTAAAATAAAAATAAAAAGCACAAAACGCTCCAAGAGTTTACGCATATCATGTGAACGAAACGAATCCAAAAACATACCGATACTTGTTGAAGAAAGATTGGATGCCTTCTGGGGCATCCCCAAGCTTAGAGACTTGAGTCTCCTTGAATATTTACTTGGGGTGGCTTGGGCATCCCCAAGCTTGAGCTCTTTCCTCTCCACCTTCTTCTCACATCGAGACCTCCTCGATCTTCGAACACTCCATCCACACAAAACTTAACCGAACTTTTAGTGGCGAGGTTAGTGCATATGATCAATGAAATCCTATAATGTACTGGTCTAACATTATTGTATAATTATGAACAAACATTACCCACGGTATGTTATCACAATTCTATGGCTCCAAGTCAATTAGGCTTCAACAAGAATTCAAACATATGCAAATAATGAAGCTATAACAGCAATCTGAGAAAGCAGGATAGTCTGTAATAATCTGAATATTAACCATACTTCTGTAATTCTAAAAATTCTGGAAAAATTAGGAAAAATCAACAATTTTTATAGCCAGACTTTGCAAAATGTTTCAGATCCTTTCGACATTCCAGTAAAAAATGTAAAATTACGCACTACAGCCAAAGTTTCTGTTTTTGCACCGCACAAACCAACAAGCAGTTTAATCATCCTGAAGGAAACTCTTGGCACATTATTTTTATAATACAATGGAATTGTACAAGGGGATAATTATTTTTGTTGAAAAGTTTCTGTAATCAAGGTTCACAAAGTTTTCATGGGCATGAACAAAGTTCAAGGCTAGCTCTCACTTTAACAATGCTCGTCTTTCTCACTTTCACTTTTCTTTTTGAAAAAGTTTTAGGTTCCCATCTTTATTTTTGTTTTGTTTTTAAACTTTATAAAAGCACACAACAGAAATAAATGAATCTCTAAAACTTCCGGGTTGTCTCCCTGGCAGCGCTTTCTTTAAAACCATTAAGCTAGTCATATAGTGCTCAAGTAATGGATCCACCCGGATCCCAAGGTATATCAAAGCCAATTTTAATTAAAGATGATTTGACATTAGTAGTGAGCACAAAGTGATATGTGTCATGCGACAACGAAGTCTAACTCTCTTCCTATGCATTGTCATGTCATATGAGAACAATTCATGCACATCAAGTAAAGGCCAACACATAGTATAAACAGTTTCTTGCAATTCTATCGTGTTGGAAACGTAGAGAGGCGGAGATATAGTTCCTCTCTCATAATAATTGCAA
Source organism: Secale cereale (assembly GCA_902687465.1). Lineage (NCBI taxonomy): Eukaryota > Viridiplantae > Streptophyta > Magnoliopsida > Poales > Poaceae > Secale > Secale cereale. The sequence continues at coordinate 205,726,155 of LR738713.1, read as the reverse complement.
GTAGGAGTAGCAAGCACATGCATATTATACTCATGTGTAACAGAAAATGGTAACCCATCAATATAATCCTTAATAAGAGCAAACTTCTCCGATATAGTGTAGCTGGGAGAATTCAAAAAGATAATAGGACTATCATGCGTAGGTGCAGTAGCAACTATCTCATATTTAACATAAGGAACTATAGCAAGTTCATCTCCATAAGCATAATTCATATTGGCATCTTGGCAACAAGCTTAGCAAGCATCAATTTCATCAAAAGTTGATATTTGAAACGAATCCAAGGGATCATAGCAATCATCATAGAATTCATCCTTCGGTAAGAATGAAGGGAAATTAAACAATGCATGAGTTGAAGAGTTACTCTCATTAGAAGGTGGGCACGGGTAGCTAATCCGCTCTTCCTCCTTTTGTTCTTCGCTCTCTTCGTCATCTTTTTCATCTAATGAGCTCACAGTGTCATCAATTTCTTCTTCCATAGATTCTTGCAAAATATTAGTCTCTTCTTGGACAGCGGAAACCTTCTCAATAAACGCATCAATATTGGCATTGTATTCATAATTCTCATAGGAATATTTCAATATAGCAAAAAATTTAGGCCTATAAACATCATCATCAAAAGCTTCATACCTTTTAAACAAAGATTCAATTTCATAAGCACCTTTAAAAGCAACGAATTCTTCTATTTGTTCCACATCATAATAATCATATACACCATTAGCATAAGAAGCTAAGGTTTCATCATCATTAAATTTGCATGAAAAGGGAAGGTGTGGAGCCTTCACCCTAGAGCAACAAGTATAATCATATCTCAATCATAGATCCCAAGCATACCAACGCAACATATAAATTTGATCCCATAATAGTTTTCCTTTTTGTGTCAAGTGATAATCCCTAAAGAATTCACGTTGATCCAACGTTACTCCCATTATATAGTTGAACGGGGTTTTCTCAGGATTATCAAAGTAGTACATAATATTTTTCACATAATGAGCATCGAGGGTTTGAGGAGGTTCCCCATCTCCATGAGTAGCAAGTACACCTAATTTTTTGGTATTTCGTGTTCCATATCCATAACTAAAGATAGAGAACAACTTAGAACAACAAATAAAATCTACTTAGTGATAAAGCAAACAAGCACACACGAGAATATTCACTCCCCGGAAATGGCGCCAGAGAATGGTTTTGATAACCCACAAGTGTAGGGGATCAGTTGGAGCCTCTTTCGATAAGTAAGAGTGTCGAACCCAACGAGGAGCTAAAGGTAGAACAAATATCCCCTCAAGTTCTATCGACCACCGATACAACTCTACGCACGCTTAATGTTTACTTTACCCAGAACAAGTATGAAACTAGAAGTACTTTGTTGGTGTTGTGGGATAGGTGTGCAAGAATAAAAAGAGCATGTAAATAAAAACTAGGGGCTGTTTAGATAAACAAGTAATAAAGTTAGTAATAGCGAGTGTGGAAAAGTGGTGGTAGTAGTGTAACACCCGGATAATTAAACTACAGTAATACCCTCCTAATGGTGCCATGTCATCCAAATTAATTTGCTAAACCTCAATTTGACCCAAACCTGATTCAAATTCAAATTACAAATAACAAGTCGAATTATTATTTCTTCAAACTAACAAATAAAAATGTTCGATGCGTTGCAAATATTCACTAAGTAATTAACTTGTTGGAACCAACCTCATTTGGTTTCCCAAATTGCCCCTTGAATTAACTTAGTGGAACAACAATATTAAATAAACACATTTTAATTCAACTATAATTTTGAACAGTTCCAATTGGCCTCAAAATTTTTGTGCAACCTTATGGTGTTGACTAGGAATTGTGTGAAAAGTTTCATAGTTAACAAAAAAAATCATTTCGTAGCTAAAATAAATAGAAAACAATAGCTAAAATAAATAAAACAAAAGTTGAAAAATAGGAAGAAAAGAAAAGGGCCTAAACCTAATACTGACTGGGCCTTAGTGGCAGAGGAGACCCAGCCCACCTGGGTTTTCCCCTTCCTCCTGCTACAGGAGACGGAGGGGGAGCGTGGCGGCCATCCAGGCCGCCATGGCTGCCGTGGCAGTCATCCCGCGACTCCCCGTCGTTTCCCCCGGCGGATAAGAGCCTCCCCGTGACCGCCGTTGAACCCTAGCCCCTCACTCCTTTTCCCCTCGCCCCTCTCCCTCTCTGTCCCGCTCAACCGAGCGCAGCTAGCGCCGTCACCGTCATCGATTCCGCGGCCACCAGTCACCCCGCGCCGCACGGAGATGTCCAGGAGGACTGCCGTCGACTGCTTCTTCATCTACGGGCTCTCAATTGATCGGAGCCGCGCCGTATCGCCGTCTTCCCCAACCTCGGCCTCCCTCGTCCACCTCGTCACATTGCTCTGCCCCGGCCACTTCAACTTCCCCCGCCCACACCGGCTGCTCGTCCGGTCGCGCGGTGAGCTCCTCACCCGCCCCCTTTCTCGTCGTCGTTTGGTGCCGCCTCCGGCGCGTCCGTAGCTCGTGGTGAGCTCGCGCTCGCCTGCACACCCTGACCCGGCCGACCGCGCCCTGGGCATCGCCCCGCGCCCGCCTGCGCGTGTGGCCGCTGCGACCGGCCACGCCCGCGCCAGCGTCACTTACAGCCGCTGGCTCTGCTGCTCCCGCCCGCCACGAGCCGCGCTGCTGCCTCGGCTTGCTACTGCTTGTTGTTACGCTGATGTCTGCTGCTCCGCTACTGCTTGCCGTTGTTGCTTGCTTTGCCTGATGCGTCGTTACTGCTGCTGACTTTGTCCAAGAGGCCGGCTTGTAGTGCTAAGTTAGATTAGGTTAGGTGCTAAACTAATTAGTTAGTCTACTAACTAGACGTTGACTGCTAGGTCCCGCTCTAATTAGTTCAACCAACTAACCTCAGGATTAGTTACTTGAATGACATGTGGGCCCCCTTACTAAATAAATCTGTTTAGCACTTAACTTAAAATAACACTCAATGACAAGTAGGCCCCATGGCCACTGTTCACACTTTGACCAGGTCAACCATTGACTGTTGACTTGTTGACTGTGTATGTTGACTCAGCAGCGGGGCCCCACTGTTAGTCTCACTTGCACTTCTCTGGATACACTTTTATGTACCCGTAGCATATAGTGTTTAATTGTATTTTCGAATTAAAATAAATAAATAACTTTAGAATATGTTTAATATTTCGAAAAATCATATAAAATAATCCGTAGCTCGGATAAAAATACTTTGTACATGAAAGTTGCTCAGAACGACGAGACGAATCCGAATACGCGGTCCGTTCGTCCGCCACACATCTCTATCATACCGAACATGCAACATTCCCCTCCGTTTCATCTGCCCGAAAACGCGAAACACCGGGAATACTTTCCCGGATGTTTTTCATCCTTGCCAATATCACCTCCTACTGCGTTAGTTCACACGTAGCACCGCGTATTCCCATGTTATGCTTTGTGATGCTATTGTTTGCTCTGTTATTTATTTGTTTCCCCTTCGTTGCTTCTTTTCGGTAGACTCCGATACCGTGATAGACCCCGAGACCATTGATGCTTCGGTGTTCGACTACGGCTACGCTTCCGAAGATTCCTTTCATCTGCAGAGCTTCCAGGCAAGCCTCCCCTTTGATCACCAGATATCGCCTATTCTTCTCTCTACTGCTTGCATTAGAGTAGTGTAGCATGTTACTGTTCCGTTACTCCTATTCTGTTGCATAGCCTGTCATTGTTGCTACAACTGTTGATACATGTACCTGCCATCCTAATGCTTAGTATAGGATGCTAGTTTTCCATCAGTGGCCCTTCATTCTTGTCCGTCTGCCATGCTATACTATCGGGCCGTGATCACTCGGGTGGTGATCACGGGTACATACTATATACATACTTTACATACACATCATGATGGTTCGGAGATGGGGGCTGAAGGGGCAGGTGGTTCCACCCAGGTAGTGGTGGGCCTGGGTTCCCGGCAGTCCCCTGATGGTTACTTTGTGGCAGAGCGACAGGGCGGGTTGCGACCACCTAGGAGACAGGTGGGCCTGGCCCTGGTCGTTGTCCGCGGTTATTTCATAATAACACGTTTAACGGGATCTTGGTATTTGATCTGAGTCTGGCCATTTGGTCTATACGCACTAACCAGCTGCGTGGGAACAGTTATGGGCACTCGACGTCGTGGTATCAGCCGAAGCCTTCTTGACGTCAGCGACTTAGCGGCGCGCGCCGGATTGGACCGGAACGCCTACTCTGGTATTAGGAGAGGCTAGGTCTGCTTACCGGCCGCCCTCGCAACGTGCAGGTGTGCATTGGGCGATGGGCCCAGACCCCCGTGCGCTTAGGGTTTAGACCGGCGTGCTGACCTCTCTGTTGTGCTTAGGTAGGGCTGCGACGTGTTGATCTTCCGAGGCCGGGCATGACCCTGGAAAGTGTGTCCGGCCAAATGGGATCAAGCGTGCTGGGTTATGTGGTGCACCCCTGCAGGGAAGTTAATCTATTCGAATAGCCGTGTCCCTCGGTAAAAGGACGACCCGGAGTTGTACTCTGACCTCATGACAACTAGAACCGGACACTTAATAAAACACACCCTTACAAGTGCCAGATATAACTCGGTGGTTGCTCTCTCACAGGGTGACGAGGGGAGGATCACCGGGTAGGTTTTATGCTATACGATGTTACTTGGTGAACTTACCATCTATTCCCTTCTACTGCTTCAAGGCGGAGGCTGCCAGAAGCGAGGATACTTGTTACTTCCAGCTACTCTCTTCTTCTGCTGCAAGATGGACGTTGCGAGAAGCGTAGTCTTCGTTTGGATTAGCTATCCCCCTCTTATTCCGGCATTCTGCAGTTTAAACCCACAAATATTACCCCCCTTACATAGATATCAGTGCATATGTAGTGTAGCTCCTTGCTTGCGAGTACTTTGGATGAGTACTCACGGTTGCTTTGCTCCCCCTTTTTCCCCTTTCTTCCTTTCTTCTCGGATGACGCAACCAGATGGTGGAGCCCAGGACCCAGAAGATCCAGAGAAGGTTTCTACGTGAAGATCGGTTTCGAGGAGTAGTTAGGAGGTCCCAGGCAGGAGGCCTTGCCTTTTCGATCGTTGTTACTTTTGTGCTAGCCTTCTTAAGGCAAACTTGTTTAACTTATGTCTGTACTCAGATATTATTGCTTTCGCTGACTCTTGTGTTTCCGAGCTTTTGTAATCGAGCCCTCGAGGCCCCTGGCTTGTAATATAAAGCTTGTATTATTTTAATTTGTGTCTAGAGTTGTGTTGTGATATCTTTCTGTGAGTCCTTGATCTTGGTCGTACACATTTGCGTGCATGATTAGTGTACGGACAAATCGGGGGCGTCACAAGTTGGTATCAGAGCCGACTGCCTGTAGGAATTCCCCTTTCCAACTCCTTGGCCGAAGTTGAGTCTAGTCGTTGAAAAACTTTTTACTAACTTGGCTGTGTGGCTTACGGGCCCACGTCACCATTGGGTGGTATTAGGATCTTTTATTCCTCGTCTATACTCTGGGACTCTGATCTCTCTTCTATTCGGCTTAAAAGATTTTATTAACTCTGACTCTAGGTTCTCGCAACTATTTCTCCCGGAGAGCCCTCCTTACAGAAGATCTCCTGCTTCATCAGAAGATTCTGAGGATATCCCTCAATATTTTCCCGAGACCCTTGTGCTCATCGCCTTTGCAATTCTCTGCCACCGATATATCCCTACGGATATCTGCATGCAATTGTCATTTTCATGATCTCGCTCTTGTCGTTACAAGATGCCTCGAAATATTCTCCGTTGTCCCGAGAATCCTTTGATTTTACGCTCTTGCAGTTTTATTTCGCATGAAAACCTTTACGTTTATTTCCTCACATTTATTGAGGATCCGTTCTTCTCAGTTGTTCATGTGTCTCACAAAATTCTTCGGAATAGTTTTCGATCTTTCGAAGATCCTCTGCAACCTGTTACTCTTGAAATACTTGCCTGCTTGCATTATGGTTAATACCATATGACTAGTAGTCTTCGTTAACATCCCTTGTCTTAGCCATTTTGAGCCTATTGATTCAATGTGTGCGTATGCACGCAGTCATCAGGTTATCCGTTTTAAAAGTATCTTTCCGGCTCATACGTCATTCCGGACAAGAGTTGGTTCTCGGCAATTCAAACCTTTATTGATTGTCCAGCTAAGTGTTTTCAACTTATCCATCCTTGATCAGAGCGTCTGCTTCTGATCCTTCATCTTGGAAATCATAATTTCTTTATATTTAAGCATCAGACTAATCATGTGATTATTGAATCTGATGCCTCTGCATTCCTTCTTCCTCTGAGTGAGTACCGATACTCACATCAGCTCCTTTGTGGATCGCCCGATCCATTGTTGGATTGTTATCCGACAGTGTCCTTCTTATTCAATCACCTTGTGAGTTCTTCCCCTGATACATAATGCCATTGGTAAATTGTATCCTCTACTTTGACAAACATGCTCTACTTTTGAGCTGTTGATATTCACTTTTGAAACTTGTGGTATAGGTTACTAAGATGCCCGATGGGTTGAACCTATGCCTTCCCGTAATCCGTGAGAACCCGAAAGATTTCACAAGTCATACTCTTTCGGTGTTCTACCAAATAAAATTCCAACACTACAGTTTATCAAAGCGAGAGGTGAATGAAATGATATGCATTAAAGAAGTGGGAGTCGACCTTGAACTTTGTGTTCATGCCCATGAAAATGATGTAGACCGTCTCGGAAGCTTCTTGCAAAATGATTATCCAGCTGTATGATTCTTTCGGTGTTCTTGAATTGATTCCTTACAGTTATGGTTCCAACCATGTTGTCCTGATCTGATATATCTGATGGGAATTCATTCCAGTGCCTCGTCTATTTTTGGCAAGGTTGAAGTATCTATTGTCATAGGTCAACGACCCGGTTCTATTTCTATCATGTTTTACCTTCGAGTATTACCCTCTGGTATCTCGAAGATGTCTTTCCATTGCACCACATCTTACTAACTTTGTTGAAGTAATGCCTTTCCTTGTCATAATCATTCTACGGGTTCTAGGTTGTTGTCAACCGAGGACACCGACTAGTGAAATTATTCCGCACTACAAATCAAATACCCCTAGTATTTTACTGGGAAATTCTGAACTCAATCTGGTCATTCCTAGACTATCAGCTGCATCCTGGTCTTGCTATCTTTGACTATGCTACCTCATCCTTCTCTGGTGCGCGAATTCTTCAGTGTGAGAGCACGACTTAGTCGAGCTTTCAACATCATGTTGCTTGTCTAGAAAGGCCATTATGGTTCCGAGCTTGCATCTTATATATTAATCCTATAACTTGCCACTTCGTCATTCCCTTGCTTTTTGCCGTTGTTGTTTGTTTGCATCCTCTTGAAACCTCCCGGCAAATGTGTCGGATCACTTTCAACACTTTGACTTCTTCCGAGATGTCAACTATGTTCATGATGAGAAATACCCTCCTTGCCCTCGATGATTTTTATTATCATCACAACACCCTTGACTTGCTTTCATCGCGAACTTGTCCACATTACGAATACAACTTGCTGCTCTAGCTAGTGTTGTGTTCTGCCTTGAAGTATTACTGTCTTTTATGTCGAGAATGTTGTGGGTATTGCTCCACCTCTTAGAAATTCTCAGTATGACGATACTTCTCACCATCACCATTCTTCCTTGGTCCCCGTGTTGTTTTTAACCGGGATACCAATATGCTAACGATGATGCTTGAGTTCTGTACTTCTAGCAACCATATTGCTTTGAAGTCAACGATTGATAGTTCTTTCTTCGACTGTTGGTTATTGAATCACCACTCTAACATTGATCTTGCTACCTAAGGTCATATTTCGGGCACACTTTTTAACTGATGATTAATGGTGTATGTTTTCCTCGAGCATACAACATTATTACCAATGGAATTGACAAGTGTCATCTTCATGTTCACATTATTATGGAAATCCCTCCGTTTGGAATTCTCGATGAATTGTCGCTGAGGCCACCAGCCACCTCCTCATCCTCTCCTTGGTTTAATGATGACTATTGTTTCGGAACCCGCTCCCATAGTTCATTTTCCCGAGAATCTTGCAATGTCATTTCGTCGATTTGTGTTGCACCTTTTCTTCTTGAACATCCTGAGCCTGAGGTATCATGACACCAATCGGATCTGAATCTCGGTCAGATATGATGGTTGAGACAACTTTCCAGTAGTTATAATGTTGGTCCTTTGATGACCCGGTAATATGATGTCATGCCTAGCACCCCGGGCTAGAGGACCCGTCATTATATTTTCTTTTGTAAGGATAGCCATTCTTCCAGGAGGAAATTGTAAGACTTATTCTATAAGTTGCTTCTGATGGATCATTTGTGTATCCAAGGTCTGGCCCTTAATTGAAACACCATATCATTGCTACCTCGAAGCATGACTATGATACCCCCGCTCATCAACAAGAACATTGGAGGCACGATGCTAAATGTTTCTTGCTCAGTTATCCAAACACCGTTGTATGGGTAACATCTTGATTAATCCTCGCCTCTTTATCTGAATGGTTGGGTGCTTGCTCTCCTACCCTGTCTGCCATGATTCTTCTTGTCCATGGGATGGATATACTCCTAATAATTGTGTGTAATCACAATTTTCCTTTCCATTTGTTCGTTTAACCTTTCCTTGATCTACATATAATCTAAGCAGTAATAATACTCTGCTTATGTAAACACCTTGTTGTACAACTCTGTCGGTAAGGCCCTGTTACCATGGTTGGTAACATTCTGGTAACCACCACTGGAAGAAAACTTTGCCTATCGGTCCGCCTCGTTTCAACGAGCAAGACAATGGTTCTCTTCGTTCCCCGTCCTTGGTACCGACATTGTTGCCAACTCAGCTGACAGACTATCCTCTGACATGCCTTGCTTTATGTGCAAGATGTCATCACCCTTCCTACTTTCAGCCCACATGGTGGGCCCATAACCCACAGGTCCACTGGATCGAAACCTGACTCTTCTTTACAACCTGAATTCTATGGTATCCTTTGCACCTGGCTTCGTATGTGATTCACGAGCTAAATTCTACTATGTTTCATCCTGGTATCAAACACCATGTTATTCTCGTTGTTCAAGCCCCCATTCCAGCTGCTGTCTAGGCGTCGAATGATGCCTACCTATTTGAAACTTTTGTACCATCGTGTATTCCTCTCAAGGAGTTCACTACAATACTACTCGTAGGGTACTTCGTGTATTTCCCAATTAGTTCATCGTCGGATGCCCAACCTTGTGGAGATGCGTTCTTCCAAAAATTTCCCCCTTATCGCGTTCGTAGGATGATGGAGATCCCGAAGAAAGGATGACGACTTGATCACGATGACTTGAATCAGAGAAATGAAGACATCAACGAAAGGTATCAACCTCTTCGAAAGGGTAGCCAAGACCGAGAAGACTCGTTAGGTTTTCGCTACCGGCACTTCCCCCCCTACTCCATCGCTTAAATCTCGGGACGAGATTTCTTGTAGTGGAGGAGAATTGTAACACCCGGATAATTAAACTACAGTAATACCCTCCTAATGGTGCCATGTCATCCAAATTAATTTGCTAAACCTCAATTTGACCCAAACCTGATTCAAATTCAAATTACAAATAACAAGTCGAATTATTATTTCTTCAAACTAACAAATAAAAATGTTCGATGCGTTGCAAATATTCACTAAGTAATTAACTTGTTGGAACCAACCTCATTTGGTTTCCCAAATTGCCCCTTGAATTAACTTAGTGGAACAACAATATTAAATAAACACATTTTAATTCAACTATAATTTTGAACAGTTCCAATTGGCCTCAAACTTTTTGTGCAACCTTATGGTGTTGACTAGGAATTGTGTGAAAAGTTTCATAGTTAACAAAAAAAATCATTTGGTAGCTAAAATAAATAGACAACAATAGCTAAAATAAATAAAACAAAAGTTGAAAAATAGGAAGAAAAGAAAAGGGCCTAAACCTAATACTGACTGGGCCTTAGTGGCAGAGGAGACCCAGCCCACCTGGGTTTTCCCCTTCCTCCTGCTACAGGAGACGGAGGGGGAGCGTGGCGGCCATCCAGGCCGCCATGGCTGCCGTGGCAGTCATCCCGCGACTCCCCGTCGTTTCCCCCGGCGGATAAGAGCCTCCCCGTGACCGCCGTCGCCCGGATCCAACGCCTCAGGCTTGCCGGGCTCACTGTAGGCGCAGTTGGCGCAGATTTTCTTCGCCGCCGCATCGCCCCCTTGGAAGAGAGGAAGAGACCCGCCTGGGAGTTCAAGAATGCGGCGGATATCATGAGGCTGCGCCCGGGCCTCAACTACAACTTCACTGTTATGGAGCTTAACGCGATGCTCCAGGAGCTGTTCAAGTACAACCCCAAACATCCTAAAGTGTTCCGGTTGCCGAAGCGTGTCGTTCCGCTGTGCAACAACTCCACGCTCAGCCGCATCCGCGCAATGATGCCGTTGTGCGACTCGCATGGGATTGACCCAACTTGGCAAGAGCCAGCAGATGACGCCGTGCAGGAGTTCTTTGACGGCTTGGAAGAAGTGCCGATTCGTCCCGACGAGAAGAAAGGCCTGACCCGCGACACCACTGATAAGGAGATGACGTACATCGCCACTAGGCTGGAAGAGGCAGCGGTAGCCGCAGCCGCGGGTGAGTTTAGATTCACTGTGGAGGAGGCAGAGGCAACAGAGGCGGCAAGCCTTGCCGAGCGAGAGGAGTTTGCCGGCGCGGGAGAGCTTGCCGGCGAGGAAGAGCCTGCCGCGCATGTCGTTGAGCCAAGCGAGCCCGCTGAGTATACGAGCGGCTCGCTGGAGATCGACTCCTCCTCCTCCTAGTCTTCGGACAGCTCGCCGGAAGTAGAGCCCCCGGCTCCACCAAGAAGGCGTCTTCGCAAGGCCGGGGACATAGCGGAGCGGCAGACGAGTCGACAGCCGCCGCGCCACGCGACACGCTCCACGGCGACAAGTAGTGTTGCCGCGGGAGCACCTCGCGCTGCTGCGGCAACTGGAGCGGGGTCTTCTCGGACCACCGCATCTGCTCCTGCCGCTTCTCATGCCGCTGTGGCAGCCGGGGCGGGGTCGTCTCAGACCACCGCCGCTGCTCCCGCCAAGCGGCCAAGGGAGCCTACTCCTCTGCCTCCTCGCGCCGGTCGTGAGCCGGACTTCGACTTCTCCGGGCTCAGCTCCGACGAGGAAGAAGAAGAGTAAGATTCTTGTTGTGCTTGTATTGCTTTAATCCTTGCTGTTTTGTCTTGTATCTCATTTGCTTTTCTCCGAACCTCTTCCTTTTCAGGACTCTGGCCCAGAGAGCGGCAAAGAGAGCCAAGGTCCCGGCGAGGAGAGAGGAGGTGATCATCGTCGAGGACGAACCCTCCGAGACCACTTTGCCAGACCCGGCAACTGATCTTCAGAGCAGCCCCCAGCGCAGCCCCCAGCGTAAGTATATGGTTTACTTTCCGCTGTTAGGCGCGCGTGGATGCTCTTTCTTTGCTGATATCTGTTCGTTGTTTCGTTTGTGTAGGAGCAGAGCAGCCCCACCAGGAGCGCCCGGAGACCGCCCCTGACATGCCATCTGCTTCGACCACACCGCCAAGGGAGAGTTCTCCGGCAAGGGTCTCTCCGGCAAGGGAGAGTTCTCCGCCAAGGGAGAGTTCTCCGCCAAGGGGGAGCTCTCTGCCAAGGGGGAGCTCTCCGCCAAGGCAGAGCTCTCTGGCAAAGGAGACTGCAGAACCCGGCGCAGGTAATCCTCTTGCTTCAGAAACTTCCCTTGGGTTCTTCTTCTTTTGATCTTCTTTTTGGATATTTGCTTGACTTTTTCTCCCCTTTTCCGGCCGTCAGACCCATCTGCTGTACAGCCGATGGAGACCGAGGTTGCTGCCGACGACGCCGCCGCCACCTTCTTATTTTTCAATTTTTCTAAGTATTCCAAAACAGATAAAAATTAACATTAGAACTATTTTGGAGTCGGTTTACTTACCGTACCACATACCTCTTCCTTTTCGGAGTCCGAATCGTTTTGGAAAGTGTCCCTTATTTATTCCTCCGGGGTTACGGTTTCAATAACATTGGTTTCAACATTTATGGGATTACCTGAGATATAATGTTTGATTCTTTGACCGTTCACCACCTTCGGATTTGTGCCTTCGAAGTTGTTGATTTTTATGCCACCGGAACGATAGACCTCCTCTATAATGTAAGGACCTTCCCATTTAGAGAGAAGTTTTCCTGCAAAAAATCTTAAATGTGAGTTGTATAGAAAGACATAATCTCCTACGTTAAACTCATGCTTTTGTATCCTTTTATCATGCCATCTTTTAAATTTTTCTTTAAACAATTTGGCATTTTCATAGGCCTGGGTTCTCCATTCATCAAGTGAGCTAATGTCAAATAACCTCTTCTCACCGGCAAGTTTAAAATCATAACTGAGCTCTTTAATAGCCAAACATGCCTTATGTTCTAGCTCGAGAGGTAAGTGACATGCTTTTCCATAAACCATTTTATACGGAGACATACCCATAGGATTTTTATATGTAGTTCTATAGGCCCATAATGCATCAAGTTTCTTGGACCAATTCTTCCTAGATCTATTAAAAGTCTTTTGCAAAATTAATTTCAGCTCTCTATTATTTAGTTCTACTTGACCGCTAGACTGTGGGTGGTATGGGGATGCAATTCTAGGATTAACATCATACTTAGCAAGCATTTTATGGAAAGCACCATGAATAAAATGTGAACTACCTTTAGTCATTAAGTATGTAGGGACTCCAAACCTCGAGAAAATAACTTCTCTAAGCATTTTAATAGAGGTGTTGTGATCAGCACTACTAGTTGGAAAAACTTCTACCCACTTAGTAACGTAATCAACAGCAACTAAAATATGTGTATTCCCATTAGAGGATGGAAACGGTCCCATATAATCAAAGCCCCAAACATCAAATGGTTCAATAACAAGTGAATAATTCATAAGCATTTCTTGACGTCTACTAATATTACCAATTCTTTGACATTCATCACAAGACAAGACAAACTTACGGGCATCCTTGAAGAGAGTAGGCCAATAAAAACGAGATTGCAATACCTTATGTGCAGTTCTATCTCTAGCATGGTGTCCTCCATAAGCCTCGGAGTGACACTTGCGTAGGATATGTTCTTGTTCATGCTCAGGTACACAACTTCTAATAATACCATCTACTCCTTCTTTATAAAGGTGTGGATCATCCCAGAAGTAATGTCTTAAATCATAGAAGAACTTTTTATTTTGCTGGTATGTGAAACTAGGTGGTAAAAATTTAGCAAAAATGAAATTAGCATAATCATCATACCATGGAGTAATACGAGAAGCATTTATTACAGCTAATTGTTCATCAGGAAAGCTATCATCAATAGGTAGTGTGTCATCAAGAATATTCTCTAACCTAGACAAGTTGTCAGCAACGAGGTTCTCAACTCCCTTTCTATCAGTAATATGCAAATCAAATTCTTGCAGCAAGAGAACCCATCTAGTAAGTATAGGTTTAGCATCTTTCATTTCCATAAGATATTTAATAGCAACATGATCAGTGTGAATAGTTACTTTAGAATGAACAGTATAAGGCCTAAACTTATCACTAGCAAATAAAGCTGCTAAAAATTCTTTCTCAGTCGTAGCATAATTTCTCTGGGCACTGTCTAGTGTTTTACTAGCATATTGGATAACATTCAATTTCTTATCAACTCTTTATCCTAGAACAACACCTACAACATAATCACTAGCATCGCACATAATCTCAAAGGGTAAATTCCAGTCAGGAGGCTGGACAATAGGTGCAGAGATCAATGCTTTCTTAAGTATTTCAAATGCTTCTACACAATCATCATCAAAGACAAAAGGAACATCTTTTTGTAAGAGATTATTCAGAGGCCTAAAGATTTTTTAGAAGTCCTTAATGAACCTCCTATGAAACCCGGCATGACCAAGTAAACTTCTTATACCTTTGATGTCCTTGGGACATGGCATCTTTTCAATAGCATCAACTTTGGCTTTATCAACTTCAATACCTCTTTCCGAAATTTTATGTCCCAGGACAATACCTTCATTAACCATAAAGTGGCACTTTTCCCAATTCAAGACAAGATTAGTTTCTTCACATCTCTACAAAACTCGATCAAGGTTGCTCAAGCAATCAGCAAAAGAAGTTCCATAAACAAAAAAATCATCCATGAAAACATCAACAATCTTTTCACAAAAACAGAGAATAGAGCCATCATACATGTTTGTAAGGTAGCAGGTGCATTATATAAACCAAAAGGCATACGTCTATAAGCAAAGGTACCGAAGGGACAAGTAAAAGTGGTCTTTTCTTGATCCTCTTTTGACACAGGTATTTGAGAGAAACTAGAATAACCATCTAGAAAGCAAAAATGTGTATGTTTGGATAACCTTTCTAGCATTTGATCAATAAAAGGTAGAGGGTAATGATCTTTCGTAGTAGCTTTATTTAATTTGCGGAAATCAATTACCATCCTATAACCTGTAACAATTCTTTGTGGGATCAATTCAACTTTATCATTAGGAACAACAATAATACCTCCCTTCTTAGGGACACAATGGACATGACTTACCCACTAACTATCAGCAACTGGATAAATTATACCTACCTCTAGAAGCTTTAGTATTTCTTTCCTTACCACCTCTTTCATCTTAGGATTTCACCGTCGTTGATGATCAACAACCGATTTAGCATCCTTCTCCAATTTTATTTGGTGTTGGCATAGAGTGGGGCTAATGCCCATAATATAATCAAGAGTATATCCAATAGCAGCACTGTGCTTCTTTAGAGTTTTCAATAATTTTTCTTCTTCCTGCTCTGAAAGGTTAGCACTAATAATAACATGATATATCTTCTTTTCATCAATATAAGCATATTTAAGACTACCAGGTAACAGTTTAAGTTCAAACACGGGATCACCCTTAGGTGGAGGAGGATCCCCTAGAATTTCAACAGGCGAATTGTGTTTCAATAAGGGTCCTTGTTTAAAGAATATTTCATCTATTTCCCTTCTTTCGTTCATATACATATCATTTTTATGGTCTAGCAGATATTGTTTTAAAGGATCACTAGGAGGTACATCAATAGAGGCAAGACCAATAATTTCATCCTTACTAGGCAATGCTTTATCATGGGGTTGTCTACGGAATTTAGCAAAGTTAAAATCATGAGACATATCCCCTAAACCAACAGTAACAATGTCCTTTTCGCAGTCTATCTTAGCATTAACAGTATTCAAGAAGGGTCTACCAAATATACTGGGGGCGAAAATCATCTTGGGGGGAACCAAGAACAAGATAGTCAGTAGGGTATTTAACTTTCCCACACAAGACTTCAACATCTGTAAAAATCCCCACTGGTTAAATAGTGTCTCTATTGGCAAGCTCAATAGTAACATCAATACCTTCTAGCTCAGCAGGTGCAATATCGTGCATAATTTCTTCATATAAGGAATGATGTATTGCACTAGCACTAGCACCCATGTCACATAGGCCATGATAGCAATGATCACCTATTTTAATACAAATAACAGGCATGCCTACAACAGTTCTATGTTTATTCTTAGTATCGGGTCTAGCAATTCTAGCAGCTTCATCACAGAGGTAAATAACATGCCCATCAATATCATCGACCAAGAGATCCTTAACCATAGCAATACTAGGTTCAACTTTAATTTGCTCAGAGGGTGTAGTTGTTCTAGTATTACTCTTACAAACCACAGTTGAAGCTTTAGCATGATCCTTTAATCTAACAAGGAAGGGTGGTTTCTCAATATAAGTAGTAGGAGCGATAGGATCCCAGAGTCAAGTCCATATTTAGTGCTAAATTCAGGGAAAACATCGGTATCCATAAAAGATTTAACACAATCAAACTTAGGGGTTATACCTAACTCCTTACCTTCGTCCAGATCCCAATCTTCAGTGTTGCGTTTAATTCTTTCCAATAAATCCCATTAGAATTCAATAGTCTTAACCATAAAAGAACCGGTACAAGAAGTATCGAGCATGGAGCGATTATTGAGAGAAAGCCGAGCATAATTTTTTTGAATAATCATTTCTCTTGAGAGCTCATGATTGGGGCATGAATGTAACTTTGACTAAAGCCTCCCCCAAGCTTGAGCGATACTTTCTCCTTCGCGAGGCCAAAAATTATATATATAATTACGATCACGTTGAACCTGATGCACATGATAGAACTTCTGATGAAATTCCAATTTCAACCGGTTGTAGTTCCATGATCCAATATCATCGCATGGCCTAAACCATGTCAATGCCTCTCCCTTCAAAGATAAAGGGAAGACCTTCTTCTTGATCACATCCTCGGGTATACATGCAAGCTTAAATAATCCACAAACTTCATCCACATTGATTAGGTGCAAATCGGGATGCAAGGTTCCATCTCCTGTAAAGGGATTAGCTAGCAGTTTCTCTATCATACTCGAAGGAATTTCAAAGAAAACATTTTCAGTAGGTTCTGTAGATTGAGGAGCAACTCTTTTCTCTACTGGTCGGGGTGAAGATACCCCAAACAAGCCCCTCAAAGGATTATGTTCCATAGTAACAAGTGACAGTAAATTTCAGCACACTATGTAAAAGTTTCCTTACCAAATTCCACTTACCAAAGGCGGTTCACTTTCCGACAGCGGCGCCGGAAAAGAGTCTTGATGACCCACAAGTGTAGGGGATCTATCATAGTCATTTCAATAAGTAAGAGTGTCGAACCCAACGAGGAGCAGAAGGAAATGATAGGCAGTTTTCAGTAAGGTATTCTCTACAAGCACTGAAATTATCGGTAACAGATAGTTTTGTGATAAGGTAATTTCTAATGAGTAACAAGTTGTAAAAGTAAATATGGGGTAGCAATATGGCCCAATCCTTTTTGTATCAAAGGACAAGCCTGGACGAACTCTTATATAATGAAAAGCGCTCCCGAGGACACATTGGAATTATCGTCAAGCTAGTTTTCATTACGCTCATATGATTCGCGTTCGTTACTTTGATAATTTGGTATGTGGGTGGACTAGTGCTTGGGTACTGCCCTTACATGGACAAGCATCCCACTTATGATTAACCACTATTGCAAGCATCCGCAACTACAAAAGAAGTATTAATGTAAACCTAATCATAGCATGAAACATATAGATCCAAATCAGCCCCTTACGAAGCAATGCATAAACTAGGGTTTAAGCTTCTGTTACTATAGCAACCCATCATCTACTTATTACTTCCCAATGCCTTCCTCTAGGCCCAAACAATGGTGAAGTGTCATGTAGTCAATGTTCACATAACACCACTAGAGGAAAGACAACATACATCTCATCAAAATATCGAACGAATACCAAATTCACATCTATACCTAATAATAAAGGACGGAGACTTTCATAGGCGGGACATTCCTAAGACGGAGACATGCATCAAATCAATATCAGAAATGAGGACATTCCTAAGACGGCTTTTGTCACTCGTTATGGCCAGTATGAGTACACCGTTGTCGGTGTATTTGGATCGACACCTATGGGATCACAGGAATCCCTACTACGGTTGCGGGGCGCGGGGTTGAGAGAAGAGCGGATCCAACAGTTAGCACACGCTTTGTTTACCTAGGTTCGGGCCGCAAGGATGCGTAAAACCCTACTCCTGCTTTGGTGGATTGTATATATGTGTTCTTAAGCTAGCTATGGGAGGTGAGGAGTTCTGAAAAGCCGAAATCCTTCTCCTGGTCGCCTCGGGCCTCCTTTTATAGGGAAAAGGGGTTGCCATAGTGGCACACAGGAGGTGGAAAGGGTACAGTGACGCGAGGTTATCCCTCGTATTACATGACAAGGTGCATTTAATGCGCTTAGCTTAGGTGTCCTTGCTTTATCCGGGATGGGGGAGACATCCGTCTTGTCCGTCGCCGCTCCTTCTTGCGTCGACACGCGCCCTGGCCAGCGATGCCTGAAGTGCCATGTAGGTAGGCAGGCAGCTGAGGTGGCACAATGGTGGGTCTCCACGAAGATCTGCACGTTGCCACGCAGGTGCCTGCCCAGCTGGTTGGGTCGGCAGCTGCATTTGGTGCGGGCCTGATGGTGGCCCTGCGAGTGTCCTCGGCAAGGGCCTTGCCGGGGCCCCGGCAAGGGTCTTGTCACGGCGCCTGCTGTCATTCCCGGCAAGGTGCTTGCCGGAGGTCTTGTGGTCCTCCTTGGCTGGGATCCCGCCAAGGGTCATCGTCTTCTTAGTGTGCGTATCTGTCCTTGAATGTCTTCACAAAGATGTGCATGCCACCACGGGGATATCTCCCGAATCCTTGCCCCATGGGGGCAGTGGACTCAAGGGTGATCCTCTCCGTAGGCGCGGGGTGAGCTGCCGCGGCAAGGGTCTTGCCGGGGCTGCCAGAGCCGTCCTCGGCAAGGATCTTGTCGGGGGAAGCCGATTCGTCCCTTTGCTCTTCGTGGTCTTAATCTTGGCGTTGCTCCAGTTCCATCGAGCTTCGGTCTTACCTTGGCTCAGCTCCCGTGCCATGCTTGGTGTGGTGGTGCTCGTGGCTCAGACTGCCCGTGCATAGTCATAGGGGTACAAAAAGTGTACCCCTGTTTTTGTACAGCGATAGGAGCCCCCGGGCCTGGGCCACACATAAGCGCGACGCGTTGTTGGGCTAGGCCCAGAACGGTACGCGGGCAGGCGGGGCGGTTTTCACCGTGGTAAGATTTTCCGCGCGCGTAGCGCGGGGTGGAGGGGTGTGCGTGATGTGGGCAGCATGCGCGGGGCTGTTTCCGCAGGCATGCGCCACGTCGCAGTAAATGCGAAAGGAGGCGGCCCACGTCCCCCCCATAAGAAGGAATAACCGCGGGCGTGCTGCTCACTCCCTCCATTTTCCTCGCGCCTCTTCCAATCTCAGAGCTGATGTTCCCTCTGTTCCTTCCTTCTGAAGCCTCCGCTGTTGCCTGCCGCCGTTGCTTCACCATCCCTCTTCCTCAGCTCTCCAACTCAGCCGCCATGGCGTCCAAACCCGCCAAGGGCAAGGGGGTGGCCAAGGGCGCCGGGTCTGTGGAGCCGCCGAAGGGTGCGTTTTCGGGGGACCGGACGAAGGCTGCTTTCTTCATCCCGTCGACGGTCGACGTTTACGAGCTCCGGGCCGCCTTAGAGCCCCTTTGGGGGTGAAGACGGGGGGAAGCATTTGGGGCATCCGGCGATGCGCGTCATTCCGGCCGCTTGTGCCAAACCTGGCCCAAATCGGTACCCCTTCTTCACCGACTACTTTTCTTGCGGGTTATTCCTCCCTTCTCTGATATCTTCTATGATGTCATGCACACTTTTGGCTTCCGCCTCTTGGATTTCACTCCGAACGCGGTGGCGTGCATGGCTTTCTTCGCGCACCTTTGTGAGGGCTTCGTCGGCGTGCAGCCCAACACGACGCTCTTCCGCCACTATTTCACCCCTCGGATCCAGCCGGGAGGTGCCGTCTCTGGATGCATCACCTGGATTCTGAGATCCAAGGGAGCGTACCCGGAGGGTGCCGTGAAGGAGAGGTGGGATGAATGGCGCGGCCGGTGGTGCTGGATTGAAGAAGACGAGCCGCCAACATTCTGCAAGGTCCGCCGGGTGCCGCCGGTCCATGGCAGCGACTGGGGTGACGTCGACGCCGCCGACGGGAGGCTCACCCTCACCACCACCAGGATCCACCGGCTCGCCCAGGCCGGGCTCACCCTTGAGATGATTGGGGCGGACTTCATTCGCCGTCGGATCGCCCCGTTGCACAACAACGGGAGCCCAGCCTGGCTCTTTAGGAACCCGGCCGACGTCATGCGGCTTCGCCCTGGGCTCGACCACAACCTCACAGTGATGGGACATGCCCATTTCTGTCAGCGGCTCTTCTAGCTTGATGTGGGTCGCGATGGCGAGGTCGAACGGACCGGCAAGGCCGCGAAGGCTGCCGCGAAGGCCAGCAAGGCCACCAAGTGGCAGCTCTTCAAGCTGCCATCGGGGGTGGTCCCGCTGTGCAACAATTTGCACCAGTCCGAGATCATCGCCATGATGCTGGAATGCAACACGCACGGCCCCGTCCCGAGCTGGCAGCAGCCGACGGACGAGGTCGTGCAGCAATTCTTCGACTCTCTGGTCGAGGTGTGCGTCAAGCCTGACGCCGAGCGGTGGATTGTCAGGGACACCAACCAGGAAGAGCTGGACTACATCACTGCTAGGGCGAGGGAGGCGCAGCTCGTTATGGAGGTCGGCAGCGCCGGGGTTGTGGAAGACAAGGATGCCACGGCTGCGGAGGAGGAGGAGCTCGCCCAGTGGGCGGCGGCCGCCGGAGAGGCTAGCAGCGCTGGCACCGGAGCTCCGCTGGTCGAAGACGCGGCCGACGAGTCATCGTCAGAGGAGGACGTGGCGGCCGGCTCGGCGCCAGCCAGGGGAATAGGGCGAGTCCTGCGGCGGGCCTGTGCCGGCGAGCCAGTCCGGCCCGGCAAGGCTATGCAGCCTCAATTGGCCCTGGAGGGGTCCGGGCGCCACACGAGGGCCACGGCGGCGAGGAGGCTGACGAAGGCCGCCGAGAAGAAGAAGGCAGCAGCCCTTTCTCCATCCAGGCGCGCACAAACTCCGTCCCCTTCTTCGCCTTCCCTGACAGACGTCGACTCGGATGTCGACGCGGAATTCCCCTTCGATCTCGGGCCTCTCAGACTGAAGAGGAAGAGGAAAGCGGCGGAGGAGGAGGAGATGGAAGACGAGTAAGTACTCCATTCCTTACTGCCATTTCCATCCTCCTGAACCATGCCACTCATCTTGATTTGTCCTTGCCTCATCAGGGACGTAGAGACGTTGGCCCAGAGGATAAACAGGGCCAAGGCTTCGGCGAGCAGCCAGCCCCTGGCTGGGGCCTCAGGGACACCACTGGTGGTGTTGAGCAGCCCAGACGGCAGCCCCCGGCACAGTCCCCAGCGTAAGTTCATCATCCTCTTTCTCGCTCGACATGCAGTAGGTGTTTGATGCTACGGTGCTGACCTTGCCAGTTTTGTAGGACGGGAGCGGCAACAGGAGGAGCCGCAGGGGGCTATCCGCAACACACCACCCCCATCGACTACGCCGCCGCGAGGGGCGTCCCCGGCAAGGGCACCAAGCATGGAGCCCGCACGCATGGAGGAAGAGGGGAACTTGGGCGCTGGTGGCCCTGCCACGGCGCCAGACGCCGACGGGGAGGGGACTTCTGCTTCACAGCCCGGCACTGGTCAGTCGCCTGTCTTCTGTCTTTGCTTTTCGCTTATCCTTTTTCTTGGCTTCATCATCCCCATCACTGCCCAGGCCCTCCTTCAACAGATATGGAGGACGTGGACGCCGTCATCGGGGTAGTTGCTGAGGAGGCCGCGGCGGAGGCCGATAAGATTGCCGCCGAGGAGGCCGCCAAGGACGCCGTCACCTGCCTGCCTGGCTGGACGAAGCAGCTGGCTGGCTTGGGCCAGCACAGTGCTGGGCCGCCAGGTGGGCCGGGCTGGTAAGTCCCTCCTTCTCTTCTCTTTTCTATTTTGCTTTCTGTTTTGTTTCCTTTTCAACTTTGTTGAATTAATAAAATGCTAGAACATTTTTATAAATCATAAATCTGACCATGTCCACTGTATATAATATGTACATCATGGAACATTTTAGTTTATGATTATTTGGGCACTTAAAATATTTTATAGCATTTAAATGCCCAAATGCAAATACAATATGAATTAATCCAGTGACCTTTGGATGTCCTAGAAAATTGTGCACCATTTTTGTCTGAGGTTTAAGACCAAGGCAAAGACGATGAACATTTTTGAAGGGCATTTTGGGTACATTTGAAAAGATTTTATTAAACCCTAGTTGATAGAAGAGGGGTGCTGGGGTTTCTGTCATCCCCATTTCAAGTTTCTACAAAAAGTAAACATGATGCACACTCTAGCTAGTCCTAATGCAAGCACTGACTAGGAATGTGACAACTCACCCCCACTCAAAAGAATCTCGTCCCAAGATTCAGGTTCCTCCAGGAAAAGGGTGGGGTACTCAAATCGAAGGCGATCCTCCCTTTCCCAAGTAGCTTCATTCTCGGAATGGTGTGACCATTGAACCTTGAGAAACTTGATATTATGACGTCGAGTCGTACGCTCGGTTTGATCAAGAATACGAACGACATATTCTCGATATGTGAGATTGTCCTAGAGATCAAGCGTTTCGTGGTCCAATCCGCGGATAGGATCCGAGAAACAACGCCTGAGTTGAGAAACGTGGAAGACATCATGAACTCTGGAAAGATGCGGAGGTAGTTCCAATTGGTAGGCAACTTCTCCTCGCTTGGCAAGAATGCGAAAAGGACCGATGTAACGAGGAGCCAATTTGCCTTTGATATCGAAGCGATGGGTTCCCTTAAGAGCAGTAACCCGAAGGTAAACCTTATCGCCGACTTCGTAAGTCACAGCCTTATGATGACTATCATATTGGCTCTTCTGGCGAGACTGGGATGTTTTCAACTTCTCACGAACTATGCGAACTTGCTCTTCTGCTTCCTGGATCATATCCGGACCAAAGAATTGTCTTTCTCCAGTTTCTGACCAGTTAAGAGGCGTTCGACACCTTCGTCCATACAGAACTTCGAAGGGAGCCTTGCCCAAGCTAGTTTGATAACTATTATTATAAGCGAATTCGGCGAATGGAAGACACTTCTCCCAATCCATACCGAATGAGATGACAGAGGCTCGGAGCATATCCTCCAAAATTTGATTGACTCGTTCTACTTGACCACTTGACTGAGGATGAAAGGCGGTGCTAAAAGAGAGACGAGTCCCCATAGCATTTCGGAAACTTTCCCAAAATCGAGAGGTGAAAAGACTTCCATGGTCTGAATTAATCTCCAATGGCACACCATAAAGAGAGACCATCCGAGAGATATTCAAGTCCGCTAGCTGGCTAGCGGTTATATTCTCGAACAGGAAAGAAGTGAGCTACTTTGGAGAGGCGGTCGATAACGACGAAGATAGCATTATTCCCTTTCCTGGTCCTGGGAAACCCGGTAATGAAGTCCTTACCGATCTTATCCCATTTCCATTCAGGAATAGCTAGAGGTTGAAGGGTGCCAGCAGGCCGTTGATGCTCTGCTTTAACTCGACGGCAAACGTCGCAGTTAGCAATGAACTGAGCGATTTCTCTCTTCATCCTAGTCCACCAGAACCTCTGGCGTAGGTCCTGATACATTTTGGTACTACCGGGATGAATCGTGAGAGGAGATTCATGAGCCTCCTTAAGGATCAACTGCCGTAGATGTCGGTTCTTGGGAACCACTAGGCGGTTCTCGAAGAAGACAAGAACTCGATCATCCATAGAGAAGCTCTTAGCAGCTCCGCTAAGAATGCTCTCTTGGAGTCGGGATATACCCTTATCACGCTTCTGGGCAGCTATGATTTGATCCATAAGGTTAGGTTTCGCCACCAAGGTGGAAAGGAATCCTCGAGGAACAATGTGAAGGTTAAGCTTATGAAATTCCTCGTGGAGAAGTGGTTGCCCTTGTTGTAACATCAAGTTGTTACAATAAGACTTACGACTTAGTGCGTCGGCCATGACATTTGCCTTTCCAGGGGTGTAAGTGATTCCTAAGTCGTAATCTGTGAGCAACTCAACCCAACGTCTTTGCCTGAGATTCAATTCCGGTTGGGTGAAGATGTATTTCAGACTCTGGTGATCAGTGAAGATTTCACAGTGATTACCAAGAAGGTAATGTCGCCATGTTTTGAGTGCGTGGACTGCAGCTGCAAGCTCTAGATCATGGGTAGGATAGCTATCCTCATGTGGACACAACTGTCGAGATGCGTAGGCAATCACTTGATGATCTTGCATGAGTATGCAACCTAGTCCTTATCGCGAGGAGTCGCAATAGATAATAAAGTCCTTGGAAAACTCTAGTGGTACCAGTATGGGAGCAGATGTCAGGCATCTTTTCAGTTCCTGAAAGCTGGACTTGTACTATGGGGTCCACTCAAACTTTTTATCTTTCTTGAGGAGTTCAGTTAGAGGTTTAGCAACCTTGGAGAAATTCTCGACGAAGCATCGGCAATAGCTCGCTAAGCCAAGGAAACTCCTAACTTGCTTGACCGACTCAGGTGGAGTCCAATCAAGGACGGCCTGAACTCGCTCGGGCTTGACAACAATACCCTTACCAGAGATTACATGGCCTAGATAGGTCACTTCTGGCAACCAGAATTCACACTTGGAGAATTTGGCATAAAGGCGATGTTCTCGAAGTTCCGTCAATACTAGCCTTAGATGCTCGGCATGATCTTCCTTGTTCTTGGAGTAAAAGAGTATAGCATCGAGGTATACCACGACGAATTTATCCAAGTACTCCATAAATATAGAATTCATTAGCCGGGAGAAAGTGGCTGGGGCATTGGTTAACCCGAAGGACATGACGGTGTACTCGTATTGGCCATAGCGAGTAACAAAGGCCATCTTGGGAATGTCCTCGTTCTTGATTTTGATTTGATGGTAGCCCAACCTCAAATCCATTTTGGAAAAGACTGAGGATCCAGCGAGCTGATCATACATGTTGTTGATCCTGCGGAGCGGATACTAGTTCTTTATGGTGACCAGATTCACAGGTCGATAATCTACAACCATCCGATCCGTTCCATCCTTCTTCTTGACGAAGAGGACGTCACAAGCCCAAGGAGAAGAACTAGGGGGAATGAAACCCTTTTTCAAGGACTCATCGAGTTGTTTCTTAAGCTCAACTAGTACTAGGGGTGCCATCTTATAGGGTCTCCTAGAGATTTGGACAATTCCTGGAACAAGATCTATCACGAACTCGACATCTCTGTCAGGTGGAACACCTGGCAGTTCTTCTAGAAAGACATCCGGAAAGTCATGGACTACCGGGATATCTTCGAGTTCTGGTAGAGGGCTGGCATTAAGAGAGTAGAGTTGACGCTCAACCATTCGGGCCAAAACATTGATTGTCTTGCCGGATGGGTGTGTAAGTTGAACTGTAACACCCCCAGTGTCATGCTTCAGTAACCCTTCATGATTAAGCTAATCATTTTGCTAAACAAGACTTGATCAAATTTGATTCAAATCTCATTTGAAATTTCACTTTGAAATCAAATTCAATTTGCAAGTGAACTTTGAAGTTGCACAAAAGTTGCTGCAAAATAGTTCTCCATTTCGTAAAAAAATTCCATAACAAATAATTGTTAAGGAAAACAACATCATCTCCAAGCTAAGGTGGACTATAGCAATTTAAAACATTGCCAAATCAGCAAATTAATTGCTGTTCCATTTTATGCATTTTCAAACTAATTCAAACTTCTTCCAAACTTTTGTGGCATTGCCAAACATTGCATTGTATTTATGTGGACGATTACCATATTTTATAAAAATCTTTTCGGCGCCCCAAATATTACAAAATCCTCTCTGTAAAAGAAAATCATAAAATTAAAAAAAGGAAATGAAGGCCTCCCCTGCCACATTGGGCCTTAGCCCAACAGGACGGCCTAACCCAGCTCACTTCCCCTCGTTCTTCTTCTTCACTGCTCACCCGACCGAGAGGGCGCGCGCTCGTGTCGCCACCGAGCCACCTTCGCTGGCAACTCCTAAGGGGATAAGACCACCCCTCTCCCCCTCGAACCCTAGCTACCCCACCCAGATCCGCCTGTTCGCCCTCCTCGCTCAGCCTCTCTCTCCCATCCTCACCCAGATCCGCCAAAACCACCACTGCAACTGCCATGGCCAAGCTCGCCGGCGCGGCCACCGTCCTCCTCGGCGCCTGAAGCCCTGTCCATGGACTCCGTCGGCCTCCTCTACATCCTCTACGACCGCTACTTCGAGCTGGAATGCGCCAAGTCAAGCGGAGCAGCCTCTTCCTCTCCGGCCACCGGACCTCCCCGTCAAATCCGGCGTCGTCTGCTGCTCCCGGCCACCACCGAGCCTCCCCCGGGCTCGTTTTGCACCTCTACAGCCGTGATGTGAGCTCCTACCCCAAATCCCCCTCTCCCCTTTGTTGATACGTGACTGTAGTCGCCGTTCTCGCGAGCTCCGTCACCATGGCCACGCTGGAGTTCTGCATCCGCACACGCACGCCCGCTCTGGCCCACACACTTCCTCGCCATGGCCATGCCCCGGCCCCTACTCCGGCCACTTCTCCTACTGCTCCCGTGCGCCGCTCCTCCGCGCGCTCGCCACCGGCCGGTCGGCGCCCTCCCCTGGCCGCGCCGTGGCCACAGCCCCCGCCGACGCTCGTTGCCGCCCCCTCTTTCTTCCGCGGCCGCTCTACCCTCGCCCTCCGACCACCGCGTCGTTGCGCGCTCACCGACCTCGCCGTTGCCTGCTTGGCCTCGCCTCGCGGCCGCCGCTTGCCTCGCTCGTTTCTGCCGCCCCCGACTGCTCCTCCTTCTGCAGCGCCGCCCCTTGCCTCCGTCTCGCGGCCGCACTAGCCCCGACCAGGCCCCGACAGGTCATGGCCGACCCCGCCCCTTCGCCGGCGCCGTGCACCGCTTCTTCGGTTGCGCGCCCGTGCCTCGGCTGGCCTAGGCGAGAGCCCAGTCGGGCTAATGCCCGGCGCCCGGCCGCCCGATACGCACCCGCCCCGCTAAGGCCTTTGGGCCCTTGACAGGCGGGGCCCAGCCCCCTATTTTTTTAAAGGGTAAAAAATATAATAAAGAAAAGTTAATTAATTAATTAAAAATTACCTTAATTAAATCCTGATAATTAACCCTAATTAATTATGTTTAATTAATCTAATTACAAATTATTCTAACTAAACCTTGTTAATTAAACTAGTCTATGACAACATGGCCCCACACGTCAGTTTGACTAAGTCAACTGACCGCTGACATCACCTTGACGTCATCACACACTATTCTGGATAATGTTATATTTAAATTAAATAAATAAATTCCAGAAAATGTTTAAAACTTTAGAAAATCACATAAAATAATCTGTAACTCGGATGAAAAAGTTTTATATATGAAAATTGCTCAGAACGACGAGACGAATCCGAATACGCGGTCCATTCGTTCACCACACGTCCCTAGCATAGTGAACCTGCAACTTTCCCCCTCCGATTCATCTGTCCGAATATGCGGAACACTGGGGATACTTTCCCGAATGATATCCCCCTTCACCGGTACCGTGTAGCACCGCGTTAAAACACCCTAGCACTACGTGTTAACTTGCCGTACTTCTCTCCGGTAGACCCCAAGACCGAAGATGCCTTGGTGATCGACTACGGTGTTGATGACCCATCCTTCTCGTCTGAGCAACCTGGCAAGCCAACCCCCTTTGATCATTCCGATATCGCCCATTCTCTTCTCTCTTATGCTTGCATTAGAACTGCTACTGCTTTTTGTATGATCCTATTCTGATGCATAGCCTGTTGTTGTTACCGCTTTCATACCTTACCTGTTTATACTGAACTGCTTAGTATAGGCTGGTTAGAGATCCATCAGTGACCCCCCACATTGTCCCGACTGCCCCGCTGGATTATCAGAAGACCCGATCAACGGGATCGAAGACCAGGACCCGGCACCGCACATCACTTTCCCCTTAGTTGCTCGACACTACTGGGTTACTATCGAGTGCCGAGGGTGAGACCTCATCAGCACTTCTGATGTTAACCTTGTAGGTTAGTTCATCGGTTGTGGTCATCGAGGGTGATTCCTCTTTCTCCACTCTCGATAATGACACTGTCCTGCAACTCCTCAAGTGTGGACCTCGAGGGTGACTCCTCTTTCGTTCACCTTGACGATAAACATCAGGTGGAATTCCATCGAGGGTGATTTCCTCAGGTTTTCCTTTGGTGTTAGACACACAGTTACTATGGTTAGTATGACTTTACACTGAACCTGGTTACTAAAGACGGGTCGACCCAGAGGGGTACCCGCGCGAGCTTAATTGCGAGTGATGTGTAGTCGGGTTGACCTGGAAGGTGCCCGCGAGATAATATGAGGCGTGGCCGGGAACTCGCCCTTGCCGCAAGTTCTCGAGACGGGGCGATGGGGTCACATCTTTCGTGAGTCTCTGCTTGTTACCGCGCGTTCCCAAGACACTAAACAGTTTGGATATTTGATCCAAGGGACTCTAGCCTGATAGCGCTAAACATCACGTGGGCATAGTATGGGCGTTCTGCGTCGTATGCATCAGCCGAAGCTTAACTGACGTCTTTGCGACTGAGCGGCGCGCGCCGGATTAGACTAGTTAGGCTCCTACCTTTTTAAAGGAGGTTGCTAGGTCTTCTCACCGGCCGCGTACGCAACGTGCAGGAGTTCCCGGGGCGATTGGCCCATGACCCCTGGGGGCATAGGGTTTAGTCCGGCGTGCATGACCTCTCTATTAAGCCTAGGTCGGGTTGCGGCGTATTTTTTGGCCGAGGGCGGGCATGACCTGATGGTGTGTCCGGCCAGAGTTAAGCTAGCGTGTTGGGTAAGTTGGTGCACCCCTGTAGGGAAGAAAACATCTATCGATAGCCTGTCCTACGGTAACGAATACTTGGAGTTGTATCCCGATTGCTACAACTAGAACTGGATGCTGAGGCATTGTTTGGATATGTTGCTTCGGGAGTCGAGAAAGGATCCCGGAGCGTTGGAACAACAACCACTACAACAGGAACCCCCCTTCAGCAACGCATCAATGCGTTGTCCTATGTCCCTATATGCGTTGCTACAACCTACACCAACGGATTTATATGCGTTGTCGTTGGTGGCGTTGCTAGGGTCTACTACAACGTATATGCATGCGTTGGTAAACAGGGTGTACAAGCGTTGTAAGATAGCAACGCGTAGAGTTAGAGTGTAACAACACTTCATATGCGTTGTAAGGGTCATTTAAATGACTAGCAGTAGATGACATGAACAATTCATGGTATTTCCAGAATTACTAGAACAATGCTGATAGAGCATTGGAGACACAATATAATGAACAAAAATGTCTCATATATTAAATGAAATATCTTTCATTACAAAGAACATGATCCAAAGTTTACAAGATGTGAAACTATCTAGTACTAGTAGCCAATTCTTGACCTTGCAATCAATACTTATCAGCCATTCTAAAACACAATGTTTGAAACATTGACCCTGAAAATGGCATTCTAATTATCTAACTACCATCCCCATTCTTCACCTTACAATCAACATCTCAGCCATGCATCATCTGTTTATCTTGCAATCTACATCAACAAAGAAGCAAATAAATGAGATGAGTAACTTACAGTAGGGAAAACCAAGTTAATAGAGCAATAAAATTTAAAGGAGGAGCACATTACAAAGGTTGAAGGCCGTGGCATCAGTAGCTCTGTACACATTAGAGAAGAGTACTAGTCAACACCTGACAAATACTTTGATCATTGATTTCCTATGATAAAACCTGGTAAATGTCAATTGAGTTAACATAAACCTTAATAAGAACATACTAAGCAAGAAACAAGGTACCTCTCTTGAATAAAATCATGTGCTGACATACCATAGATCCTTCGTTTGCTAAGAAAGATCTGCAGTTCTGTAGAAAATACAAATAAATGCAAGATTACAAAAATTCAAAAATACTTCCATGTCCAGAGAAAATAATGAACACGAGGCTGAATTTGGACGTACTTCAATTTGGTACGGTGATACAAACCGAATGTCATTTACCTTAATTTATATAGAGATGTGGTCCTAATTAATAATCTGAATAACAAAAAAATTCAACACGAGTTTATTAAATAGCATTGCAGATTATGCAACCTATATTTGTATAATACATAAATGTTGCATCTTGCATCAGGTCAAAACTATATAAAATATCATAATATATTTGTACCATTCTAGACTAATTTTCTATCAAAAAGACCAACATGTAGAAGTGGGAAGTGCATATACTTACAACGTCGGTACCATTACTCTGTAAAGAAACAAAATAATATACACTAGAAAGAGTCATCACCATGCTTCGAAGTGGAAACATAGAGACATCGAGACTTAACATTTTCTTTGTAAACTGATGACATTCTATTTCTCGTAAATTCCCTGCATCTTCAATTCTGAATATACACCGCTTATTCAGATAAGAAACTGCATAAACCCACACATGCTCATTTATTAGTATATAACAAAGTTCTATATTTAGGGTGTACGGGAGAATTATAGCTTATATACAACCAAGGCATAGTACAGAATAGGTTAAATCGAGCAACTCAAATATTTGCTCTGTGGAGGTTATGTCAAAGAAGCATAGGGGAATCATGAAGCGGCCTCCTCTTTCTACAGAAGCCTCCCGATCTATATATATCATGGTCGTTCCCTGAAGATAAATACCCTTGTCAGTTGTCACCATAACAAGTTATAGTGTAATACAATCAGCCTAGAGAAAGAAAATAAGACGTGTTGTTAAGATCACAACATGCATACACAGATGTTGAAAATTATGTTGGATAATCCAAACATGCTTACGTGCTAGAAGTATTAAATTGAGTTTGAGTTTGATTTAACTAGAAAGTGATCAGCACTGCCGTGTAATTAGGATTAGGTAAGTCCAATGTCGGTACTAGTCCTGTACATGTGCTTGAGTAGTAGTACGTCTATAGGTGTTCGTTTTGTGTCCGGCCAGTGTTGCCTTGCACACCGAGTCTGGTTTGTAATTGAAGTCCGTATAGGTTAGGAAAAGGGAGTCTGGGTCGGTGGCATGAGTCAGTTCAGGTCCTGCACCTATATAAACAGGGGCAGGGTGCATGAAAGTTTTGTACCGAGAGAAAAGAAGAAAAGAAATAAAGAGGAAATAAGGGCACGACAAGGGCCTTGGCTATCAATTTTTTTGTGCGCATGTGTTCGTCGTGTTTTGATGTGATCGATTCCTGAGGGCGAAATTCCAACAAATTACAAACCTATGAGTGCGGCTGAATTTAAGGAATATGGAATAAATTTATGATGGAGTGATGCCGGTGGGGCTTATTCCTCTGGTACAAAGTGTGAAACGAAATAAATAAGGATTCATAAAACTAATAAGGGGACTTTTTGTTTCTATCCTCGCTGTAACCATGATGCCACAAATTGACACTAGTGCTGACTTGTTCCTCTAGTGCATCTACAAACTTCATCGAGTGTATCTTGAAGGATCTTGTAAGCAATGCTCTTTAATAACATGATCATAGCTGAGATATATCTGAGATAATATGACAGCTGAGTGAACAAGTGTGTGATGATCAATTTCACTGTCTAATCTTTATTAATTACCGAACTGCTAGCAGCAAGAATATCAAAAACATAATGCATCACAACAAACAAATTCGTTAGTAAAATAGGATGCAAATATTCTTCTCAAGTTAACACACACAGACACAATTGCATATATCTAGCGGCTGTGTCTGTGCGTGTGTGTGTGAACATGAGTACCGGATAGGAAATTAATAGAGGCAAGCCTAAAATTAACTAAAATGCCTAGAAAGGAGTAGCGGCTAGTTGGGCCTGCCGTGATCTACAACACGATGGCAGACAACCTAGTACAGATGTTGTAGTACTGATAGGAAAAATAGCCTAGAATCAGAGGATCCAGCAAAAAAACCTGGATGTGTCCCTTTACATGTACCTGCGGTGGTGAATCAGGTGAGATTGACGGAGCGGATGAGGTGGCGGCAGAGGAAAAAAGAGGATTGTATCATGTACGAGGATGTGGTGGCGGAGGCGCCGGGCGACCTCGCAGGCGAACGGGTGCTTCAGCTGGGCGGCATCCTGCTAGGGCTGGCTAGCCATGGCGATGTTGAGACCGGCGTACCGGCCGGAGTAGACGCGGGTGTGCCGCTCCGCGAACCTAGCCCAGATCTGCAACTTTGACAGGTCGGCCCTAAAGAGATCCTTGCCGCCGCCCTGGATCATGGCACCTGCACCACCAGGTAGTTGGACCATGACACCGTCCTCTGTAATGGCGACCCCTCCATGTTGTTGGGAAGACATTGCCCGTACAAGTGTTTGAGGGTGGAGATGAACTAAAATAAACTAGATGCGGATAATTGTGGAGATAGAGAGGAAGACGAGGAGGAGGTGGGTACGGGGAAGAGGTTAGATTTTTTTAGAAGGGTGGGAGGAGGTTTGCTATTCGTGGGGAGGTGGGAGAGGTTGAGCCCGCAGCCCTCCAACA
This sequence comes from Secale cereale, assembly GCA_902687465.1. Classification (NCBI taxonomy): domain Eukaryota; kingdom Viridiplantae; phylum Streptophyta; class Magnoliopsida; order Poales; family Poaceae; genus Secale; species Secale cereale. The sequence goes on along the minus strand of LR738713.1, from coordinate 205,694,030 downwards.
ACAACGCATGTTGTGTCACCGTTGCTAGACATGCGTTGTCGTATGTATGTTTTTGTTGTAGTGAACATAAATATGACTTATTTTATACTACTCTACTTCCCCCTCTTTGCTGCAAGACGATGGTTTCCAGAAGATGCTAGTCTTCGATAGGACTAGCTTCTCCCCATCTTATTCTGGCATTCTGCAGCTTAGTCCACAGATACTACCCTTGTCACTGATACCGATCCATATGTAGTGTAGATCCTTGCTTGCGAGTACTTTGGATGAGTACTCACGGTTGCTTTGCTCCCCCTTTTCCCCCTTCTTTCTCCTTGCTGGTTGATGCAACCAGATGGTGGAGTCCAGTAGCCAGATGCCACACTTGACGACTGCTACTACCCCGACGGAGCCTACTACTACATGGAGACAGTTGACGACCAGGAGTAGTTAGGAGGTCCCAGGCAGGAGGCCTTGCCTTTTCGATAATTGATGCTTTTGTGCTAGCCTTCTTAAGGCAAACTTGTTTAACTTATGTCTATACTCAGATATTGTTGCTTCTGCTGACTCTTGTGTATTCGAGCTTATGTATTCGAGCCCTCGAGGCCCCTAGCTTGTAATATAAAGCTTATATTATTTTAATTAGTATCTAGAGTTGTGTTGTGATATCTTCTAGTGAGTCCCTGATCTTGGTCGTACACATTTGCGTGCATGATTAGTGTACGGTCAAATCGGGGGCGTCACAAGTTGGTATCAGAGCCGACTGCCTGTAGGAACCCCTTCTCCAACTCCTTGGCCGAAGTCGAGTCTAGTCTTTGAAAAACAGTTTTACTAACATGGCTGTGTGGCTTACGGGCCCACGTCGCCAATTGGGTGGTATTAGGATCTTTTCTTCCTCGTCGTTACTCTGGGATCCTGATCTCTGTTCTATTCGGGTTAAATGATTTTGCTAAAATCTAACTTTAGGTTCTCGTAAATACTTTCTCCTGGAGAGACCTTCATTCAAGATGATGGCCTACTGCAACAGAAGATTCCGAAGATACTCTATGATGTTCTCTCGAGACCCTTGTGCCCTTCATCGTTACAATTCCATGTCACTGATAAATCCCTAAGGATTGCTGCATACACTTGTCGTCCATACCTTCATTTCAATTGTTCTTGCTTTTACAAGATACCCTGAAATACTTCGGATATTTCGAGAATCCTTGGTGCCTGCTGCCTTGCAGCTCCTTTTTCGCATGAATACATGTATGAATAATTCCTCACACTTACCGGGGATTCGTTCATCCCCAGTTGTTCATGCGTTTCACAAAGGTCTTCGAGACGCTATCCAATCTTCCGAAATCCTCAGCAACCTATTGTTGTGGGAAGTTTTACCTGCTTGCATTATGGATAATTCCATATGTATATCAATATTCGTTAAAATTCTTTGTGATTGACATTATGATCTTATTCATTCTATAGGTTGCAAATACTCACAATCATCAGTCAAACTAGAATTCGTTCTTCCAGCTCAGATGTCATTTTGAACATGAGCTGATCCTCGACCAACCAAATTATCATCGATTGTACCCCTAAGTCATTTCAACTTACCCATTCTTAATCAGAGCAGTTTCTTCTGATCGCTTGATTTGGAAATCATAAATCATTTGCATTTGAGTTTTGAATTAATCAGTTGTTTCTATAAACTGATATCCCTGCATTCTTCTTCTTATGGTTGAGTACCGATGCTCAAATCAGATCCCTGGTACACCACCAGATCCTTTGATGGATTATTATCCGACTTTGCCCATCATATTTAATCTCTTGTGAGTTCTTCCCGGATACATAACGCCTTGGTAAATTGTATCCTCGCTCTTTAAGTTTGTGGTATATGTTCCTAAGATGCCCCGATGGGTTGAGCTTATGCCTTCCTTAATCTATGTGAACCTAAAAGTTTTCCAAGGTTCGTACTCCCCTGGTAATTCACCAGGCAAGTCTTCGCAATCAAATCATTTTTAATAGAGCAGTGAATGAAAGGTCATACATTGAAGAAGTGAGAGTCAACCTTGAACTTTCTGTCAATGCCCATGGACACGGTGTAGATCTTATCATCAAGGCTTTTCTTAAAATTAATTATCCCTTTGATATAAGTTCATCTCATATCTGGGATCTGGCCTTTTGTGATTGTGGTTCCGGCCGTGCTCTCCTTTAAATACCATTTCCCGGACAAGTTAAACCACTTGTCCTCTGCAGGTCAATGCACCTGTCCAACCTCTATTATGATCTACCTTCGAGTATTACCCCGTGGTATCTCGATAATGTAACAGAACCATATTACTTCTTATGAGTTCTTCTTCAAGTATTGCTTCTCACCAATTCCAATTTTCCCCGGGTTCTGAGTTGTTAGACACTCAAGGACATCGATAAATGAATCAATTCTGTACTCCGATTTTATAACTCTAAGTAATCTCCATTGCTTATGAGTTTATTAATTCTTCAAGTCATATCGAGCTTGATCGGCTATATCATTATCGTGCATCCTTTTAACGGTGCTACCTGGTCCTTCTTCCTGGAGCACAATTTCGGAAATGAGCTAAGCTTACGCCGATCTTCCTCGGCACATCATTTTGCCTTGAACAACTAGCTTGATTTCATGCCTGTATTGTACTAGTGGTTTCAATAACCTTTCGCTCCATCATTCATGTGACGTGATGTCATCGCCGATCGATTACATCCTAATGAAATCCCTCGACAAATGTGTCGTGATCACCATCAACAATGATTTGCCTTCCTCCAAGTTTTGAATCGAATTCACGATGAGTAATACCATCCTTGCCCCTCGATGATTTGTGTTATCATCGACAACATTTATGCCTTCGCCCCAACACAAACTTGTTCATATAATTTTGGGATTACATCCTTTTTGACATGTGATGGATTGCACCTGAACCTGTCGGCCACATCCTCATCTTTTCCTTGCTGAAAATGTAAGACTTATTCCATAAGTTGTTCCTGATGGGTCCTTTGTGTATTCAAAATCGGATCTTTACCCAATGATCATGTCAGTGCTATCTCGAAGCATGTCTGTGATACTACGAAGATCCACAAGAACGTGGTAAGCGCAATGCTAAATGTTTTTGATCAACTATCCAACATCGTTGTGTGGGTACACATCATAATTCTTCTTACCCCTTTTATCTATATGGTCAGGACTTTCATCTCCTGACACGTATATCATGCCCTGCTTAATCTTGGGAATGATATACTCCTATTCATTGTGTTTAAACAAATTTCCCTTTCCATTTGTTTGTTTAACCTTCTTTGATCTACATATAATCTAAGCAGTGATAATTTTCTGCTTATGTAAGCACCTTGGTGTACAACTCTGTCAGTAAGACCCTGGACTATTGTTGACAACATTACGGTAACCACCGATGGACGAGAACCTTACCTATTGGTCTGCCTCGTTCAACGAGCAGGAAAATGGTTCTCTTCGCCCCTCGCCCTTGGTACCAACGTTGTTGCGAACATAAGTGACAGGCTATCCTCTGACCTGTCGTGCCATCATGACCATGCAAGATGTTAGCACCTTCTTACTTTAAACCCACATGGTGGGCCCATAACCCATAGTTCCACAGGATCGAAACCTAACTCTCATGTATATCCTTTATTCCGAAATATCATTTGCTCTTGGCTTTGTGTGTTTTCACGAGCCACCGTCCGTGAGATGATCTATTCCCGATGCTCTGAACCCCCTTCTCACACTCTGTTCAGATATCGATCGTTTGTCCATTCGCTTGAAACTTCCTATTGTACCTTCATATTATGCTCTCGATGTTTTCTTAAGTTTCAACTCGAGAGATACTTCTGCCACATTCCCCGAATTGTTCACCAGATAATTAACCCTATAAGGGTCAATTCTCCTGAAGTTACTCTTTACTTCCGCACTTAAATCTCGGGACGAGATTTCTTGTAGTGGAGGAGATTTGTAACACCCCCAGTGTCATGCTACAGTAACCCTTCATGATTAAGCTAATCATTTTGCTAAACAAGACTTGACCAAATTTGATTCAAATCTCATTTGAAATTCCACTTTGAAATCAAATTCAATTTGCATGTGAACTTTGAAGTTGCACAAAAGTTGCTGCAAAATAGTTCTCCATTTCGTAAAAAAATTCCATAACAAATAATTGTTAAGGAAAACAACATCATCTCCAAGCTAAGGTGGACTATAGCAATTTAAAGCATTGCCAAATCAGCAAATTAATTGTTGTTCCATTTTATGCATTTTCAAACTAATTCAAACTTCTTCCAAACTTTTGTGGCAGTGCCAAACATTGCATTGTATTTATGTGGACGATTCCCATATTTTACAAAAATCTTTTCGGCGCCCCAAATATTACAAAATCCTCTCTGTAAAAGAAAATCATAAAAAATAAAAAAGGAAATGAAGGCCTCCCCTGCCACATTGGGCCTTAGCCCAACAGGACGGCCTAACCCAGCTCACTTCCCCCTCGTTCTTCTTCTTTACTGCTCACCCGACCGAGAGGGAGCGCGGTCGCGCCGCCACCGAGCCACCTTCGCTGGCAACGCCTAAGGGGATAAGACCGCCCCTCTCCCTCTCGAACCCTAGCTACCCCACCCAGATCCGCCTGCTCGCCCTCCTCGCTCAGCCTCTCTCTCCCATCCTCACCCAGATCCGCCAAAACCACCACCGCAACTGCCATGGCCAAGCTCGCCGGCGAGGCCACCGTCCTCCTCGGCGCCTGAAGCCCTGTCCATGGACTCCGTAGGCCTCCTCTACATCCTCTACGACCGCTACTTCGAGCTGGAATGCGCCAAGTCAAGCGGAGCAGCCTCTTCCTCTCCGGCCACCGGACCTCCCCGTCAAATCCGGCGTCGTCTGCTGCTCCCGGCCACCACCGAGCCTCCCCAGGGCTCGTTTTGCACCTCTACAGCCGCGATGTGAGATCCTACCCCAAATCCCCCTCTCCCCTTTGTTGATACGTGCCTGTAGTCGCCATTCCCGCAAGTTCCGTCGCCATGGCCGCGCTGGAGTTCTGCATCCGCACACGCACACCCGCTCTGGCCCACACGCTTCCTCGCCATGGCCATGCCCCGGCCCCTACTCCGGCCACTTCTCCTACTGCTCCCGTGCGCCGCTCCTCCGCGTGCTCGCCACCGGCCGGTCGGCGCCCTCCCCTGTCCGCGTCGTGGCCACAGCCCCCGCCGGCGCTCGCTGCCGCCCCCTCTTCCTTCCGCGGCCGCTCTGCCCTCGCCCTCCGACCACCGCGTCGTTGCGCGCTCGCTGACCTCGTCGTCGCCTGCTTGGCCTCGCCTCGCGGCCGCCGCTTGGCTCGCTCGTTTCTGCCGCCCCCGACTGCTCCTCCTTCCGCAGCGCCGCCCCTTGCCTCCGTCTCGCGGCCGCGCTAGCCCCGACCAGGCCCCGGCCGATCATGGCCGACCCCGCCCCTTCGCCAGCGCCGTGCACCGCTTCCTCGGTCGCGCGCCCGTGCCTCGGCTGGCCTGGGCCAGAGCCCAGCCGGGCTAATGCCCGGCGCCCGGCCGCCCGATACGCGCCCGCCCCCTAAGGCCTTTGGGCCCTTGACAGGCGGGGCCCAGCCCCCTATTTTTTTAAAGGGTAAAAAAATATAATAAAGAAAAGTTAATTAATTAATTAATAATTACCTTAATTAAATCCTGATAATTTACCCTAATTAATTATGTTTAATTAATCTAATTACAAATTAGTCTAAATAAACCTGGTTAATTAAACTAGTCTATGACAGCATGGCCCCACACGTCAGTTTGACTAAGTCAACTGACCGCTGACATCACTCTGACGTCATCACACACTATTCTGGATAATGTTATATTGAAATTAAATAAATAAATTCCAGAAAATGTTTAAAACTTTAGAAAATCACATAAAATAATCTGTAACTCGGATTAAAAGGTTATATATATGAAAATTGCTCAGAACGACGAGACGAATCCAAATACACGGTCCATTCGTTCACAACATGTCCCTAGCATAGTGAACCTGCAACTTTCCCCCTCCGATTCATCTGTCCGAAAATGCGGAACACCGGGGATACTTTCCCGGATGATATCCCCCTTCACCGGTACCGTGTAGCACCGCGTTAAAACACCCTAGCACTACGTGTTAACTTGTCGTACTTCTTTATTGCATTTGTATGCTTTGTAAATATTGTTTCTCCCCCCTCTTCTCTCCGGTAGACCCCGAGACCGAAGATGCCTTGGTGATCGACTACGGTGTTGACGACCCCTCCTTCTCGTCTGAGCAACCAGGCAAGCTAACCCCCTTTGATCAATCCGCTATCGCCCATTCTCTTCTCTCTTATGCTTGCATTAGAACTGCTACTGCTTTTTGTATGATCCTATTATGATGCATAGCCTGTTGTTGTTACCGCTTTCATACCTTACCTGTTTATACTAAACTGCTTAGTATAGGCTGGTTAGAGATCCATTAGTGACCCCCCACATTGTCCCGACTGCCCTGCTGGATTATCAGAAGACCCGATCAACGGGATCGAAGACCAGGACCCGGCACCGCACATCACTTTCCCCTTAGTCGCTTGACACTACTAGGTTACTATCGAGTGCCGAGGGTGAGACCTCATCAGCACTTCTGATGTTAACCTTGTAGGTTAGTACATCGGTTGTGGTCATCGAGGGTGATTCCTCTTTCTCCACTCTCGATAACGACACTGTCCTGCAACTCCTCAAGTGTGGACCTCGAGGGTGACTCCTCTTTCGTTCACCTTGACGATAAACATCAGGTGGAATTCCATCGAGGGTGATTTCCTCAGGTTTTCCTTTGGTGTTAGACACACAGTTACTATGGTTAATATGACTTTACACTGAACCTGGTTACTAATGACGGTTCGACCCACAGGGGTACCCGTGCGAGCTTAATTGCGAGTGTTGTGTAGTCGGGTTGACCTGGAAGGTGCCCGCGAGATAATACGAGGCGTGGCCGGGCACTCGCCCTTGCTGCAAGTTCTCGAGACGGGGCAATGGGGTCACATCTTTCGTGAGTCTCTGCTCGTTACCGCGCGTTCCCAAGACACTAAACGGTTTGGATATTTGATCCAAGGGGCCTCTGGCCTGATAGCGCGAACTATCACGTGGGCATAGTATGGGCGTTCTGCGTCGTATGCATCAGCCGAAGCTTAACTGACGTCTTTGCGACTGAGCGGCGCGTGCCGGGTTGGACTGGTTAGGCTCCTACCTTTTTAAAGGAGGTTGCTAGGTCTGCCCACCGGCCGCGTACGCAACGTGCAGGAGTTCCCGGGGCGATTGGCCCATGACCCCTGGGGGCATAGGGTTTAGTGCGGCGTGCATGACCTCTCTATTAAGCCTAGGTCGGGTTGCGGCGTATTGTTTGGCCAAGGGCGGGCATGACCTGATGGTGTGTCCGGCCGGAGTTAAGCAAGCGTGTTGGGTAAGTTGGTGCACCCCTGCAGGGAAGAAAACATCTATCGATAGCCTGTCCTACAGTAACGGACACTTGGAGTTGTATCCCGATTGCTACAACTAGAACTGGATGCTGAGGCATTGTTTGGATATGTTGCTTCGGGAGTCGAGAAAGGATCCCGGAGCGTTGGAACAACAACATAAATATGACTTATGTTATACTACTCTACTTCCCCCTCTTTGCTGCAAGACGATGGTTTCCAGAAGATGCTAGTCTTCGATAGGACTAGCTTCTCCCCCTCTTATTCTGGCATTCTGCAGCTTAGTCCACAGATACTACCCTATTCATTGATACCGATGCATATGTAGTGTAGATCCTTGCTTGCGAGTACTTTGGATGAGTACTCACGGTTGCTTTGCTCCCCCTTTTCCCCCTTCTTTCTCCTTGCTGGTTGATGCAACTAGATGGTGGAGTCCAGGAGCCAGATGCCACACTTGACGACTGCTACTACCCCGCCAGAGCCTACTACTACATGGAGACAGTTGACGACCAGGAGTAGTTAGGAGGTCCCAGGCAGGAGGCCTTGCCTTTTCGATCATTGATGCTTTTGTGCTAGCCTTCTTAAGGCAAACTTGTTTAACTTATGTCTGTACTCAGATATTGTTGCTTCCGCTGACTCTTGTGTATTCGAGCTTATGTATTCGAGCCCTCGAGGCCCCTGGCTTGTAATATAAAGCTTGTATTATTTTAATTTGTGTCTAGAGTTGTGTTGCGATATCTTCAAGTGAGTCCCTGATCTTGGCCGTACACATTTGCGTGCATGATTAGTGTACGGTCAAATCGGGGGCGTCACATGAATAGTCCAGGTATAGCAATCAATCTTGGCGTAATGAGCTGTCATCCAATCCATACCCAAGATGATGTTTATGTCCGAGGACTTGAGAGCTATTAGTGATGCAAGGAAAACAAGTCTATCGACAAGAATTTCATTTCCATGGCTTACCCTAGAGGTTTTTGTTGGAAATATGCCCTAGAGGCAATAATAAAAGGATTATTATTATATTTCCTTGTTCATGGTAATTGTCTGTTATTCATGCTTGAATTGTGTTGTACGGAAACAGCGATACATGTGTGAATACATAGACCACAATGTGTCCCTGGTAAGCCTCTAGTTACTAGCTCGTTGATCAACAGATGGTCACGGTTTCCTGACCATGGACATTGGATGTCATTGATAACGGGATCACATCATTAGGAGAATGATGTGATGGACAAGACCCAATCCTAAGCCTAGCACGAGATCGTATAGTTCGTGATGCTTAAAGCTTTTCCAGTGTCAAGTATTTATTCCATAGACCATGAGGTTGTGCAACTCCCGGATACCGTAGGAATACTTTGGGTGTGCCAAACGTCACAACATAACTGGGTGGCTATAAAGGTACGCAACGGGTATCTCCGAAATTGTCTGTTGAGTTGGTACGAACCGACACTCGGATGTTGTCACTCTGTATGACGGAGAGGTACCTCTCGGCCCACTCGGTAAGACATCATCATAAAGAGCTCAAAGTGACTAAGGAGTTAGTCACGGGATGATGGATTACGGAACGAGTAAAGAGACTTGCCATGACGAGATTGAACAAGGTATCGGGCATACCGACGATCGAATCTCGGGCAAGGGCCGTACCGATAGACAAAGGGAATAACATACGGGATGGAGTGAATCCTTGACACAGTGGTTCATCCGATGATATCATCGAGGAACACGTGGGAACCAACATGGGTATCCATATCCCGCTGTTGGTTATTGACCGGAGAGTCGTCTCGGTCATGTCTGCGTGTCTCCCGAACCCGTAGGGTCTACACACTTAAGGTTCGGTGACGCTAGGGTTGTAGAGATACATGCACATGGAAACCAGAATGTTGTTCGGAGTCCCAGATGAGATCCCGGACGTCATGAGGAGTTCCGGAATGGTCCGGAGGTAAAGAATGATATATAGGAAGTCCAGTTTCGGCCATCGGGTGAATTCCGGGGGTCACCGGGAGTGTCGCGGGACCATCGGAGGGGTCCCGGGGGTCCACCGGGTGGGGCCACCCATCCCGGAGGGCCCCGTAGGCCATAAGGGGAAGGGGTCCAGCCCCTGGTGGGCTGGCGCACCCACATGGGCCCCCCTCCATGCGCCTAGGGTTGAAACCCTAGGGGGAGGGGGCGCCCCTATGCCCTTGGGGGGCAAGTCTCCCCCCTCTGGCCGCCGCCCCCTAGGAGATTGCATCTCCTAGGGCCGGCGCCCCCCCTGGACCCTATATATAGTGGGGGGGAGAGGGAAGCCACACCCCAAGCCTCTGGCGCCTCTCTCCCCTCCCGTCACACTTCCAACTCCTCCCGCAGGGCGCCGGCGAAGCCCTGCTGCTTTTCCTGTTGCATCCACCACCACGCCGTCGTGCTACTGGATCTCCATCAACCTCTCCTCCCCCCTTGCTGGATCAAGAAGGAGGAGACGTCGCTATATCGTACGTGTGTTGAACGCGGAGGTGCCGTCCGTTCGGCGCTGGGATCATCGGTGACGAGGATCACGAAGAGTACGACTACTTCATCCACGTTCCTTCGAACGCTTCCGCATGCGATCTACTAAAGGGTATGTAGATGCACTCCATTATGCTCGTTGCTAGATGACTCCTTAGATTGATCTTGGTGAAGCGTAGGAATTTTTTTGAATTCTGCTACGTTCCCCAACAGTTTGCCATCTAGAGCCAGGAGTTTGAATTTCCATGGTGGTGGGCATGTCACAAAATGTCATGTGGTGCATTCGAGCATAGCTCTCAGATATGAATGAATGAGATGCTCTAGTATCGAAAAGAACAGATGCCAGATGGAAGTTAACAAGAAGCGTACCAAGGACAATGTTAGGATCCTCATAAGCTTCCTCAGCAGAGACATTGTTGACATGACCACGAGCATTGGGGATTGGCTTGACATAGTTCACTTTGCCTGTTGGCTTACCATGGCCAATGGACCTTCCTGGCTGGTTCTGAGGACACTCACGCATGTAGTGCCCTGGTTCTCCGCACTTGAAGCATGTCACAGTGCCAGTGCGTCGAGCAAAGTTGGCAGGTGGTCCTCCATAAGTCTTGGGCGGTGCATACTGCTGGGTTGGGCGAGGCGCCTCATAGGATGGCCTCGGAGTGAACCTGGGTGGCAAGGCTGTGTTTGGAACCTACATATGGCACTTGTGAGTGCCAGAGCCGGATGAGGAACCAAAGTCACGAGGATGCTTGCGTGTGGCTTCAAAATCAGTCTGACCTGTCTCAGCACTGATGGCTTTGTTCACTAGCTTCTGGAAGGAGGTGCACTCGTGCAGACGTAGATCTCGGCGAAGTTCGGGGCGGAGTCCCTTACGGAACCTCGCCTACTTCTTGGCGTCGGTGGACACTTCTTCGGGAGCATAGCGTGCCAAGTTGCCAAACTCACAACTATAACCATCAACGGTTAGCCGGCCTTGCGTGAAATTGCAGAATTCCTCCCGCTTGCAATCCATGAGACCTTCCGGAATGTGATGTTCACAGAATGCCTCACTGAACTCTGCCCAAGTAGTGATTTGGCTAGCAGGACTCATAGCCTCAAAGTTTTCCCACCAGAGGCTAGCAGGGCCCTCAAGATGGTAGGCGGCATAAGTAACCTTGTCAGCTTCGGCCACACGGGCAGAGTGTAGCTTGTGGGTGATACTGCGAAGCTAGTCATCCGCATCAAGAGGTTCAGCGGAATGATGGAACTTCGCTGGGCACATCTTGATAAAGTCATTAATAGACACCTCGTCATTCCTCTGGCGAAAGGCAGTATTCTGTTCTATGCATTCCAGCAGACAGTTGGTCTCTCTCTTGTTCCTTTCTGCCTCCAGCATTACTTCAGCAAGGGAGGGTGGTTGAGGCAGATTCTCATCTCTAGCCCCACTGGCCTCACCCTGCTCCTGAGCAGCAGGAGTGCTGCGAGTGTTGACCATTCTAGGAAAACAAAACAACGGTTTAGACAAGGATGGCAAAACTTTGACATAGGAGTGCAAAATGTAATGGATGACACGGAATGCAGAGATGTTCATCTGTACGACATGGTAATATAGAAACTGCCATATATACACCATTGGTCATACACACCGTACATAGTTTAGTACAAGCCAAGGCTAAAGTACAACTGTGGTGAAAGACGATACATCTAATCAGAGGCACTCCAAGCTCCTATACATTATTTATCTACGCCTCCGGAAATCAGTATACACTAAGTCATATTCCACAAGACACGCATGACTGTGGAAGTACAACTACTATGATACTACTACTACCATGGTCTAACTCAGACATTCCCATAGTAATCTTCGTAAAGATTACCACCGTAGCCTGGAAGCAGAACATGTGGATCTGGAAACTCTCGAGCACTCGAAGGCTGTGGACCATAGGTACACGGATGCGGTCTCGGTCCTGCTGGTGGTGGTAACCGACGCCCACGTGGAGGTGTAATACCCCCAACGTCACGCCAATCCATACAACCGGGCAGACGAGTCCGCACGGGGTACAAATCCCGCATATACAGATATCCGGCCTGCACGGCAGGTGCAAGCCATGTCAAGGTGGTCCAGTGGGCGGCTCGAGTGTTATAAAGCTCCATCCGGAGGGGACGGACCTCACGATCCCTATCCTCCAGCATCTGAGTGGTAGTCTGAAGCAGTGGCTCCTCATGAGCGGCACCATACAGACCAGTGTAGTAGCCTTCCTCTCCAGGAAGTGAGGCTGGCATGTAGCAGAACTTAGTTTTCAGCAGCAAGGCATGCCTAGCCGGGATGATAGTCATCATCGAGTAAGCGGCATCCTGCATTGCCATCTCGATGGTAACCCCGAGTCCATAAGACCAATGGATGGGGTCGGTAGCTCCGGGATACGAAGGGTATATCCGGACTGTGCAGAAATACTGACTCTGGTTGAAATCCCAATACTGCTCCTCCACAGTGTACTCAGGATACAAACGGTAGCCGGTCTCGGTCAAGACACGGACCAACATGGCCGTGTGACCTGTCACATTAATGCATCGGGTCAAACGGACCACCTGGTGAGGTGTGCGGTCAGACATCTGAAACACGAAATAATGCAAAGGCACTAGAATTTCTAGAAGAAATCGGGCAGCATAACAACTGTAAATGCTCAAAAAAGATTTTGAGACATCATACAAATGATAGCATAGCCACTCAACAACATCATATCAAGGTTCCGGGTCCAACTAATCAACATACTGGAAGGGTAGAAACTGAACTGAGGCTTGAAACCAACAATCCTAAGAGTCTACGGATTAGTAACACGTGAACCTAGTAAAGATGAGAGGCCTAGTCCTAAACCCCCATAGAAAGAATAGGCTGACTCAGACCAGAAGGGCATACGGTAAAGAAGTAAAAGAGCCTTATGTTCCCTTCCAGAATCAATTCCCCTACATATAACTGAGAATTTTCTAGACACAACATCGACCAGTTTGGCTTAAAGAACCTACAGGCAGTCCGGCTCTGATGCCAACGCTGTCAGGACCCCGATCCTAAGTCACACTGATCTAGCTTGTAAAACATCATATCACTTTGCGGCCTCACGCACGGTATCCCCACGGGTGCCACCTTACCTGGCCCGGGACCGTTTGCACATTTTGGCACACGTATATGATAGTGTCGCTAGCATCCATATGACAGAGAACCCGGGCCAACATGGCTAGTTATAAACCAAAAGTGGCACTAAATTACAGAGACATGCATCCACGACCCAGCAACGAACGTGTGGGTCATCAACGTATGAACCCAAGTCGTAGCAAGCTACATGGACTTAAAGGAACAACGCGTGACATTTCCCCTAAGGGACAGACACAGGAACGAAGAAGGACACATGCCGGCCAGCCTACGTGTTCCGGAGCAGTAGCAAGCTACCAAGGCTCAGTGGAAGCACTAGGAGGCATTTCCCTGTAAGATAGGCTACCAAGGGTAAACAACTAGGTGTCGGATCCCACACATATCAAGCATTTCAATAACATACACACAATATGCTCAATATGTGCAAATACAACATTGCATCACAACAGAACTCTATGACTGAAAGTACTTTATTTAAGAGGATCTGAAGAGCCATACATAACATATCCATACAGATAGGGGTCACATGACCCAACACTCAAGTCATACAAGCATACAAGCACACAAGCACAAGCGGAAGCTAACTTTTCCGAGTATAGACAACTTGGAAAGAGAACACGCTTGGTGTAGCCTGACTATCTACATGGCCCTTCACAAGCTCAGGATCATCGTCTGGGTAGCAAGCTACTCGTCGACGTCAACATCTATGTAGAACCCATCAGAAGGGGCAGGGTTCTCCTCTACAACAGTTATTAAGCAAACATGAGTACAAAGGTACTCAGCAAGACTTACAACAGAACCTATCATACATGCATCATTATCAACAAGGGTATTGGAGTTCATTGCAGCAAGCCAGCTTTGACTCTTGGCTAACCTATTCTACAACTCTCAGCAGATTGCAAGATCAGGCTACACACACGAGTCCTCTACTCACCACAACAATACACCACCGTGGATCCTCTTCCGTCATCCTACGGAAGGGCCATCCACGACACTCACACTTGTCTTGAGACTTTTAGTAGAAACCATTAACTTGTCTATGAACTGTATAAGCAACCAAGTGATCCTTAACCGCGAACAACGACTATTCGAATAGATTGGTAACCCTGCAGGGGTGTACTTCTTCACACATGTTTCCACCACTTAGCGTTTGCACACGACATGTGCTCGGCAGACTTCAAGCGAAAGCCGACGTGGCTGTAGACCACGACCTTACCAACCACTCAAGTCTCTAGTCTAGGTTTATCTCCTATTTGGGTTCCATCCGTGGGGAGATCCGGCCGGGGTGTCGCTCACGGCCCCAAACGATGTGTACAGGGTTCCCGAGTCACCAAACGGGCGACCGGTACGCCCGGCCGCGTACCTGCCGCGTCGCAGCCCACCCCGAAGGTTAGCGCTGCGCACGACCTCCAGTAACTACAAACACTAGAAACTAGTTGCAACTCCTGGATAGAGAACAAGGGCAGTCAAATAGTCGAGCGGGGTCATATTTCAGGGCCCAATGTGAGGTAGTAGCTGAACCTTCAACCACACATACAGATCTCAGGTCCTATGGACGGTTCCAATGAAACAACCCACCATGTACTCCTACATGGCCTTTCATCGATACCTTTACCAAGCATGTTCCACACTTCACTCTCTTTACTAGACATGATCATTTCACTCTGATCCATCACCCAGATGAACCACACCTGACACAACTCTAAGCATAGCAGGCAACATAAATAAATAGCATGGTAGGAAACACATCACATGGCTCAAACAACTCCTACACATACTAGTGGGTTTCAACTATTTACTGTGGCAATGATAGGTCATGCAAAGGAATGGGGTTTAACTATCGCAGCAAGTAGCAGTTCACACGCTATTGCCTTAATGCAGTAAAAGAGAGCATGAGCGAGAAGATGGGTTTGTATCGGAATGATCAATGGGTGGCTTGCCTGATAGATTGGTTGTCGGGTACTGCTCTTCAGTTGGATACGTAGATGTATCCTCGGGAGCAGGACCTACCACGGAGAACACCGGTAATACAATCAATACACAAACAAATGCAACAATATGATGCATGCTCATGACATGGCAAGATGAATGTGTGTTGGGCTAATGCAACTATAAACAGAAAGGTTTGAGCTCATTTGAATCAAAGATTCTAATTTATACTCAAACTATTAATATTTAAATTGCATTATCATGTTTTGATGTGAACATCAAGGTTAACTTGCTCAAACATGCATGAAACAAGTACAATTGGAAAGATATGATTTTTCTGATCAAGTATAAAACTTTTCCATCTGAGCTACTGTTGAATTTATATGATTTCTAGAAGTTTAAAGCATTTTCTGGAATTTCCTGAATTGTTTTAAATCAAATAATTCCAGAAAAGCCTTTACTGCATCAGCATGACATCATGCTGACGTCAGCAGGTCAACAGTCCTGGTCCAGGTCAAACCTGATAGTGGGGCCCACTCGTCAGTCTAACAGGGCTAACTAAACAGGTTAGTTTAACTAACCACTAACTAACAGGGTCGGGCCCACACGTCAGTGGGTCATCTAACTAACAGGATTAAATTAACACTAACTTAATCCTAAACTAAAAACGGTCAGCGCTGGCCCACATGTCAGTGACACAGGGGGATGTCAAACCCCCTGGTCAGCGGGTCAAACCCGCCGTTGTTTAGCTGCCGGCGAGGCCCGACACGGCGGTGCGGTGCGGGATTCGTGCTCCGGTGACCAAAACGACGGTGGAGCACATCCACGTGATGCGGGGAGTGAGCCGCGTCTAGTGGTGGTGGTGGTTGGCCTCGGGGTCACCGGAAACGGCGCAGACGACGACCTTGGCGGCTGCCGATGCTCGGGTGAGCTCAGGCTTATCGCTAGGAGGCACGGTGAGGCGCGTGGAGTGGTGCGCTGGACTCCAGGGGGTGCGGTGGAGCTATTGGACAGGGTGGCGCGGCCGTTGGGTGGCCGGAGTCTCGTCGACGACGAGCTCCACGGCGGCGCGTGCGGGTGAGCTACGTGCAGACGTTATAGGGCTCGAGAGGGAGAACGAAGAGGATGGGGAGGTGGCCAAGCGCACGGTGGTTGCGACGGAGCTGACGACGAGGCCGGGGACGGTCTGCTGCGACGGCGACGGCGGAGGGGAGCTCCGGCGGTGGTCGACGAAGACGGGGTTGGTGCAGGCGGTGCAGGGCGTGCAAGCGCTCGGGGCTCGGTCGAGGCGAAGTGGCGGACGACGGCGGAGCTTGGGGACACGAAGACGAGGCGAGGGGAGCACGGTGGCTGCGGCTACGGCGGCAGAACGGCAGCGGCAGCAGCGGCCAGGGCGAGGGGAGGGCGAGGGAGAGAGGCAGGGGGAGAGCTGCGGTGTCATGGCGGTCTAGGCGACGACGTGGAGGTCGTCGAGACGTCCTGAGGCGGCGAAGCGGCAGCCATGCTACAAGCAGCTGCCGCGGTGGCGCACGGCCGTGCGCCGGCGTCACCTGCCTGCCTGGCTGGACGAAGCAGCCGGCTGGCTTGGGCTAGCACAGTGCTGGGCCGCCAGGTGGGCCGGGCTGGTAAGTCCCTCCTTCTCTTCTCTTTTCTATTTTGTTTTCTATTTTGTTTCTTTGTCAACTTTGTTGAATTAATAAAAATGCTAGAACATTTTTATAAATCATAAAGCTGACCATGTCCACTGTATATAATATTTACAGCATGGAACATTTTAGTTTATAATTATTTGGACACTTAAAATATTTTATAGCATTTAAATGCCCAAATGCAAATACAATATGAATTAATCCAGTGACCTTTGGATGTCCTACAAAATTGTGCACCATTTTTGTCAGAGGTTTAAGACCAAGGCAAAGTTGATGAACATTTTTGAAGGGCATTTTGGGTACATTGGAAAAGATTTTATTAAACCCTAGTTGATAGAAGAGGGGTGCTGGGGTTTCTGTCATCCCCATTTCAAGTTTCTGGAAAAAGTAAACATGATGCACACTCTAGCTAGTCCTAATGCAAGCACTGACTAGGGATGTGACATTCCAACAAAACATTCTAGTAAAGTAAAGTTTTCTCACACAACAAATAACAAAGCGATGAAATGAACTTCAGCTCAACCAATTCTCGGCGTTGGAAACGCTTGCATTGAACCATAACTGATTCTCTAGGAAGGGCCAACTATTGTCTCAAGACCAATGCAGGACTGAGCATCCAGGCTGAAGCGGTCTATATCAGGACGCATATTGTTATAGCCAGGGTAGGGAAACATAGCATTGTCCAAGGTATAGATATAGTTGCTTCTCATAAATGGTAGTAACATTGTGTCAACATCAGCTGGATCGCCTTTCACCATCATTGGATAGTTTTGTCCAAGGAAGAGTGAGCTTCCTCCAAGACTTTCAATACAGAACCATTCAGAAGGTGCTGGCGCTAGTACACTAGTATCCATCCTGAATACCCTGCAACGGATGTTGGAATAGGTCCGGATAGTGCGACCATGGGAGACAACACCTGCTTCGTTGGTAACATCAACAGTGCCCTGTATACATACAAGAAGAGGCGATCCATCAGAATAAGTTGCCAAGCGCCACTGAGTATATGGGTCCTGCTCGTCCTCATGCTCGTGATCATCACCATTGTTATCTCCCCCTTGGTTATAAATTTTTTCAAGTATAGGTGGTGGAATGTTCACATGACCTTGGAAGCACAAGAAGGTTAATTAGTACGGTGATACTAACTAGCATGCATGTGGATGAAACAATTCTAATTATGGTGGAAGAAAAACGTACTGAAACAATAAGGATCCCATGCAAAAATAGTGCCACGAGTGGTGGCAGCCAACACAAGGCGCTCGTATTGAATAGCATCACAGTACTCATTATTGTACATAAATTGATTTTTCAGCAATATTCATCCAATCGTGGAAGCAAAGACAGCAACAAGCTTGTCGAAGATAACAAAACATCATAGTTCTTGTATTCCCAAGAGCGGTTGGGAACTCGAGAAATTGCTATCTTCCGTAGATGACAGTCATGATGATTGTATCTGAACATACGTAGACTATCTATGTGCTGAACCTCATGGCAGTATGAGATTTTTGGAAGTGGATTCCGATGACGAGTGTACACATTCACAAGTTCCCACTCGCAGTTGTTCCCAATATAAACAACCCAATCTCCATTTGTGCCTGCCCAGGCCTTGCCCTTAAGCGATGGCATCTTAACATCACACGTATCATTATCAAGTAGCATCAACTTGCAGAAGGCAAGGCTTCCGTCATCCTCGCGAGGGCGAGCAGGGTCATGGCGAAGAACATAGGGGAGATCAATCCGCTCCTAAACCCTTGGGTTCTTTGTAACAATCCTATTTGTTGAGTCAAGAATGGTCTTGTACGAACTTGCCAAGCTAGCCGAGGTGATGACGTCGCACCGATCAATGAATTCCTCCACCACGTCATCTTTTAGATCAGGGAAAGAATAACGGGGTCATTTCCGTCTTGTTCCTTCCATGGAGAAGACGATCGATCGAACAATGGCAGAAGGAAGGGTGAAGGCAAATGGAGGGAGAGAGAGCGTGCGACAGCAGTTCCAAATCGAGACAGAAAGGTGAAGAGGCGGTGGATGGTTGCCACGGCACAAGAAGAGGCTAGTGGGGGGCGAACAGTTGCCATGGAGGTCACACACTGACGACAAGGCCGAGTGAACCGCATGCCGTATATCGCACACACCTTGATCTGGCTGACCATTTCTTTTGTGTTGCCTAATCACAAACAGTTCATCCGAGTGAACTGTATGCTGTATGTCGTGGAAGTGTCACGGCAGATGTCCTAAGGTAAGGACTTGATTGCGGAGCCATAGCGACATGGTTAGCTTAAAGGGGTTAAGAACAAGATAAAGGACACAGGGAGTTTATACTGGTTCGGCCCCTGCGGTAAGGGTACAACCTAATCCAGTTTGAGGTGGAATTGCAGGGGTGTCGATTGCTAGGGTGCGGATGTGCTCGCCTAGCCCTCGATCTGTTGTTTCTTACCCTAACCCGATGCCGGGTCGTCCCCTTATATACACGAGTTGACGCCCTGCGGCCTACGGAGTCCCGGCCGGCTCATACAATCGTGTCCGGCCCAGTGACTCTTATTACATGCCTTACAACACAAGTCACATATATGGCGGTTGATACTTACAGGCTTTAAACCGTCGCGAGCCTTGGGCCCTTAACTAAACCGCCGTCTTTAATATACTTCTGGGCTGGTCCCATGAACCGCCGTTGGGTAACCCGGCCCCTCCTGGGCGGGTCATATGAAATACTTATATCCCCAACATTAGGCCCCAGGCTGATCTTGAACTTGTTCATGTCAATCTTTCTTTATCTTCTTGTGAGAGACTGTAAACCGCTGTTACCTTCGCTTTTGAAACGATAGTGATTCGCCATGACATCAGCTTTTGAAGGTAACCCGCCATGATGTCACTTACTTGCAAATGGTCCAGATCTTAACAAATCTTCCACATTTATTGGTATTCCGAGAATCGAGGCGCCTGCACAGTTAGGCTACTTCCAATGCATTAGTGCTTGCATGAGGAGCTAAGCACATTAAAAACTTTAGCAACTAAAGCCCGCAATGCATAGGTGCTTAACTTGTTGGTGCTAAGCATCCTTCATTTAATGATTTTGCAACTAAAGTTCTTCATGCATTGGTGGGATTCTTCCATTTAAATGTTTTGCCTTGGTTCTCGCGCTTGGCATTGTTTCTTCCTGGGGTCACCACACTCATCTCGCTCCTCTTAATTACCTTGCCACATCAGATTTTTTGCCTACATGGCAGCCTTAGCACCTGTACAAGGTGGAGCATTCAGAGGGGCCTTACTTACCTATTTTCCACCTCCTCGATTCACGCGCCTGACCTTTATCCACTTAGCTTATAAATAGGGCCGAAGGTCCCCTTCCATTATCTCCTTCGCCTCATTCTCTTCGTCTCCTTCCTCGCGACGTTCCTGCAACCGAGCTCCACCGACGCTGACGCCCTTCGCTTCGTCTTCAACAGCAGCCTCTGCGTCAACCCAACGCGACCAGGTCTCTTCCATGCGCTGCCGCCGTCTTACTCGCTCAGGTGCATTCTTGTTCTCCTCCTCCTAGATCCATTAGGGTTCCTGTCGTGAAGTTCGCCAGAGTTCATCTTGTTCTTCCTCTGCAACTATGGTTTTTCTTCTGAACTTGCTGTCCCTTCATATGCTGATGTTGGTAGTATCCCTTTAGTCAATACTGTAATATGTCATCTCTGCAAAAATAGATTCATCTCCAAGAACTGTATCATATTGACCTTAGGTTTTGCCTGTTCGTCATTTTAATCTTGATTTACGAACAACTATAGATCCAAAATTACCGCCACAACCTATGAAAACTGTTTGTCCTAGACTCAGTAAAATTTGCTTTTCAAAATGCTCGCATCTGTCATGGCGACTTAATTTTCTGACTTATGATTACTCTTATGCCATTAGGCCCCATTTAAGCCGCCATGCTGAACTTGTGGAAATAATTTGTTTCCGGCTTTTCTTAACCGGCAATAATCTTTCATTTGTTAGGTATGCTTGTTCACAATGCCACCAAAGATAGTCAAAACATGCAACTGGGTTCCATCAATTGTTACTGAAGCCACACTGGCCGAATTTGTCAAAGTCGAATATCTGCCTAATGCTCCAATTATGCCTTACCGTGCTCCTAACTCGGGCGAAGAAAGACCTGCACCCACAGATGATGAAGTGATTGTTTTCACTGACCACATGAACCGGGGTTTCTCACCGCCTGGCTCTAAATTCTTCACGGATGTTCTGCACTTCTTCCAGCTCCATCCCCAAGACATCGGACCCAATTCCGTTTCAAATATCTGCAACTTTCAGTTTTTTGTGAAGTATATCTTCAAGAGGAACCCAACATATTGCTTTTTAGGGAGTTCTTTTACTTAAACCGCTAGAATGAATTTACCAATGGCCCTATCTTGGAGCTTGGGGCTGTTTGTATCCAAAGAAGGAGAGACTCTATTTTTCCTTATGGCTGTCTGCTGAGTCATCCAAAAGATGGGAACAAAACTTGGTTTTATTGTAAAGATACTTCTCTGGCTGACGAACATCCATTGCCTGGTCTCCATGTTCAACGTTTAGACACCAATCACCCTCTTGCTGAAAAGCTCACTGCTGCAGAACGCAAGTCGATTGCCCCTACTCTTTCAAATAGAAGGCCCTTCTCGGAAACGCTTTGACTGGAATTAACTTAGCCCGGTGCTGGCTCGCTTGGCGAATTATTCCTTTAAGCCGCAGGTTCGGTTTAATGTTTGCGTATACTGGAGAAAAGAATGACCCTTTGCGTCATATATCTGAGGATCCTGAGGATAAGGTCATCACAAATATGACAAAAATCATTTTAAATGAATCCTTGTCTAACTGCAGCAAAGTGGGCTTGTTGCCTTTCTGCAAATCTTATCCGGCACCAGAGGTAAATCTTAACTTTAACTGTTGCCATTTTATAATTCAGTTCCCTTGCCAATCATGAATTCACCGCCTCTCACAGGCTAAGTCGGCCTTCTGGAAGGAATCTTATGATCATGAAGCCGCCAAGAAAGCCGCCAAAAACGCTATTAAGAAGACCAAGAAGAAAACCAGTATTTCTGATCTGTTTGAACTAAACTATGGCACTTAGTCGGAGGTAGTCCTTGACTCTCTTGGTCTTACTTCAACTATCTTATTGACACTGATTATTGCCAGGATGACACGGAGGCTAGTCAGGCCGTAGATGAAGAGGTAATTACTATTTCCTCTGGCTCATAATCCTTGCAAAGACAAAAAGTTCGACGGGTTATCCGGAAAGTAAGATTTTCACACCCTTCAGCTCATTTAGATCCTCACTTTCTTTTGAAGAAACATCAACACGAGAGTCTTCGTCGGACTTGAAACTCCAAAGAAGAGGAATTGTCCTCCGGCTTACCCAATACTCCGCCTCGACGAAAACTATGAAATGAGGTACTTGCATTCATAAACTCTCATTATCCGCTAATGGGTCTTATACAACAATCATTGAACTTGTCCGATTCAAATTAACAGGAAACTTCACGTTCATCCTCTCGCGACTCATCTTAGAGCCAACTTCCGGCTTTCAAGACCGCTCCTGGGTAAATTACTTGTTCCTTGTGCAACTTATCCTTAAGTCTTTATGACCTTGTTGCAACTTACTGTAATTCTTTCAGAGGTCAAGCCAAACCCATCAAGAGGGCAAATAAACTAGTAGCTGACCCTAAGGTCATTGAGCCGGCACTGCAAGAGTCGGCAACCGATGCTCATAGGCCAACTGAGGAAACCACCCATGACGCTCCTCCTGAGATACCTGACGCCACCACTGCTCCTGCCACGGTTGACTCTGCCCCTGTTGAACCGCCTGCCCCATCTAAGCCGGGAGAAGACCGGCCTGAGGACGTTACCTTTATTGGTACTAGTTTCAGAGAGTCGGGCTAACCAACAGTGTTAGCAAAACACACCGCCAGGCAAGAACTTGTTGAAAAGCGGTGAGTGAGGTTTGACATGTCACCGTATGCACAGCTGGGTATTGGCGAAGTCTTGTCTGGTTTTCTCAATCAGGTTCATAGCAATCGTGATCTTGAAATCGATATGGTGAAGCAAATGCACCAAAAGTTTGAGGTAACGTTCTTTACCAATTTCTAACTATCCTTCCAGCCCCCAAGTCTAGTGGATATGATAAAACTAAATATACTATAGACTTTAGAACAATTGCCACCTTTTAAATCGGCATACCACTTGACGAAAAAATCCATCCTTGAGTAACATTGCATGTGTAGCCCCCAACGGCCGGCTTAATCAGGTTGAATGACCCAGTCCTTATTATTACTACATATAACTTGCCTGCACACCATCCTTGAGCCAGTGGTAATAACCATGTTGCCGCCGGCTAATATAATTAACTTGCCACATAGAAGTGATGTACATTAGCCCCCAAGTGCCAAGTGTTGTTGCTTTCAAAGTGCTTGGGACTTGTATGCTCATGAACTTATTAACTTCAGAAAAATTTCCGCCTCCATTAGCCCCCAAGGGTCAAGTGCTCTTGCTTGCAAAGTGCTTGATACTTAATAACATAAATCCGTCTCAGAAAGAACAACTTCAGCTTCCATTAGCCCCCAAGGGTCAAGTGCTCTTGCTTGCAAAGTGCCTGAGACTTAATAACATGAATCCGGCTCAGAAAGAACAACTTCAGCTTCCATTAGCCCCCAAGGGTCAAGTGCTCTTGCTTGCAAAGTGCTTGGGACTTGAATCTTTGTTAAAATGGCAATTAATCCATCTCATGCTCGCTTTACCTGTTCAGGAAACCACCGCTGAACTACAAACACAGTTAAAGGATGCCAATGAACGGCTTAAGCACCAAGAATCGGAAACTCAGAAAGCTGAATCCAAGTTTGAATTTAGCTTGTCTGAAGCGAATGATTTTAAGGCTAAAATTAAATCTGAGGAATCTGCATGGGCTAAAGAAAGGGCTGCCTTAGTGCAACGGGCTGAAATAACCGAAACATCTCTTGAAGCGGTGACAACTAAGTTCTCCGGCTTAAAACACCGTGTCTCAGAAATGACTGCAACCATCTTTGGTAAGCCGCCATATTCAACTTGTAAAATAAAAATCTTAGGAGAACTTAACCCGTTACTGATCAACTTAATGGTTATGTAGGTAAAAGAAGCAGTACTCTTGGCAAAGATCCACTTGTGAAGATAAAAGCCGTCTACACCCTTGTGGAACAACTGTATACTGGAGCACAGCATGCCATGGCCGTTATCTCTCTGTCCATTCAAGCACCAACATTCTTTGTGGATATCTTGCGAAGACTCTCTATTCTGCCTGCCAAAATAGACAAAATAAAGCGGTCATCTACGAGAGCCGGCGCTGTTACGCCCTTGAGCCAGGCTAAGGCATGGCTTCCAGAGCTGGAGACATCTGACTTGGCTACTGGCTATCCAAGTTTGAAAGAAGACGGCTCAGCTTTTGACCATAAGGACTTCGCTGCTTGTGTCAAGGACATCCGCCCACTGGCCAGTTTGATTGCAAATGAAACAGACTTGTCGAAATATCAGCCGGCTTATGATACGGAGAACCAGAAGATGTCCACTCCTTCTTATAAAGTGATGGATCTGATTCCTCCAATCAGTCAGCATACCTTTGCTCGTGAAATTGATCCCACTGACCTTATTGATGGGGCGGCTAAATTTGAAGCTCTGGCTGGCTTGGATTGGTTGGCGCAGAATTTTCAAGCAGTGGGGGACAAAGAACCAGCGACGGATGACCCGGAATCACCAAACCAGCAAGGCTAAGGAGAATGTTCTGTCAGGCGGCTCATGTACCTATGATAAACACATTTCAACCTTTGTCTGGCTCATAGCATTTTGTAATAGGATAGCGAAACACTTTTCCTGCCGATTTATTGTACCAAATGTCGCGCCATCGTGCACACTGCTTGTCTTTTGATGACATTATGAATCTTCGAATGTTGAAATCCTTACTTTATTCTTATGATGGTATTGGTGTGCGCAGATCAATATAAACTGCATCCTGCATATAAACAGAAAACAAGTGCCCTGGCGGTTTACCGTCGGGCGGGTCACTTTGCCCAACTAGTGCAACTAGGGACAAGCGTCCAGAACCAGGGATGGTTTAATTGTTATAAACATAGTCATACCTGAAGACATGATTTGAACTGCCGGCTTAATCAGCCTCCATATTGTCATAACCCTGTAAAGGTATAATTCCATAGATAAAATTGTTATTTTCCGGCGGCTTAGAGCCATTCAGTAGATTGGGTTGCAGAGACCCGGAGAGGCTTCAAATATGAGCCATGAAGGGAGGCAACTAGGCCGATCTTGCAAAGAACACAACTCAAAATGAAAACTTACAAGAAAGTAAAGAGAAACAGAAACAAACAAGCAAAAAACACTCGAGGCTTTTGCAGGCCGCCAAGCCAAAGGTTCTTCTTCAATGAAACTAGCCTGGGTGGCCCCTGGAAGGTACGTGCGTGCTATGAGACGGCTCTCACAGTACCCAATCGACATTTGAACCTAGACAAGTGCAGGTCTTTGTTTTATGAAGATAGACTTGCCTAGACTACGTGGGGTCAAAGTTGCATCTTGCATCATAGGCAGAGTCCTCCAAGTTTCAAGGAAGGCGGAATTTTGAGCTTGGATCTATCCTGACTATCTGTAGCACCGTGCTCTCGCAGTGACAGCTGACGTTTGAACCTTAGCAAGCTCAGGTCTTGGTCGAATACGCCATTAAGACTGATTGCCAAGAGTTCGTGGGGTCAATCAGGATGACCTGATGGAGTTGAAGCAGCTGGGTACAGGTAGGATGACCCACATGTTATGTCCTCTTTGGTCAAATACGCCTATGTTTGAACATAACCCGGTCAAATGGGTAGTAATGTTATGTTCTCTTTGGTCGAATACGCCTATGTTTGAACAGAAAGCCCCCAAGTGACATACTTGCTGATTATTCTCATCAAGAGCTTATGTTGGAGATGTGCTATGCATCCAACTCTTCATGATTCCTTTGATTTGGGTACTAAGCTTCTTGAGAAAATATGTATGATTATAATAAAGACTCAACTTTTGAAAAAATGGCAGAGGCCCCGAATTGGCGGGGATGCCGGCTTTATTATATCGTAGTGATATTTACATCATCGAATTACATCATGAGAGCCAGAGGATTAAGTATAGTAAGGCCGGAGGTCAGCGATATTCCACCGCCAATTAGTCTCCTCCTCTGATGTGCGTGAGTCCTTGTGCTCTTGGACATCAATCAAGTAGTATGACCCGTTGTGCAGATTCTTGCTGACGACAAAGGGTCCTTCCCAAGGCGGCGACAATTTATGCATGTCAGTCTGATCTTGGATGAGCCGGAGAACTAGGTCGCCTTCCTGAAAGGTTCTGGTCTTGACCCGCCGACTGTGATACCGTCATAAATCCAGTTGATAAATCGCCGAACGAGCTGCTGCGAGATCACGCTCTTCATCCAATCGATCCAACGCATCCTGACGTGCCGTCTCATTATCAGCTTCCACGTAAGCCGCCACTCGGGGCGAGTCATGAAGGATGTCGCTAGGAAGAACCGCCTCTGCTCCATAGACCATGAAGAAGGGCGTGTACCCTATAGACCTGTTGGGTGTTGTATTAATGCTCCATAACACGGAAGGTAACTCCTCCACCCAACAACCCAGCGTTCTCTTCAGAGGAACCGTAAGCCGGGGCTTGATCCCTCGTAAAATCTCTTGATTGGCCCGCTCTGCTTGACCGTTGGACTGGGAATGAGCCACAGAAGATACATCAAGCCAAATATGCTCACGCTGACAAAACGCCTTGATAGCACCCTTAGATAGATTAGTGACATTGTCTGTTATGATACTATGGGGAAAACCAAACCGGAAAATCACCTTCTTGTTGAATTGCACCGCTGTTTCCGCATCACATTTGCTGACAGGTTCTTCCTCGATCCACTTGGTGAATTTGTCCACTGCCACCAACAGGTGGGTTTTCTTTTCTTTGGATCTTTTAAAAGGTCCTACCATATCAAGCCCCCAAGTGGCAAACGGCCAGGTTATAGGAATCATCCTCAACTCTTGAGCCGGAACATGAGCACGCCGTGAAAATTTCTGACAACCGTCACATCTACTGACCAAGTCTTCAGCATCAGCATGAGCCGTTAACCAATAGAATCCATGACGAAAAGCTTTGGCTACCAGAGATTTAGAGCCGACATGATGACCACAATCTCCCTCGAGGATCTCTCGTAGGATCTCACAGCCTTCCTCAGGTGAGACACAACGTTGAAACACGCATGTAACGCTGCGGTGGTGTAATTCTCCATTGACCATCGTCATTGACTTAGACCGCTGGGTTATCTGCCTGGCTAGGATTTCATCCTCAGGTAACTAACCCCGGGTCATATAAGCCAAATATGGAACTGCCCAATCTGGTATGACATGAAGACCCGCTATCAATTGTGCCTCCGGGTCAGGGATAGCGAGGTCCTCCTCTGTAGGCAACTTGACAGACGGGATAAGCAAAACGTCCAAATAGGTATTGGGGGGTACCGGCTTACGCTGAGATCCTAACCGGCTCAAGGCGTCAGCTGCCTCGTTCTTCCTTCAATCGATGTGCTCAACTTGGTAACCCTTGAAGTGACCCGCAATGGCATCAACCTCTCGGCGATATGCCGCCATGAGCGGATCCTTGGAGTCCCAGGTGCCAGAAACCTACAGAGCTACCAAATCTGAGTCGCCGAAACATCTGACCCGGCTTAAGTTAATCTCTTTAGCCATCCGAAGGCCATGGAGCAAGGCCTCATACTCAGCTGCATTATTAGTACATGGAAACACTAACCGGAGGACATAAGAAAGTGTATCACCTCGTGGGGAAGTTAAAACAACTCCAGCCCCCGAGCCCTCCAATTGCCTGGACCCGTCAAAGTGAATCGTCCAATATGTATTATCCAGCTTTTCTTCAGGCGTCTGCAATTTTGTCCAGTCGTTGATGAAATCCACCAGCACTTGCGATTTGATGGCTGTTCGAGGCATATATTTTAAATCATGAGGCCCAAGCTCAATGTCCCACTTGTCCACTCGTCCTGTAGCTTCCCTATTCTGGATAATGTCTCCTAAGGGAGCAGAGCTCATGAACATAATGGGATGACCCAGGAAATACTGCTTGAGTTTCGGGCTTGCCATATAGACTCCGTAAACCAGCTTCTGCCAATGTGGATATCTCTGTTTAGACTCGATGAGGACCTCACTGATGTAGTAAACCGGCCCTTGAAACAGGTGCTCTTTACCAGCCTCCTTTCTTTCCACCACAATGGCCACACTGACAGCCCTGCTATTTGCAGCAACATATAACAACAAAGGCTCTTTATCAATGGGGCCCGCAAGAACCGACGACTCAGCCAATTGCTTCTTGAGTGCCTCGAATGCTTCATCAGAAGCTTCACTCCAGACAAAATCATCTGTCTTTTTCATCATCTGGTATAGAGGGATAGCCTTCTCACCTAAGCGGCTTATGAATCGGCTCAACGCTGCTATCCGTCCTACCACGCGCTGGACATCATTGATACATTTTGGCCGTGCCAATGAGGTGATGGCCTTGATATTTTCTGGGTTAGCCTTGATTCCTCGCTCTAACACCAGAAAACCCAAAAGCTTGCCTAATGGAACACCAAAAACACACTTGGCCAGGTTAAGCATCATCTTATACACCCGAAGATTGTCAAACATTTCTTTCAAGTCATCAATCAGAGTCTCCTTCTTTCTGAATTTGACCATGATATCATCCACATAAGCATGAACATTCCGTCCAATCTGATCGTGCAAGCAGTTCTGTACACACCTCTGGTAAGTCGCCTGGGCAATCTTAAGCCCAAAAGGCATAGATACATAGCAGGAGGCTCCAAACGAAGTGATGAAGGCCGTCTTCTCCTGGTCCTTAACCGCCATTTTGATCTGATGATATCCAGAATATGCGTCCAAAAAACTCAAGCGCTCATAACCCACTATAGCATCAATGATCTGATCAATACGAGGAAGGGCGAATGGGTCAACTGGACAAGCTTTGTTTAAGTCTGTGTAGTCCACACACATGCGCCATGTGCCACTCTTTTTAAGCACCAAAACCGAGTTAGCCAACCACTCAGGGTGAAAAACTTCTACAATGAACTCGGCCGCCAAGAGCCGGGCCACCTCTTCACTGATGGCCTTCTGTCTCTCTTTATTAAGGGCCAGTTCTTTTGCTAGCTTTTTTGGGCTTCCAGAATAAGCTGTCCCCAACCCAGCTTATTCTAGAAGCTCAATAAATTTTTTTCTTTTACAAGCCTACTAATGAAGTCTTAACTACTAGGCTTCTAAAAAAATAATTTGGTTTGGGCTTCTAGAATAAGCTGGGTATCGGGTAGCTTATTTCAGCTTATTCTAGAAGCTAGCAAAAGAACTGGCCCTAAAGCGGCGAAGAAACTGTCTGATCGGCTTATACTTCGGATCAATATTAAGAGTGTGCTCAGCGAGTTCTCTCGATACACCAGGCATGTCAGAAGGCTTCCATGGAAAGATGTCCCGGTTCTCACGGATGAACTCGATGAGCGCGCTTTCCTATTTCCGATCCAAATTTGCACTGATACTGAACTGCTTAGATGACTCGCCAGGAACAAAGTGAACCATCTTTCTTTCATCTGCCGATTTAACCTTCAGCAACGGGTCATGCTCTATAGTTGGCTTCTTGAAAGACGTCATATCCACCGGGTCAACATTATCTTTGTAAAACTTGAGCTCCTATGTGGCACAAACCGACTCTGCGTAAGCCGCATCGCCTTCTTCACACTCCAAAGCTATGGTGCGACTCCCATGCACTGTGATATTCCCCTTGTCACCCGGCATCTTGAGCTATAAATAAACGTAACATGGCTTTGCCATAAACTTAGCATAAGCCGGCCTGCCAAATAAAGCATGGTACGGGCTGTGGATCCTCACAACTTGAAACATCAAAGTTTCCATCCTGGCATCATGCTCAACTCCAGAGGTTATTTCCAAATTGATCTTACCAACTGGATATGCCGACTTACCAGGCACAACTCCATGAAAGACGGTGTTCGATGGCTTAAGCTTCTTATCCGTTAATCCCATACGACGGAAGGTATTGTAATAGAGAATGTTGATGCTGCTCCCCCCATCCATGAGTACCTTGGTGAACTTATACTCTCCGACCTGAGGGGCAACCACTAGGGCCAGCTGACCCGGATTATCAACTCGGGGCGGGTGATGTTCGCGGCTCCACATAATGGGCTGCTTAGACCATCTTAAGTAACGGGGCACCACCGGCTCAACAGCATTCACTGCCCTCTTATGGAGCTTCTGTTCTCGTTTGCACAGACTCGTGGTGAAGACGTGGTATTGCCCATTGCTAAAATGCTTCGGATTACTCTGATAACCGGATTGCTGCTGGTTCCCTTGGCTGTTCTGCTGATTGTTGCCGCCTTGACTGCCTAGGCCCTGAAAGCCGGAGCTAGAGCCGCCGCCACCATGACCTGGACCCTGGAAACCGGATCCTGAACCGCCGTTTGGTCCATGACTGTTCTGGATAAACTCTCTGTAAGATCGCATGATGCTGCAATCTTTCCACGCATGGGTAGCCGGTTTTTCATCCGACCCGTGCTTTGGACACGGATGATTCATCACCTCATCAATATTTTACCTTGGAGGTGGCCTCCCCATGCTTCGCTGGTTAAAATTCCGTGCCCTGTTGTTAGCCACAAAAGCATCAGCCTTGCGTTTATTGCCACTGTGCTGATTGGCCGGGTTATACTGCTGTCCTCCCGGGTCATTACCCCTTTTTCCCTTTCCCGGTCTTTCTGCTTTAGACTCAGGGTCCTTGGTACAATCAGAGTCGGCATACGTGACGAGAGCCGCCATGAGCTCCCCCACATCATTACAATGGCGCTTAAGCCGCCCTAGCTTCATCTTGAGTGGAGGGAAACGACAATTCTTCTCCAACGTTATTATTGCTGATTCAGCGTTGATCTTATCTGAGGAGTGCATGATGGTTGAAACCCGGCGCACCCAACAAGTTGTTGATTCACCCTCGCTCTGAACACAAGAGTGTAGATCCACGATCGACATGGGTTGTGTGCACGTGTCCTTGAAGTGCTTGATGAACCTGGCCTTCAACTCTGCCCATGACCTGATGGAAATGATGGGTAACCCCTTTAACCAGTTGCGAGCCGTGCCTTCTAGCATCATGGTGAAGTATTTAGCACATGTAGCTTCACTAATGTGTAGCATCTCCATCGCCATCTCGTAACTCTCTATCCAAGCCACAGGTAGCTGATCTACTGTGTAGTTTGGCACCTTTCGAGGGCCCTTAAAGTCCTTAGGCAACTGCTCATTCCTTATGGCCGCCGTTAGACACGGCACGCCCCAAGCTCGAGAAGTCCTACCTGTTTCCACTGACGTCGCCGGGTAGTGTGGCACCGGCTAATGATCGGCCGCCTGAACCGGCACATCATGTGCCCTGGCGTCATGCGGAACGGGGTTATGTTCATGAGGCAAGTTACGGCATCGCTCTGTGCTTGAAACCTCTGGTGAGTCAACGTGTCTGCTGTAGCTGGCGCTTGGACGGGGGGTTGAGTGAATCTGGTCCTGACTATAAGAATAAGCCTGCTCCTGCTATAGTGCTGTCTGAAGCAGTTCCTGAGCTCTCTGGGTTTCCATTGCTACCGGAGTTTCGCCCTCCACTGGGAGAGCCGCCAGCCATGATACCGCTGCTATCATGTTATCCAGAGGGTTGGAATAGTGACCCACCGGTGCAGGAGGGTAACGAGGGGATGGGCGGTTCTGATCTGCATACAAAGATCTGGGTATGCGCTGATGACCCAGGCCGCCGATCTTGGGTGCCTCTGCCCTCCGGTTTAACATCGGCAAACCACTGCCCCCGACTCCGTCCAAAAAAAGATTTCTTGGTTCATAAACAAAGGGGAGACGACTCTGTTGCTTTCTCCTCATGGCTTCATTAGCAGTGTTCTTACCTACCGAGAGTCGGAAAGCTTCCCCTTGAATCTGCTGGGCCTGAGCATCCAAAACGGCCCGTTCTTCGGTCATCCTGGTGTTCTCTGCTGCCATGTCTTCCTTAGCTTGTGCTATCTCCTGCCGCAACTTCTCCACAGTTGTCTTGTGTTGATCCTGGTTTTCTGGGGTTATCTTTGTTCCCACCAGAGTCGCCAAATTCTCCAACAGGTCTGACAAAGCTTGAGTCGGCGGGCGCGCTGAGGCGTCTGCAGCTGCCGCAGCCATCATCGCGCCGGGTGTTATGGTTCCGACAATTGTTTATCTGAGAGCCGGCTGGGTGCCAGTCATGAAAATTGCCACCCGGCTCAGCGGCTCGCCGAGGTCCAGAATACTGTTACCGTCAGACGAGCCCCAAGCTATCTACTCTGCATCCGATACATGGAGTTAGTCTCACCTATGGATGACTCACCGTTGGAGAGAATGGCTGTTCGTTCATAAGATCCAGAGCCTCTACTGCCCTGGATGTATCCGACGAAAGCACGCTTCCTCGCGGGTCGAACCCGGGTTGGTCGCGCACGCTGAGCGGGCTCGACGATGTCGGTGCAGGTGTCCGGCTCAGGGCCCGGTTTGCCGATCCTGCCGATGAAGACGTGAATTCCGCCAAAGGGGACCCGATACCCATACTCAATTGAGCCGACTTCGGGACCCCAGCCTTCGTCGTCGATGTAAAGCCTGCCGCGACGACTCTTGGTCATCTGGCCAACAGCGTATCCCTTGAGTCCTTCGAAGTTGCCCTTCAAGACCTCGAAACCACAGGCCACATGCCCCACGATGGGCGCCAACTGTCGTGGAAGTGTCACGGCAGATGTTCTAAGGTAAGGTCTTGATTGCGGAGCCATAGCGAAGTGGTTAGCTTAAAGGGGATAAGAACAAGACACAGGACACATGGAGTTTATACTGGTTCGGCCCGTGTGGTGAGGGTAAAACCTAATCCAGTATGAGGTGGAATTGCTGGGGTGTCGATTGCTAGGGTGCAGATGTGCTCGCCTAGCCCTCGATCTGTTGTTTCTTACCCTAAGCCGTTGTCGGGTCGTCCCCTTATATACACGGGTTGACGCCCTCTGGCCTACGGAGTCCCAGCCGGCTCATACAATCGTGTCCGGCCCGGTGACTATTATTACATGCCTTACAACACAAGTCACATATATGGCGGTTGATACTTACAGGCTTTAAACCGCCGCGGGCCTTGGGCCCTTAACTAAACCGCCATCTTTAATGTACTTCTGGGCTGGTCCCATGAATCGCCGTTGGGTAACCCGGCCCCTCCTGGGCTGGTCATATGAAATACTTATATCCTTAACACTGTATATCACACACACCTTCATCTGGCATCCTGTTTCTTTTGTGTTGCCTAATCACAAACAGTTCATCCGAGTGAACTGTATGCTGTGTATCGCACACGCCTTCATTTGGCTGCGCGTTTCTTTTGTTCCACCTCATCGCAAACAGTTAATTGAACTTAACCGTATGCCCTTCATCGCACACGCAACTAAAATCTGAACCGTGTTTGATGCATCCATCTTCGCAAACGTTTTACACATTTTTGACGGTTTTCATGCACCACCCTTTGCGATGCTTGCATCATACGCAGTTTCTTGAAGGGTCTCTGATCGTAGTGTCGCATTAGCAGCAACCTGGAGTAGTGAATACCATGTTCTCCTCATTGTTCTTGGAGATCTATCCGATGTAATCTTCTTTTGCGGTGTGTTTGTCAAGATCCGATGAATTGTGGGTTTATGATCAGATTATCTATGAATAATATTTGATTTTCTTCTGAATTCTTATATGCATGTTTTAATATGTTAGTAATTCTTTTCGAACTATCGGTTTGGTTTGGCCAACTAGATTAGTTTTCCTTGCAATGGGAGAAGTGCTTTGCTTTGGGTTCAATCTTGCGGTGCTCAATCCCAGTGCTAGAAAGGGACATGACACGTATTGTATTGTTGCCATAGAGGATAACAAGATGGGGTTTTCATCATATTGCTTGAGTTAATTGCGCTACATCATGTCATCTTCTTTAATGCGTTACTCTGTTGTTATCAACTTAATACTCTAGATGTGAAATCATTTCGGTCGATGTGTGGAGTAATAGTAGTAGATGCAAGCAGGAGTCAGTCTACTTGATACGGACGTGATGCCTATATTCATGATCATTGCCATAGATGTCATTATAATTATTCGCTCTTCTATCAATTGCTTGACAGTAATTTGTTCACCCACCATAATACTTGCTCTCATGAGAGAAGCCTCTAGTGACACCTATGGCCCTCGTGTCTATTTTCCATCTTATAAGTTTCAGATCTACTACTTTGCATTCTTTTAGTTTTCAATCTATAAACCAAAAACCCAAAAATATTTACTTTACTAGTTCATCTATCTCTATCAAATCTCACTTTTGCAAATAACCGTGAAGGGATTGACAACCCCTTTTAGCATGGGTGCAAGTTGTGTGATTGTTTGTGCAGGTATTTGGCGATTTGTGCATAATCTCCTACTGGATTGATACCTTGGTTCTCAAACTGAGGGAAATACTTACTCTACTTTGTTGCATCACCCTTTCCTCTTCGAGGGAAAAACCAACGCAAGCTCAAGAGGTAGCATCCACCTACCTAGCAGTCGGCGGTGCCGCCTCGGGGCAACTCGAGGTCTTTTGGCTATCGTCCACTTTGCATAGACGGATGAGTCCATAGAGAGAGAGAGTGTGTGCGGCTCTGGACACAGAGCTGACACACCGGGAAATCTCCTTGGGACAATTTTATTTTCTTTGAGGAACTTTTGTACCGGGATTCCGAGGACACTCGGGTTATCCCGGAATGGAGGATTTTCATCCATGGATCGTGAGAGTTTGTGATGGACTAAGTTGGAGCACCCGTGCAGGGTTAATTCTTTTTTTGAGCCCTGCTCGCAATTATGTGGTAGATTGGAAATTTATAATATCCGGTTGTAGAGAACTTCACACTAAACTTCAAATTAAATACATCAATCGCGTGTGTAACCGTGAACGTCTCTTTTCAATGAAGTTCGGGAAGAAAACACGGTGGGGTAATGTTTGCTCTTAAGAACTACATGATCACTTCTTGATCATTAATAGTTTGTGACCATTATGTGTAGTTTATCTTCTTATTCTTATACTCATAAGTTAGCCACCATACAAATGCTTAGTGCTTCCTGCAACCTCAACACTCATCCATTCCAAACCCATTAAGCTTTCCTAGTCTTGATACCCATGGTAATGGGATTGATGAGTCCTCATGGCTCACAGATTACTACAACAATAGTTGCAGGTATAGGTAATGTGTTGATCTGACGTGAGAGTGATGCATGTTTGCTTTTGGAGTTCTTCTTCTTCTTCTTCTTCGATCAAGGGATAGGTTCCGGGTCAGGTGCCTGGGATTAGCAGGGTGGATGTCGTTCTATTTTTTTGTTTGATTTCATCTATAGTCAAATCCTGCTCTTCTGTATGATGATTGCTATGTATTGATGTATTGTTGTATTCATGTTGTAACTTGTGGCGAGTGTAAGCCTTTATCTCGTATCTCATCTATTAAGTACATGGTATGTTGTAATGATATCCACTTTGCTATGCGCTCGAAATGCAGTTGTGCCCCAATCATGCATTCATCACGTGATGGGGACATAATCACATCATGGGCGCTGCAAGTTGGTATCAGAACCTTACCGACCGCAGGGGCCCCCTTGATTGATCGAACCGTTGTCGTTGTTGAGTATAGAAAAAAACTATTTTGAGTCTAGTTATATATCAGAGAGTAGGAATTCTTTTTACTCCTTGTCCCCTTCGTCACTCTGGTGAGGAATTTTGTGATGTAGGTTGATTCTACTATTCTCCTCACTAAAGATTTTTTTATTTAGGATCACGCGAGTATTGTTGGGATCATTGCAATATCGATGTGACAAGAATTCTATCTTGGTGCCTCCCGATTGTATGGATTGGACCTGGGGAGTTGAGCTCCGAGGTGTTGTCGTCACATTGTTTATTGTTTCAGTTATCGAATTCCAGAGGTCGCCGACATTGAAAATGCTTCTATGCGTGTTAGTGGTGAGATAACCTCGATGTCACCCAGTACCGGGGAGGGAGTTCGGGAGTATTGCCAGAACTAGTATAGTGGATGTTTTTCGAATGTGTGAGGTACATGATTTTCCGAGGTTTTCTTGGTTATGTGTTGACAGATGTGATACAGTTGGAGCGTAGAATTCTGCTAGGAGTTTTGTGAGATATTTATGGCTCCTTGTATCTGTTGGACCAGATAGCGTAACCATAAAGTTTTGGGAGTTCTTAGGTGGGAATTCAAGTAGTTACCTAGGATATCTTTCGACAAATGCATGATATTAGGTTGGGGTCCAACGTCTAGTCATTCGCTTGTCATGGTCGATTTTACAGTGATCTCATTGCGTATTAACGAGTCCTTTCCTATGCCAACTCGGGGCGCTTTGTTGTCATTCCTGATGTCTGCTGTAACGTCGTGCCAGGGGGGGCTCATCATGAAAACTTTCAACGGAATCTCTATCATATGTTTGTTCCATCTTGTTCTGCATGCCAAATCCTTTCTTTTGTTTTGGTTGTGGTATTCGAGTTGCTTCGAAGCCAAGTGTTGATCCATACCTTTTCCAAGAGGTGTTCTCATATTTCTATGGGAGTGCTAATTCTTCTTGATCATCGCGATTATCATCTCATTTTTTTTCAGCCGGTGTGCTTTTCGTCAAGATAATTCAATCCCCCTTTTCATTTGCTAGAATTATTCTAAGTCCTTCTCAACAGTATCTGTTACACCTATCTCAAGTTGTTTCTTTTCCCACCAACCCACCCTTTTCTTCAAGGACTGAAATTTCTTAATCAAGTATTCATTTTATTATGTGAAGTCTCTTCCTTCGTTTCCGTCAATGTTCTTTCCCAGTGATACTCATGAAGATGCTTAGGAACTTCGAGTTCAACATTCTTCATTGTCATTGTCTTCCCCCGTGGACTAAATTCAAATTTTTGGTGTTGATCATATCCTTTTCCTTGTTCCAAATGCTTTCTCATGCCAGTGCACCTCTTAATCTTTCATCTTTGTCATACATTTGTTCGGGAGTGCTGAAGATATCTCAGAAGATCTGTGCTTCTATTCTAGATCAGTTTAAACTGTTTTGAGGTTGTTACCTCATTTAAGCCATTTAATTCAACCAGTGTAAACTCTCTTTCAAGCAATCTTTTTCAATGGTGTTCCTTTTGAGTGGGCCCTAACCCACAAGTCTTTTCCCATGATCATACCCGACTCTTCTAATTTTCTGGAGTTATTCTCAAATTCTTTTCAAAGTGTGACGTAAAAATGGAATTCCATCAGTCATATGCCTTCTCTTAGATCGCTTTCAAATTCTTTTTCATCGTTGGTTCAACCTTTATATTCTTCATTCTTCCAAAGTATACCAAAATTCTTTAAGGTGTTTCTCATCATCATTCTAAGCTTTGAACACCGAAGAAGAATTTGCCTGCAAATCCTGGTCCGTTCTCTTGAAGATTCATGGTTCTAGCTTCATGCCATCCTCATAATAGTTGCGATCATGAGAAATTATTTTCATAACCATCTGAAGCATTTTAGAGCTATTTTTATTTTTGATTCCACGGAGGCCATCATCGCAAAATATTTATTCATTCTCATAACTCATTGCTCGTTCTTCAGTTCGCCTAACTTGTTGTTTCTTCATTCATCTTCATATTTTTCTGCTGCGTCGTTCAGAGTATTCTCTAATCAGCTCGTGATCTCTTCGTTCTCATGTGTTAAATTTCTTCCAGTATCTGCGTTTTTTCTTCTAATTCTTCCTAGTGATTCATCCTCTTTCATCATTCATTTCTCAGATTCTTATGGTGGTTCATTCAATATTCCTCTTACTATATTATCATATCATTTCACTCGTTCTTTCCCAAATCCCACCGGTGGTTCATTGAAGACCTTCCCAGGTTTGTGCTATATCTCTCCTTAATATTTTCAAGAAGAATAAGTGGTATGCCAAAACTGCTGATTGCCATCAATTGAAGTTGATGAAGAATAAATATGGAATAAATCGTATTCTTGTTCCCTTGAGGAAATTTCAATTCCTTCTGCTGGAGTTTGTTCATGATGAATAAACTCTCATTTCGAAGTCCTCCATCTTTATTTTTCCGGAGTTCCAAACTATATCAATTATCTTTTCACGAAGCTCCTTCTAAATTATTCCAAGGCGTTCTTTCAACTTCTCTTTCTTTCTATCATCGTTTTATTACCAGAGTCCTTCTAGAGTTTTATTCTTGGTGGCTCATCAAGATTTATTTCAATCTTGAAGAGTTCGTTTAGATACTTCTTGGAAGAGATCAAGTATTATTCTTCTTGCATTTCGAAGTGCAATTCTTTCTACCTTATCATTTGAGGTGGTGATATGTCATACTTGGCAATTTCTCCTCGTGTTTCATGATTCATAAGTTGTCAGGAATGAGATATTGTAAAACCATCATTTTTATATTCGATCATGAGTTGTTCCAACCCATAATAATTTCTTTATTGGAGTATATCTTGGTGTAGATTTCACCAAAAGCCTTACATTGGGAGTGTTGCTATTGTGGTGCGTATCAATGATCCAATTTTCTCCTCCTCATCTAAGTGAAGAAGTTTTGCTTCTCTTCGTTGATCTCAACCAATCAATTGTTTTTGGTAGTGGCAGAATTTCACCTCAAGTTTTGAGATGTTTTCCATAAGCCCACATCAAGCTTATTCTTTTTGTTGTTGATGTTCCAACAACTCCGTTCAATCCTTGTTTCTAAGGACGCTCTTCAAATTTATTTGTGGTACAAGATGTTGCTTTCTTCTTCGTTCTTCTCATTTCATTCTTTCATTTGTTCCAGAGGCATTGTGTTGTTGCTCTCGTCAAGTATCATCCCATCTTGTGAAGTTCACGTTAAATTCCTTTCATTTACAACCGGAGTGCTGCCAGAATTCTTCCTCTCATCAGGTTTCAACCAGAGTGGTTTCTAATTATTTTTTCACTTGAGTTTTGATTCATGTCTTCGAACATCCAAGGTTCTCCTCGTGTTCCTTCATTCTCTTGTCAACCAAAGTTGAAGAACAAAGTTGAAGAACAAAGATGCTTCATTTATTTCAACTTTGTTCGTCTTACTTGTGCTCCTTCTTTAAAGTTTTTCAACCTCCAAGGTTCTTTGGTTTCACTCATTTGTCAAAGAAGCAACTTTATTTTACCTCTTCCTCTTCTGCTTCTCTCCGGTGCCATCCTTAGATCTCGGGGCGAGATCTCTTGTAAGTGGGCGAGAGTTGTTACAGCCCGAGACCAACACTCCAGAAGCCTTCCAGTTATTTTGTTGTCACTGCGTGATTTATTTGGCTTGTTGTATTTCATCATGGCATCATGTGCATTGCATCTGCATGTTTCACAAAACACGTAGTTGTTCGCAGTTGCCATTTCTTTCTTTGTCTCCGTTGACCTTTTGTCAGGCCCACTGGTCTGCGTCAACCTCTCTCAGACCCCCTCACGAGCACATCTGAAACTTCGCCAAACCCAAACCGGGCAGCCATGGCTGATGGATTCGGATCATCCCCGAACATCCCTAAAATATCTTTGGTTTATTTTTTTGGACATCCGAACCTAATTATCCCGAACTATCTGTTTATGATTGGAGGATCCGAACCATCTCTCCTTATCTATTTAAAGACACCCCTTCGTCCATTTCTAGGCAAACCCTAAAATCTAGGGACTTGTCCCTTCAGCCGTCGCCGCACTCCAAGGCCTCCTTGGGATCCCTCCTGATCCAGCTGCCACCACTACACAAATAAACCACTAACATGATAATACATGTTTGTCATAGTAGATCACGCTTTCTATCATGCATGTACATCCAGGAAGATTTTATGACAGAATCAAGATAGTCATACCTGTGTTGTATTAGAAGTGTTCCATGACAATGCCAAAATTATGATCATGAATGTGTTCACTTCCATGACTGTAAATGTCGTATCATGGAAGTGCTTTCATCAAGGGTAACCGACACTGGCATCCACCTTAACGGGTCGCCGTTAAGCTACCGAGTCCGGTTTTGGATATGATAACCGGCTGATAACCACGACCAATGGCAATTTTCCATGTGTAAAATTCTCATTGGCCGACGGAATCACTTGTCAGCTCCGCGTTGGCACAGATGTCACTCATCCAATGGGCGAGATGCGCCTATGATATGTTGACCCATGGACCGGCCCAAAAGTGGCCCATAACGATTAGATGCGCTGACCCAGCTACACGCCCACAAGATTTTGCAGACCATAATGGGCCGGCCCAGCTAAATGCCCAAAATATTTTGCAGACACTAGTGGGTCGGCCCGTTAACAGACTGCCATGTTTTGGGCCAAACGCCAACCCATATTTGATTCGGTCCATTAACAGCCTGCCACGTTCTGGGCCTAATAAGGGCCCATACGAGATCCGACCCGTTAATAGCCTACCATGTTCTCGGCCATATTATGGCCCATATCAGATCCAACCCTCTAGAACCCTCTCATGTTTTGGACAAATGATGGCCCATATCAGATGTGATGGCTTGTCTTATTAGGGATGATAGACTACTCATATCAATAAGGAATTCCTTCTTTTCCGTGAGCCCATTCGGATAGAACTCCAAAGTTAAGCGTGCTCAGCTTGGAGTAGTTTCAGGATGGGTGACCGACCGGGAAGTTGCTCCCGGGTGCGCACGAGTGAGGACAAAGTGCGCAGAAAAGACTAGTATTGATATGTGAGGCCAGTCTAGATCCTGCCAGGAGTAACGACCACCGGCGGGTGTGTCCGGGGCGTTACAAGTTGGTATCAGAGCCGACCCTCGCAGTTACACGGATGTTTGCGGACAGTTTGCAGTCATGTTGTGCATGACATTTGTGACCCGTCGTGGCACACGGCATGGCACATGTGCTGTCCTGGAAGCACAGACGGTTGTGCCAAGAGGGAACGTTCCTGTGGCCCGACGAGGACGTCGGTTCCTCTGAGTGAGGGTGTATGTGATGGCTTGGCTTATTAGGGATGATAGACTACTCATATCAATAAGGACTTCCTTTTTATCCGGGAGCCCATTCGGATAGAACTCCAAAGTTAAGCGTGCTCAGCTTAGAGTAGTTTCTGGATGGGTGACCGACCGGGAAGTTGCTCCCGGGTGCGCACGAGTGAGGACAAAGTGCGCAGAAAAGACTAGTATTGATATGTGAGGCCAGTCTAGATCCTGCCAGGAGTAACGACCACCGGCGAGTGTGTCCGGGGCGTAACATCAGATCCGTCCCTTCAAGAGCCTTTCATTCTTTGGGCTAAATAATGGCTGTCGGTGTACAAAAGTAGGGGCCTCTTTGTACCCATTTACTTGTGCACAGGCAGTTGTAGCCACGCCTATGGCCACGCTTGGCGGGGCAGAGGTAGGAAAAGCACAAGACTTCCAAGGCAACGCTCAAGCCAGAGGCATGAAGAACAGAGGGGCAAGGTGGACTCCCCCCAGCAACACCCTTGCCGGGGTGGCCTACATAGCCCCGGCAAGAGTCTTGCCGGGGAAACTTGCCCAACACCAGCAAGGCCGCCACCCCCGGGCTTGGAAGCTCTGACACCATCAAAAACGTCTAGGCCATGATTCAGGGTTGCTTGCATGGTGGCATGCATATCTTTGTGAGACTAAAGGCCTGCGAATCTGGGTGAGGACCAGAAGACGAAGACCCCCGGCAAGAGCCTTGCCGGGAACGACCGAAGACCCCGGCAAGAACCTTGCTGGGGGTCGTCTGCGGGGCCACGGCCAGGCCCGCACCCGCCAACTGGACAAGCGCCTGCGTGGCAGCATGCGCCTTCTAGACCAACTGGTGAAGCACCTGCTTGGTGGCATGCAGATCTTCGTGACGAATCTACCACCTCACCAATCAGAAAGGGGTTGTTTGGTCAATCAGAACGACACCAAATTGAGCCACTGGCCAGACACCCTTTGCCCTGGTATATGGGGCAGATGCAGCTCTCCCCACAGAACTCATATACAGGTCACCTTGAGTGCTCGCTTATGACGAGCTTGAGCAAGAGCAGTAGCGCCAAGATGACGCGACGCTCCTTGAGAAAGATCGTCTTCAGGCTACTATGCGTGCCACTCACTACCAGGAAGTCTTGTGCCACTACCATAGCCGCAAGGTTCATGCCAGAAGCCTTGAGGAAGGCGACCTTGTTCTTCGGCGAATCAAATCCGCCAAGAATTCAAACAAGTTGACACCGAAGTGGGAAGGCCCTTATAGGGTAATACAAGTCACCAGGCCCGGCGTACTCCGCCTGGAGACCGAAGATGGCATTCCTGTGAGCAATTACTAGAATATCGAACATCTTTGCAAGTTTTACCCTTAAGGCGCGGTTGCCGGGAGCCCCGACAACCTCCTTTTGTACTAGCCTCGCCGGCAAGGCATGTGACCCTATGTACAAACCCAGGCGCAGACCCTGTGTGCAGTTAGGGAAGAAAAACCCTTTAGTATGTACAGTTTCCCATTGATTTCCATGTTTTTGTGTATACGTATATGCATGTTTGTCCATGATATTGTACTGCTTTTTGATTCCATCAGGTGTTAATGGACCGCCAAGGTTCCGTGCTCCTCTCCACTCTTCTTTCCAGCCGGGACGAGGATGCTCGATTCCGCCAATGCCCGGCTCTGGGAAGAAGTTGGGAAGACTGCCCGGCACAGCGATCCCCCACAAACCAAACAGATAAAGTTCACCTCTTGCCATTCATGTCCGTAACCTGTGACTTGTGCATTAGAAACCTCACCACTCTCTTTTAAACTCAGGTGCTCCCATCCCTGACCCGAACGCTACTTCGGTTAGAATGGTCGCAGTAGCCTTTACTAAAAGAAGACTGACAAGGAGTTGGACCCTTTGTCTGCAACCCAGCAGATGTAACTCTCCGGCAGGCGCAGAGGGCACCGACAGGGTGTCTTGCCGGGATAACTCGTTTATTTACATTAAAGAGGCACTTCGCCTCCGCATGGACGTATACATGCACGGGTCCCCGGCAAGGCTGATCTTTTTCATTAACATGCTGATACAAGTACGAATGTTACAAGACACATGCATGGGCTCGAAAGATTACATTATTTAGAAATTAAGATTGGGAAAGTGCCTACATGCTAAAAGAAAGATAAGCGCCTCGCAATCTCCATTCTTGCCCCTTTCCTCCCAGGTGCGGCGGGTGAAGGCAAGAAAAAGGCGACGAGGAACACACCAATGGGGAGCATAGCGAGGATGACCCTCCGCAAGACGTGTGGCCGAGGGAGGAGGGCGATGCAGATGATGGTGCTACCACCGGCGGTCAGTCGGAGTCAGAATCGGCATCCTCCCGTCCGCTACCGTCTTAGTCGCTGTCGCTGTCCTCCCCATCACTATCGCTCGAGGAGGAGGTTTCGTTGTCGGTGGAGCTCTCCACGCAGCACTCTAAGAGGATTCCCGAGCAGCCAAAGACCTTGACGGAGAGCAGACCATTCTCCAATAATTTGAACTGGAGAATTTGCCCCTCTGATAGGCTATGGGTGCAGGCAAAGGTCTTCCACCGACGAGGAAGGTACATGACGTGAGGGGCGGGGAAGTCAACGTCGACCCACATGCCGCCGTTCCCGCAGCCCCTCATATGCAGCCTCAAGGCATGCGGCTGGTCAAGCTCCATTTCCCGAGAAAACAGGGTGGGGAGGCGGAGGTGATCACACACTAGCTTGTACAACCTGATGAAGAACTCGCGGGGCAGGTCTCCAACATGGCCCTCCATTGGTGGAAGCGCCGCTGGCGGAAGGGCGGCCAGTGCGCCGCCCCATCCTCCTCTCCCCCGAGCGTCACGGCGGCCTCGGCCTCGCCCCCTCCCTCTTCCACTCATAGCGGGCTCTGCTGCCATTAGTTCCGGAGGAGGGGAACACGCTGTCAAGCAGAAGCCCTCGTCGCCGTCGTCGAAATTCAGGCACGCCCTCTAACCATGGCGACTAGAAGAGAAGGATCAATAAGGAAGGAGATGAATGCAGAAAGACGATGTCCCTCTCCCCTTTTATAGAAGGGCGGGGCCGGGGCTCGGCCCTCCAACCTAAGGGCGGCCGCCCCACTCAACCAATCCAGCCACCAGGGGCGCAGGAAATCAGGACTGACCCACTACTCCAATCAGCGACGCCCGGTTTCCCGCCTCAGCGTTAATGCCCGTGCCCTCCCTATGGCATAGGGGACATGTGGTGGGCGAGCTAGAATCAAGAAGACAAGTGGGGCGACCGTTCCCCGCCCCATGATCGTGGGCGTGCGGGCGCCATTATGGCCACTACCCGGGTCCACTTTGTAGATGAGCAGCGCCCCTGTGGATTCCTCTTTTTTATGGGGAAGACGCGGAACGCCTCTTTACCATTCACCACGGGATGACGCAAGCATACCGCAACCGTTCCACGCACGACCCCCACGTCACGCACTCAATGCGAATCATGGGGAAGCGCTATAGGCAAAGGAATCACCGTTGTTAAAAACTATGCCATGCATGCCCGCGCACCCCTCTGGGCCTGGCCCAACGACGCTTTGCGCTTATGTGTGGCCCAGGCCCGGGGGCTACTATCGGTGTACAAAAGTAAGGGCCTCTTTGTACCCCTTTACTTGTGCACGGGCAATCGTAGGCATGCCTACGGCCACGTTTGGCGGGGTAGAAGAGGGAAAAGCACAAGATTGCTAAGGCAATGCTCAAGCCAGAGGCATGAAGAACATAGGTGCAAGGTGGACTCTCACCGGCAACACCCTTGCTGGGGTGGCCTACATAGCCCTGCAAGAGTCTTCCCGGGGCAACTTGCCCAACACCAGCAAGGCCGCCACCCTCGGGCCTGGAAGCTCTGACACCATCAACAACATCAAGGCCAAGATTCA
This sequence comes from Secale cereale, assembly GCA_902687465.1. Classification (NCBI taxonomy): domain Eukaryota; kingdom Viridiplantae; phylum Streptophyta; class Magnoliopsida; order Poales; family Poaceae; genus Secale; species Secale cereale. The sequence continues at coordinate 205,649,455 of LR738713.1, read as the reverse complement.
GGGGCACCTGCGTGGTGGCATGCAGATCTCTGTGAGACAAAAGTCCTGCGAATCTAGGTGAGGACCAGAAGATGAAGATTCCCGACAAGAGTCTTGCCGGGAACGACCGAAGACCCCCGGTGAGATCCTTGCCGGGACAGCCACGAGACCCCGGCAAGACCATTGCCGGGGGGCATCTCCGGGGCCACAGCCTGGCCCACACCCACCAACTGGAGAAGCGCCTGTGTGGAAGCATGCGGCTTCTAGGCCAACTGGTCAAGCACCTGCGTGGTGGCATGCAGATCATCATGAAGACCCTGCCACCGCACCAACACATCAGCATCAGCTAGTGTGTCACTGCATGCCTCGTCAGCTTGGACGCGCATCAGAGCGAGACGAGGCGGCAGCGGGTGGGACAAGCTATGTTGCCGTCCCCTATAAAGCTAGAGGACACATAGGCGGCGCATTAAATGTGTTTGTCCTATGATGCCAGGAGATAAACTTGTACACTATAGATACTTCCCACCTCCTATGTGCCACTGTGGCGACCCCTTTGTCATATAAAAGGAGGTCCGAGGCGAACTATGAGAGGATTCAGACTTTTTGGACATGCACACATAGTAGCCAGCTCGAGAGCTCAAGAACACCAAATATACACACACAAGCAGGACTAGGGTTTTACGCATCACTTGCAGCCGGAACCTGGGCAAAAATTCCCATGCATTGATCGACTAGACCTGCTCTTTGCGCAACTCTACGCCCCACCAACCGTGGTAGGGGCCCCCGAGACCCCATAGGTGTCATTTCCCCAACATCTTTGGCGCGCCAGGTAGGGGGCGCTAGGTTGTGAAAATCTGCTCTAGGAGTTAGCGCATCGACTTCTTCATTGCCATGGCTCCCATGAAGAAGGGGATCACGGCGATCAGTCCATATGGGGCCGAATCGCCCGTGCCAGCGCGGAGGGCGATGGGGCTACTGCGGATGGTGGCAGAGGCGTGGCCCGCAAGTTTCCACGACACTCTGGCCATCGCACCCAGGCGAGCGGTGTCGTTCGGTCCCAAGTCGTTGAGCCACGCGCCGCTGGGTCCAAGGGCGTCGCCGTGCTGCCCACGGGCAGCGCATCGACCTCCAGGACACCTCTGTCGGCGCCCGCTCCACGGTCTTCCCAACTCGTACACGAAGAGCAACGCCGCAACATCGGTGCCCTCGGGCACCGCCGCGAGAAGAGCCCTTTGCGTCACTCTCAAGATGCACCGGGCTTGCATGCACGTCCGGACGCGGGCGGAAGCAACGTGCGACAATGGGTCCGCGATAGAGCTCCTTCTATCGTGGTTACAAGTCAGAGCGCGTCACGGTCCACACAGCTTTCGCCGCCACCCACGCCAGTAGAAGCGTTGGTGCGCCTACAACTGCTCCTCGACTTTCCTCCCGCCACAGAGAAGCTCGACGAGTGGAGAGCCACCATCCGGAGCCTCATCAGCTTCGCCAACAAAGATGAACAACGGCCCACAAAACCCTCGTGCCGGTGCTCTGTCGAGATGGCGCATGCTGGTGGTGGAAGGACCGGAGCTACTACGACCACGGTGCACTCTCCTCCCCCACGATAGCAACAGCAGCAGACGGCTCGTCGGGCCAAAGCTCGTCACAACGTTTCCACAGCGTCATCCGACCCGCGAGCCCGCTGTGACCAACGTCAAGTTCTTCGGGAGCAAGCCTAGGAAGACGCTTGGACCATTATCGAGCGGCGGCCGGAAGTGCGCCATCAATCAGATAGGCGTGCGGGGCCTAGTATGGACCGCCAGCGCCGGGGGGTTCTGGTGACTTACCTTACGAGGTAGGTTGTCCGGCCTTTACCTGTGAGCTACGACAATTCCAGTGGCCCTCACACCACACGTTCAAGCCTGAGGTCGAAGAAAAGTACAATGGCAAGCTCACCCGTCAGAGTTCCTCAACATCTACGCCATCGTGATGCAGGCCGCTGGGGCTCGCGATGACAAGGTGCTCGCCAACTACTTCCTGTTGGTGCTTAAGGCCAACGTTATGTCATGGTTGATGCACCTGTCCATGGGTTCCATTTCCTCTTGGTAGGATCTATGCCAGCTGAAGAAGGGAGGAAGTACCCCAGCGAAGACGCCAGCGCAGAAACCGACACCACAGACGGAAACGCTGTCACCTCGGCAAAGAAGAGCCGACGCTGCAATAGGAAGTGAAAGGGCAAGGCCGTGCTTGCCGTAGAGGGATTCGACGACCCCGGTAAGGGAGTCCTGGATCGGGGGGGTCCTCATGTGGCCGGACAAACTCCTGGTGGGCCGGACTGGTGGGCCGTGAAGATTATTATAGTAGATCATCTCTCGTATCCGAATAGGACTCCTGGATTCTTGTAACGGCAAGTTTTAGGCTCGGGTGTAGATTTTCCTTCCTCTGCAAGATGATATGTACAAACCCTAGGCTTCTCCGGTGTGTATATAAACCGGAGGGTTTAGTCCATAAAGGCTAAAGAAGAATCATAATATCCTCATAGGCTAGACCTAGTGTTTAGCCATTACGATCTCGAGGTAGATCAACTCTTGTACACATATTCACTCATATTAATATAGCAGGAAGTAGGGTTTTACCTCGATTGAGAGGGCCTGAACCTGGGTAAAAATTGTGTCCCCTGCCTCCGGTTACCATCGATCCTCAGACGCATAGTTCGGGACCCCCTACCCGAGATCCGTCGGTTTTGACACCGACATTGGTGCTTTCATTGAGAGTTCCACTATGTCGTCGACGGAAGGACTGATGGATCACGTCGTCAACTGTAACGGCGACATCGAGGGGATTTTCCCTCCCGGCCAACTTTTCATGTTCGGCGGCTTCGCACTTTGTGCCAACACTGAAGGCCACATTTAGCAGATCGAGGGCTACGCCCCTGGCCATCATGTCAGATCCGGTAGCTTGAACTACGTTGCTGATATCCGTGGAGACTTGATCTTCACCGGATTCAAGCCAGCGACAACCCCTCTCTGCCACCACGATGATCATGACTTAACTCTGTCATCGGATCAGGAAATAGCACCTACAATAGTTCTGGCCCTAGATCCAGAACAGATTGCCTCACCACGGGAGCTCAACCCCACCATGATGATCATGACTTAACTCTGTCATTGGATGGGAAGCTCAACCCCACCACGGGAGCTGCAGACTATACGTCGTTGGAGCCGCACATAGACCCAACTAATGGGGTCTATGTTACCGGAACCCCGGACTCGGCTCCGGTCTCTGATTCCGAACTACGCGTAACTACGCCCCTCAAATCCATTCAGGCGCCTATCGCTGAATTCTGTGCTGCGGATATTTTCTAGCACTCACCACTTGGCGACATGTTAAGGTCGTTAAGATCTCTCTCCTTGGATGAGAGCACACATCCGCACTATATCCGGTTCGAACTGGAGGCTGATGAACAGCCGCGCTATACCTAGCGGGATGAAGAATTTTGTTCCCCACCCACCACCCACTTGGTAGCCACGGTTGAAGATCTAACCGATCTACTCGACTACGCTTTAGAAGACTTCAACAGGATGGACCTCGAAGCTGAAGCAAATACAGATCAAAGTCGGCCCATAACAGGGAGGTGGAAAGCTACGTCTTCATACGACGTGTATATGGTGGATACACCCAAAGAGGCGGAAAGCAATGTCGAAAACAATACCGTAGAGGATAAACCCGCCGAAGAACCTCCCAAGCGTCGGTGACCAAAACGCCGAACAAAATCCCATAAAGGAAAGGACAGCAACACCGTGACTAATGACGGTGATATTCCGGAACAAGCCGAAGACCCCGTAGATCCAGCGATAGAGCAGGAGGAGCGAGAGGACGGCGAATAGAGTCCAAAGCCGTAGTCCAATGACAGCGATGCCGAAGATAGTGACTATGAACCGGTCTCCGAAGAAGAGGCTATCCTCGATGACGTTGAATATACCGTCCCAGAAGAACCCTTTGAACAAAAATGCTTCCATCGGCGGCTTATAGCCACTACACGGAGCTTAAAAAAGCAGCGGAGACAACTTCGAGCTACACAAGACACGCTCAACGATAGATGGAATAAGGTGCTAGACGCCGAATAGAAACATGGCATTAACAGGCAAACCAATGGCTATCCCAAGCATAAGCTGCTGCCTGAATTCGACGACGAGGCCGTTGCGCCCGTCTCAACGAAAAAAACACGACCAACAAGCCGGACCGACCACCTCACGGACGGGATAGAGTCGCTAGCAATGGCGTAAACAAGCCCCCACCCCTTAAAGGCAAGGAGGGTGCAGCCCAAGTCCGAAAACACGATCTGCGTGATGACCTAAACAAAAAAGCTAGCAAGACCAGGTCTATATTCGGACCCAGAGACCGAGATCCCGCACGGGACGGCGTCTATCAAGCCAATCGCACCGGTGACATACCAGTTCGGTGTCAATACCGAACACCACAACCATCGGACATACGCCACGATATAGCAATATACAGAGGAGCTTCACACCCTCTAAGCTTTACCAATGAGGCGATGGGTCATGATTTCCTAGAAGGGTTTAAACCCATGAATATCGAAGCGTACGATGGAACGACGGATCCTGCCATCTGGATAGAAGATTTTATTCTTCACATCCACATTGCTCGAGGAGATGATCTCCACGCCATCAAATATTTACCCGTCAAGCTAAAAGGACCAGCTCGACACTGGCTAACAGTCTCCGAGAAAACTCCATTGGGAGTTGGGAAGAACTTGAGGACGCTTTTTGAGCCAATTTTCAAGGGACTTATGTCCGGCCCCCGGACACTAACGATTTAAGTCACATCATCCAACAACCCGGGGAGTCAGCCCACAAGCTTTGGAATCGGTTTCTCACTAAGAAGAACCATATCGTCAACTGTCCGGACACCGAAGCCTTAGCGCCATTCAAGCACAGTATCCGGGACGAATGTCTAGCTAGACACCTTAGACAGGAAAAGCCGAGGACAATGGAAGCCCAAACTACACTCATGACTTGCTTTTGCGCGGGTGAGGATAGCTGCTTAGCTCGTAGTAGCACCAGTGACCCTGGAACATCCGAAGTCAGGGATGGCAATGGAAAGCCACGACGTAACAAAAACAAACGTCAAAACAATTCTGGAAGCCCACATGATACAGCGGTAAACACCGGATTCAACGGCTCCAGACCCGGTCAACGGAAGAAACCATCTAAAGGCAACAAAGACGGCCCATCAAGTTTGGATAGGATATTAGATAGGCCCTGCCAAATCCATGGCACCCCAGAAAAACCTACCAACCACACCAATCGTAACTGTTGGGTTTTCAAGTACGTCGGCAAGCTAAACGCGGAACACAAGGGGAAGGAGCCTTAGAGCAAAGACGAGGATGAACCTCGCCAGCAGAATATAAGGGGAGAGAAGAAATTTCCACTGGAGGTCAAAACAGTGAACATGATATATGCCAGTCATGTCCCAAAAAGGGAGCGCAAGCACGCACTCTGAGACGTCTATGCCATTGAGCCTGTCGCCCCAAAATTCAACCCATGGTCAGCCTGTCCGATCACCTTCGATTGCAGGGATCATCCGACCAGTATTCGGCATGGGGGTTCGGCTGCCTTAGTGCTCGAGCCAATAATAGATGGATACCATCTAACCCAAGTCCTTATGGACGGCGGCAGTAGTCTCAATCTGATATATCAGGACACTGTCCGCAAGATGGGGATCGACCCATCAAGAATCAAGCCAAGGAGCACGACCTTTAAAGGAGTAATACCGGGCGTTGAAGCTCGCTGCACAGGCTCTTTAATGTTGGAGGTTGTATTCGGTTCTCCCAACAACTTTCGAAGCGAAGAACTACTCTTCGACATAGCTCCATTCCGAAGTGGATATCACGCTCTACTCGGAAGAACGGCCTTCACCCGCTTTAATACAGTCCCGCATTATGCCTATTTAAACCTCAAGATGCCTGGACCACGTGGCGTTATCACGGTCAATGGAAATATGGAGCGCTCTCTCCATACGGAGGAGGACACTGCGGCCTTAGCAGCCGAAGTCCAATGCAGCCTACTCAAGCCGGATAATCTATCAACAGCAGACACAACCAAACGTGTCCGGCATACGCTTCAGTGCGGCAGCTTAGATGAACCTGAGCAAGATTGATAGCTACGGCCCCGTCGACTGCCCCATAAAGTGATAGCATATGTGCCTCGAGTACATAATTATGCCTTCAAAATTCCTTGGGCAATGACCGGGGGCACCTGCATATAGTCCATAGTTCGGCTAGACCCTATTCGGACTTTAAACTTACCTTCTTTAGGTTCATTAAATGAACCAGACTTGTTATGGCCACACCGGATTGATTTATTCTTTTCCAGGTTTAATTTTTTCCTTTCTATAGACGGCCATCATACTCATGCCTTCAAGGAAACATTACAGATGAGGAAACGGCGCAGACGTGCTGCAGAGGCCCGCACTAATGTTTCTTTTTTTTGATTAAGACCCTGTGTAAACCTTTTTCCTCTTTCTTGTTATATACCTTCTTGGCATGTAAAATGTCCAAAAAAAGGTCATCGGCATTATCGGTAAAGTTTGCAGCTCGCCGTAATATAGAGGGATATTAATAGAACCGTTTTATTCATATTATGTCCAGAGTTTTATTCACTCGCCATGGAATGTTCTTTTCCCGCATCGGATTGCCATATATGCCTTGTCAATAAGGGTTTATCACCAGGGGCTATAGTCAGCCCTGGTACATATCGTAAAGACCGAACACCTATAGGGAGTATTCGGCGTCCTGGATATTCGCATTATATGCATCAGTTCCGATTCATGTCCTGGGTCAATGGTTGGGTTGCCCGGCTCTTTTGCTTACCCCTACGTTCCCGATTGTTCGGCTAGGGTGTAAAGGGAGAACTACTGCGATAGTACTTCCGGCTAGTCCTTTCAAGTTCTTCAGTAGAGAAAGCCAAAAACTGACTGTCATGATAAGTGGGAACCTCGTCTGCAATCCTGTGACTTAGTTTTATACTACGATCGATAGAGATCTACCCCGTGTTATACGAAGGGTTGGTTTTTCGCCCAGCCGAGTGCAATTGGATACTTCATCCGCACCAGGGGCTAGTACCTAGCCCCATTTGTCAAACTCCTACGACTAAGTGAAAGTAATAATGCCGCATAGTCTGATTGCCTGGTTCGCTCCGCATACACCTCCTATACGGACCAAGACGTTGGATAAATCGTGTATACGGACCAAGACATTGGATAAGCATAGTCTTTACATCTGGATACAATCATTCGAAGGCAACATCCTTCGAACACTGGCCTTCTACAAGGCGGGCGCCGTCGATGACGTCCTCGAAGTACTTCTACGGCTTGAGCAAACTCCTTGCCAGCGGGCGGGCCAACAGTAGCTATATGCACTACGTTCATCTTCGCCCGGTGCACTGTGACACAAGCGAAGGCCATCCGAGCACCTTCTATGCAGGCCGAACGCGTTAGTGCGTCAACCCGCGCACTCGCCTCGATGAGCCGCTTCACCAATCTGAAGTAGCTACATGGGATTGGCTCTACGGGCCATAGCCGGACTATTAAGTCCTTCATGGCCGAACCCGCCATGTTGTGCAGCTCGACCAGCTGCTTCATCTGGTCGTTAAGGGGAACTGGATGTTGTGGCGCATAAAACTGCGAAAAGAACAATTTCTCCATGTTGTTCCCCTCCTGGGCTCGGAAGTATTGAGCAGCATCTGCGCTGCTCCTCGAAAGATCAGCAAACACGCCTGGAGAATTCCACAATCGTGTCAGCCCAATATACGTCCGCCCTCCGAAGATGCTCTGTAAGAGAAATAGCTTACCAGATGCTATCTGTCGCGCTTGTTTGATTTCCTCACAAGTGCTGCGCGCCTCGCCTCGCGTGTCCTGGGCAGATTTTACTACCGCAGACAGCTCGGTCGCTTGCTCCAAAGCCTTCTTCTCTGATGCCTCACACTTATGGATGGCATCTTCGAGCTCGACCTCGACTTTGGACACCCGAGATTTGTGCTTCTCGCACTCCGCCTTTTCAGCCTCCAAATCAGCAGCCGCTTTATCAGCGGCCGCCTTGTTCGCCTCGGCCTCCTTCTTGGCCTTGACAACCTCGCCCTTAAGGGCCTCAAGCTCAGCGGTGCCTACTGTGTAATACAGAATAGAATATTAGAGTTTGTAAACATACTCAATCAATTAGGTCTTATTGACATTTAAAAAAAACACATACCTTGCGTTTCATCAAAACGTCGGTTGATGCGGTCGAGGTCCGCGTTAACCACCTCGAGCTTCCGATTTAGATCGGCCACCTCTGCGTCTCGCGCAGTCGCCGTAACTAAGGAAGCATGCACAATAGTTCAGCTCTTTAAGTATGTTGTTCTATGGATACTTCATCCGATTCTTTTCCGAATCACACAAAGCATCAGGGGTACTGTTTATAAAGGTGTATTTAAAAGAAATAAAATTTCTTATACATCATTACATTTCTTACCTCAAGGCCCGTTAAAAGGCTGTTGAAGGCTTCATTCAGTCCGCCCTTGACGGACTGAATCTTCTTCATCACCGCATCCATCACGGTGCGGTGTTCTTTAATGACGAGAGCACTTTGCAGTGCTCCCTCCATTGAATCCGGCGCCTCCAGATTAACTCTGGGCGCGCCGTATCCTCCTCCGCTTGAGGAGCCGGGTCATCGGACCCCGGAGCCGCGCTAGGCTGTGGGATGGTGTTCGGTGGGGCACCGGACTATTTGGGCCCCACGTCTTCGGTCTCCATGGGGGCCGTCTCCCCATGGTCAGCGGCCGCCGAGGTATTACCCTCGGCCGCCCTATCTCCTGCCCCACCCTCATCTCCTTGGGCGGAGAGAACCCGCTGGGACGACACTTCGGTGTCCCCGCCGATTACTAGCGATGGATCCCGGACTGGCGGGTCACACTCCATCTCCCTGGGCGCCAGAGAGTTCCCCTCCGATGATGTAACATCAGGGTTTACACCAGGAGGGCTGCAGGTCACCAGGAGAAAAATATTAAGTAAAATGCAAGAAAAGCGGAATAAACAGGGGTGCATCGCTTAAGTCCGAACTGACTTACGTCTCGGGCAGGGTTTTTTCCCTGGGCTTCATCACATAGCTATGTTTGGATGAACTCCAACTAGCTCCAAGGTTTAGTTTTTTTCGAGGCATGGCCGTACCCGCGTGAGCGACGGCCCCCCTCTTCTTCCCCCTACCTTGCGCAGGGGCATGTCTTCCTCTTCCTCTCCGTCCTCATCATCTTCCTCCGCCTCTTCAAAGGAGAGTATGTGTAGGTCATCAGGCTTCTTGCGCGCAGGACGGGGGCTGTCTCCGGCTCCCTTGCCCTTTGTCTTCTTGGGCTTCTTGGTCGGCTCCTTGTACGGCGCCAGAACCAGCATCGCCGTCAGTAGAGGCAGCGCTGGCTCTTCGGGCAAAGGCGCCAGACACTTAATCCAGGACGCGTTCTTCGTCCAGCCCTGTATATCACGTAAAAATTACAACTCCTATTATCGTTACATAAGGGAAAGGGGAACTGTTCGGAAAGGTTTATTATTACCTCTATGGCGGAAACTTCGGTGCTGAAGCCCGCATCCTCGGCCTCGTTGGGACATTCCTTCTGGCTCTTGAAGAGGTTCTTCCAGATCTCTTTGTGCGTAGAGCCAAAGAGATGCTTCAGCGGCTTGTCTCCTGCCGGATCGAACTCCCATAGGGAGGAATCCCGACTTTGGCAAGGGAGAACAAGCCTGGTCAGCATCACTTGGAGCACGGAGGAGAGCAGCTGCCCCTTGGATATCACGCCGGACACACGACCCACGAGAGTTGTTACCTCAGTATGCGACCCCCAGTCCAGACCCTTTTTGGTCGAGGAGGTCAACCTCATTGGGGGTCCGGATCTAAAAGCAGGTTCCGTTGCCCCACTTGGTGTCGCGGGGTTCGGTGATGTAGAACCATTCCTGCTGCCAGAACTTGTTCGTCTCCACGAACGAGCCCTTGGACCAAATTGCGTTCGGGAGCTTGCTGATCATGGCGCCCCCGCACTCTGCGTGTTCACCGTCAACCACCTTCAGCTTCACGTTGAAGGTCTTAAGCCAGAGGCCGAAGTGTGGGGGGATGCGGAGAAAGGCTTCACACATCACTATGAAAGCAGATATCTGAAGAATTGAGTTTGGGGCTAGATCATGGAAATCTAGCCCGTAGAAGAACAAAAGACCCCGAATAAACTGGTGGAGTGGAAACCCTAGCCCCCTAAATAATTGAGAGGTGAAAACTACCCTCTCGCCCGCCTTAGGAGCGGGAATCACTTGGCCCTTAGGTGGGACTCGGTGTGCGATGTCGCCGACGAAATACCCCACGCTCCGTATATCCTCCACGGTCTTTACGATGACCGTGGAAGCCTCCCACTTGCCTCTGGCATCGGATCCAGCCATGGCTGGGAAGCGCAATAGTGGTTGAAAAACAAGGAGTTGTGGGCGCAGGAGATGAGAATATGGGGGCAAGGGAGATTGGAGAGCTCGAGCTTGAAGAAGGCGTGGGGCTGGTGAAAGGGATTGATGTCCTTTTATAACGCCGCGAATACAGAGCGTCCCCCCACATTAGCCATAAAACTCGCCGGTTCCTAAAGCGATCGTGCGTGATGCGCGGCTTGGGTGCTCACGTCACACTGATAAAGAATCCCACAATAAGCGGGCACGATCTCTATTCTGATGGGACGTGCCAATGAGGTTATACCTCGAAACGTGAAATTAGGACCAAATAAAACAGTTTGATATGTTAGTGGGTTGGACGCGATGCTTCACCCAAAAGTTGTCAGTAGAGATACATTATTCATTTTCTTGAAGAGCCTTGCCTTCGAGGCTAAGGGTTGTACTATCTTGCAGAGTCGAACACAATCCATCTATTTGCAGAAGATATATTCAGGAGGAGGAACATGCCTCGAAATGTCGAAGACAATACGGAAGCCGAACTCATCGTCATCAATGACAAGTTCGGTGGCTACTGGGGAAGTCTTGGATCGGGGGGTCCTCATGTGGCTGGACAAACTCCTGGTGGGCCGTGAAGATTATTATAGAAGATCATCTCTCGTATCCGGATAGGACTCCTGGATTCTTGTAACGGCAAGTTTTAGGCTCGGGTGTAGATTTTCCTTCCTCTGTAAGATGATATGTAGAAACCCTAGGCTTCTCCGGTGTGTATATAAACCAGAGGGTTTAGTCCATAGAGGCTAGAGAAGAATCATAATATCCTCATAGGCTAGACCTAGTGTGGCACCTCGGATCAGAGCGATCGGTTTACCTTGCATTGCCAGCCCAAAGACCTTGTCTTCTGGCAACACACAACATCTCGGTACAGAAAACAACCACTTTATTGATACTAGTGGACCATAGTTATACATTACAACAGGTAGCGAGGCGGAGCGGCACACACGGTGCGGCTAGACAATATGTACATTATTTAATGAACATAAAAGGCCTCGGGCATAAACTACGCAGCTGCGGAATGACTTCGTAGCGGGACTCCATCATACAGGGACACTGATGTGGATACGGACTAGACTCAGACGGCACTCCTTTCCAGTGAAACTTTCCCGAAATCTAGCATGACACACCAGGTCAGTACTTTGAATGTACTTGCAAGCTTACCGCAAACAAAATCATAATGACAAACAATATTATGATAATTACTCAATATTAAATATGCAACAACAAGCTTAGATGGATATTCACAAACAGGCTATGCTCATGTATTTGCACAAATAAAACCTCGGTCTATATTACTCATGATAATTCATTATAACTACAAACTTATTCATTTCAACAAGATATAAATCGTGACCTTTCCGGCGATCACCAACCTGCCATACTGGGTCTCAAAGCATCTCGGTGGCTCTTCCAGCAATTTATTATATTAACAAAATTGTAGAACTTAGTGAGCAAAATTTTATTATCTGTTGACCCATGGTGTGACCTACTTTCGAGCGTGTCCGTGACTGTGGACTCGGCTATCGATAGATTAATTACACTCTCCAGAGGTAGGGCACTGTACCCACACCACGGAACCCATGGCCTCGTTCTCCCATTCGGGTGGACCAACGGCGTTTCGACGAAACTCGTCCATTGCCATGACACTCCTCCGGCCACTCCGACTCATTCCCCACTGGAACAGTCCTGGGTGGCCCTGTGCCTACCAAAGGCACACCTACCACCGTCGTGGCCAAACAAAAATTGTCCCAAGCGGGAACTCGGTACCATAAAATTAACAACGGGCACACAAGGTTATGTTTGCTTACCGGGCCAGGGTACTACATGTCCATAACCTTCCCTATCTGGAGGTACCGACAGGAGGCACGTTAATGGACAGAATACAGACCTTCCCATAAAGGTAAATGTGGTTGCACTGGGAAAGACTCGATTCAGTGGCACCATGACCCGGTCAACAATTTATTCAAGTTAAGTTATTAACAGTTTCAACTTAAAGAAGAATAAATAACCGGTGTCATACAATGCCATGCAATAAACAAAAATGCAACACATAAACCAATACAATGCCATACGAAAGTATCACTGGGCCAACTTTACTTTTATCATTCTAACATTCACTACTAGGAAAAGGGCTATAGATGATATGGCCTCTCATGGCGCAGCAGACACATGGTGCGCCACTACTATATAGTAATGGTGCACCATGTGTCGGTGCGCCACTAGAGTGGTAGACACTAATGGCGCACCATACACAGGGTGCGCCATTAGTAACAATTTTTTTTCTGAAATACTAATGGCACACCATGGCACAGTGCGCCATTACTAGTTTAACTAGTAATGGCGCACCTCCAACTCAGTGCGCCAGTACTATTTTTTTTTTTGCAAAACTACTAATGGCGCCCCTCATGCTGGTGCGCCATTAGTAACCCTGGTTACTAATGGCGCATTAGTGAGTGGTGCGCCATTAGTAAACTGGGACCAGCTAGATATTTTGGACAGCCACACCTACACACTCACTTTCCCCACTTCATTCTCTCCACCTCTCCTCCAAGCTTGTGTCGGCTGCCTCCTCCTCCTCACCTCATTTGCACCATAGATTCATCAAAATAAAGTGGTTAAATTACCTTTTTTGATAGGTAAGTAAGGGGGAAAGCTATCTTTATGTTGTAGATCTACATTTTTTCTCGCTCGAGCTCCAACAACCGTGCACATGCACTTTTTATGGCCTAGCTGGATCTATGTATGTTGTTGGTGTTGCATATGTTTGTGGTGTTGCATATATGTTTGTGTTTGCAGGTACCGGTATTTGAAATGTGATAGTTCCCAATATTTTGCCAAAATGTTGATTCATTTCCGTTTCGGCAAGAATTTTGGCACTATGCATTCTTTTTGGTCCTATTTTTAGGGAAAGTCATGCCAAATTTTTTCTTGGTTCCAAAATATCGTTTTGCTCTACCCCGCAGGCGACCATGGTCCGCTCGATGGCCGAAGGCATCGTGAATAGGTTTTTGAGCTCCGCGAAGGCCGAGATGCTTCAAAAGAACGAGACGGAGATAAGATGTCCGTGTCGAAGATGCAAGCTGAAGAGCCTTATTGCGGACCCGGATTTCGGGCAGGTGCGTGACCACCTGCTCTTGCATGGTTTCATGGTTGTTTATCGGTGGCAAGGTAATGAACATGACTATGAAGTCGTCCATGGCCGGGCAAGAAATGAGGAAGGGTAGCAAGACAACCACCACGGTGAGGGCGGGCGAGAAGACGAAGAATCTCCAGGACATGATCACGACGGTGATGCTGTACACAGTCATCATGTAGAAGATGCCGGACATGATGATGAGGAACATCAAGACGAAGGGCATGATCATGATCTAGATGAAGATGCCGGAGCAGATGATGATGGAGGTTGGGTGCAGGACCCTCATATTCAAGAGCTACTTCTCAAGCAGACGGATAATGCAAGAGCTGCCGCGCGAGAGAAAGCCAAGCTGTATCAATTGGATATAGACGCGGTTACTCCATTGTATGAAGGATGCAGGCCCGAGGATACCCGCCTGAAAGTAACGCTCATGGCTCTGGAGATGAAGGTAAAACACAAAATGACCGACGCATGCTTCGACGAGAACATGTCATTCTGGCACGAACGTCTTCCCAAGGGGAACAAGTGCCCGCCAGTTTCGAGGAGGCGAAGAAAATCGTGTGTCCTCTGGATTTACCGCACGTGAAATACCATGTGTGCATGAACAATTGCATCATTTATTGGGATGAGCATGCGGAGTCTACCATATATATGTCAGGTGTGCAGCGTCACTCGATACAAGAAGCGGAAGAAAGCTCCTCGAAAAGTGGTGTGGTACTTTCTGATCACTCCTCGTCTGCAGCGGTATTTCACGGACCCTAAGGTAGCAAAGCTCCCGTGTTGGCATGCGGATAGATTGGAGAAGAAGCGAGAAGATGAAGAAAATGATCTAGAGATAAATAAAAAAGACAAGATGCTGAGTCACCCTAAGGATGCAAGCCAGTGGCAAGCGTTGAACTTCGAAGACCTAGAATTTGGGAACGATCCAAAGAACATCATGCTGGGCGCGAGCACCGATGGAGTCAATTCGTTTAGTAGCCAGAGAAGCACATATAGCACCTGGCCTGTGTTTTTGTGGATGTACAACCTTCCCCCCTGGTTGTGCATGAAGAGGAAGTACATTCACATGAGTATGCTAATTAAAGGGCCGGAACAACCAGGGAACGACATCAATCTGTATCTAGGCCTGTTGAAAGAGCAGCTAGAGACGCTGTGGAAAACGCCAGCCAATACGTGGGACGCCGCAGAGAAAGAATATTTCCCTATGAGAGCCGCACTACTCACGACGGTGCACGACTATCTCGGTTACGGATATCTCGCGGGGTAGGTGGTCCACGGATTTTCTGGATGCGTCAGGTGCATGGATGACACAACCTATCGCCAGCTAGATAGAGATCCTGGGTCTTCGAAAACCATGTTCATGGGACATCGAAGGTGGCTTCGGTAAGATGACCCGTGGAGGAAACGCAAGGATCTGTTCGATGGTGAAACCGAACCCCGAAGACGCCCGCGTATAAGGAGCGGCGAGGAAATAGACGAGCTATTGAAAAATTGGAATGATTGCCCACTACCGGGAAAGAAGCAAAAGGCGCCAGAGCCGGGAAAGAAGCGAAAGGCGCCAGAGCCACCGCTGAAGGTATGGAAAACGAGGTCTGTCTTCTGGGACTTGCCGTACTGGAAGATCCACCGTGTGCCTCACAGCCTTGATGTCATGCATATCACGAAGAACGTGTGCGAGAGTCTGCTTGGTACCCTGCTCAACATGCCAGAGAGGACCAAAGATGGGCCAAAAGCAAGGGCAGACTTGAAATCAATGGGCATCAGGCGGGAGCTTCACGCTAATGATGATGATGATGATAATGAGGCGAAGCAGGACACGGAAAGTTGTCGCAAAGGCAAAAAGGCCAAGAAGACCGGAAATGACTACCCTCCCGCGTGCTTCACTATAAGTCAGGAGGAGATCGAGCAGTTTTTCACCTACCTCATAGGAGTAAAACTTCCTTACGGTTATGCGGGGAAGATAAGCAGATACCTAGACCCAGCGAAGCAGAAGTTGAGCGGGATGAAGTCTCACGACTGTCACGTGCTGATCACGTAGATACTTCCAGTTGCAATCCGTGGGATCATGGACGCGCACGTCCGTCAAACGCTATTTGGCCTATGCAACTTTTTCGACGTCATCTCTCGAAAGTCGGTTGGTATGAGGCAACTCAGAAGGCTACAGGAATAGATCGCGGTGATACTATGCGAGCTTGAGATGTACTTCCCGCCCGCATTGTTCGACGTTATGGTGCATCTTCTGGTCCATATCGTGGAGGATATCGTCCAACTCGGGCCGACGTTCCTTCACAGCATGATGTCGTTCGAAAGGATGAATGGTGTCAACAAAGGATACGTTCGCAACATGTCACGTCCAGAGGGAAGCATAGCCAGGGGCTTTCTGACCGAAGAGTGCATCTCCTACTGCACGAATTATCTATGCATCGAGAACCCGTTGGTCTGCCCGTCAAAAGGCACCTCGGCAGGCTCGCTGGATCGGGTCACTGCGAGGGTCGCCGCGAAATGCATGTCAACTTCGAGGATCGACTCGCCGACTTTGAAAGAGCAAACGTAGTCGCGCTACAACACATAGACGTGGTCGATCCTTGGGTGGTAAAGCACAAAACCTTTATTGAGAAGATGTACAATGACCGAGGCCAACAGAGGACGGACGGAGATATAATCAAAGAGAACAACTCATGTTTCACGCGTTGGTTCAAGCAGAAGCTTCTGTCGTACCCTTTACATGAGGATTCTTCCGCGGAAGAACAACTCCTATTTGCCTTGTCACAGCGCGCCGAGCACAACCTGATGACCTATAAGGCGTATGATATCAACGGCTACACATTCTAGACCGAGGACAAGGACATGAAGAGCGATGGTTATCAGAACTCGGCGGTAATGATGGAATCCTACACCGATAACGACAAGGACAGATACAACGGAAGGATCGAGGAGATCTGGGAGCTGAGCTACGCTGGAGAGAAGGTCCCGATGTTCCGTGTCAGATAGGCCAAGAGTGTCCTAAAAGAGGACTGGTATTTCACCACCATGGTTATACCCAAAGCCAAATCCAAAACCGTGGGCGCAAACGTCACCGCGAAAAATGAGCCATGGGCACTGGCTTCCCAAGTGGACCAATGCTTCTTCATTACCGACCCGTCAAAGCCCAGTCGTGTTGTCGTGAGGAGAGCCAAAAGGAAGATCATCAGAATGGATGGAGTCACCAATGAGCAAGACTTCGACAAGTACGGCGACCCGGAGATGGAACATGATGACGACGATGAAGTAGCAGCATACACCAAAAGAAGTAGCAGGACCACCCTACCTAAAGGACGTCCGTTCCACAAAAGAACTCCATTTGCGAAAAAGAAGGGCAAGAAGATTGTGAACAGATAGCTAGCTAGCTAAGATCGATTGTATTTAAATTGTACTCTTCATTTCTCGATTGTATTTCATGGGCACTTTTTGAACTATCATGAATATTTTAAATTTCATGGGCACTTTTTGAATTCATGAAAAAATATTGAATATTCATGAGGACACTCGATCTCGACCCCCCTCCATCTTGATCGCTATCCCCCCTCGCCAGATCCCCCTCGCCGCCGAGCACCCCCCGCACCCTCCCTCGCTCCACCACCGCCGACGACCCCCACACCCTCCCCCGCTCCACCGTCACAAATGAATGCAACTAAAAATAAAAAAAAACAAATTTAATTATATTTTCAAAAAACAAATTTGATTATATTTTCAAATAACAAATTTGATGGTATTTTCAAATAACAAATTTGATGATATTTTTTATATTCATAAATATTTTCAAATGAAAAATCTGATGATATATAAAAAAAATATTACTGTTTTAATAAAAATTTATTACTGTTTCATATTCATATTCATTTTCTAAAAAACTATTAGATGCAACAAAAAAATAATAATAATTAATTACTTATGGCGCACCGCTGGCTGGTGCGCCATTGCTATCTAAAAAAAATACTTATGGCGCACGGTCCCGCTGGTGCGCCATTGCTATCAAAAAACATTCTAATGGCGCACCGCGAGGGGGTGCGCCATTAGTATTCTTCCCCCATCCATACACTTCGTCCCTCCCTCGTCCCTCCCTCTCGCCAGACACTTCGTCCCTCCCTCCACCGCGCCGCTCCATCCCTCGTTCCTCCCTCCACCACGCCGCCGCCGCCGCTGCCTCGACCCACTGCGCCGCAGCAGCCCACGCGCCCCCGCCGCCTCCCTCTCCCCATCCTCCCC
>LR738713.1:205618364-205631353 GCA_902687465.1 Secale cereale | reverse complement strand
CGAGCCCCGCCTCCCCCCGAGCGCCGCCACCGGAGGCCTCCGCCGCCTCCGACAAGACCATTACTCGGCAAGGAAGGAGGAAGAGGCCGTCGCCCCATCAAGGAAGGAGGAAGAGGCCCCCCCCTAAGCGTCGGCGATCTTCCTAAGCGTCGGCGATCTTCTTCGTCCTCGTCCTCGTCCTCGTCGCCGACGTAATACCCCCAAGCCCTACCTCATCCTATACTCCTACATCTCCCTTTCTTTCCCCTCCGTCTTGTTTTTTTTGATTAATTTCGTTCACCTGTGGATGTTGCATCAGATCCACCTACATCTGTAAGATATTAAGCATACTTTACCTCGATATGGAACTAAATTTGGTTGATATAATTAAGGAAAAGATTGATTCTGCTTATTGTCAAATGAAAAACAGTCCAGACTAAAACTATCACTGCTTAATTTAGACAGAAATCATCAGTTGCTTTTTCTTAGGAGTATGCACATAATCAAAAGGGGAAGCCCAAATAAGTTTTCAGCCTACCCCAACTTGTTTAGGACTAAAGGCTTAGTTGTTGTTTAAATCAACTCTTCCCATCCATGAACTATATTAAAAATTTACAAAATATATATATATATATATATGCCATACATAGTTGCTTAGCATAGAATCTGTTTCGCATACCGGTGATTGGACACTTGGTCATGGTTAACTGTGTTATTATTTGTTTGTGATGCTGTGTAGTGTATTTTCATTTCCTATGCTACTTCTACGTCAACATAATCAGGATCATAAACAAGCTGGCCCTAAGGAAATTTTGACTTGGGTTTGAGAATTGAAATGAAAACAAATTACTAAGGAACACAAAATTCAAGTAACAAAAATACTGAAAGACTTGGTGGCAAACTTTTACATCAGCCGACATGTATAGATAAATCATAGAACAATTGGTGTAAGAAGCACTTACTCGGTTTCCTATGGCATAAACTTTCTGACCAACTAGTAGATCTGCTGACACACCAACTGGTAAAGGTCTTAGTTTAACCTTTGGTATTTATACTAGCTAGCACCATAGTGGATCGAAGGACTATTATTCGTGCAAGTCGTGAAACAATGATAATCCTGCTACATATTTGTTAGTTGGTTTCCTTGCTGGGACACAAAAAAAAACCACAAAAACAGAGAGCAGTTTCAGATGCTTGTGGGCATACTTTCCTTGCGATTGTTTAGGCAGAGTCGATCGCCACCTAATTAAAGCCTTAGAGTATACTACTAGCATGAAGTGTCATGGAACATGCTGACGCTTAGCCAGGTAGCTCATGACCCCTAGCAAGATATATCCTACTTAATTACTGTTGAGTGCTGACCATACATCCAGATCCAGTAGATGCACCGGAGTTCACAGTTGACAGCGACACTCTGGAAGTAGTCGATCAACTCTTTTTACTTTGTTTATCATAGCACAGCCACACTTTTTTTTCCAGTTCAGCGCAGAACATGCATGCCACGCAGGGTCTGAATTTCACCGACGACAGTGATGTTCCTCGAGCCTTCCTAGTGAGTGATGACGGGGCTGGGCCAAGAAAGTGCAGGCAGGGAGCATTCCAATCAGCAGCATCAGCGCAGACAGAGTGAGGAAACAGTAGTGTGGTAGAGCAGATTGCTGGGGACAAAACCAAACAAAGGGCTGGGCTGCCCGATCAACAAGATGGTAGCATAGTATCTGCGGATCTGAGTAAATTGACATCATGTGACATTAGCAAGGCAACAAACAAAGCATGACTAAGTCGTAGATAAGGTTTAGACGACACCAAAGTGCATAGGTCATTGTTAACATTTTGCATCAAAGTCTCAGATCTAGCATCAAGTACTGGATGGAATTATGAAAGATGGAATGCAAAATATGGTCACTCTAAAGCTTTAAAGATGTGTCACTGTGTCTGTGTGTCAGGCTAAACATCTGGACATATTTGCTATGCACAATGAATCCAAATGATAACGAGTCGTTAGCAGCGAGCATTAACAGCTCATTGTGCTATTAAAATATTTCGGTTTCATATAAAGCTATTTTGTGTACCTTGCAGTCAAATGTGTGCAGGGCTTCTAGTACTCTAGTACCCCCTCCATTGGAAAAGAATTGTCTGTGTTTTAGTTCAGAACGGATGGAGTAGTATATATTGTCTTTTTGGTTTGTCCTATTGCAATTTTGCTCTGCTGCGAATGTACTTCCAACTGATATATGCTTTTGTGTTTCGATCTAATATATGCTTTTGCAAGCTATACACAGCTATTTGAAATGATATGCTCAAGCCTATGCAAACTGGAATTTGAATAGTCTAAAGTGGAGTTGAAAGCCTGATGCACTCCGTCCAGATTTTTGCTGGGTTTTGTCTCCGACCATCGTGTCGTGATGATTTTGCAGGTACCCCGAGAGGCCCTTGAGTTTGCTGGAATGTCAATTAACTTCCGTTCTAGCAAATTCGGGTACTCCATATGTCCTATTTTCAGCAAAGGCCATGCTGAAATTTTCCATGAATTTTAGCATGACTTTGCTAAAAATAGGACATATGGGATACTTGTGACTAATGCATGGGCTGGCGTATCTTAGTACTTAATTAAGTAGGATCAACTGCTCCTTTATTCTTGCTGCATTAAACCATAGGCGGCAATAGAGCCAAGTGATTAGGCCCAACTTAGAATTCTCCTTCCTAGCTTAGCTTTCAGGATGCCTCGGTGTCGACAAACCATAAATTATAAAACCTTGGCTTTTAAGGTGCCTCGGTGTCGATAAAAACCAAAATGATGAAAGCTTAGGCTTTTAGGGTGCCTCGACGTCGAAAAACCCTAAATGGTAAAAGCTTAGCTTTTAGGATGCCTCGGTGTCGACAAACCCTAAATGATGAGACCATGATCTTGTTCCTTGACAATAACCAACTTTTTAACCAAACTTTTTTCCTATTTAGAGGAAACATGGACCACAACGATGAGGCCGGCTGTTCGGGCGGCAAGGCATTCTGGGAGCTATCCTAGGAGATGGAGGAACAAACTCACTGCTATGAGGACGCCGCGAAAGACACCGATCCTGACACCACTGATGGTGCCACCGAGGATGACACCACTGATGGTGCCGTCGGGGATGACACCACTGATGGTGCCGCCGAGGATGCCACCACTGGTGATGGCGGCGCACACGCAGATGGCAGCCAACCGAAGAGGCAACGGAAGGACCGGCGCCCAACCGTGCTCCGCACCATCAAGGAGGAATTTACTGAAGTGGTGTGACGCCCGAGACCGACGTCCCAGAAGATTCCAGAAGGTTCCAGAAGATTCCAGATGTTCCGGGTTGCCCGTGTGTTCTTTGTGCTTGTTTTATTTATTTTTGCATTGCATCATGTCATCATGCCATCATGTCATATTTTATTTTGCATCTCAACCTAAATAAATCGTGTGGACCTTCGGTCCATTTAAATCGAGGGAAGGTGACTTCTCTTTATAACCTATAAAAGCCTCCTAATATTTATGGAGCTATATTAATAAATATTCCATTCCTCGGAATTACTCAAACACACTTGCATATTCTCCCCATGTTTTTTTTCACTTCGAGCTTCTCCTTCTAAACCTTGCTAATTTTTCCGTTGTTTCGAGGCTCCTCCTTTTATCTAAACCCCTTTTATTGCAAGCTAATGTTTTAGTTTTGCACTTCCCTTTTTTGTTGGAATTATTTTGTTGGGTTGGGTTTATTCCGTAAAGCCTTACAAAATGTCCATCATTTTTTCTTTTCTTTTCTGTGACTCTTTCTTTTTGTTTTGCTCTCTCTCTTTTTATTTCTATTTAAGAGATAAAAAGAAGGCAGCAGCCCAGGCCGCCGGCCCATCCAGGCCTCTCCTCCTCCCTCCTCTAGGCCAAGGCCACTTCGGCCCAAATCACTTTGTCCAGCCCGAACCCCCAAGTCCCCCGAACCCTAACTCCTAGCCGCACTCATCTCCCGTCGCTCCCTCTCCCTCTTACCGCCGTCGCTTCTCTCGATTCTCCCTCTCGCACTCCCCCATCCCCCTCGATCCTCCAGCAGCGCCTGTCTCCTCGCTTCAGGCCGCGGCAACGAGCGACCGGATCCCCCAGCGCCGGCCAGGAGCGCCGCTCCTCCCCAGCATCCGCGGCCGCCCTGACCCCTCCGCGTCCTCCTGCTCGGGCCGCGCCCTTCTTCTCAGCGCTGCGCCGCGCCGCCTCCTCCCCGACGCCGGCCAGGACCACCTCTTCACCAGGCCACGAGCGTCTCGCCGCGTCTCCTCGCTTCCAGGCGCAGCGGCCGCCCCTTCCGTCCTCGAGGCGCGAGCGCCCCAGGAAGCGGCCTCATCTCCCGCGCCGCGCTGCGCTCCGAGCCGCGCGCTCGCGTCCCGTCCTCCTCGACGTAGCTGCTCCCTCCGTCCAGCTACGACCCCATCCAGCGGCCGTCATCAGGAGCAGCCGCCCCAAGCCAGTCCGCCCCTTCCTCCAGCGGCTGGTTCCCACCGCGCAGGCCTCTCTGCCCTGGCCCGAGCGCCCGCCTCGCCAGGTCGCCGCCGTGTTCCTCAGTCCCTCGAGGAGGCCCTGTCCTTTTCCAGTTCGGCGTTGTCCCGAGCAAACCCGTAGCCTTTTCCCTTTTTTTTGGTGTTTTGTTTTGTTGTTTGTTGCTGTAATGTTAATCTCAGATAATCATGGAGATGCAAGTATTTCTACTTTGGACCCTTGTACCACTACGAACGCCGACGCGACAAGTACCTCGACGAAGTGTACATCTACGTAACGAGTTCGTCTACCGACGCCCGGAAACGACAAGTACCACTACCCACGCCGGAGCCATCGGAACCCTCAAGTACCTCGACGACCAAGTACCCCTCCGGCAAGTACATCTTCGGCCGAGTACACCACGACACGTTGACGTGAACAACTACCGTCGCCGAGTACCACTACTTCCTCTACCGTCGCCCGAGTACAACTACCGCCACGTGAACGACTTCTTCCTCTTCGACCGTGTACCACTACTTCCCCTACTACGGCTACTTCCACTACGATCTCGAACCGTCCCGAAACGAGTGTTTCGAAGGTATAACCCCGTCGATGACCCGTGTGAATGCTTGCTTGTGTTGTATGAATGTCTCTCGTGTGTGCTTCGTGCCCGTTCCGACCTTTTGTCGAGCTCCTCGGTTGCCTCGTCACCGACTCGTGGGAACCCGGCAACGGGATCACCCCATCATCTTGTTCAACTAGTTCACTCCACCTTTTGTTTTGCACCGGTCCCTCACCGAGTTACCGGTACCGATATGATGCCATTGCCTCATTTCGGATCGTTGTCGTGGCACCCTTTCTTTCACCACGGTGACAAATGCTTCTTATCTCTTTTATGTTAACCCTTTTAATAAAACTTGCATAAACTTGATCATGTCATCCGCATCATTTAACAACATTATATATGTTAATTGTTGTTGCTTTATAATTATTAAACATGCTCATGAGGATTTTCCGGATATGTTGTTGTTATTTCCGGCCTCATTTAAAATGCCTAATAGTGTAGTTTTATTATGCTTCACCTCTTGCCATGTTATAAAACATTTAATCTTGTCTTGTAAATAAAGAGAGTCAACTAAATAATTAATTGTGGTGTTTCGTCAATATGCAACTCGTTGCATATTGATCTCCACTTAACTTGTAGTATTTGTTTGTGCACTTTGCCATGCCTTGCATATTTAAACCGGACATGCATCATGCTTGCTTGTGCATCGTATGCCATGTTTTGATATGTGTGTTTACCGTGTTGTTTGTTTCTTTCCGGTTTGCTTCTCTTGATAGCTTCGGTTTCGTTCCGGAGTTGTGAGGCTTCTTCTTCGTCTACTTCTTGGATCCGTTCTTCTCCTTTGTGGAATTCCAGGCAAGATGACCGAACCCGGATATCATTACTATCTTTGCCTATTGCTAGTAGTCTCGATCTATAGTTTTGCCTCGATGCCCATGTTCTTCTTGTCAGCCTCTTACTTGTAACCATTGCCATGTTTAACCACCCTACCTACGCAAACCGTTGCTTGGCTAAGTACGCTTCGCTCAGCCCTTCTTATAGCATTGTTAGTTGCAGGTGAAGATTGAAGATGCTTGCTTCATGTTGAAGTTTGGTTGGGTTATATCACACTATATAAATGCTTAAAAATGAAATCATCTATATACTGGCAGGGTGGAAGGCTAAGCCTTTTGCTTGGTGTTTTGTTCAACTCATGCCGTTAGGAACCGTATAAACCGGTGTTATGTTCCTTGATTATGCGTTCCTAACACGGTTGGGGTGTATGGGACCCCCTTGATAAACCGCTAAGTGCTAAGTCTTTTCCAGCAAGTCCCAACATTGGTACTATTTGCTTAATAACAAACTAATAAAACTTGAATGGGACTAGCTACCCCTTTCATCTTAATTCCACCCCCCCAGGCCAGTGCTCGATTTGAGTGTTGGTCCAAACTAGAGTCGTGTGCGGGGCCCCCCTTGGCAACTTGGGTATTTCGGCCACTGTACGCTGTGCTCATCCGGTCGTGGCCTGAGACGAGATACGCGCGGCTACTATCAGGGTGTCGGCACGCCGGGAGGATTTGCTGGATTAGCCTTACCTTAGTTCGGTTTAACTTGAGCACGGGATTCCGAGAATACTCGGGTCTTCCCAACTATGGAGTTGCGACTCCGCGGATCGTGGGCTTGTAATGGGCCAAGTTGGAACACCCCTGCAGGGTTTGAACTTTCGAAAGCCGTGCCCGCGGTTATGTGGCAGATGGGAGCTTGTTAATTCCGGTTGTAGATAACTTGACACAAAGTTTCAATACACTACCAGCGTGTGTACCGTGACTGTCAATTTCCGAATAGGGATTCGGGAGTTGAACACGGTGGGGTTATGTTTGACCGGCTTTAGCTAGGATCACTTCGTGATCATCTTCGACCGATGCTCTTCTCTTCTCGCTCTCTTTTACGTAAGATAGTGCTAGTTGCTGCTGTAGACTCTTGTTTTGTTTCCTTCACCTCTCGTTCTTTCTTCAGCCTTATCCTCACCCAAGGCTTAAATAGTCTTGTTACCCGGGAACGGGATTGCTGAGTCCTCTGTGGCTCACAGTTACTTCACCACACCAGATGCAGGTTCAGCCGAGCTTGATGCAGGAGCTGGTTCAAGTACTTCATCGGGAGCTCGTTGAAGAGTGTGGCCGTTTGCTTGTGTCGTTTCGATAGTCAGTAGTGGTTTCTACTAGGATTCGATCCTGACCTGTGGCTTGTTGTTGTTTTGGTATCTTTCTTTTGGATCTTACCCGTAGTCGGGCTGTGATGTTCTGGTTGATGTATTGCTTATGTAATGTATTGTGTGAAGTGGCGAGTGTAAGCCAACTATCTCCTTTTGCATTTTAATCCCTCTTTTACATGAGTCGTGCAAAGATACCAAACTTGAGATCATTCTAGGATGGGCTTATACCTTTAAGTCGTGCCTCGACACGTAGGAGGTATAGTCCCATCCTGGGCATTACAAGTGGACTCCGACGGGAACCCAACGGCGCCCAAACAAATAGTCAAGGGGTACTCGGTTCAGCTTGGGTGCATTCACCGGAGCACCGTCTCGATCAACACCGAGAGCCTATGGCATAAGGACCTAGGGAATTTGCGAAACCTCCTCTTCATGAAGCTGCACGAACGATACAAGTTCCCCGCAGAGTTTGAAAACACGCGCCTCATAGGGAATAAAGTGAACAATGCCGCCCTCACGGGGATGAGCACGACCCTGTCTACTTGGAGAAGCTCGGTGAAGAGAATGATTGACAAAGGTTTTAGTTATGAGAAGATCAAGGAGAAAAATCCTTCAATCCCCGAAGATGACTACAAGCAGATCAAGATCAAGTGCGAGAGCAGCGCATCCTCCGAATCAAGTCAGTGGGGGAAAGAAATACGACAGTTGAACTTAGGGCAACACACACTCGGTCCCGGTGGTTATAGAGTGGTGGAGCCTATATGGGATAAGGAGGACACGGAGCGTGCCGAGCAAGGCCTACCGCCCCTCTTCGATAAATACGGTGACAAGCAGACCAGGAACTTTGTCAGGGCCCGGTACAAGGAGGACCCGGTAACAAAGGAGCTCACTACGGATCCGAAGACCAGGGCCCTTGAGATTGTTCTGGTAAGGAATACACCCCCGCGTAATTAGCTCCATATGGTTACATTCTAATTAATGAAGCCAAATTTTGAAATGGTTCACATTCCTTCCGCAGGCGACTAAAAGCAGTAGCGCGGGGTCGACTCATAGCACCCCTTGGGACACCACTCTAAATAGGGCATTGAATGTAATGAAAAAAAGGATAAGCTCAGTAAGCCATCGTCAACTGGTCGTGTGGCTGGTAAAGGCTTGTCCACAAAATGGTCGTCATACTATAACGCTGGTGGGCTAAAGGAGAAAAAGACCACCTCGGATAGCTAGTCACGCGAGGTTCAAGAACTCAAGGCACAAGTGGTGCAGATTTCGGAGATTGTCCAAGAGCAAGTGCAACAGCAACTGGGATCGACGCTCACCGGCATTATGCCTACCTTGATTCAGGGGCTGACGACATGGATTGCGGGTGGCCAACAGGGGCCAGCCCCGATTCTCAGCTTCACGGCCAGCAACTCGCAGAACGCGCAGGCGGGGCCATTGGTGTCTCCGGCGGAGGCGACATTGGTATCTCCGACGCCGTCACTGGCATTGTAGCTTAATGCACCCGGGTGTACGCCGGCCGGCACCTCTGCAGCAAGCGGCCCCTCCGTCAATTGCACGCCCGCCGTTGGCGGTCCCTCGACATTAGCCGAGCTCGATACCATCATCACTATAACTAATTAAGCCTCTCAGCCGAGGACTTTATCTCCTTGCCTTTGACTGGGCATCCCTAACGCCCTACATGTTTTCGCAGGGCGTCGTCGACGTTCCGTGCACTCTCCTGCACTTCATGAACGACGAGTTGGTCGATGTCGACAAGGGCAGAATCATTCAACCGGGCAACCCCATGTTCCACGGTCATCCGATGCCACCCACCGTGTATAGGGTTCAACTGGTTCGGGTGCTGCTAGGCTGCGACGAGTTGTTACCTCCGATTCGACCCGCCGGGGCCGACGAAGATGATGTGATGACCCTCAGCGCCTGCCTAAGCAGGCCCCTGCTTTGGTCGAAGAGCCAGATTCGTTTGGGGGTGGGGGACACGACCCCAAAGACAACACCGCCAGTCGTGCCAGCGCCAGGCCATGGCAAGACCGCCGCAACGCTACCGGACATGCCGGACATCCCTATGGCACAGGATCCGAACATGCATATGGCACAGGATCCGGACGACGACGACGACAACGACGATGGTACTTTTGCCAACATCTATAAGTACTTTGCCGATCATGGGTACGATGGCGAATTCATGGGGCCTCCTTCTCAAGAACCCAACCCTACAAAACACGATCGCGATCTAGCTGGTACCGTGGAGATACCAAGTTGCAACAGGCGTCGTCTGGCGTTCAGTTCTCAGGAGACGCCTCTAGCTGCCGACTTCACCGAGCCTCAGATAGCCGAGGTGCGAAATATTATCAGCCCCAACACACTCAAGAAGGCGGTCTGTGAGCAGAACTCAGTCCCATTACAGGAGAAGAAGAAGGGACGGGAAAGAAAGAGTAACAAGGGTGCGAGCCAGCCGGCATCGAGTACGATCCATGCTTAGGACGGGCCACCTTCACCTAAGGATATAATGAGGAGGATGCATGTGGCGGGTAGGTCGATGCTACCTACTAATATGCTCAATGCTGCAACCGGTGCTATGCGGAGTCTGCATGACAGTGTTCTTTATTTGGAGAAGCAGCATCTCAGAGAGAAGGATGTGGCATACCCTGTTTTGTGGCCAAGGTGCTAGAGGGCAAGGGCTTTGTGGATAACTCCATCGGGGGTACGACCGTCCTGCGGTTTGATGACATCTTCGCTATGTTTAAGCTTCATCCGCTGCACTACACCTTGGTTCGGCTATTTTCGCTGAGTATGGACATGCGGATCATTAGAGACAAGACCTCGGACATCGTGATAGTCGACCCCTTCTACATGCGTGCCAAGATCTTGGGCAGCGCTGGGGACCGGCAAGTCGCGAGTTCTTACCTCGAAGGCGTCATTCTGGCAAACCGAGATAAGGATAACTTCCTCGTGCCTTACTTTCCCGAGTAAGTCGTCCCCTCAACCGCCCCATAACATATTATTTCTTAGATTTCAATCATTTTTTTAATATTCGGTGTTTTGTGCAGTGACACACATTGCACACTCATCCTCTTAAGCCCGAAATATTACATGGCCACGTATTTCGACTCGGACCATTAGTCGAAGATAGACTACACAAATGTCAAGAAAGTTATTGATGATGTTCTCCCCGGCTACGCCAAATCTGGAAGCACCTTCACCAGGGCAGTTCGTAAGTACGGCAAGCATGTGTTCGCCCACAATACGACGTTCTGCTGCGTCAAGCAGCTGCCTGGCGGTCAGAAGGGTGCCTACTACGCCATCCATCACATGCGGGCGATCGTACGGGACCATAATCACCTTCTGCTACCAGATAAACTCCAAGATTGGGCCGCGAGCTTGTCGGCAATCCAGGACGCGGACATCAGACAAGAATTCTTTCGCATCAAGTCGGAGTTTGCGGAAATCATCCATCAAGATGTCCTTCGTACCTCGGGGTAGTTCAACCTCAGAAATCAACCGTCCAACAGTGACATAGACACAACGCTACAAATCCAGGCTGGCAACGCCCGCGATTTCATGACTCCCACGATAGACGGCGGCTTCATCCATGCTCCGGTCCCTTGAGTCGAGTCGAAAGTAGTGATGCTATGTCTAGTTCTGAAACATCGATTGGCTCATGTTGTAATTAAACTTTAATGAACTTGTATGTCTCTTTGGTTTGGACAGTCGTTCAACTTAGATGTAATCGATGCTATTAATGTCTTGCTTTCCTCTTCCGATCCTTTTGTTGCATAATTATATATTGCTTATGTATTGTGTGTGAATTGGTACTAACGTTTCGTTTGGCTAGTGCATAGCGATGCCGTCGTATGTCGTGTACAAGGGTAAGGTTTCCCGGAGTCTACGGCGACTGGGAGGAGTGTCGGAGACAGGTTCACCGTTTCAGCGGTAACAGTTACAAAGGGTACACCACTACGGCGGAGGCGGAATCTAGATACGCGCTCTATCTAGCGGGAGAGAGGAGGGAGCGTTGGAGGAACCGGATGAAGACGAGTTTTATCACGATGATGCTCATCGTGATGACCGCAGCTCTCTTCTATGTGATGGTAGTTTAGATGATCGATATCGACTTGTAATGTGAAGACAAACTCACTACTCGTAGTCTCGATACTTGTAATATAATGTTCTATCTTTGTTCGATCTTTTGAATTCAGAGACTAACATGATGAATTGTATTTGGAGACTATTCTTCTATTGTATTCGATGAATCTGCTGTTGTTGTGAGGTGTTGTCTAAATTTTGTCCAATAATATATTTTGTATCCTGTGAAAATATCAGAAAAGAAAAAAAATCCCTAATATTCATACTAGTGGCGCACCACCCAAGACTCTAATGGCGCATGGTACAGATGAAACTAATGGCGCATCACCCTCTAGTGCGCCATTAGTATGCCAAAGCACATGGCTACATACGGCCCCCTGGGAGGCATACTAATGGCGCACTCTGTGGTGCGCCACTAGTACACCAGATACTAATGGCCCACCAGGGGTGCGCCATTAGTATTTAATTCTAATGGCGTGGTGCTAGTGGCGCACCACTAGTGCGCCATTAGTAAGCAAAAGTGGTGCGCCACTAGCATGCCTTTTCCTAGTAGTGATTCACTATTTGTTCTGGTTATGCTTTACTTTCAATACAAAAACAAAATTTTAACTTGGCAAAACTTTATCATAATTTCTTATGCAAAAGAAAGTAACTTCACATATGTATGTCCATAATCATTCTCAATATCCCAACTTTATTTTAACTATCTTAATAACTTAAACCAAACTCCAACTTTCTGTTAAGTGAATGAAACCAGTAACTACATCAACCAAAAGAAATTATTTAACAAAATAATTTAACATGCGTAATATCAATCATTTGTTCAAGTTAGAAAAATCACAAAGATTGAAATGGCAGTATGAAAATGTTGATGTGGCCTGCCTTAGTTCAGATGAGCCTCACAAGCCTCCTGGTGATCCTCAAGACAAGTTTCCTCTTCTAAAAATAAATAAAAGTTCAAAAAGAAACTATCAAGAGTCATTCAAAAATTCACCAGAAAATCTACACAGCACCAAATAGTTTCATTTTTGGTGTGCTGCAAGATTTCTTTACCAGGAACACAATGCAAAAAGAATCAATTCATTTAGACTTACGGTTAAAAAGTTATTGCAGTTTGAAGTTCTCTGGAATTTATTCAAATTTAGAAATTTAAATAAATAGAATAGGGGGGTGACGTCGAAGGTGTAAATACCCCGAGCGCCACCACTCATACCGCTTCACGCGGGTATGGTGAGGCTGACTAGCGGGCCCCGCTAGTCAGGTGAGAGGGAGAGGGGGGAATGAGCAGAGGCGGCCACGGCTTCGCCGGAGCGCACGCCGGCGACGCTGCCCCTTAGCTCAAACGAAAAGGATAGATCGACGGAGGGGGTCGAGGTGCACCTGCCCGTACACGTAGGGTAGCTAGAGGTGGACGGACAGCGTCGGAATGGAGCTCGAAGGCGGAGGCAGAACAGGGGGCTTGCCGGAGTTGAAGAAGACGGCGAGCTATGGCACCTTCAGCAGCTCCAGCTAGGTGAAGAAGCTTCACCAGATAGTGGCGGAGGCCCTAGTGAGGTCGCCTTGGACAGAGAGGGCTTGGAGCTACCTCGACGACCCGAGGGGGATCACCGGTGAGCTCGAGCTCGGGAACGATGGCCTGAGGCCTGCCCGGCCGGGCCACGGTGTTCTACTCGATATGTGGTCATGTGGGAGTG
>LR738713.1:205589083-205616681 GCA_902687465.1 Secale cereale | reverse complement strand
TCTTTTGTCGAGATTTGGCCAGTTGTAATCTGTCTCTGATTTCCTTGACTTGTTTCTCAGCTTCCATTATGAGGTCCGTTCCGAAAATACGGATATCTCCCGTCTGAGACCAGTTTAGCGGGGTACGGCATTTGCGGCCATATAAAGCCTTGTATGGTGACATCTTTAGGCTGGTTTGGGAGCTGTTGTTGTAAGAAAACTCGGCATAAGGTAGACAATCTTCCCATTTAGATCCTTGGGCCAAGATGCAAGCTCGCAGCATATCTTCCAGTATTTGGTTCACCCGCTCTGTCTGCCCATCTATTTGAGGGTGATAGGCTGCACTATATTTTAGGGCTGTCCCCAAAGCTTGATGGAGACGTGTCCAGAAAGCGGAGGTAAAGAGTGAGCCTCGGTCAGAAGTGATGGTTCGAGGTACTCCATGCAGACTGACTATTCTGGACACATATAGTTGTGCAAGTTGGTCTGCTCGATAGGTGGTCCTGGCCGGAATAAAATGGGCTACCTTGGTTAGAGTGTCCACGATGACCCATATTGCATTATTGCCTCGCTGAGTCTTGGGTAATCCTGTGATGAAATCCATCCAAACATAATCCCATTTCCACTGTTAAACTGGCAGTGGTTGAAGAAGTCCGGCTGGCTTCTGATGTTCTGCCTTTACCTTGTTGCATATGTCGCAACAAGCCACAAAATAGGAAATATCCTTCTTCATTCCATCCCACCAGAATATTTGACGAAGGTCTTCATACATTTTTGTTCCCCCAGGGTGAATAGAATATGAGGACGCATGGGCTTCTGACAAGATTTTCCTTTTTAGGTCTGACTGATTTGGTACACAAATTCTTCCGCGGAATCGGAGAGTCCCAAGATGATCTCTTGAGAAGTCCGGTGCATGCTCTCCCTGCATATTTTGGGCATGCTTTTGTAGGACAGGATCATCTGGCTGGGCCTTGCGGATTTCTTCTTCAAGTGTGGGGGTAACTTCCTTGGTGTTAGCGCGACCAGCCTCGACGATGTTCAGATGGAGTTGAGCAATCTCCTCTAGAAGTTCAACGGGCAACGAATTTAATATGGCAGTTAAACTGACCGGCTTTCGACTGAGTGCGTCAGCTACCACGTTGGCTTTACCCGGGTGGTAGTTTATTCCCAAATCATAATCTTTAACCAGCTCAAGCCACCTTCGCTGACTGAGATTCAAATCGGGCTGACTGAAGATATACTTGAGACTTTTGTGATCTGTAAAAATTTGGCACTTCTTTCCGATGAGGTAATGCCTCCATATTTCGAGAGCATGCACTACTGCGGCCAATTCCAGATCATGCGTAGGGTAATTTCCTTCGTGCGGTCGCAACTGTCGTGATGCATATGCCACCACCTTGCCGTCTTGCATGTGTATGCAGCCAATCCCTTGTCTGGATGCGTCACAGTAGACATCAAAACTGCGATAGATGTCTGGAAGAGTTAATACGGGGGCGCTGGTCAGCCGTTTCTTTAGCTCACTGAAACATTGATCACAATCTTTTGTCCATTCAAACTTCTTGACCTTTTTGAGTAGCTCGGTCATCGGCTTGGCAATCTTGGAGAATCCTTCAATGAAACGACGGTAATATCACGCCAGTCCAAGGAAGCTCCGGATCTGAGATACGGTTGTGGGTGGCAACCAATTGAGCACGTCCTTTACCCTGTTGGGGTCTACGGCTGTACCTTCGGTGGATAGCACGTGTCCATGAAATCCGACTTGTTTAAGCCAGAACTCACATTTGCTGAACTTGGCGTAGAGCTGATGGTCTCTGAGTCGCTGCAACACTGCTCGGAGATGTCCCTTGTGATCCTCTTCACTTTTTGAATATATGAGTATGTCATCGATAAAGACTACCACGGACTTATCGAGGAAGTCCATGAACACTTTGTTCATCATGTGCATGAAGAAGGCAGGGGCATTGGTGAGACCAAAGGACATGATTATATATTCGTAAAGACCGTATCAAGTGGTGAATGCGGTCTTAGGAATATCCTCCTTTTTAATCTTGAGCTGATGATATCCGGTCCGTAAGTCAATTTTGGAGAATACCTTGGCCCCATTGAGCTGATCAAACAAATCGTCAATCCTTGGCAGCGGGTATTTATTTTTTATAGTGACATCATTCAGCTGCCGATAATCTACACACATGCGGAGGCTGCCATCCTTTTCGCTTACAAAGAGTGCAGGCGATCCCCATGGTGAGGAACTGGGACGGGTATACCCTTTCTGGAGCATTTCATCGAGCTGCTTCTTTAATTCAACTAACTCCGACGAGGGCATCCTGTAATATTTCTTGAATAACGGTGCAGTTCCGGGTACCAGATCTATTGCAAACTCAAGTTCTCGGTCTAGCGGCATGCCTGGTAGTTCTTCCGGAAATACATCAGCAAATTCACTGACCATGGGAATTAATTCCAACTCAGCCACGGCGGTGAATATCATCCCCTTCTTTGGTATGCTTTTGCACAAGTAGAACTTTTTAACTTGCTATTCTTGATTGATCAAAGTGACTTCTCGGGTTGCACAGTTTATGCATACTTGGTATTGAGTCAGCCAATTCATGCCCAAAATAACATCCAACTGCGCTGACTCGATGAGTATCATGGAAGTTGGAAAGCTTATTCCGTTGATATTAATTTCCAAGCCACGACAGACCAGACTGCTCTTGATTAAATATCCCGGGGTTTGTACCAGCATATTTTTGCCCAAGAGAGAACAAGAAAAATTGTTTTGGGCAACAAAACTCCGAGAAATAAAAGAGTTGGAAGCCCCTGAGTCAAATAAAATTACTGCAGGTATGCTATTAAGAGAAAACATACCGATGACTACTTCGGGGTTTTCTTGGGCTTCATCTTCGGAGAGGTGATTGACATGCCCGGTGATGTTTTGCTGGTCTGGGTATGACCCTATGAAGTTGACTTGTGGTCGGAATAAGGCGTTCGCCTTGCTGTTCTTGGGACACTGGTGGGCATAATGTCCAATTTGCCCGCAACTGAAGCAAGAATTATTGCACTGACTCTCCTCATGCACTGGGTTGGTGACAACATTCTTGACTTGCGTAGTAGTCTTGTTAACATTTTGTTGCCAATTGGGCTTGTAGTCTACCCGAGTTTGCTGCCAGGTTCGAGCCTTTTGCACCGGTGGTCCTTCTCTTCTTGGTTCAAACCTGCATTTGTGCTCGTTATTAGCGGACCTGTTGTCCTGTATGAGCTCGTTTTCTCTTTCCACAATGAAAGCTTTATTTACCAAAGTTTGGAAATCTGGAAAAACAAGCATGCTGAGAGTGCACCTGAGTTGTGAGTTTAATCCTCCAAGAAACCTGTCAATTTTTCTCTCTTCTGTGGCCACGTCATACAGGGAATAACAGGCTAGATAGTTGAATTGTTGCAAATATTCTCCCACAGATAGATTTCCTTGGGCGAGGACAAGAAACTCACGCTGCTTGGTCTTCATTACTCTAGTAGGGATGTAATATTTTCGGAACTGATCCTTGAATTTGGTCCAGGTGAGTGCATCATCAGCAGGCCACATGGCTTTTGTATTTTCCCACCATACGGCAGCAGCGCCTTCAAGATAGTGGGTTGCAAATGGAACTTTGTCATCTTCGGCTGCACAGGCAATCTCAAGCTTCCTCTCAATGGTTCGCAACCAATCATCGGCATGCAACGGGTCAACTGCCTAACTGAAACTGGGAGGTTGAGTTCGCTGAAAATCTGATAGCTTGGAGTAATGACCATTCTGCTGTCCATTTTGGCCAATCATAGCTTGAACACTTTTTAATACCTCCATCAGATCATCATTTGTTGTTTCTTCAAACATACGCATGATTTGTTCAGTGGTAGGTGGATGTGGCAGTGGAGGCGGTGGTATGAATGGCCCGGGGGATTGTCCTGCCTGTCGGGCGGAGCGACGAACAGGAACATCCTCGTGAGCGCTGTTACTGTTGCCTCCCCGCGTCATCCTATTATGGATATTTCACAAGACAACGCAATCGAGATGAGAAGCATTCAAGAAAAATAGGTGGGAAAAGCCAGCAACAAAATTCGAGGAAAAACAGGATTGCAAAGAAAACAGAGAGTAGAAAATACACAACTTTAGCATAACTATACAAGAATGCGTACATGAAAAGAAAATCAACATGCCTGATTACACTACTCTCATACATAAAAGATCATGACTCGTACATCGTACATCAGTCTGAAAACTGCTAATACTTTGGAGCTCTACTGCTCTGCAGGTGCTGTGGGGTTCTCTCCTGAAGTTGACTCGGATCCAGAACTGACGAGATTAACAGAAACCTCAGGGTTAAAGGTAACACGGCGACGCTGCCTCGGAGGCTATCCTTCCGGGGCGGGAGTAGGGTGGATCATAGGAGCTATAGGGGTAGTGAGGAGTAAGATCCATTCAGCAGGGGCACTAAGAGGAGTTACCGTCGAGGTGCCCGAGCTACTAGGAGGGGTTACTGGTGAAGTAGGGGAAACGGAACTAGGGACGTAAGAGGTGAATCCCAAGGAAGCGGGAATGGTGACAGACCTAGTAGTGGCTAAAGAAATACGAGCGTGAGTCAACTTGTGTGCTAGCTCATGGATCGTGAGGTAACTAGCAGTGACATAACAGGAAAGATGGCTAGCAACGCTATCAGACTCCGGATCAATTTCAGGGAAATGAATACAACCGTTGTCATGCAGAGAAGGGTAGTACTAGAAACCTGGGTGGTTCTGCATGCGGACCTCGCTATGACGAAGCTCAACAAGGATCTCGAATGCAGCAAATTGGACGGCTAGCGAAGCGGTAGAAGTGTGACCGCTTCGAGAGGTACGAGTATAGGAGCTGGAATCAGAACGGACGCGCAGAGTTACCACTGCCTGATATTCATATATTGAGTCAGCTAGACGCTCCTGGTACACATGATAAACTGGGTCATCTCCATGAGGGTACAGCCGACGCCACACGTTGCGGAGGAGGTGCTGTGACATGTACGGCATCAGCTACAACTGGCACGGATACAACACCGGAGCCATCTACACTCACAACCATCACCGGG
The DNA here is from genome assembly GCA_902687465.1 of Secale cereale. Classification (NCBI taxonomy): domain Eukaryota; kingdom Viridiplantae; phylum Streptophyta; class Magnoliopsida; order Poales; family Poaceae; genus Secale; species Secale cereale. Next base: position 205,611,615 of record LR738713.1, on the reverse strand, counting down.
TTAGCATAAAAATAATACAAGTATAGATAAAGCAATAACCAACTAGACAGACTACCGACACTCAACCTAAATGTGTATCTAGCGTTTAAACAACACGTCCTAGTCTAACGCATCCTACAGTCAGCGTGGCTCTGCTAATAAGCATTGCGGCACCCCGGATTAGAGCAACCGGTTTACCTTGCATTGCCAGCCCAGAGACCTTGTCTTCTGGCAACAAACAACATCTTGGTACAAAAAACAACCTCTTTATTGATACTAGAGGATCATAGTTATACATTACAACAGGTAGCGAGGCCGAGTGGCACACACGGTGCGGCTAGACAATATGTACATTATTTAATGAACATAAAAGGCCTTGGGCATAAACTACGCAGCAGCGGAACGATGTCGTAGCGGGACTCCATCTCATAGGGACACCTATGTGGATACGGACTAGACTCAGACGGCACTCCTTTCCAGCGAAACTTTCTTGAAATCTGGCATGACACGCCAGGTCAGTACTTCGAATGTACTTTCAAGCTTTCAGCAAACAAAATCACAATGACAAACAATATCATGATAATTACTCAATATTAAATATGCAGCAACAAGCTTAGATGGATATTCACTAATAGGCTATGCTCATGTCTTTGCATAAATAAAACCTTGGTCTACTCATGATAATTCATTGTAAGTACAAACTTATTCATTTCAACAAGATATAAATCGTGACCTTTCCGGTGATCACCAACTTGTCCATACTGGGTCTCAAAGCATCTCGGTGGCTCTTCGACCAATTTATTATATTACCAAAATTGTAGAACTTAGTGAGCAAAATTTAATTATCTGTTGACACATGGTGTGACCTACTTTCGAGCTTGTATGTGACCGTGGACTCGGCTATCAATAGATTAATTACACTCTGCAGAGGTAGTGCACTGTACCCACACCACGGAACCCATGGCCTCGTTCTCCCATTCGGGTGGGCCAACGACGTTCCGACGAAACCCGTCCATTGCCATGACACTCCTCCGGCCACTCCGACTCATTCCCCACTGGAACAGTCCTGGGTAGCCTGTGCCTACCAAAGGCACACCTACCACCGTCGTGGCCAAACAAAAATTGTCCCAAGCGGGAACTCGGTACCATAAAATTAACAACGGCCACACAAGGTTATGTCTGCTTACATGGCCAGGGTACTGCATGCCCATAACCTGCCCTATCTGGAGGTACCGACAGGAGGCATGTCAATGGACATAATAAAGACCTTCCCATAAAGGTAAATGTGGTTGCATTGGGAAAGACTCGATTCAGTGGCACAATGACCGATCAACAATTTATTCAAGTTAAGTTATTTAGCAGTTTCGACTTAAAGAGGAATAAATAACCGGTGGCATACAAAGCTATGCAATAAACAAAAATGCAACACATAAACAAATACAATGCCATATGAAAGTATCACTGGACTAACTTTACTTTTATCATTCTAACATTCCCTATTTGTTCTGGTTATGCTTTACTTACAATACAAACACAAAATTTTAACTTAGCAAAATTTTATGATAATTACTTATGCAAAAGAAAGTAACTTCACATATGTATGTCCATAATCATTCTCAATATCCCAACTTTATTTTAACTATCTTAATAACTTAAACCAAACTCCAACTTTCTGTTTAGTGAACGAAACCAGTAACTACAGCAACCAAAAGAAATTATTTAACAAAATATTTTAACATGCATAATATAATTCATTTGTTCAAGTTGGAAAAATCACAAATATTGAAATTGCACTATGAAAATGTTGCTGTGGCTTGCCTTAGTTCAGATGAGGCTCACAAGCCTCATGGTGATCCTCAAGACAAGTTTGCTCTTCTAAAAATAAATAAAAGTTCAAAAAGAAACTATCAGGAGTCATTCAAAAATTCACCAGAAAATCCACACAACACCAAATAGTTTCATTTTTGTTGTGCTGCAAGATTTCTTTACTAGGAACGCAATGCAAAAAGAATCAATTCATTTGGACTTATGGTTAAAAAGTTATTGTAGTTTGAAGTTCTATGGAATTTATTCAAATTTAGAAATTTAAATAAATAGAATAGGGGGGGTGATGTCGAAGGCGTAAATGCCCCGAGCGCCACCACTCATACCGCTTCGTGTGGGTATGGTGAGGCTGACTAGCGGGCCCCGCTAGTCAGGTGAGAGGGAGAGAGGGGACTAAGCAGAGGCGGTCGCGGCTTCGCCTGAGTGCACGCCGGCGACGCCGCCCCTTGGCTCAAACAAAAAGGATAGATCGACGGAGGGGGTCGAGGCACACCTGTGCGTACCCATGGGGTAGCTAGAGGTGGACGGACGGCGTCGAATTGGAGCTCGGAGGCGGAGGCAGAACAGGGGGCTTGCCGGAGCTGAAGAAGACGGCGAGCTATGGCACCTTCAGCAGCTCCAGCTAGGTGAAGAAGCTTCACCAGAGAGTGGCAAAGGCTCTGGTGAGGTCGCCTTGGATGGAGAGCGCTTGGAGCTACCTCGACGACTCGAGGGGGATCGCCCGTGAGCTCGAGTTCTGGAACGATGGCCTGAGGCCTACCCGGCCGGGCACGGGGTTCTACTTGATCTGTGGTCGTGTGGGAGTGGAGCTGGGTGCTCGGAGCGGCTGGGAGAGGCTATATATATAGGCGAGCGAGAGGGGGGAACGGTGCTCCGCCGGCGACACCTGGCTGCGCCCGGCGACAAATTGGCGTCAGTGAGAGGGGGCAGAAGAAGACGGAGTCACGCGGGAGCTGTGGCCGAACGGGGATGAGCACACGGGCACTGGGGGTGGCGACGAGCACAGTGCGCACCGCAGTCTGCCTTGGCCGAACCGCGCCCGTGCTCGCTGCAGCGAGCTCCGGCGTCGGCGAGCGCCAGAGGTGTACTGTGGAGATGAAGACGATGATGGTGGCGAGGTTTGGCGCGCTTGGGCAAGCGCGGAAGTGAGCACGCGCTCTACAGAGCGGTCGGCGGCATCCAGAGCACGCCGAGTGACTGCCACGACATGGTGTACACGCGTGGTCACCGCGCGAACTCTTCCTACTGGATGACTTGGTGCCAAAAATTGTGTCTGCCGTGTTGTTCGTGGTAGATAGGAGAGTTACCCGTGGTTGGTTTAATTCCAGACGCAGTAGAATGAAAGTAACTAGCCAGGTAAGTTTCTGGACAGAAACTTTGAGAGCTTACTGAGGTAAAATGGTGAATAGTTGGAAGCTGTGCTTTGGAGGCTTGTCAAGAGTTACTAAGGTGAAGGTGCACAAGGATTTTCAGAAGAAGTTGAGCAAGTAAAATGGTAGTTGCTGTAGAAACTACCATTTCTGTCCAGAATAGAAAAGATTTTCTGTAGAAAAAATATTCCAAAAAGTAGTGCAATATTTTTGCTCAGGAATTTGTCTTAGGGTCCAAAGAATATTTAGGAATTTCCTCAGAGTTTTATGAGCTAGAAAACTAGGGGTTGCTTTGGAGCACAAAGAATTTAGCTAGGGTTTTGGGGATTAAAATGAATATTTTTCAAATAAGAAAAATATTCCATGAAGTATATTAGAGTGGTACAGAGGTATATGATAGTTTGAGATGGATAGGAGGCACTTGGGTGAAAGTTCCAAGTGGTTTAAGTCCATACGAAATGATTCAAAAATCCAAAAGATTGAAATAAATTCAAATAAAGGTTTGGCAAATAAAAGAGGGCAAAAATCAGGCAGTCACACCTAGGGTTTAGCCATTACGATCTCGAGGTAGATCAACTCTTGTACACATATTCAATCATACTAATATAGCAGTAACTAGGGTTTTACCTCGATCGAGAGGGCCCGAACCTGGGTAAACATCGTGTCCCCTACCTCCTGTTACCATCGATCCTCAGACGCATAGTTTGGGACCCCATACCCGAGATCCGCCGGTTTTGACACCGACACTCGGCGCCGCCAAAAAGTCCAAGGCTGACGACCCCAGCAAGGAAGTTGCCGGGTGCACCGCCTGCTAGGCCATGGCGGCTGCCGACAAGCCAGGAGGCTCCGGCAAGCAGTACTACAAGATCCATCGCAGCAAAGGCCATGACCTCAAGAATTGTCGGTTGGTCGAGCTGCTCGCAGAGAAGAAGAAAGCTGAGTATGAGAGGCATGATAAGGAGAAGGGTCCAGATGGTGCCGAGGCACCCGGCAAGAAACGTGGTGGCCGAGGTGGTCGCCGCGGACAAGATAATCAACCGGAGAGGCCCGCTCGGGGCCGTAACAAGAAAGAGGGAGACGATGATCATGATGAAGACGACGAGTCAACCGAGCACGGGTTCCAGAAAGCTACGGAGGTCATGTGCGTCGACGGAGGCGCCTCGTTGCATACCTCTCACCGCCAACTAAAACGATGGGCGCGTGACGTCACTGCAGTAGAGCCATCATTCAACGCCCAGAGGCCACTGAAGTGGTCCAGCACGCCTATCATTTTTTACATCGAGGATCACCCTGATCGCACTACTGCGGTCGGGTGTTTGCCATTGTTGGTTTCGCTAATGATACACAACCTCAAGGTGATGAAAGTGCTAGTTCATGGTGGGGCCGGTCTGAACCTTATCTCGCCCGCTTTGAATCCCTGATGGAGATCGCGAGGAGACGGGTACGTTTCAAGGGTTCAACCCGAGGAGGAGTCAGCCGAAGGGAAAGGTCACGTTACCCGTCACATTTGGGGGCGAGCTGAACCATAGGATGGAGAAGATTGTTTTTGATGTTGCCAAGATCCCTTTGCCCTATAATGGATCTTCGGCCGCCCGGCGCTGGCCAAGTATATGGCGGCATCACATTACACCTACAACTCGTTGAAGATGCCCGGTCCAATGAGCATCATCACCGTCCCCTCCGACAAGAAAGACGCGCTCATCTGCGCCGACCAACTCTACCGAGAGGCAGTTGCAGCAGATGTCGCCAAGGCACTTGCTCCTACCATTGAGACCCCTGAAGGAAATATGCCCTAGAGGCAATAATAAAGATGTTATTTGTATTTCCTTATATCATGATAAATGTCTTTTATTCATGCTAGAATTGTATTAACCGGAAACTTAGTACATATGTGGATACATAGACAAAACAATATGTCCCTAGTATGCCTCTACTAGACAAGCTCATTGATCAAAGATGGTTATGTTTCCTAGCCATAGACATGAGTTGTCATTTGATCAACGGGATCACATCATTAGGAGAATGATGTGATGGACAAGACCCATCCGTTAGCATAGCACTATGATCGTTTAGTTTAACTGCTATTGCTTTCTTCATAACTTATACATGTTCCTATGACTATGAGATTATGCAACTCCCGAATACCGTAGGAACACCTTGTGTGCTATCAAACGTCACAACGTAACTGGGTGATCATAAAGATGCTCTACAGGTGTCTCTGAAAGTATTCGTGGTGTTGGCATAGATCAAGATTAGGATTTGTCACTCCGAGTGTCGGAGAGGTATCTCTGGGCCCTCTCGGTAACACACATCATAATAAGCCTTGCAAGCAAAAGACTAATGAGTTAGTCACGAGATGATGTGTTACGGAACGAGTAAAGAGACTTGCCGGTAACGAGATTGAACTAGGTATAAAGATACCGACGATCGAATCTCGGGCAAGTAACATACCGTTTGACAAAAGGAACAACGTATGTTGTTATGCGGTTCTGACCGATAAAAGATCTTCGTAGAATATGTAGGAGCCAATATGAACATCCAGGTTCCGCTATTGTTTATTGACCAGAGATGAGTCTCGGTCATGTCTACATAGTTCTCGAACCCGTAGGGTCCGCACGCTTAACGTTTGATGACGATCGGTATTATGAGTTTTTGAGTATTGATGTACCGAAGGTAGTTCGGAGTCCCGGATGAGATCACGGACATGACGAGGAGTCTCGGAATGTCCGAGACATAAAGATTGATATATTGGACGGCTATATTCGGGCACCGGAAGTATACCGGAAAAGTTTCGGATTTATCGGGAATGCCGGAGGGGGTTACCGGAACCCCCTACGAGAGGGGATGGTCCATAGTGGGCCTAAAGGGTGAGAGAGAGGCAGCCCATAGGGCTGGCCGGCGCCCCCACCTAGGAATCCTAGTTGGACTAGGATTGGGGGGGCGCCACCTCTCCTATTCCTTCCCCCCTTCTTCCTTTCGGTGAATCCTACTAGGAATAGGATTGCAATCCTATTCCTAGTAGGAGTCCCCTCCCTAGCCGCACCATAGAGGTTGGCCGGCCCCTCCTCCCTTGCTCCTTTATATACGGGGGCAGGGGGGCACCCAAAGACACACAAGTTGAATTGTTTTAGCCGTGTGCGGTGCCCCCCTCCACAGAATCACACATCGGTCATACCGTCGCGGAGCTTAGGCGAAGCCCTGCGCCGGTGAACACATCATATCCGTCACCACGCCGTCGTGCTGACGAAACTCTCCCGTGAAGCTCAACTGGATCAAGAGCTCGTGGGACGTCATCAAGCTGAACGTGTGCTGAACGCGGAGGTGCCGTACGTTCGGTGCTTGATCGGTTGGATCGCGAAGAAGTTCGACAACATCAACCGCGTCACTTGACGCTTCCGCTCCCGGTCTACGAGGGTACGTAGACACACTCTTCCCTCTCGTTGCTATGCATCTGGTAGATAGATCTTGCGTGATCGTAGGAAAATTTTAAAATACTACGTTCCCCAACAGTGGCATCAGAGCCAGGTCTATGCGTAGATGATATGCACGAGTAGAACACAATGAGATTGTGGACGATAATAGTCATACTGCTTACCAGCATGTCATACTTTGCTTCGGCGGTATTGTGAGATGAAGCGGCCCGGACCGACATTACGCGTACGCTTACGCGAGACTGGTTTCACCGTTACGAGCACTCGTTGCTTAAAGGTGACTGGCGGGTGTCTGTCTCTCTCACTTTAGCTGAATCAAGTGTGGCTACGCCCGGTCCTTGTGAAGGTTAAAACAGCACATACTTGACGAAACATCGTTGTGGTTTTGTATGCGTAGGTAAGAACGGTTCTTGCTAAAGCCCGTAGCATCCACGTAAAACTTGCAACAAACAAAGTAGAGGACGTCTAACTTGTTTTTGCAGGGCATGTTGTGATGTGATATGGTCAAGACATGATGAGTTATACGGTTTTGTATGAGATGATCATGTTTTGTAAAGTTATCGGCAACTGGCAGGAGCCATATGGTTGTCGCTTTATTGTATGAAATGCAATCGCCATGTAATTGCTTTACTTTATCACTAAACGGTAGCGATAGTCGTAGAAGCAATAGTTGGCGAGACGACAATGATGCTACGATGGAGATCAAGGTGTCGCGCCGGGGACGAAGGTGATCATGACGGTGCTTTGGAGATGAAGATCAAAAGCACAAGATGATGATGGCCATATCATGTCACATATTTTGATTGCATGTGATGTTTATCTTATTATGCTTCTTATTTTGCTTAGAACGACGGTAGCATTATAAGATGATCCCTTACTAAATTTCAAGGTATAAGTGTTCTCCCTGAGTATGCACCGTTGCGAAAGTTCGTCGTGCCGAGACACCACGTGATGATCGGGTGTGATAAGCTCTACGTTCAAATACAACGGGTGTAAGCCAGTTTTGCACACGCAGAATACTCGGGTTAAACTTGACGAGCCTAGCATATACAGATATGGCCTCGGAACACTGGAGACCGAAAGGTCGAGCGTGAATCATATAGTAGATATGATCAACATAAGATGTTCACCATTGAAAACTACTCCATCTCACGTGATGATCGGACATGGTTTAGTAGATTTGGATCACATGATCATTTAGATGACCAGAGGGATGTCTATCTAAGTGGGAGTTCTTTAAATTAATATGATTAAATTGAACTTTAATTTGTCATGAACTTAGTCCTGATAGTTTTGCATATCTATGTCATTGTAGATCAATGGCCCGTGCTACCGTTCCTTTGAATTTTAATGCATTCCTAGAGAAAGCTAAGTTGAAAGATGATGGTAGCAATTACACGGACTGGGTCCGTAACCTGAGGATTATCCTCATTGCTGCACAGAAGAATTATGTCCTTGAAGCACCGCTAGGTGACAAGCCCCCTTCCGCTGATGCAGACGCTTTGAACGTCTGGCAGTCGCGGTCTGATGACTACACGATAGTTCAGTGTGCCATGCTTTACGGCTTAGAACCGAGACTTCAACGACGTTTTGAACGTCATGGACCATATGAGATGTTCCAAGAGTTGAAGTTAATATTTGAAGCAAATGCCCGGATTGAGAAATATAAGATTTCCAATAAGTTCTACAGCTGCAAGATGGAGGAGAATAGTTCTAGCAGTAAACACTTGCTCACAATGTATGGGCACTACAATCATATGACTCAACTTGGTTGCCGAGTTGATGAGAATAGTGTTATTGATAGAATTCTTCAATCACTGCCACCAAGCTATAATGGCTTCGTGATGAACTATAATATGCAAGGGATACAAAAGACAATTCCCGAGCTCTTCGCTATGCTCACAGCTGCGGAGGTAGAAATCAAAAAGGAGCATCAAAAGTTGATGGTTAACAATACCACTAGTTTCAAGAAAAAGGGCAAGGAAGGGATTTTCAAGGAGAATAGCAAGATTGTTGCTGCTCTCACAGAAAACCTCAAGTATGGAACCAAGCCTGAAACTGAGTGCTTCTACTGCAAGGGGACTGGACACTGGAAGCGGAACTGCCCCAAGTATTTGGCGGATAAGAAGGATGGCAAGATGAACAAAGGTATATGTGATATACATGTTATTGATGTGTACCTTACTAATGCTCGTAGTAGTACCTGGGTATTTGATACCGGTTCGGTTGCTAATATTTGTAACTCGAAACAGGGACTACGGATTAAACGAAGATTAGCTAAGGACGAGGTGACGATGCGCGTGGGAAAAGGTTCCAAAGTCGATGTGATCGCCGTCGGCACGCTACCTCTACATCTACCTTCGGGATTAGTTATAGACCTAAATAATTGTTATTTGGTGCCAGCGTTAAGCATGAACATTATATCTGGATCTTGTTTATTGCGAGATGGTTATTCATTTAAATCAGAGAATAATGGTTGTTCCATTTTAATGAATAATATCTTTTATGGTCATGCACCCTTAAAGAGTGGTCTATTCTTATTGGATCTCGATTGTAGTGATACACATATTCATAATATTGAAACCAAAAGATGCAAGGTTAATAATGATAGTGCAACTTATTTGTGGCACTGCCGTTTAGGTCATATTGGTGTAAAACGCATGAAGAAACTCCATAAAGATGGACTTTTGGAATCACTTGATTATGAATCACTTGGTGCTTGCGAACCATGCCTCATGGGCAAGATGACTAAAACTCCGTACTCCGGAACTATGGAGCGAGCAACAGATTTGTTGGAAATCATACATACTGATGTATGTGGACCAATGAGTGTTGATGCTCGCGGCGGGTATCGTTATTTTTTGACCTTCACTGATGATTTGAGCAGATATGGGTATATCTACTTAATGAAGCACAAGTCTGAAACATTTGAAAAGTTCAAAGAATTTCAGAGTGAAGTAGAGAATCATCGTAACAAGAAAATAAAGTTCCTACGATCAGATCGTGGAGGAGAATATTTGAGTTACGAGTTTGGTCTTCATTTGAAACAATGTGGAATAGTTTCACAACTCACGCCACCTGGAACACCACAGCGTAATGGTGTGTCCGAACGTCGTAACCGTACTTTATTGGATATGGTGCGATCTATGATGTCTCTTACCGATTTACCACTATCGTTTTGGGGATATGCTTTAGAGATAGCTGCATTCACGTTAAATAGGGCACCATCTAAATCCGTTGATACGACACCTTATGAACTATGGTTTGGCAAGAAACCAAAGTTGTTGTTTCTTAAAATTTGGGGATGCGATGCTTATGTGAAAACACTTCAACCTGATAAGCTCGATCCCAAGTCGGAAAAATGTGTCTTCATAGGATACCCAAAAGACACTGTTGGGTACACCTTCTATCACAGATCCGAAGGCAAAATATTCGTTGCTAAGAACGGATCCTTTCTAGAAAAAGAGTTTCTCTCGAAAGAAGTGAGTGGGAGGAAAGTAGAACTTGATGAGGTAATTGTACCTTCTCCCGGATTGGAAAATAATACTTCACAGGAAATTGTTCCAGTGATTCCTACACCAATTAGTGAGGAAGTTAATGATAATGATCATGAAACTTCGGATCAAGTTTCTACTGAACGTCGTAGATCAACCAGAGTACGTTCCGCACCAGAGTGGTACGGCAACCCAGTTCTGGAAATCATGTTACTAGACCATGATGAACCTACGAACTATGAGGAAGCGCTGATGAGCCCAGATTCTGCAAAATGGCTTGAAGCCATGAAATCTGAGATGGGATCCATGTATGAGAACAAAGTATGGACTTTGGTTGACTTGCCCGATGATCAGCAAGCCATCGAAAATAAATGGATCTTCAAGAGGAAGACCAATGCAGACGGTAATATTACTGTTTACAAAGCTCGACTTGTTGCGAAAGGTTTTCGACAAGTTCAAGGAGTTGACTACGATGAGACTTTCTCACCTGTAGCGATGCTTAAGTCTGTCCGAATCATGTTAGCAATTGCCGCATTTTATGATTATGAAATCTGGCAAATGGATGTCAAAACTGCATTCCTAAATGGATATCTCAAAGAAGAGTTGTATATGATGCAACCAGAAGGTTTTGTCGATCCAAAAGGTGCTAACAAAGTATGCAAGCTCCAGCGATCCATCTATGGACTGGTGCAAGCATCTCGGAGTTGGAATATACGCTTTGATGAGGTGATCAAAGCATATGGTTTTATACAGACTTTTGGAGAAGCCTGTATTTACAAGAAAGTGAGTGGGAGCTCTGTAGCATTTCTAATATTATATGTAGACGACATATTGTTGATTGGAAATGATATAGAATTTCTGGATAGCATAAAAGGATACTTGAATAAAAGTTTTTCAATGAAAGACCTCGGTGAAGCTGCTTATATATTAGGTATCAAGATCTATAGAGATATATCAAGACGCTTAATTGGAATTTCACAAAGCACATACCTTGATAAGATTTTGAAGAAGTTCACAATGGATCAGTCAAAGTAAGGGTTCTTGCCTGTTTTACAAGGTATGAAGTTGAGTAAGACTCAATGCCCGACCACTGCAGAAGATAGAGAGAAAATGAAAGTCATTCCCTATGCCTTAGCCATAGGATCTATCATGTACGCAATGCTGTGTACCAGACCTGATGTGTGCCTTGCTATAAGTCTAGCAGGGAGGTACCAAAGTAATCCAGGAGTGGATCACTGGACAGCGGTCAAAAACATCCTAAAGTATCTGAAAAGAACAAAGAGCTCGTCGTAAATGGTTACGTCGATTCTAGCTTTGACACTGACCCGGATGACTCAAAGTCACAAACCGGATATGTATTTTTATTGAACGGTGGAGCTGTCAGCTGGTGCAGTTCCAAGCAGAGCGTCGTGGCGGGATCTACGTGTGAAGCCGAATACATAGCTGCTTCAGAAGTAGCAAATGAAGGAGTCTGGATGAAGGAGTTCATATCCGATCTAGGTGTAGTACCTAGTGCATCGGGTCCAATGAAAATCTTTTGTGACAACACTAGAGCCATAGCCTTGGCGAAGGAATCCAGGTTTCACAAGAGAACAAAGCACATCAAAAGACGCTTCAATTCCATCCGCGATCTAGTCAAGGAGGGAGACATAGAGATTTGCTAAATACATACGGATCTGAATGTTGCAGACCCGTTGACTAAGCCTCTTCCACGGGCAAAACATGATCAGCACCAAGACTCTATGGGTGTGAGGATCATCACTTTGTAATCTAGATTATTGACTCTAGTTCAAGTGGGAGACTGAAGGAAATATGCCCTAGAGGCAATAATAAAGATGTTAATTGTATTTCCTTATATCATGATAAATGTCTTTTATTCATGCTAGAATTGTATTAACCGGAAACTTAGTACATGTGTGGATACATAGACAAAACAGTATGTCCCTAGTATGCCTCTACTAGACTAGCTCATTGATCAAAGATGGTTATGTTTCCTAGCCATAGACATGAGTTGTCATTTGATCAACGGGATCACATCATTAGGAGAATGACGTGATGGACAAGACCCATCCGTTAGCATAGCACTATGATCGTTTAGTTTAACTGCTATTGCTTTCTTCATGACTTATACATGTTCCTATGACTATGAGATTATGCAACTCCCGAATACCGTAGGAACACCTTGTGTGCTATCAAACGTCACAACGTAACTGGGTGATCATAAAGATGCTCTACAGGTGTCTCCGAAAGTATTCATGGTGTTGGCATAGATCAAGATTGGGATTTGTCACTCCGAGTGTCGGAGAGGTATCTCTGGGCCCTCTCGGTAACACACATCATAATAAGCCTTGCAAGCAAAAGACTAATGAGTTAGTCACGAGATGATGTGTTACGGAACGAGTAAAGAGACTTGCCGGTAACGAGATTGAACTAGGTATAAAGATACCGACGATCGAATCTCGGGCAAGTAACATACCGTTTGACAAAAGGAACAACGTATGTTGTTATGCGGTTCTGACCGATAAAAGATCTTCGTAGAATATGTAGGAGCCAATATGAACATCCAGGTTCCGCTATTGGTTATTGACCGGAGATGAGTCTCGGTCATGTCTACATAGTTCTCGAACCCGTAGGGTCCGCACGCTTAACGTTTGATGACGATCGGTATTATGAGTTTATGAGTATTGATGTACCGAAGGTAGTTCGGAGTCCCGGATGAGATCACGGACATGACGAGGAGTCTCGGAATGTCCGAGACATAAAGATTGATATATTGGACGGCTAAATTCGGGCACCGGAAGTATACCGGAAAAGTTTCGGATTTATCGGGAATGCCGGAGGGGGTTACCGGAACCCCCTACAAGAGGGGATGGTCCATAGTGGGCCTAAAGGGAAAGAGAGAGGCATCCCATAGGGCTGGCCGGCGCCCCCACCTAGGGTTCCTAGTTGGACTAGGATTGGGGGGGCGCCACCTCTCCTATTCCTTTCCCCCTTCTTCCTTTTGGTGAATCCTACTAGGAATAGGATTGCAATCCTATTCCTAGTAGGACTCCTTCCCTAGCCGCACCAGGAAGGGCCGGCCGGCCTCCCTCCCCTGCTCCTTTATATACGGGGGCAGGGGGGCACCCAAAGACACACAAGTTGAATTGTTTTAGCCGTGTGCGGTGCCCCCCTCCACAGAATCACACCTCGGTCATACCGTCGCGGAGCTTAGGCGAAGCCCTGCGCCGGTGAACACATCATATCCGTCACCACGCCGTCGTGCTGACGAAACTCTCCCGTGAAGCTCAACTGGATCAAGAGCTCGTGGGACGTCATCAAGCTGAACGTGTGCTGAACGCGGAGGTGCCGTACGTTCGGTGCTTGATCGGTTGGATCGCGAAGAAGTTCGACAACATCAACCGCGTCACTTGACGCTTCCGCTCCCGGTCTACGAGGGTACGTAGACACACTCTTCCCTCTCGTTGCTATGCATCTGGTAGATAGATCTTGCGTGATCGTAGGAAAATTTTAAAATACTACGTTCCCCAACAACCCCGAGGGAGAAGAAAGCCGACAAGGTCCTTTCCGGCAAGACTTCTAACCCCGGCAAGAGCTCTTATACCCCCTCCGGCAAACGCGCCTCTTCGGAGCGCCGCGTTCCCATTGGAGACATGCGAGAGAGCTCCGCCAGTGGGAGCAAGAGGTCCAAGGTGGCCCCACCAGACACCAAGAAGGTCCCCATCAGGGAGGATGGCATGGGTGGGGCTTTTACCATAAGCTCCACTCTTGACAGCAAATAGGTAGGCGCGCTCGTCACCTTCCTATGGGAGAATGTCAACGTGTTTGCATGGCAAGTGTCCGACATCCCCGGCGTTCCTAGAGAGGTGATTGAGCACCACCTTGCTGTGTGTCCCAATGCGCGGCCCGTAAAGTAGAAGGTCAGGAAGCAAGCTTTGGAGCGCCAAGAGTTCATCATCGAGGAAATCAGGAAGTTGGAGGCGGCATGCTAGGTTAGGGCAGTACTCCACCCCACGTGGTTGGCCAATCAAGTGGTAGTGCGTAAGGCAAGTGGGAAATGGAGGCTGTGTATCGAAAATACATATATCAGTAAATCATGTCCGAATGATCCTTTCCCTTTGCCACACATTGACCAGATAGTGGAATCCACTGCCGGGTGTGACCTACTGTGATTCCTCGATGCCTACTGAGGATACCACCAGAACTTCATGATGAAGGAAGATGAAGAGTAAACCGCGTTCATCACCCCATGTGGTACGTACTGCTTTGTACGGATGCCTTTCAGGTTGAAAAGCGCTGGTTTGACATTTGCCTGAGCAGTCCAAATCGGTTTTGAGCCCCAGCTGCATAGAAATATGGAAGCCTATATGGATGATATAGTGGTCAAAACCAAGGACAAGGCCACGCTCGTGCAGGATATGGAAGAAACGTTTGCAAACTTACGCAAGATCAACCTCAAGCTCAACCGAGAGAAGTGCGTGTTTGGCATCCCATCCGGCAAACTCCTTGATTTCTTTGTGTCTCATCCCGGAATTGAAGAAAATCCCGACAAGATCAAAGCCATTGAGCAGATTGAGGCACCAAGACGAGTCAAAGACATCCGTAGGCTCGCCGGCTGCATTGCTGCTCTAAGTAGGTTAATCTCCAAATCTGCTGAGCGCGCCCTCCCCTTTTTCAAAGTTTTTTAACATGTCCAATGAAATGGACTCCGGAGGCAGAGGTAGCGCTTCCAGATTTGAAGTGGTACCTCTCCTGCATGCCAACACTAGTCGCGCCGAAACCACAAGAGTCGTTGCTGCTATATTTACCGACAACGAATCAAGTGGTCAGTGCTGCGCTAGTAGCGCAGAGAGAGTTGGAGGAAGAATCAGCGGTAGCGGCGGAGTCGTCGGATGATGGGCCAAGGCTCTCCCCGGCAGGGCCTGATGCCGGCAAAGCAGAACCCCGAGCAAAGCCTGGTCCCGGCAAGATAAGGCCTGCGCAAGGAGGTGAAATCGAACAGAAGAAGAAGGTGGTGTAGCACCCGGTCTATTTCGCTAGTTCCCTCTTGCAGAGGGCTAGATCAAGGTATTCTAGTATGCAGAAGTTACTTTTTGGCCTCCTCATGGCCTCGAGAAAGCCGTGTCACTATTTTCAAGCGCACAAGATCACCATCGTCACTCGCCTCCCTTTGCAACGAATCTTACACAACCCAGATGCAACTGGAAGGATTGTGGAGTGGGTGTTGGAACTATCAAGCTTTGGCCTCAAGTTTGAAAGTACTTCGACAATCAAGAGCCAAGCTTTGGCAGAGTTCATAGCAGAATAGACCTAAACGCCCGACGAAGAGATTCAGGAGATCACCCTTCCTGGCAAAGAGACGAGCCGTGATTGGATTATGTACTTTGACGGAGCTTTCTCATTGCAAGGTGCTGGTGCCGGCGTACTACTCATCTCACCCACCGGAGAGCGCCTCAAGTACGTAGTCCAGATGCACATTCCCCAGGAAAAATCAATGAACAACACTGCAGAGTACAAGGGATTGCTAGCTAGTCTCAGGATCGCGGCAGACCTCTAAATCAGGAAGCTCATCATCAGGGGAGATTCACAGCTTGTCATCAAGCAAGTTAACAAAGATTACCAGAGCCCGTTGATGGATGCCTATGTGGATGAAGTGAGGAAGTTGGAGGAGCACTTTGACGGTTTATAGGAAGAGCATGTTGCCTGAGTAGAGAACAGCATTGCGACTTGTCCAAACGCGCTGCCCTCAAGTTGCCTGTGGAACCAAGTGCCTTTGTGCTTCAATTAACCCAACCATCCGATGAGCCATCCGCGGTGTAGAACAAACAAAGGAAGTTAGGCCCCGGAAATTACTTTCACGTTGAGCTCCCAGGAGCCGCCGACAAGGACGTTGTCTGGTGCCCCAAGCTTGCCGGGGAACAGCAACCTCCGGTAGGGCCCCAAGCCCCGACCGTAGAGGCAGTTGCCCCCACGGCCGAAGATGAGGCTTTAGTCCTTACCCTCGAGCCCGAGGCTCGAGCATGGGCGCAACACACCGTCCATTTTCTCCAAACAAGTGATCTCCCTGAGGAACAGGAAGAGGCAGAGAAAGTTGCCCGTCGGTCCAGCATGTACCAGTTTGTGGATAATGCCCTGTACAGAAGGAGACTGAACCGTGTGAAATTGAAGTGCATTCCTCAGGAGGACGGCCTGGAGCTGTTGGCAGAGATACATGGAGGCATGTGTAGCTCCCACATAGGGTCAAGAGCCCTTGCCGGCAAAGCATTCCGACAAGGTTTCTTTTGGCCCACCACCCTCCAGGATGCGACTGCACTAGTAAGCAAGTGTGAAGCGTGCCAGTTCCATTCGGAGAATCTTCATCAACCAGCTCAAGCTCTTTAGACAATCCCTCTTTCTTGGCCATTTTCGGGCTGGGGGCTCGATATACTGGGCCCCTTTCCCTGTGCTGTGGGGGATTTGAGTACTTGTACGTCGCGATCGACAAGTTCACAAAGTGGAACAAGTGAGAAAGGTGACATCACAATCAGCCGTCAAGTTCTTCAAGGGACTAGTCTGCCATTTTGGTGTGCTAAATAGAGTCATTACCAACAACAGCACGCAGTTCACGAGCTGCACTTTCATGCAGTACATCCAAGACCACGGCGGCAAGGTTTGTTTTGCTTCTGTTGCTCATCCCGGAAGTAACAACCAAGCTAAGAGGGCGAATGCAGAAGTGTTGCGAAGCCTTAAGACCATAACTTTCGATAGGCTACACAAGTGCGGAAGACGCTGGATTGATGAGTTGCCGACGGTTCTTTGGTCAATCAGAACGACACCAAATCGAGCCACTGGCCAGACACCCTTTGCCTTGGTGTATGGGGGAGAAGCAGTTCTCCCCGCGGAACTCATATACGGGTCACCTCGAGTGCTTGCTTATGATGAGCTTGAGCAAGAGCAGTTGCACCAAGATAACGCGACGCTCCTTGAGGAAGATCGTTCTCAGGAATTGAAAAAAGTTGACACCGAAGTGGGAAGGCCCTTATTGGGTAATACCAGTCACCAGGCCCGGCGCGGTCCGCCTGGAGACCGAAGATGGCATTCCGATGAGCAATTACTGGAGCATCGAACATCTCCATAAGTTTTACCCTTAAGGCGCGGTTGCCGGGAGCCCCGGCAACCTCCTTTTGTACTAGCCTGGCCAGCAAGGCATGTGACCCTATGTACAAAGCCGGGCGCAGAGCCTGTGCACAGTCAGGGAAGAAAAACCCTTTAGTATGTATAGTTTCCCATTGGTTTCCATGTTTATGTGTATACTTATATACATGCTTGTCCAGAATATTGTACTCCTTTTTGATTCCATCAAGTGTTAATGGACCGCCAAGGTTCCATGCTCCTGTTCTCTCTTCTTTCCAGTCACGGCAAGGATGCTCGATTCCGCCAAGGACCCGGCCCTGGCAAGAAGTTGGAAAGACTGCCCGGCACAGTGATCCCCGACAAACCAAATAGATAAAGTTCACCTCTTGCCCATTTGTGTTCGTAACACGTGACTTGTGCATTAGAAAACCTTGGCACTCTATTTTAAACTCAGGTGCTCCCATCCCTGACTCGATCGCTGCTTCGGTCAGAATGGTCGCAGTAGCCTTTACTAAAAGAAGATTGACGAAGAGCTGGACCCTTTGTCTACAACCCTACATATGTAATTCTCCGGAGGCGTAGAGGGCACCAGCTGGGTGGCTAGCCGGGAGAACTCGTTTATTTACATTAAAGAGGCACTTCGCCTCTGCATGGACGTATACATGCACGGGTCCCCGGCAAGGCTGATCTTTTTCATTAACATGCTGATACAAGTACGTATGTTACAAGACACATGCATGGGCTCGAGAGATTACATTATATAGAAATTAAGATTTGGCAAGTGCCTACATGCTAAAAGAATGATAAGCGCCTCGCAATCTCCGTTCTTGCCCGTTTCCACCCACGTGCGGCAGGTGAAGGCAACGAAAAGGCGAAGAGGAACGCACCGATGGAGAGCATGGTGAGGATGACCCTCTGCGAGATGCGTGGCCGAGGGAGGATGGCAATGCAGATGATGGTGCTGCCACCGGTGGTCAGTCGGAGTCGGAATCGGTGTCCTCCCGCCCGCTACCATCGTTGTTGTCGTTGTCCTCCCCGTCATTGTCGGTCGAGGAGGAGGTTTCGTTGTCAGCGGGGCTCTCCACGCAACACCTTAAGCGGATTCCCGAGCATCCAAAGACCTTGACGGAGAGCAGGCCGTTCTCCATTGATTTGAACAGGAGAACGTGCCCCTCCGACAGGCTATGTGTGCGGGCAAAGGTCTTCCACCCACGGCGAAGGTACACGACGTGAGGGGCGGGGAAGTCGACATCGACCCGCATGCCGCCGTTCCCGCAACCCCTCATATGCAGCCTCAAGGCCTGCGGCGCGTCAAGATCCTTTTACCGAGAAAACAGGGTGGGGATACGGAGGAGACCACACACTGGCTTCTACAACCTGATGAAGAACTTCCGGGGCTGGTCTCCGACATGGCCCTCCATTGGGGGAAGAGCCGCTGGCGGATGCGCGGCCGGTGCGTCGCCCCGTCCTCCTCTCCCCCGAGTGCCACGGCGGCCTCGGCCTCGCCCCCTCGCTCTTCCTCTCACGACTGGATCCACTGCCATGAGTTACGGAGGAGGGGGAACATGCTGTCGAGCAGAAGCCCTCGTTGCTGCTGTTGGAATGTCAGCGCGCCCTCTAACCATGGCGACTGGAAGAGAAGGATCAAGCAGGAAGGAGATGAATGCAGAAAGACGATGTCCCTCTCCCCTTTTATAGAAAGGCGGGGACGGGGCTCGGCCCCCCAAACTAAGGGCGGCCGCCCCACTCAACCAATCCATTTGACAGGGGTGCAGGGAATCGGGACCGACCTGCTACTCCAATCAGCGACGCCTGGTTTTCCGCCTCAGTGTTAATGCCCGTGCCCTCCGTATCCGCCACATACCCTTACTGGGGCATGGGGGACACGTGGCGGGCGAGCTAGAATCAAGAAGACAAGTGGGGCGACCGTTCCCCGCCCCATGATCGTGGGGCGCGGGCGCTGATACGTCTCTAATGTACCTACTTTTCCAAACACTTTTGCCCTTGTTTTGGACTCTAACTTGCATGACTTGAATGGAACTAACCCGGACTGACGCTGTTATCAGCAGAATTGCCATGGTGTTATATTTTTTCTAAATAAAAGTTCTCGGAATGACCTGAAAATCCACGGAGAATATTTTTGGAATATATAAAAATTAATGGCAAAAGAATCAAGACCAGGGGGCCTACACCCTGTCCACGACGATGGGGGTGCGCCCCCTGAGGCTCCACTGACCTTGACTCCAACTCCATATATTCACTTTCGGAGAGAAAAAAAATCAGGGTGAAGGATTCATCGCGATTTACGATACGGAGATGCCACCAAGCCCTAATCTCTCTCGGGAGGGCTGATTTGGAGTACGTTCGGGGCTCCGGAGAGGGGAATCCGTCACCATCGTCATCATCAACCTTCCTCCATCACCAATTTCATGATGCTCACCACCGTGCGTGAGTAATTCCATCATAGGCTTGCTGGACGGTGATGGGTTGGATGAGATTTACCATGTAATCGAGTTAGTTTTGTTAGGGTTTGATCCCTAGTATCCATTATGTTCTAAGATTGATGTTGCTATGACTTTGCCATGCTTAATGCTTGTCACTAGGGCCCGAGTGCCATGATTCCAGATCTGAAGCTATTATGTTTTCATGAATATATGTGAGTTCTTGATCCTATCTTGCAAGTCAATAGTCACCTACTATGTGTTATGATCCGGCAAGCCCGAAGTGACAATAATCGGGACCACTCACGGTGATGACCGTAGTTTGAGGAGTTCATGTATTCACTAAGTGTTAATGCTTTTGTTTGGTACTCTATTAAAAGGAGACCTTAATATCCCTTAGTTTCCAATAGGACCCCGCTGCCATGGGAGGGTAGGACAAAAGATGTCATGCAAGTTCTTTTCCATAAGCATGTATGACTATATTCGGAATACATGCCTACATTACATTGATGAACTGGAGCTAGTTCTGTGACACCCTATGTTATAACGGTTGCACGAGGAATCGCATCCGACATAATTATCCATTACTGATCCAGTGCCTATGAGCTTTTCACATATTGATCTTTGCTTAGTTACTTTTCCGCTGCCAGTGTCACAATTACTACAAAAATGCTACTGTTATTTTTTCCACCGTTACCATGACTTCCATACTACTTTGCTACTAAATACTTTGCTGCATATATTAAGTCTTTCAGGTGTGGTTGATTTGACAACTCAACTTCTAATACTTGAGAATATTCTTTGGCTCCCCTTGTGTCGAATCAATAAATTTGGGTTGAATACTGTACCCTCGAAAACGGTTGCGATCCCCTATAATTGTGGGTTATCAAGCACCATGATGACCACGACCCGGGTCCACTTTGTAAATGAGCAGCGCCCTTGCGGATTCCTCTTTTTTATGGGAAATACGCGAACCACCTCTTTACTATTCACCGCCGGATGACGTAAGAATACCACAACCGTTCCACGCACGACCCCCATGTCACGCACTCAATGCGAATCATGGGGAAGCGCAACTTGCGAAGGAATCACCGTTGTTAAAAACTCTGCCACGCATGCCCGCGCACCGCTCTAGGTCTGGCCCAACAACGCTTCGCGCTTATGTGTGGCCCAGGCCTGGTGGCTCCTGTCAGTGTACAAAAGTAGGGTCATCTTCGTACCCCTTTACTTGTGCATGGGCACTCGTAGCCACGCCTATGGCCACGTTTGGCGGGGCAGAGGAAGGAAAAGCACAAGACTGCCAAGCCAATACCCAAGCCAGAGGCATGAAGAACAAAGGGGCAAGGTGGACTCCCCCCAGCAACACCCTTGCCAGGGTGGCCTACATAGCCCTAGCAAGAGTCTTTCCGGGGCAACTTGCCCAACACCAGCAAGGCCACCACCCTTGGGCCTGGAAGCTCTGACACCATCAAGAACGTCAAGGCCAAGATTCAGGTGCGCATGCAGATCTTTGTGAGACCAAAGGCCTGCGAATCTGGGTGAGGACCAGAAGACGAAGACCCCCGGCCAGAGCCTTGCCGGGAACGACCGAAGACACCCGGCGAGATACTTGCCGGGGACAGCCACGAGACCCCGGCAAGACCCTTGCCGGGGGGCATCTGCGGGGCCATGGCCAGGCCTGCACCTGCCAACTGGACAAGCGCCTACGTGGCAGCATGCGGCTTCCAGGCCAATTAGTTAAGTACCTGCATGGGGGCATGCAGATCTTCATGAAGACCCTGCCACCGCACCAGCATATCAGCCAGCAGCCAGCGTGGCGCTGCATGCCTCGTCAGCTTGGACACGCGTCAGAGCGAGACGAGGCTGCGGCAGGCGAGACAAGCTCTGTTGCCATCACCGATAAATCTAGAGGATGCATAGGCGGCGCATTAAATGTGTTTTTCCTATGATGTCAGGAGATAAACTGGTACACTGTAGATACTTTCCACCTCCTGTGTGCCACTGTGGCGACTCCTTTGTCATATAAAAGGAGGCCTGAGGCGTATTGTGAGAGGATTCAGACTTTTTGGACAGGCACACAAAGTAGGCAGTTTGATAGCTCAAGAACACCAAATATAAACACACAAGGAGGACTAGTGTTTTACACATCACTTGCTGCCCGAACCTGGGTTAAAATTCCCACGCGTTGATCGACTAGACCTGGTCTTTGCGCAGTGCTATGCCCCACCAACCATAGTAGGGGTCCCCGAGATCCCATAGGTGTCGTTTCCCCGACAATGGCTCGTCAACTGGACGATGAACTTTTGGGCCCACTTGAGGCCCGATTAGATTTCTGTTTGTTAAAGGCCCATTTAATAGTACAACCTGATATTAGTTTTGGCCTGTTAAAGGCCCGTTTAAAATCTAGGCCCTATATTTTTTTCCGCCTGTTAAAAGCCTGTCATATAGTTGGGCCTAATATGGCCCGCTTTGCATCCGGCCAGCTCACAGCCTACAACCTGATTAGGCCAAACAAGGACCGAGAATTTTTTGGGCCTATTACCGGCGCATGATGTGATTGGCACAATCATGGGCCAGGGTCTATTTCGTCCTGTTGTCGGCCCGTGACCCACTCGTCACATTTCAGGCCCAACCTACTTTTCAGCCTACTAAAAGCCCATTGAATTTTCGTGCCAACCTAGGGCCGGCGGTTTACTCGGCCTATCAAAGGCACGAAGCTACTTGTGGGCCAGTTTACATTTAGGCCTGTTAACGGACTGAGATGACTTGCCCACGATGCGGCCCATGTATAGTGATATGCATACCAGCCGGATTATGTAACGTAATTTTACATTTTAGTCCGTTTACTTTTCATAGAGCGAAGAAATGATATACACATAT
>LR738713.1:205457651-205588680 GCA_902687465.1 Secale cereale | reverse complement strand
ATATATATATATATATATATATATATATACAGTAAAATAACTGCACCATCATGAGTACGAAAAAAACTAGACTATACAATAAAGAAATTACGGCATATAACATCCACTAGGCATCAAAGTTCGCCACCAATGATAATAAAGCACAAGTAGACAACAGATTACATACAGTGGGAATGAAAGATCGCCACTAGTGCAAATAAACAAGCCGACAAAATAATATACAAAACCGACAGCACTTCAATAGAGTTCAAGAGAGGTTAGCCCTGCTAGGGAGTGCTACCTCATAAGTTTGTGTTGGTTTTTCCCTTGAAGAGGAAAGGGTGATGCAACAAAGTAGAGTAAGTATTTCCCTCAGTTTGAGAACTAAGGTATCAATCCAGTAGGAGATCACACACAAATCGCCAAATACCCGGACAAACAATCAAACAATTTGCACACAACACAAAAAGGGGTTGTCAATCCCTACACGGTTATTTGGAAAACTGAGATCCGATAGAGATAGATAACTTGTAAAGTAAATATTTTTGGGTTTTTTGGTTTATAGATTGGAAAGTAAAAGATTGCAAAATAGTAGATCTTAAACTTACAAGATGTAAAATAGACCCGGGGGCCATAGGTTTCACAAGAGGCTTCTCTCATGATAGCAAATATTACGGTGGGTGAACAAATTACTGCCAAGCAATTGATAGAAGAGTGCATAATTATGACAATATCTAAGGCAATGATCATGAATATAGGCCTCACGTCCGTATCCAGTAGACGGACTCCTCCCTGCATCTACTACTATTACTCCACACATCGACTGCAATGATTCTGCATCTAGAGTATTAAGTTCATAAGAACAGAGTAACGCATTAAGTAAGATGACATGATGTAGAGGAATTAACTCAAGCAATATGATGAACACCCCATCTTGTTATCGTCGATGGCAACAATACAATATGTGTCATGTCCCCTACTGTCACTGGGATTGAGCACCGCAAGATTGAACCCAAAGTAAAGCACTTCCCCATTGCAAGGAAAACCAATCTAGTTGGCCAAACCAAACCGGTAGTACGAAGAGAATTACTAAGATATCAAATCATGCATATAAGAATTCAGAAGAGACTCAAATAATATTCACAGATAATATGATCATAAATCCACAATTCATCAGATCTTGGCAAACACACCGCAAAAGAAGATTACATTGGATAGATCTCCAAGAACATGGTATTGAGAATTAGAGAGAGAGAGGATAAGCCATCTAGCTACTAGATATGGACCCGTATGTCTATGGTAAACTACTCACACTTCATCGGAAGGGCAATAGGGTTGATGTAGAAGCCCTCCGTGGTCGAATCCCCCTCCGGCAGAGTACCGGAAAAGGCCTCCAGATGGGATCTCGAGAAAACAGAAGGTTACGGCAGCGGAAAAGTGGTTTCGACGGATGTCCTGATGTTTTTGGAATATATGTGAATTTATAGGCGGAAGAAGTAGGTTAGGGAAGGCAGGAGGGGCCCACAAGGTAGGGGGCGAGCCCTACCCTCATGGCGCGCCCTCCACCCTTGTGACCGACTCGTAGATCCCCTAGCGTGTACTCCAAGTCCTCTGGATGTCTTCTGATCAAAGAAAAATCCTTGTAAAGTTTCATTCCGTTTGGACTCCATTTGATATTCATTTTCTGTGAAACTCAAAAACAAGGAAAAACATAAACTGGCACTGGGCTCTGGGTTAATAGGTTAGTCGCAAAAATAATATAAAACAACATATTAATGCATATAAAATATCGAAAACAGATAATATAATACCTTGGAACAATAAAAAATTATAGAAATGTTGGAGACGTATCAAGCATCCCCAAGCTTAGTTCCTGCTCGTCCTCGAGTAGGTAAATGATAAAAACAGAATTTCTGAGGTGGAATGCTACCCAACATATTTATCAATGCAATATTCTTTATTGTGGCATGAATGTTCAGATCCATAAGACTCAAAATAAAAGTTTATCCATATCACAACAATAATTCTTCAAGCATACTAAAAAGTAATCTACGAAGCTTAAAAAATAACATGGCTAAAGAAAGTTATCTCTACAAAATCATATAGTCATTTATGCTCCCTCTTCTTAACACAAAGTATAAATCATGCCTATCCCGTTGTCAATCAAGCAATTTTTTTCATAATTTAACATTCTTAAACCTTTTCAACTCTTCACGCAATACATGAGCGTGAGCCATGGATGTAGCACTATGGGTGGAATAGAAGGTGGTAATAGACAAAAGGAGGGAGAAAGTCTCAAATCAACTAGGCAAATCAATGGACAATGGAGATGCCCATCAATCAATATCAATGTGAGTGAGTAAGGATTGCCATGTAACAGATGCACTAGAGCTATAAGTGTATGAAAGCTCAAAAGAGAACTAGTGGGCGTGCATCAACTTGCTTGCTCATGAAGACCTAGGGCATTTGAGGAAGTCCATCATTGTAATATACAAGCCAAGTTCTATAACGAAAAATTCCCACTAGTAATATATGAACGTGACAACATAGGAGACTATCTATCATGAAGAACATGGTGCTACTTTGAAGCACAAGTGTGGAAAAGGATAGTAACATTGTCCCTTTTCTCTTTTTCTCTCATTTTTAGGCTCCTCTCTTGTTTAGAGACCTTTCTCTTTTTTTGGAGACTCTTTTGGCCTCTTTTTTATAACCCCGCGTGGGACAATGTTCTAATAATGATGATCATCACACTTTTATTTACTTACAACTCGATACTAGAAGAAAGATATGACTCTATATGAATGCATGCGGTGGTGTACCGGGATGTGCAATGACCAAGAGTGACTTGTATAAAAAATATGAACGGTGGCTTTGCCACAAATACTATGTCAAATACATGATCATGCAAAGCAATATGACAATGATGATATCTGTCATAATAAAATGAATGGTCCAGTTACATGGCAATATATCTCAGAATGGCTATGTAAATGCCATAAATAGGTAGGTATGGTGGCTGGTTTGAGGAAGTTATAAGGAGGGTTTTATGCACAGGCCAAAGTTGCGTGGCACTAGAGTGGATAGCAAGGTGGAAGGGTGAGATGCGTATAATCCACAGACTCAACATTAGTCATAAAGAACTCACATACTTATTGCAAAAAAAATATTAGCTCTTGATGTAAAGTACTACGACGCATGCTCCTAGGGGGGAGGTTGGTAGGAGTTAACCATCACGCGCCCCCGACCTTCACGCAAAGACAAACACTTAAAATACAAAGTGCTCCAATCCGGTTACATAGTTAGGAGACCATGCGTGCATGCTACGGGAATCACAAACCTTAAGACAACTATTTCTTTAACCTCACAAACTAAAACTAGCATGACTCTAATATTACCATCTTAACATCTCAAAACAATTATAAGGAGTCAAACATCACATAGTATTCAATGCTCTCCATATATGAAAGATTTTATTATATTTCCTTTGGATGCCTATCATATTAGGACTAGATTCATAACACAAGCAAATTACCATGCTGTTCTTAAGGACTCTCAAAATAATATAAGTGAAGCAAGAGAGTTCAACAATTTCTATGAAATAAAACCACCACCGTACTCTAAAAGATATAAGTGAAGCACTAGAGCAAAATTGCCTAGCTCAAAAGATATAAGTGAAGCACATAGAGTATTCTAATAAATCATGGTTGAAGCGTGTACCTCTCAAAGGGTGTGTACATCAAGGATGATTGTGGAAAACTAAAAATCAAAGACTCATATCATGCACGACACTCCAAGCAAAACACATATCATGTGGAGAATGAAAATATAGCCTCAAGTAAAGTTACCGATAGATGAAGACGAAAGAGGGGATGCCTTTCCGGGGCATCCCCAATCTTAGGCCCTTGGATTTTCTTTAATTTTACCTTGGAGTGCCTTGGGAATCCCCAAGCTTAGGCTTTTGCTGCTCCTTATTCCATAGTCCATCAAATCCTTAGCCAAAACTTGAAAACTTCACAACACAAAACTCAACAGAAATCTCGTGAGCTCCATTAGTAAAACAAAGCAAATAACCACTCAAGGTACTATTGTGATCTTATTCTAATTTTATATTGGTGTAATATCTACTGTATTCCAACTTTTCCATTGTTCATACCCCCCGATACTAGCCATAGATGCATCAAAATAATCAAACAACACATAGAAAACATAATGTGTCAAAAATAGAACAGTCTGTAGCAATCTGAAAACTTTGCATACTTCTGTAACTCTAAAAATTATAAAATATTAGGACGAAGTGGGGAATTTATATATAAATTTTGTGTAAAAAGTTCAGAAGGTTTTCACGTTCCAGTGAATTATTGAATTTTCTGCACTGGGCGTAAAAGTTTCTGTTTTTTTAGTAAAATCAAATCAATGATCACCGTAAGCCATCCCAAAGGTCTTACTTGGCTCAAACACTAATTAAAACACCAAAACACAATTACTACAGAAGTAATAATGTGTGAAACTTTAAAAACAGAACCAAAAACCAGAAAGTAAAAATAAAATTGGGTTGCCTCCCAACAAGCGCTATTGTTTAACACCCTTAGCTAGGCATAAAACACAAATAGATCTATGTATTGTCATCTTTAGTATGCAATCCACAGGTAGCTCTCATAATAGATTCATAAGGCAATTTAATTTTCTTTCTTGGAAAGTGTTCCATGCCCTTCCTTAATGGAAATTGAAATCTAATGTTCCCTGCTTTCATATCAATAATTGCACCAATTGTTCTAAGGAAAGGTCTACCAAGAATAATACAACATGTAGGATTGCAATCTATATCAAGAACAATGAAATCTACGGGCACATAATTCCTATTTTCAATAATAAGATCATCATTAATCCTTCCCATAAGTTTCTTAATAGTGGAATCTGCAAGATGCAAATTTAAAGAACACTCATCACATTCACATAAACCTAACACATCACATAAAGTTTATTGAATCATGGAAACACTAGCACCCAAATCACACAAAGAATGTCACCCATAATCTTTAATCTTGATCTTAATAGTAGGTTCCCACTCATCATAAAGTTTTCTAGGAATAGAAACTTCCAATTCAAGCTTTTCTTCAAAAGATTGCATCATAGCATCAATGATATGTTTAGTAAAAGCTTTATTTTTATTATATGCATGAGGAGAATTCAACATGGATTGCAACAAGGAAATACAATCTATTAAAGAACAATTATCATAATTAATTCCCTTGATATCCTATCTAGTGGGTTCATCGCTACTTGAAGTTTTAACTTCCTCAATCCCACTTTTATCAATTTTTGCATGAATATCTAAAAACTCCGAATTATTGGGACGCTTTTAACTAAACTTGGTTCATATCCAGTCCCATATTTATCAAGATTTATTTTGGAAAACAAAGATTCAATAGGAGTCACATCAATCACTTTAAGATCTTCATCATTATTTTCATGGAAACTAGAAGAACATGTTTTTATAAACCAATCCTTTTTAGCACGCATGTTAGCGGTTCATTATTTGCACTCATCAATGGAATTTCTCATAGCTTTGAGGGACTCATTGATACCATGTTTGTGTGGAATAGATCTACGTTTCAAAGAATCAACACCCAAAGAAATTCTATCCACGTTCCTAGCCAAATCATCAATCTTACGCATTTTTTCTTCAATCAAAGCATTAAAATTCTTTTGAGCACTCAATAATTCTTTAACACTATTCTCAAAATCAGAGGGAATATTATTATAATTTCCATAAGAATTGTTGTAGGAACTACCATAATTATTAGAGGAATTACTTGGGAAAGGCCTAGGATTAAAGTTTCTTCTATATGCGTTGTTACCAAAATTGTTCCTACCAACAAAATTCACATCCATAGATTCATTATTATCCTCAATCAAAGTGAACAAGGGCATATCATTAGGATCAACATGAGTACCTTTACTAGAAAATAATTTCATATGTTCATCCATTTTTCCACTCAAAACATTAATCTCTTCAATTGCATGCACTTTTTTACTAGTGGAACATCTCTCGGTATGCCATTGAGAATAATTAACCATTATATTATCTACGAGTTTAGTAGATTCTCCTAAAGTGATTTCCATAAAAGTACCTCCCGTGGTCGAATCTAAATGATTTCTAGAAGCATAGTTTTCCGACATATATTTTTTTGTATAATCATCCATACATTCAAGCCATGTGTAAGAAAGTTTCTTGCCATAAGTTTCATCCTCTCTCAAGATTGTGCGACATGCTCATGATCAAGTTGTTTAAAATTCATAATATCGTTCCTAAGGGAGATGATTTTAGCGGGAGAAAAATACTTGGCAATAAAAGAATCTTTGCACTCATTCCATGAATGAATACTATTTTTAGGCAAAGATGAAAACCAAGTTTTAGCCCGATCTCGTAGTGAGAATGGAACGAGCTTTAATTTAACTAGATCATTATCTATATCCCATTTATTTTTCATATCACACAAATCAACAAAATTATTCGGATAGGAAGCGGCATCTTAAATAGTAAGGCCAGAAAATTGATCTTTCATGACTAGATTACGCATTAGTAGCAGGAGCAATTGGAGTACTAATAAAATCATTATTATTGGTGTTGTAAAAGTCACATAATTTAGTACTTTCTTGAGCCATCGTGACAAAGCGAACAATCCAACACACAAGCACACAAAAAGCAAGCGAACAATATGAACGGAAGAAGGGCGAAGAAAAGGCAAATCTTTTCAAAAATCTTTTTAGAAGTGGGGGAGATGAAAACGAGAGGCGAATGGCAAATAATGTAAGTGCGAGAGATGAGAGTTGAATGAAGGGTACTTGGTATGTCTTGACTTAGCATAGATCTCCCCGGCAACAACGCCAAAAATTCTTCCTCCAACCTCTTAAGCTTGCATTCGTTTTTCCCTTGAAGAGGAAAGGGTGATGCAGCAAAGTAGAGTAAGTATTTCCCTCAGTTTGAGAACCAAGGTATCAATCTAGTAGGAGATTACACACATATCGCCAAATACCTGCACAAGCAATCAAACAACTTGCACCCAACGCAAAAATGGGTTGTAAATCCCTTCACATTTATTTGGAAAAGTGAGATCCGATAGAGATAGATAACTTGTAAAGTAAATATTTTTTTTTGGTTTATAGATTGGAAAGTAAAAGATTGCAAAATAGTAGATCCTAAACTTATTAGATGTAAAGTAGACGCTGGGGCCATAGGTTTCACCAGAGGCTTCTCTCATGATAGGAAATATTATGGTGGGTGAACAAATAACTAGAAAGCAATTGATAGAAGAGCGCATAATTATGACGTATCTAAGGAAATGATCATGGATATAGGCATCACGTCCGTGTCAAGTAGACCGACTCCTGGCTGCATCTACTACTATTACTCCACACATCCACCAAAACGATTCTGCATTTAGAGTATTAAGTTCATAAGAACAGAGTAACACATTAAGTAAGATGACATGATGTAGAGGAATTAACTAAAGCAATATGATTAAAATCCCATCTTGTTATCCTCGATGGCAACAATAAAATACGTGTCATGTCCCCTACTATCACTGGGATTGAGCACCGCAAGGTTGAACCCAAAGCAAAGCACTTCTCCCATTGTAAGAAAAACCAATCTAGTTGGCGAAACTAAACCGATAGTACGAAGAGAATTACTAAGATATCAAATCATACATCTAAGAATTTAGAAGAAACTCAAATAATATTCATAGATAATCTTATCATAAATCCACAATTCATCGGATGTTGGCAAACACACCACAAAAGAAGATTACATCGGATAGATCTCCGAGAACATCGAGGAGAACATGGTATTGTGAATCAAAGAGAGAGAAAGCCATCTAGCTACTAGCTATGGACCCGTATGTCTGTGGTAAACTATGTACTCACACTTCATCGGAAGGGCATAGGGTTGATGTAGATGCCCTCCATCGTCAAATCCCCTCCTGACAGAGTACCGAAAAAGGCCTCCAGATGGGATCTCACAGAAAAAGAAGGTTACGGAGGCGAAAAAGTGCTTTCAATGGATGCTCTGATGTTTCTGGAATATATGTGAATTTATAGGCGGAAGAAGTAGGTCAGGGGAGGCACGAGGGGCCCACAAGGAAGGGGGCGCGCCCTACCCCCAAGGGCATGCCCTCCACCCTTGTGGCCACCTCGTAGATCCCATGGCATGTACTCCAAGTCCTCTGGATCTCTTCAGGTCCATGAAAAATCCTCGTAAAGTTTCGTTCCGTTTGGACTCCGTTTGATATTCCTTTTCTGCGAAACTCAAAAACAAGGAAAAAATAAAAATCGACACTGGGCTCTGGGTTAATAGGTTAGTCCCAAAAATAATATAAAATAGCATATTAATGTATATAAAACATCCAAAACAGATAATATAATAGAATGGAACAGTAAAAAATTATAGATACGTTGGAGACCTATTAGTGAGCTGCAGCGCAAGCAGCTGAGCAAGCTGATGAGAGTGCACTTGTTTTACGCTTATATCCTCCAACTCTTGCTGTATAGAATGAATGGACGCACTGGACTTCTCGTTGATCTTCCATAGAGATTGGAGTTCAAGCAAGGGTTCAGCTGAACCATGTCTTACTGCTTGAAGTTGAGACTGAAGATGTTTTACAGATTCAGGTGGTGCCTTCATGGAGCTTGTGTCACTGCTATTAGCAAGTAACTTCAACGCTACATCAAGACATGACTTTGGAGTTGTATCTCTATCTCCAAGATGTGTTGCCTTCTTCCCTGCAGTATATGTTAGAGGGACATGCGATGGGTGTCTGTTTCAAAACCGGTAGATCTCGGGTAGGGGGTCCCGATCTATGCGCCTGAGGATCGATGGTAATAGGAGACAAGGAACACTATGTGTCGTGGAAAGGACACCTATGGGATCCCGGGGACCCCTACTACGGTTGACGGGGTATAGAGTTATGCAAAGAGAAGGTCTAGTCGATCAACGCATGGGAATTTTTACCCAGGTCCCGGCTGCAGATGATGGGTAAAAACCTAGTCCTGCTTGTCTGTGTATATTCGGTATTCTTGAGATATCGAACTTGCTACTATGCGTGGCTATCCAAAAAGTCTTAATCCTCTCCCAGTATGCATTGGGCCTCCTTTTATATGACAAAGGGGTTGCCACAGCGACACATAGGAGGTGGAAAGTTTCTACAGTGTACACGGTTATCTCCTGACATCATAGGACAAATGCATTTAATGCGCCGCCTATGTGTCCTCTAGCTTTATCGGGGATGGCAATGGAGCTTGTCCTGCCCCATTGCCGCCTCACCTCGCTCCGACACCTGTCCAGGCTGATGAGGCATGCAACGCCACACTAGCTGATGGCTGGTGTGGTCGCAGGGTCTTCACGAAGATATGCATACCACCACGCAGGTGCTTGGCTAGTTGGCTTGGAGGCTGCATGCTACCACACATGCAATTGTCCAGTTGATGAGTTGGTTGCCTCGTAGGAGCAGCCGTGGGGTAGTGAAATCTTGGCCGACGCTGGCCTGGCTATGGCCCCGCAGATGCCCCCGGCAAGGGGTCTTGCCGGGGTCTTGTGGCTGTCCCCGGTAAGGATCTTGCCGGGGGTCTTCGGTCGTCCCCGGCAAGGCTCTTGCCAGGGGTCTTTGTCTTCTGGTCCCTAGGTCTGCAGGCCCTTGGTTCCACAAAGATCTCCATGCCACCACGCAGGCACCCCTGAATCTTGGTCTTGACGTTGTCGATGGTGTCAGAGCTCTCAGACCCAAGGGTGGTGGCCTTGCTGGTGTTTGGCCAGTTGCCCCGGCAAGGCTCTTGCCGGGATCACGTAGGCGGTCCCGACAAGGTTGCTGCCGGGGGAGTCCACCTTGCCCCTCTATTCTTCATGCCTCTGGCTTGAGTGTCGCCTTGGTAGTCTCATGCTTTTCCTTCTACTGCTCTGCCAAGCGTGGCCGTAGGTGTGGCTACAACTTCCCGTGCACAAGTAAAGGGTGCAAAAGGGCCCCTACTTTTGTACACCGACGGGAGCCCCCGAGCCTTGGCCACACATAAGCGCAGAGCGTTGTTGGGCTAGGCCCAAAATGGTGCACGGGCACGCGTGGCAGGGTTTTAACTGTGACGATTCTTTCGCCAGTTGTGCTTCTCCATGACTTGCATTGGGCACATGACGTGGGGGTCTTGCGCGGAGCGGTTGCAGCATGTTTGCATCATGTCGCGGTGGATAGTAAAGAGGCGGCCCGCGTCTTCCCCATAAAAAGAGGAAACCGCAGGGGTGCTGCTCATTTACAAAGTGGACTCAGGTCGTGGCCATCACGGCGTCTGTACCCCACGATCGTGGGGTGGGGAACGGTCGCCCCACTTGTCTTCTTGATTCTGGCTCGCCCGCCACATGTCCCCCATGCCTTAGGGAAGGTAAGTGGCAGATACGGAGGGCACGGGCATTAACGCTGAGGCGGGGAACCGGGCGTTGCTGATTGGAGCAGCGGGTAGGTCCTCATTCCCTATGCCCCTGGCGGCTGGATTGGTTGACTGGGGCGGCCGCTCTTAGGTTGGGGGCCGAGCTCCGGCCCCGCCCCTTTATAAAAATGGGAGATGGACAGCGGAAGGGATGCTCTCAGAGGTCTCGGCCCATGAGGAGACCCTGACCAAGGCCCTTGAGAGCGAGAAGCAGCAGCGGGAGGATGACACCACTGCCCTCAAGGACTATGTGGACAGGGTACAACTCTCAACCAACGGCCTGATTGACATCGCAGAGAGGCTCAACATGCAGCTACCCGTCATGGGTATGCCGAACTTTATGTAGTCCCAGGAGGCGTAAGCCCCAGTGCCAGGCTTACCTTGTTCTTCGGGCGTGTCCTTGATGCCATGGAGCAGCTCCGCTCCAATCGAGCAACTTATCTGGCCAATGAGGCTCGGAAGCTTTGTTTGGGCACCCTGAGCAAGGTGCTCACCAAGGTTGCTTTCTGGAACCCCAGTGTCAACTTCGCCAACACGCTTGAGAGCTTGCCGGAGGGTGTGGACATCGCGACACTCGCGGAGCGTATCGAGCCCATCATCAGCTGCATTGATGGAGTCAAGAGGTTGGAAGGCCAGCACCAGGACTAGTCACCCCGCTTCTCATTGCCGCTGCGAGTTGATGCCCAAGACAAATTTATCTTAAGTTAGAACTGTGGCAATCACTCATGTAATATAACTTCACAGTATTTTGAAACAGTGCATGTTATTTTCCTGCTTGATCTTTCTTTGTATTGATGCACCGTACGCTTAGTTGGATAGGCTTGCCGACGCATAAACCCATGCCGCAGCGCTTCGAGGACGGATCCTTAGCAGCCTGCCGGGGGTGCTTGCTGCCGGGAAAGCCACCTTGTCGTTCTTGGCGCAGCCACATGAATTGTTGAGTGGACTCGACACAGAACAAGGGCGTTGCGAATAGTGCAAAGTTTCCTTTGCGTGCAGGTTCTCCATACAAAGAGCAAGATCTTTTGAGGAAAATAACCCTATAGAAAGGAAATTGTTCAAGATTTTGCGTGACTTATCTTTTTCGTCATCATGTAAATGGTGGCTGCGGCTGCAGACAACACCGCCCGCCTGGCTGACGGCACCAAAATGATGGGGATGATGTTGACCTCCTCCGCTGCCTTCTTCTCCGCGGCCGTCACGATGGAGGAGGCGGTGCGTTCACTCATAGACCAGATTTTCACAACCTAGCGCCCCCTACCTGGCACGCCAAAGACCTGGAGTTTTTGCGTTCAATCCAGGTCAGGACGAAAAAAGCGGAGTGGATCAAGTGTTCGGCTCCCCTAGCAGAAGACCCAGAGTTGCCTCGAGTGATGGAGATGCTGATTCTGGCACCGTACAAGGCGCCGGAGAAGAAGGCCAAGAAGAAGGGCAAAGAGGTCAAGAGCGACCCCCGCCCCGCTAGCCTTATGGACACAAGGTCCGAGGAAACAGGCTCCCAACTCTCTTCCAAAAAAGAAGAGGAGGAGGAAGAAGAAGAAGAAGACTCCCCGTCCTAGCTAAGGGGAGGAAAAGAGCGGACCCTGCTGATGCAGGCACGGCCGCACCCAGGAAGAAGCTAACACTTCCTGTCAGTTTGGACTCATCGTCCGAACATAGTTATCGGGCTCAACCCAGGATCAAGCCTCCGAACAAATAATAAGTATTCAGAACTGCCTATGTTCGGAAGATTTTCTTTCTTTTGGCATCTGACATGTATTTTATCTTTATATAGCCCTCCGCGTGACATCCCCGTGGCTTCACTGTCCTCGGGGAACTCCCTGTCGCCCAGAGAGACGGAGAGCGGTACGCCTCCATGGGGCTCATCGCCCACCGTAGGGGATACCGAAGTATCCTCCCTACCAACTCTACCTGTTCTAGCAGGTGGGAGTGGGGCAGATGAGAGAAGGGCCGAGGTCAATCCCTCAGCCGCGGTCGACCAGGTGGGAGCGATTCACATGGAGACCGAAGTTGGGGGGCCCAAACAATCTGGGGCCCCACCGAACATTGCTCCGGAGTCCAGTATGGCTCCGGAATCAAGAGTCCAGCCCCCTATAACGGGGGAGGGAGCGGCTGCTCCTGCGGCGCCTATCGTCAATCTGAAGGTGCCGAACACTCTGGAGGGAGCACTGAAAAGTGCTTCCATCAAGGAGGAACACCGCACTCTGATGAGTGCGGTCATGGGGAAGATTCAGTCTGTCAAAGGCGGACTGAACGAAGCCGTCAATAGCCTATTAACGGGCTTTGAGGTATGCAATGTAATATTCTATAAAAAGAACTTTTATTTTGTTTTGGATATATATATATAGACAATAGTACCTAATGCTTTGTTTGATTCTAAACAGAACCAGACAAAGCATCCATGTTATAACAAATGACAGCGCTGAACTGTGAATTTGGTGCTTGAGCAGGTTGCGCTAGTTACGGCGTCTACCCATGCCGTAGAGGTTTCCGAGCTAAATCGGAAAATTGGACTAGCCAATGAGGATCTCGACCACATCAACAAGCGTTTTGACGAAACGCAAGGTATGCGGGTTTAGGAAATCCGAATTTGGACGCACTATATGTACGAACATGAGCTAATGCATGTCATATACTTCTTGCGAAACAGCTGACGCAGTTGCGGTCGAGGCTCTAAAGGGAAAACATGCCACGACCTAAGAGGAGGCTAGAGCGAGTAAGGTAGCCACTGATAAAGCGGCTGCCGACCTGGAGGCCGAGAAGGCCCTGCGTCAACAACACGAGGCACGGGTGACCGAAGTCGAGGCCGAGCTCCAAGATGTGATTCGCTAGTTCGACACCTTGGAGAAGGCAAATTCGGAGCAAGCGACCGAACTCGCTACGGTAGTTAATGCTGCCAAGGAGGCGCGAACGACATCACGCTGTGCTCAGGAGGAGATGAAGCAAGCATGTCAGATAGCGGCTGGTAAGGTTTTTCTCTTGCGGAGCATCGAATTCATGGGTCAGTGGTATCTTGGGCTGAAACGATTGTGTAGTTCTCTAGGCGTGTTTGCGGATCTCCCAAGGAGCATTGCCGACGCCGCCTAATACTTCTGAGCTCAAGAGGGGAACAAAACGGAGAAGCTCTTTTGGTCGCAGTTCCTTGCGCCCAACCATCCGGTGCCCTTCAACGACTAGATGAAGCAGTTGGTCGAGCTGCACAACATGGAAAGTTCGGCCATGAAGGACTTTATAATCCGGCTATGGCCTGCTTAACCGATCCCTAATAGCTACTTCGGATTGGTGAAGAGGCTCGTCGATGAGAGTCCGCGTGTCGGCGTACTGGGAACCAGGGTACCCAGACTTGCCTGTCTGCGGGCCACGACGCGCTCCTGCTACGGCCTGGTAGGCCCAGCTGCTCGACCAGCTGCCCAAGA
Source organism: Secale cereale (assembly GCA_902687465.1). NCBI lineage: Eukaryota > Viridiplantae > Streptophyta > Magnoliopsida > Poales > Poaceae > Secale > Secale cereale. The sequence goes on along the minus strand of LR738713.1, from coordinate 205,574,815 downwards.
CCCTCGTGAGGGGATTAAGCCTCGCGAGGAGAACAACGCCAAGATCCCCTCAGGAGCATCCTCAGCCAGGTGCTCCGGAGGGGCGGAGAACCCAAGGCAAAGCCTGTCTCAGGAGGAGGCAATGATATCAGCAGTGATGCATCGCGCCAGCGAGTGCCACAGCGCGCCAGCGTCGCAGTTACCATTTCGGTGCAAGGGGGACAGCGCAGCCACAAGTTCCCGAGGAGCAGGGCGAAGGTTTCCTCATTGGTGCAACGAGACCGAAGACCGCAGGGACGGCAAGGAGGATTTCATCGTCGAGACCACCACCGCGTCATCACCTGATGCTTTTGCAGGCGAAGACTACTTTTGTCAGGGTAGGAACGTCCTTGTGTTTCCGCTCAAGAATGGACGTTGTGGGATCCCTTCCCACCTAAACATTTTGGGGGAAGAGGACAATGGGAGCCTATATAAGTAGCTAGGACTCCCACTGCAAAAGGGAGACGGATACACTCTGCTACCATAGAAGGAGCAAGACCACTAGCCTCCTGGCCCTCCTGAGCCCAGGAACCTCTGTACTAGCTTGTATCCTGGCTCGCCCGAGGCTAATCCACCAAAGCAGGAAGTAGGGTCTTACACCACGCGGTGGCCCGAACCTGGATAAACTCTTGTGTGCTTTGCTCGTTGTTTGCTTGAATCCTTCCACCGCGACGAGAGCGAGGCGCTAGGTAGACGAGAGTGGGAGAGATCTTCGTTCACGCCCCTGTGTTCGAACATAACGGGTTTTGCGGAGCCCTGAATCCGACATTTGGCGTGCCAGGTAGGGGGCGTGTCAAAATCTCGCCTCTCCGATGACCTCACCCCGGTCTCGTCCACCAACCCCGCGTCACCCAGCTCCAACAAACAGCGACCATGATGGCGGAGGCGCACCAGACTCGTGAGGAAGCTGTGGCGTCCGCGCTGCTCAGGCATCGCCCTTCGGCCGTGGGACTCGCCGCCACTCATCCTTGATCGGGGCCGACGGCATGATGAGCATCACCAACCCGCCGACATAGGACCGGCAACATCCTCCACCCACTCGACGCCAAGGCCGTGGGGCAACACGGGCCACCGAGCACGTGGCGGTAAGCTTGCGGGACCGGCGCGAAATGGCGAACATGAGGGCTGCAATACTAGTGGCAAGGGAACTGCTAAGGTGCCAGCTGCTCGACAGCGGCCATGACGCGCTACTCCTCAGGGTGGCCGAGCTCCTCGACACCGCCAGCACCGAAGCCGAGCCATTCTGCGTCCACATGACGACGTCGGGGACTGGGTGCCGCTCCAGCCACACCCGGTCACCCAGAAGGTTAAGACCCGCGGCGACCTACGAAGCCGACATGGGGTATGATCCGCTGAACCCTGCATATGACGCCTCCCATCTGCCTCAAAGCTCTTTGTATTCAGGAACCGCCCCCGTGGAGGAGCCACCAGAGAGCGACCCCAGGGCTACGACGAATGCCAGATGCAACCAGGCGCCGGCACAAGGGGGCTCAGGAGCGGAAGGTCAGGAGGCGGATCCCTCACTCATGCACCTCAATCCTTCACCATCATCGCTCATGGCCATGGAACGCAAATGAGACGCGCGCAGGTGCTTGCGGGGGCCGGCCCCGCGGCACCAGTCGTAGGCCTCGGGCCAACAATGTCTCTAGCCCGGGCCTCGGCAGGCCAGGAGCTCCTCTGGCTGCCACATCAAGACAGAAAGGGAAGGGAAGGCCCGGGTCAGGCCCTCGTCCCCCCACGCGTGACCCGTCGCACATGAGCCCGCCTCTGATCTCACCAGGGGCTCAGCGGCGGCGGGTACGATGCACGCGGAGAGAGGCCTTTTCCCCCCTCCGTTCAACCTCAAGACGCCGTGTAATGCCCAGGATGGGACTATACCTCCTACGTGTCGAGGCACGACTTAAAGGTATAAGCCCATCCTAGAATGATCTCAAGTTTGGTATCTTTGCACGACTCATGTAAAAGAGGGATTAAAATGCAAAAGGAGATAGTTGGCTTACACTCGCCACTTCACACAATACATTACATAAGCATAACATCATTCAAAACATCACAACCCGTCTACGGGCGAAGATCAAAAGAAAGATACCAAAACAACATAAAGCCATAGGTCCTAGATCGAATCCTAGTAGAAACCACTACTGATCGTCGAAACATCACAAGCAAACGGCCACAATCTTCATCGAGCTCCAAGTGAAGTACTTGAACCAGCTTCTGCATCAAACTCGGCTGAACCTGCATCTGGTGTGGTGAAGTAACTGTGAGCCACAGAGGACTCAGCAATCCCGTTCTCGGGTAACAAGACTATTTAAGCCTTGGGAGATGAAAGGCTGAAGAAAAGAACAAGAGGTGAAGGAACAATAAGAGTCTACAGTAGCAACTAGCACTAGCTTACGTAATATAGAGCGAGAAGAGAAGTGCCTCGGTTGAGAAATGATCACGAAGTGATCCTAGCTAAAAGCTCAACAAACATAACCCCTCCGTGTTCAACTCCCGAATCCCTATTCGGAAATTGACGGTCACGGAACACACGCTGGTAGTGTATTAGAAACATTGTGTCAAGTTATCTACAACCGGATATTAACAAGCTCCCATCTGCCACATAACCGCGGGCACGGCTTTCGAAAGTTCATGACCCTGCAGGGGTGTTCCAACTTGACCCATTACAAGCCCACGATCCGCGGAGTCGCAACTCCAAGGTGGGAAGACCCGAGTATTCTCGGAATCCCGTGCTCAAGTTAAACCGAACTAAGGTAAGGCTAATCCAGCAAATCCTCCCGGCGTGTCGACACCCTGATAGTAGTCGCGCGTATCTAAGTCTCAGGACACGACCGGATGGGTGATGCTACAAGACCAATTCCTCGAGTTTCCCCGTGGTGGTTCCCGCAGGACCCCCGTTTGGGACCAACAACATCAGCACTGGCCCCCCCTGCTATGTAGAATTAGGAATCCCCGAGGGAGCGACCCCCTATGCAAATTTAATTAATTAATTAAGTTGTTATTATGAGGCAAATAGTACCAAATGTTGGGACTTGCTGGAAAAGACTTAGCACTTAGCGGTTTATCAAGGGGGTCCCATACACCCCAACCGTGTTAGGAACGCATAATCAAGGAACATAACACCGGTTTATACGGTTCCTAACGACATGAGTGGAACAAAACACCAAGCAAAAGGCTTAGCCTTCCACCCTGGACAATATATAGATGATTTCATTTGTAAGCATATATATAGTGTGATATAACCCAACCAAACTTCAACATGAAGCAAGCATCTTCAATCTTCACCTGCAACTAGCAATGCTATAAGAAGGGCTGAGCGAAGCGTACTTAGCCAAGCAACGGTTTGCATAGGTAGGGTAGTTAGACAGGTTCATGGTTACAATAGGAGGCTGACAGGAAAACATGGGCATCGAGGCAATATACTAAAGAGCGATACTCTAGCAATAGGCAAAGATAGTAATGTTATCGGGGTTCGGTCATCTTGCCTGGGATTCCACAAGGGAGAAGAACAAGTCCATGAAGTAGACTGAGCAACACAGACGAGAGAATCCTCACAACTCCGGAACGAAACCGAAGCTAACAAGAGAAGCAAACCGGAAAGAAGCAAAACAACACGGTAAACACACAAGCATAAACATGGCATATGATTCACATCCAAGTATGATGCATGTCCGGTTTAAATATGCAAGGCATGGCAAGAGGTGAAGCAAAACAAACTACACTATTTAGGCATTTTAAGTGAGGCCGGAAAATAACAACAACATATCCGGAAAATCCCCATGAGCATGTTTAATAATTATAAAGCAACAACAATTAAACATTTTAGTGTTGTTAACATGATGCGGATGACATGATCAAGTTTATGCAATTTTTATTAAAAGGTTAACAAGAAGAGATATGAAGCATCGTCACCGTGGTGGATGGAAAGGGTGCCACGGCAACGATCCGAAATGGCGCAAAGGCAACAACTCGGTTCCGGTAACTCGTTGAGAGTCCGGTGCAAAAGGAAAGATGGCGTGAGCGAGTCAAACGAGATGAAAGGTGGGGCGATCCCGTCACCGGGTTCCCACAAGTCGGCGACGAGGCAACCGAGGAACATGACAAACGGACGAAACGGCACGGTGCACACAAGGGAAGCATTTCATACAACACAACAAGCATCCACGGTTCATCGTCTCGGGGTTATACCTTCGAAACACTCGTTTCGGGACGGTTCGAGATCGTAGAGGAAGGAGTCGTTCACGTGTCCGAAGAGGAAGTAGTGGTTCACGTCTCCGAAGAGGAAGTAGTCGTTCCGATATCGTGTCGTGGTACTTGCGGCGTCGGACATCTTCGGGGCGACGGTAGTGGTACACGTTCCGTAGGGGTACTTGTCGCATCGCCATGTAGTTGTTCACGTTCATCGGAGAGGTACTCGCCGCATCGTCTTGTGTCATCGAGTAGGCGTTCCCGTTCGTAGATGTACTTGCGGTCTCGGCGACGGTAGGGGTACTTGGTGTTTCCGGGCGTCGATAGTCGTACACGGGGGTCGTCGAGCGTAGTGGTACTCATTTCCGTAGATGTTCGGGTGCAAACGTAGAGGTACTTGTGGTCTTCCGGTCAACAAGAACATGAGGCCAGGGTGTCGAATCTGCGGTCTCCTGTAGGCAAAATAAAGGCAACAAAAAAAAAGGCGGCAGCAGCAGGGTTCGGAGCGCTCGAAGAGGGGCGCGGTGCTGCTGTCTTGAGATGGAGAGGAGGCGCGTGAGGGCGAGGCAGAGCTCCATGGTGCAGCGGCGGCCGGCAGGATGGAAGGCGCCATGGCAGGCGCTCGGGCCCTGGGCGATGCGGCGGAGGACCCGATGGCAGAGAGGCCGGGGCGGTCGGGGCCTTGGAGGGGCGCTGGACGCCAGACGGAGGGAGAGGGTCGGCTGTGGTGCTGAAGGCGCACGGAGGCGGGGCCTCGACCTCGGCGCTGCGGGGCTCGGCCAGGGGGCTCTGGCCTGCTGGAAACGGAGGGAGGTGCGGCGAGAGGAGGGCCAAGGCGCGCGGCGGAGGGACGTAGCAGACCGCGGCAGGGGCCTGGGCAGAGGCCATGGCGGGGACGGCGGCACAGCCGGAGGGAGCCGTTTGGGGGCTAGGCGCGACCGGAGGTCGCTCGGGCGCCTGAAGGAGGCGAGGCCGCAGAGGGCTGGAGATGGAGGGCGCCGGCTACGGCCCTGGGGCTCCATGGTCGGAGGGTGCAGCGGGAAGGAGGCGACCATGGCGCTGGGAAGGGAAGATGGCGAGGGGAGAGCGAGGGGACGAGGGAGAGGGAATCGGGATCGGGGGATGCAGAGGGGATCGAGAGGGTGGCAGCGGACGTAGGAAAAGAAGAGGGAGCGATGGCTCGCAGGCTAGGGTTGGGGAGCGCTAGGAGCGGGCTGGGCCTATGGGCCAGAAAGGAGGCGGTTGGGCCGGCTGGAGGTTGAGAGGAGGAGAAGACGGGCCAGGAGGCCTGGAGGCTGAGCCCTCTTCCTTTTTATTTCTTTAACAGAAATAATTAGAGAGAGAGCAAAAAAAAAAAAGAGGCAAAGAACAAGAATAAAATGATGGGCATTTTTGTAAGGCTTTATGGAATAATGCAAACTAAAAATAAATAGCTTGCCTCAAGGAGTTTGAAAAGAGTCTAGATAATTGGAGGAGCCTTGATAATTGGGAAAAGAAATACATGGAAGGTTTTAAAGGTGAAACTTGAATAAAGAGGCATGGGGAATAAATGCAAGTGTGTTGGGTTATTCCGAAGCAAATGGGATATTATTATATAGCTCCCTAAATATTGAGAGTCTTTTTTATGTTATAAAGAGAAGTCACCTTCCCTCGATTTAAATGGACCGAAGGTCCACACAATTTATTTAGGTTGAGATGCAAAATAAAATATGACATGAATGCATGATGGCATGATGCAATGCAAAAATAAATAACACAGGCACAAAAGAAACACACGGGCAACCCGAAACATCTAGAATCTTCTGGAATCTTCTGGGACGTCGGTCTCGGGCGTCACAACTCTCCCACACTAACAGAGGATCTCGACCCGAGATCCTAGAGATATCACCGGGTAAAAACGGAAGAGGAAGAGGTAAAACAAAGTTACTTCTTCGACAAACGAGTGAAACCAAAGAACCTTGAGAGGTTGAGCAAAATGAAAGAAGAATACAACAGAGATTAACGATGTTAAGAGCACTCCGGTAAGAAGCGGAACAAGGAACATCACGAGAACCTTGTAGGTTGAACGACGTGAAACAAGAGCTTACGAACGAAAAGAATATGAAACCGCAATGGTATAGCCAAGGAATAAGAATGACAGAATTTGGGCAGCACTCCATCTGAAAATGGAAGGAATTAACAAGAACTAGAGAAGATGGAGTGATACTTGACGAAATCAACAACACATTGCCTCCGAGACACTTAAAAGAATAGCACAAGGTTAAGAAGGATCTAGACAGCACTCCGGTTGAAAAGAGAGGCAAAACTAGATAAGATGACGGAACTTGAATGAAGAATACACACTCCGGTTAAATAGACAAGCAAGGGAGAATATGATCTTGATGAAACAAGATGATGGTTTGGAGAGAGCAACATCACAAAGCCTCCGGAGTGAAAGAATAGCATAAAGATCGATGAAAGAAATGAATGGTGAAGAAAAATGACAACTTCTCCCACAAATGAATTAGGAAGTCCTCCTTACGGAGAAGGGTTGAAGAGAGTTGATTGAAAAAAATCAACAACGAAACGAGTAAGCTTCATGTGGGCTTATGGAAAACATCTCAAAATTAGGAGGTGACAACCAGCCACTAATGGAAAACAATTGATTGGATTGAGATCAACAAGGAGATGAAAAATCTTATTTCACCGGAAAGGATAAATGAAGAACTTGGGTCATTTGTAAGCACCATAATTAGCAACAATCCTTAGGAAGGCTTTTTGGTGAAATACAACCCAAGATAACTCCAACGAATAAATTGAAGGGTTGAAAAGATCTCCTGAACAAAGAAAATGATGGGTTTAAATATCCCATTCCTGACAACTTGTGAATCATGAAACATGAAGGGAAAATTGTCAAAATGACATAACACCATCTCAAAAGATAAGGGAGAAAGAATTGCACTTGGAAAGCATGATGAAGAATGCTTGAGCTCCGACAAGAATCTAGATGAAGACTTCGAGGATGAATTAAATGATGAAGAACCACCATGAGAACTCCGGTAATGAAAGCAAGAGAAGTGAAAGATGGAAAGAATAAGATTCAAGGCCTGCGATGAATTAGATGGAGCTTTGAAATGATATAATTGAAATAACATGGAGCTCCGGAAAACAAGATGAACAATTAGAACCGAGAATATGATATGATGAACAAGCTCCAGACAAAAGAATTAAATCACCTTGAAGGAATAAGAATAAGAATTATGTCCTGCATCTCCTTCACCAATTTAAATTGATGACAACCAAAGGATTTGGCATACTACTTATTCTTGTTGCAAAGAATTAAAGAGAGATCTAGCACAACCTTGGATAAATCTTCAACAAAGCACCGGTAGAATTATGAAAAGAACGAGTGAATTAATACGATAACAACGGAAGAGTAATCTAGAATGAACCACCGTAGAATTAGGAGACGAACGAAGAGACATCAATGAAGAATATTTGGAGGACGAAGTTGAAAACTGAGAACGAAGAAATATTCTGAATTGATGGCCTTCGGAGGATCACAATAGGAAGAATTCATGAAATGCTTCGGATGGCATAAAAGAATTCCTCACAAACGGAACAATAATGAGGATGGCATGAAGCTAGAACCACGAATCTTGAGAACGGGCCAAGATTTAAGAGAAACACTTCTCCGGTCTCCAAATGTTGAGAGTGAAGACGAGAAATGTCATGAAGAATTGTTGAGCACTCCGGAATGAAGAATTAAAAAGGTTGAACCAATGATGAAAAAGAATTTGAAAGTAAACTTGGAGAAGGCATATGACTGATGGAAATCATTCTTACGTCACACTTTGAAAAGAATTTGAGTATAACTCCAGAAAAATAGAAAAGTCAGGTAAGATCCTGGGAAAGACCTGTGGGTTATGGGCCCACTAAAGAAATCACCGTTGAAAAGATTGCTTAAGAGATATAGCACTGGTTGAATTAAACGGCTTGGATGAGATATCAATCTCAAAATAGTTTGAACGGATTAAGAATGGAATTATGAATCTTGAGCACTCCGGATATGAATAGCAAGAGGAGAATGATTAATTGGTGCACCGGAATAAGAAAGCATTGTGAAAAGAGGAAAAAAAGGATAAGATCAACAACGAAATCTTGAATTGCATCCACCGGCAGAATTGAGAACAAAAGAATGATTAACTTGAAGCTCTTGAGCATCTTCCTGAGAATCACCGGATAAGAACATTGAAGGAAAAGAATGAAGAAATATCACATGAATAAAATGGATACTTCATCTGAGAATTTTTGGCTCCAAGACGAAGAAGGGTGGGAGGGTGGGGAAAACAAAGACAACTTTGCATGAATGAAACAGACAAATCGTCAGATTTCTCAACGACGTCCGTAAGGAATAACTGAAAAGAAGGCACACCGGTTGAAAAGGATTAACATGAAGATCTTGATGATCAAGAAGAATTAGCACTCCCATAGAAATATGAGAACACCGATTAGGAAAGGTATGGAATCAACATTTGACATCGAAGCAACTCCAATACCAGAATCAAATGAAACAAAGGATAGAATGTTGCAGAAGAATCTTCACAATATCATCCGAACAGAGAATTGAACGAATGAATTCCGTAGGTACATCAACTAGACGAGAAGCCACTTGGAGAACAAAAGTAAATAAAAGGAACAAGGATCAGATAGAACAAATACAAGATAGAAGCTTCGTTCCGACATATTCGTGCTGAAAGCTCATGGAACGTGTTACGAAAGGGTTTTGCAATCCTCTGATCAGCATAGCCAAGGATCCTTTAAGATGCAACTCCCGATCAGAACAAGTCCATAAACCAATTCACTCAATGTAGAACCCCGAACTTCATATCGTGCATCCGTTGAAAGAATGCCTAGAACTACTAGATGAACCCACCTATAGATTTCCGAAAGTTACCAGTTATGCAATCAGGTGTTGGGGATACACGGGAAGCACCGCGCAATCAACTCTAAACCTACATCCAGGTGTATCCATCCTTCAACACATAACCAGTCTTTCTCGGAAACTGTTTACCTCGGACCTTCGAAACGCATCCACTATACAACCTATGGCAATACTCCCGAACTACCTCCCCAGTACTGGGTGATGTCGGGGTTATCTTGCCACTAACCGCATAGGAGAGTTTTCGATGTCGGCCGTCTTAAGTATTCTAGTACTGCCGCTATGGATTTTTGACGACAACACCTCGGAGCTCTACTCCCCGGGACACTGCCATAACCCCTAATGACAGGAGGCATCGAGAACAATGTTCTCGTCACAAAGACATCGAAACAATCCAAACAATACTCGCGAGATCCTAAAAAAAAATTGGTGCATTTTTGAGAGTAGAAGAGGTAAGAGTAATCGTCAGGAGTCCTCACCAGAATGAAAAGAGATGAGGAGCAAACAGAAATCCTACTCTCCGATATAAATATAGGACTCAAAAATATTTTCAGTGTGTGCCTAGACTCGACCGTCAACGATTCGATCAATCAGTGGGGCTTCTAGGTCAGAGAAGGCTCTGAATACCAACTTGTAATGCCCAGGATGGGATTATACCTCCTACGTGTCGAGGCACGACTTAAAGGTATAAGCCCATCCTAGAATGATCTCAAGTTTGGTATCTTTGCACGACTCATGTAAAAGAGGGATTAAAATGCAAAAGGAAATAGTTGGCTTACACTCGCCACTTCACACAATACATTACATAAGCATAACATCATTCAAAACATCACAACCCGTCTACGGGCGAAGATCAAAAGAAAAATACCAAAACAACATAAAGCCACAGGTCCTAGATCGAATCCTAGTAGAAACCACTACTGATCGTCGAAACATCACAAGCAAACGGCCACAATCTTCATCGAGCTCCAAGTGAAGTACTTGAACCAGCTTCTGCATCAAACTCGGCTGAACCTGCATCTGGTGTGGTGAAGTAACTGTGAGCCACAGAGGACTCAGCAATCCCGTTCCCGGGTAACAAGACTATTTAAGCCTTGGGAGAGGAAAGGCTGAAGAAAAGAACAAGAGGTGAAGGAACAACAAGAGTCTGCAGCAGCAACTAGCACTAGCTTACGTAATAGAGAGCGAGAAGAGAAGTGCCTCGGTCGAGAAATGATCACGAAGTGATCCTAGCTAAAAGCTCAACAAACATAACCCCTCCGTGTCCAACTCCCGAATCCCTATACGGAAATTGACGGTCACGGAACACACGCTGGTAGTGTATTAGAAACATTGTGTCAAGTTATCTACAACCGGATATTAACAAGCTCCCATCTGCCACATAACCGCGGGCACGGCTTTCGAAAGTTCATAACCCTGCAGGGGTGTTCCAACTTGACCCATTACAAGCCCACGATCCGCGGAGTCGCAACTCCAAGGTGGGAAGACCCGAATATTCTCGGAATCCCGTGCTCAAGTTAAACCGAACTAAGGTAAGGCTAATCCAGCAAATCCTCTCGGCGTGTCGACACCCTGATAGTAGCCGCGCGTATCTAAGTCTCAGGACACGACCGGATGGGTGATGCTACAGGACCCAATCCTCGAGTTTCCCCGTGGTGGTTCCCGCAGGACCCCCGTTTGGGACCAACACCATCAGCACTGGCCCCCCCTGCTATGTAGAATTAGGAATCCCCGAGGGAGCAACCCCCTATGCAAATTTAATTAATTAATTAAGTTGTTATTATGAGGCAAATAGTACCAAATGTTGGGACTTGCTGGAAAAGACTTAGCACTTAGCGGTTTATCAAGGGGGTCCCATACACCCCAACCGTGTTAGGAACGCATAATCAAGGAACATAACACCGGTTTATACGGTTCCTAACGGCATGAGTGGAACAAAACACCAAGCAAAAGGCTTAGCCTTCCACCCTGGCCAATATATAGATGATTTCATTTTTAAGCATATATATAGTGTGATATAACCCAACCAAACTTCAACATGAAGCAAGCATCTTCAATCTTCACCTGCAACTAGCAATGCTATAAGAAGGGTTGAGCGAAGCGTACTTAGCCAAGCAACGGTTTGCATAGGTAGGGTAGTTAGACAGGTTCATGTTTACAATAGGAGGCTGACAGGAAAACATGGGCATCGAGGCAATATACTAAAGAGCGATACTCTAGCAATAGGCAAAGATAGTAATGTTATCGGGGTTCGGTCATCTTGCCTGGGATTCCACAAGGGAGAAGAACAAGTCCATGAAGTAGACGGAGCAACACAGACGAGAGAATCCTCACAACTCTGGAACGAAACCGAAGCTAACAAGAGAAGCAAACCGGAAAGAAGCAAAACAACACGGTAAACACACAAGCATAAACATGGCATATGATGCACATCCAAGTATGATGCATGTCCGGTTTAAATATGCAAGGCATTGCAAGAGGTGAAGCAAAACAAACTACACTATTTAGGCATTTTAAGTGAGGCCGGAAAATAACAACAACATATCCGGAAAATCCCCATGAGCATGTTTAATAATTATAAAGCAACAACAATTAAACATTTTAGTGTTGTTAACATGATGCGGATGACATGATCAAGTTTATGCAATTTTTATTAAAAGGTTAACAAGAAGAGATATGAAGCATCGTCACCGTGGTGGATGGAAAGGGTGTCACGGCAACGATCCGAAATGGCGCAAAGGCAACAACTCGGTTCCGGTAACTCGTTGAGAGTCCGGTGCAAAAGGAAAGATGGCATGAGCGAGTCAAACGAGATGAAAGGTGGGGCGATCCCGTCACCGGGTTCCCACGAGTCGGCGACGAGGCAACCGAGGAACATGACAAACGGACGAAACGGCACGGTGCACACAAGGGAAGCATTTCATACAACACAACAAGCATCCACGGTTCATCGTCTCGGGGTTATACCTTCGAAACACTCGTTTCGGGACGGTTCGAGATCGTAGAGGAAGGAGTCATTCACGTGTCCGAAGAGGAAGTAGTGGTTCACGTCTCCGAAGAGGAAGTAGTCGTTCCGATATCGTGTCGTGGTACTTGCGGCGTCGGACATCTTCGGGGCGACGGTAGTGGTACACGTTCCGTAGGGGTACTTGTCGCATCGCCATGTAGTTGTTCACGTTCATCGGAGAGGTACTCGCCGCGTCGTCTTGTGTCGTCGAGTAGGCGTTCCTGTTCGTAGATGTACTTGCGGTCTCGGCGACGGTAGGGGTACTTGGTGTTTCCGGGCATCGGTAGTCGTACACGGGGGTCGTCGAGCGTAGTGGTACTCATTTCCGTAGATGTTCGGGTGCAAACGTAGAGGTACTTGTGGTCTTCCGGTCAACAAGAACATGAGGCCAGGGTGTCGAATCTGCGGTCTCCTGTAGGCAAAACAAAGGCAACAAAAAAAAGGTGGCAGCAGCAGGGTTCGGAGCGCTCGAAGAGGGGCGCGGTGCTGCTGTCTTGAGATGGAGAGGAGGCGCGTGAGGGCGAGGCAGAGCTCCATGGCGCAGCGGTGGCCGGCAGGATGGAAGGCGCCATTGCAGGCGCTCGGGGCCTGGGCGATGCGGCGGAGGACCCGATGGCAGAGAGGCCGGGGCGGTCAGGGCCTTGGAGGGGCGCTGGACGCCAGACGGAGGGAGAGTGTCGGCTGTGGTGCTGAAGGCGCACGGAGGCGGGGCCTCGACCTCGGCGCTGCAGGGCTCGGCCAGGGGGCTCTGGCCTGCTGGAAACGGAGGGAGGTGCGGCGAGAGGAGGGCCAAGGCGCGCGGCGGAGGGAGGTAGCAGACCGCGGCAGGGGCCTGGGCAGAGGCCATGGCGGGGACGGCGGCACGGCCGGAGGGAGCCGTTTGGGGGTGAGGCGCAACCGGAGGTCGCTCCGGCGCCTGAAGGAGGCGAGGCCGCAGAGGGCTGGAGATGGAGGGCACCGGCTGCGGCCCTGGGGCTCCATGGTCGGAGGGTGCAGCGGGAAGGAGGCGACCATGGCGCTGGGAAGGGGAGATGGCGAGGGGAGAGCGAGGGGATGAGGGAGAGGGCATCGGGATCGGGGGATGCAGAGGGGATCGAGAGGGTGGCGGCGGACGTAGGAAAAGAAGAGGGAGCGATGGCTCGCAGGCTAGGGTTGGGGAGCGCTAGGAGCGGGCTGGGCCTATGGGCCAGAAAGGAGGCGGTTGGGCCGGCTGGAGGTTGAGAGGAGGAGAAGACGGGCCAGGACGCCTGGAGGCTGAGCCCTCTTCCTTTTTATTTCTTTAACAGAAATAATTAGAGAGAGAGCAAAAAAAAAAGAAAAGAGGCAAAGAACAAGAATAAAATGACGGGCATTTTTGTAAGGCTTTATGGAATAATTCCAACCCCACAAAAATAGTTCCAACAAAAAGGGAAGTGCAAACTAAAAATAAATAGCTTGCCTCAAGGAGTTTGAAAAGAGTCTAGATAATTGGAGGAGCCTTGATAATTGGGAAAAGAAATACATGGAAGGTTTTAAAGGTGAAACTTGAATAAAGAGGCATGGGGAATAAATGCAAGTGTGTTGGGTTATTCCGAAGCAAATGGGATATTATTATATAGCTCCCTAAATATTGAGAGGCTTTTTTATGTTATAAAGAGAAGTCACCTTCCCTCGATTTAAATGGACCGAAGGTCCACACAATTTATTTAGGTTGAGATGCAAAATAAAATATGACATGAATGCATGATGGCATGATGCAATGCAAAAATAAATAACACAGGCACAAAAGAAACACACGGGCAACCCGGAACATCTAGAATCTTCTGGAATCTTCTGGGACGTCGGTCTCGGGCGTCACAACTCTCCCACACTAACAGAGGATCTCGACCCGAGATCCTAGAGATATCACCGGGTAAAAATGGAAGAGGAAGAGGTAAAACAAAGTTACTTCTTTGACAAACGAGTGAAACCAAAGAACCTTGAGAGGTTGAGCAAAATGAAAGAAGAATACAACAGAGATTAACGATGTTAAGAGCACTCCGGTAAGAAGCGGAACAAGGAACATCACGAGAACCTTGTAGACTGAACGACGTGAAACAAGAGCTTACGAACGAAAAGAATATGAAACCGCAATGGTATAGCCAAGGAATAAGAATGACAGAATTTGGGCAGCACTCCATCTGAAAATGGAAGGAATTAACAAGAACTAGAGAAGATGGAGTGATACTTGACGAAATCAACAACACATTGCCTCCGAGACACTTAAAAGAATAGCACAAGGTTAAGAAGGATTTAGACAGCACTCCGGTTGAAAAGAGAGGCAAAACTAGATAAGATGAGGGAACTTGAATGAAGAATACACACTTCGGTTAAATAGACAAGCAAGGGAGAATATGATCTTGATGAAACAAGATGATGGTTTGGAGAGAGCAACATCACAAAGCCTCCGGAGTGAAAGAATAGCATAAAGATCGATGAAAGAAATGAATGGTGAAGAAAAATGACAACTTCTCCCACAAATGAATTAGGAAGTCCTCCTTACGGAGAAGGGTTGAAGAGAGTTGATTGAAAAAAATCAACAACGAAACGAATAAGCTTCATGTGGGCTTATGGAAAACATCTCAAAATTAAGAGGTGACAACCAGCCACTAATGGAAAACAATTGATTGGATTGAGATCAACAAGGAGATGAAAAATCTTATTTCACCGGAAAGGATAAATGAAGAACTTGGGTCATTTATAAGCACCATAATTAGCAACAATCCTTAGGAAGGCTTTTTGGTGAAATACAACCCAAGATAACTCCAACGAATAAATTGAAGGGTTGAAAAGATCTCCTGAACAAAGAAAATGATGGGTTTAAATATCCCATTCCTGACAACTTGTGAATCATGAAACATGAAGGGAAAATTGTCAAAATGACATAACACCATCTCAAAAGATAAGGGAGAAAGAATTGCACTTGGAAAGCATGATGAAGAATGCTTGAGCCGGGGTAGGGCCGGGTCCTCCTCGCAGCTCAGGACGTTGCGTCTCTGAGCAACATTAACCCTCAGGGGCGATGCGTGCTCGGAGATCGCGTAAGCAGCACGCCTGGTGCTCGGAGGGGGGCCAATGGCCAACGTCCCATCCCCCCATCATGCGCAGTGTCCCATTTCATGAATGCCGCCTTCGGGTGAGTTCATGAGGGAGCGGACTAGTGTGGGGCGGGGCCCTCAAAGCGAAGGGGCGGGCACGTCAGAAGATCTCCGCTCGTGACACTCTCACGTAATAATGAGTGGGGTTGTACACGCCCCGGAGTGTAAGGCCCCAAATGTAACACTTTCCAATTATGGCAATATATGAAACTTTGACTTCGTCAATTCCGTTCTGGGCTCTTCTTTCCTTTCGGGTTTCTTTGTTTTGTCGTGTGCGTGTGTGCATTTCATCCATGTCATGTTGTCATGTGCATTGCATTGCATTCGTGTTGTCACTTGCACCCGGTCCCACTCGTCTCTTCCCGTTGTCCGTTACGAGTTCTGACGCTCACATACGTGCCCGTGGCATCCCCGAGTTCTCCTTTTGTGTGTGGCCGTGTAACGTTTCCGGATTGAGGTGAGCTTGTCGTGCGTTGTTGTTTTGGTACGTGGGGCCGCCTGTCAAGTTTCATCGCGTTTGGAGTTCGTTTGGTACTCCAACGATTAACCTAGTGGGCTAAAAGTACCCCTTCCTTTTGGCCCATGACCCCCTCCACAACAGCCCACAAACCCAGCACAACCACTCCCATCCTCTCAGTCGTCGGATTGTGATCGCTTGGCCGAAAACCGCTGCTCATTTGGAGTCTCCTAGCTCCCTATGCCTATAAAAACATCCCCCACGTCCATTTTTTCGAGCAAACCCTAGTATCCTCCCTCCTCGCGCCGCCGGACACGTCTGGAACGGACCGGACACGTCCGCCCGGACGCGTCAGACGAATCGCACCACGCCATGTGTCCTCTCCGCCGCCGCCTCCCACCAGCGCCGCCGCGGGCCCGCGAGCCCGAGGCCGGCCCGCGCGCCCTCCGCTGCCTCGCGCTAGCAGCGCTCCGCGCGCCGACCGCCGCCGGCAAGTGCCGCCCCACCATGGACCTCCCCTCCGCCAAGCCTTCCGGCGCGCCTCCGCCGTCCTGCCAGCTGACGCCCAACCGCTGCCGCCTCCTCTGCACGTAGGCCACCTCACGGGATCCGCCGTCGACCGGCCAGATTCGCCGGGCCCCGGCTGGATCCGTCCTCCCCGCCGCCGCCGCGTACCTCCGACGGTCCTCTCCTCGCCGACGCCCCGAGCTGCGTTGTCGCTGCCGTCTTCGCCTCGCTCGGGGATGAGTAGGAGCTCGAGCGGCCCTGCTCCTGGGCCACCCTGGCCGCCGGCCCAACCTCTCCTTCCGACCGGGCCGAGCCCGTGGTGAGCACCGCACTATCCCCTGCCTGGTCACGCTTTAGTTATTTGATGCCGTTGTGTTTTTTCCCTAAGTAAATTTTCTGCTAAGTCTTTTCTTTCATAAAAATGTTGCATGTTTGCATGGCTGTAACTCTTTGTGTGCTTGTCCAAATGATGCATATAATATGTCAAAATGATCGTGGTGATGTGCTCTACATTTTGTTCCATTGTGGTATGCTTGTTTGAGATCATCTTGATGACCTAATCTTCGTGACAAGAGTGCTACTTGTTATAAATTGATGTTACTTGTTAATTTGATGCCATGTTTGAGATATGATAACTTGGTGCATGTTTATCCAAATGGAGCAAATGATATGTCAAAATGTTCTTTATGGAGTGCTCTACATGATGGTTGCTGTAGCATTCATGTTAGGTGTCATATTGCTATGTTAATCTCTGTTGCAAAAGTGCATGTGGCTGTTAAGTGCTGAAACTTGTTATGAGATACTATTTTGACATGCTCTTTGCTATTGATGTGTTTGTCCCCATGTCACATGTCAATATGTTTTAGAAGCACCATCTTATGGTATTTGCTATGGTGCAAACCACTTTCCATGATATGCCTTGAGGTGACTTAAACAAGCTTGTAAACATGCCATGCCAACATAACTGTTTTATACTTAGTGAAAAAACTGCTAAGTCTGGAATCTGTGTTAACCTGATGCTATGTTTGCATGATGCCTCACTCAAATCCATGCTTGTTTTGGAGTGACCAATGATCATTCCTTGTTTTACATGTTTTTGTATATCCATTCATTTCCTTACTTGCACATATGGCTTGCTATAACTTATTTATTTCTTGCTGTCAAGTTGCTATAAATTATATCTGTGAGGTTTTTAACAGCATGATCAATTTGGTGTAGCTTGTTGCTATTGATCCATGCCTCCTATGGAGTTTCTCCAATGTAGTTGTTTGCTGTAGAACATGTCTACTTCATGTCCATGCTTCTTGCCATCATGTTTGGGTGCTGTAGCGTATATATCTCTTGCTCCAAAGTTGCTATGTGGTTGTTAACTTCAGCTTTGCATTGTATCTTGTTTCGTGTGTATGTGTTGAACCGTTGCTCTGTTTTGAGCAAGCCCTATATGAAACTTGTGTGATTTTCCATGTAGAATCATAATATCATGTTGTTTACATGTTTCGAGTGTGTTTGCTTGATGTTTGGGTGCATCTTGCAACGTTGCCTTGCTTGTCTTGTTTTGCTCATATCTTCTAGACCGTAGCTCCGAATTAAACAAACTTCATATGAAACTTGACTAGAATTTCGTGCAGATCATCATGGTGCATATTAACTTGCGGTTTAACAACTTTAACTTAAGGTTTGTTCAGATCGGGACCATTTTTTAAAATATGGATATGAGGACTTGCTATATGTTTATTCCGGCCTCATTTAAACTTGTTGTTTTGTGTTGTTTTTGTGTGCTTCATCCCTTGCCATGCATAAACATCATCATACTTGCATCATGTTGATTGTGCATTGCACCTTGTTTGATGTTTTGCCATGTTGTATTCTTGTGTTGAGTAGAGCCGGGAGCCGAGACCGAGAACGAGGTTCCTACCGAGGTTGAGTACGAGGAGCCGTCTTACGATCCCATCGATGACTCGACAGGCAAGATGACCTGACCCAGATATCATTACTATCTTTGCCTATTGCTAGATGTCTCGCTCTGTAGCTTATTGCCTCGATGCCCATGTTTGTTTGCCAGCCTCCTATTGTAGCCATGAATCTCTCTAACCACCCAACCTAGCAAACCTTTGTTTGGCTACGTAAGCTTCGCTCAGCCCCTTCTTATAGCATTGCTAGTTGCAGGAGAAGATTTGAAGATTCTTGCTTCATGTTGACGTTATTGTTGGGATATCACACTATATAATATGTCATCTAAATCATCTATATATTAGTAATGGGTGGAAGGCTAAGCGTCTTGCTTGGTGTTTTGTTCCACTCATGCCTCCCTAGGAACCGTTAAAACCGGTGTTATGTTCCTTGATTATGCGTCCCTAACACGGTTGGGGTTTATGGGCCCCCCTCGATAACCCGCTTAGCGCTAAAGCTTTTCCAGCAAGTCCCAACATTGGTTCTACATTTTCCGAACAACTAAAACTTGCATATTGAGTTATAAACCCTTTTTCTTAATTAACAACCCGGGCCAGTGGTCCAGATGAGTGTTGGTCCAAACTGGGCAGGCTGCGGGGCCACCTCGAGGAAACTCAAGGGCTGGTAAAAACCCGTAGGATGTCCCATCTGGTCGTGGCCTAAGATGAGATACGCACGGCTACTATCAAGGGGTCGGCACGCCGGGAGGATTTGCTGGATTAGTTTTACCTTAGTCGGAATATCTTGAGCACCGGATTCCGAGAATACTCGGGTCTTCCCACGTTGGAGTTACGACTCCGCAGATCGTGAGCTTATGATGGGCTAAGTTGGGACACCCCTGGAGGGTTTGATCTTTCGAAAGCCGTGCCCGCGGTTATGTGGCATATGGGAATTTGTTAATATCCGGTTGTAGAAAACTTGACACCATGTTCAGAATACACTACCAGCGTGAGTAACCGTAATGGTCATTTTCTGAAGGGGTTCGGGAAGTGAACACGGTGGGGTTATGTTTGATGTGCTTTTATAGGATCATTCGTGATCACTTTTACGCTCGTGGCACTTATCTTCTCGCTCTAAAACACGTAAGCTAGTGCTAGTGCAGCTGCAACCTTTGTTCTTCAGCCTTGTCCCACATCCAAGGCTTAAATAGTTTTGCTACCCGGGAACGGGATTGCTGAGTCCTCCGTGGTTCACAGATTCTACACCACACAGATGCAGGTACTATGGTGAACTACACAGGTGATGGCACAGAGCTGTACTGGGAGTTCGATGAAGAACGTGGGCGATACTATGTGTCTTATCCATAGGATCAGTAGTGGCTTCTACTAGGGGCGATCGGACCTTGTGGCTTTATTTATTTGGTACCTTTCATTTGGATCTTCGTTCGTAGTCGGACTGTGATGTTATTTGGATGATGATTGCTTATGTAATGTTTTGTGTGACGTGGCGAGTGTAAGCCAACTACTCTTTTGCAATTTCATCCCTATTTTACATGAGTCGTGCAAAGATACCTTACTTGAGATCATTCTACTATGAGCTTATATCTTTAAGTCGTGCCTCGACACATAGAGGTATAATCTCATACTGCGCATTACAAGTTGGTAATCAGAGCCTTCTCCGACCTAGAAGCCCGCACTGATTGATCGAATTGGTGACGGTTGAGTCTAGGCACACACTTGAAAATGTTCTGAGTCCTATATATATATCGGAGAGTAGGATTTCTTTTGCTCCTCATCCCTTTTCACTCTGGTGAGGACTCCTGACGATTGCTTATCTCTTCTACTCTATAAAAAACTCACTAATTGTTTTTAGGATCACGCGAGTATTGTTTGGATTGTTCTGATGTCTTTGTGACGAGAACATTGTTCTCGATGGCTCCTGTCATTTAGGGGTTGTGGGAGTGTCTCGGGGAGTTGAGCTCCGAGGTGTTCTCGTCACAAATATATCGCAACAGTTCTGGAATACATAAGACGGCCGACATCGAAAACTCTCCTATGCTATTAGTGGCAAGATAACCCCGACATCACCCAGTACTGGGGAGGTAGTTCGGGAGTATTGCCATAGCTTGTATAGCAGATGCGTTTCGATGGTCCAAGGTAAACGGTTTCCGGAAATAACTGGTTATGTGTTGAAGGATGGATACAGCTGG
Source organism: Secale cereale (assembly GCA_902687465.1). Classification (NCBI taxonomy): domain Eukaryota; kingdom Viridiplantae; phylum Streptophyta; class Magnoliopsida; order Poales; family Poaceae; genus Secale; species Secale cereale. Next base: position 205,554,502 of record LR738713.1, on the reverse strand, counting down.
ATGTAGGACTAGAGTTGAGTGCGCGATGCTTCCCCTGTATCCCCAACACCCGATTGCATAACTGGAAACTTTCGGAAATTAATAGGTGGGTTCATCTAGTAGCTCGTAGGCATTCTTCCAACGAATGCATGATATGGAGTTCGGGGTTCTACATTGAGTGAAGTAGTTTTATGGGCGTTTGTTCCGATCGGGAGTTGCATCTTAAAGGATCATTGGCTATGCTGATCCGGGGATTGCGAAACCCTTTTGTAACACATTCCATAAGCTTTCAACACGAATATATCGAACGAAGCTTCTATCTTGTATTTGTTCTATCTGCTCCTTGTTGTTTTTATTTACCTTTTGTTCTCCCAAGTGGCTTCTCAAGAAGCTTGTTGTACCATTAAACGGTGGATTACATTCGTTCATTTTGTTCGAATGTTCTTGTGAAGACTTATGTTGCAATTCTAGATGTTGATTCAGCTTATATATTTTCTCAATCAATGGCTAATAGTTGTCATCTCATTCAGGATGGCTCCTAAAAGGGTTCCCAATGCTAACCCAGAGGGTGAAGAAGTTCCTGATCGTCCTCCTTCCCCTCCTCCTCCGTCTGAGACCTGGAGAGCAATTATTCAAGCGACGAACCAGAACACCCAGATGCTTATGCAAATGATGCAGAATTTTCAAGCCAACCAAGCAAATCAAGGTGGTCATGGGAACCAAGGCCAAGGCAACTTGTTCAACCAACCTCACTTTGCTACTCTCAACCAATTCCCGGCGAACCAACCGAAGGCATTCAATTACTGTGTGGATCCGCTAGATGCTGAAGACTGGATTACAGACATCAAGAAGCACTTTGAATGCAGGAACGTGAGACGTGAGGATTATGACAAGTTTGCCGCCTTCCAACTCAAGGACCAAGCCACTGATTGGTGGCAGCAGTACAAAGATTCCAGAGAGGGACGTGAAATCTCGTGGACTGAATTCTGCAAGGATTATCGCTCTCACCACATTCCAACTAGTGTCATCGAAGGTATGCGTGAGAAATTCCGCAACCTGAAGCAAGGCACCATGTACGTTTATCAATACAATGTAAAGTTCGAGAACCTTGCCAGCTATGCCAAGCAAGATATCCCAGATTCCAAGAGCAAGATTTATCAGTTCCGTGGTGGTCTGAAGGATGAACTCCAACTAGCTCTCACCTTGTTTGAGCCGGATGAATTTGATCAATTCTATAACATGGCACTTAAGCAAGAGGCAGCCCCGCTCAAGGTTGAAGCTTCCAAAAAGAGGATCAGAGATGCTGTCAACTCCTCCTCTTCTTCCCAAGTGGTCTCAAAGCAGCAGAAGTTCTGGCTTCCTCCTCCTTCAGTGCTCCGCCCTCCCAACAACAACAACAAGCATTCTGGTGGCCGTGGTTTCTCTCAGCCACCCAACCCAAGCAACCAGTCCAAGAATCACTTTCAAGCATCGAAGTCAAGTTCTCCTTATCACCGTCCTCTCTCAGAAGTGGTTTGCTACAAGTGCACTCAGAAGGGTCATTATTCTAACAAGTGTCCCAACCCAAGGCGCCTTCCGCCTCCTCCACCAGTCAGCACTGCTATTGTCAAGCACAATCCCAAGCAAGCAAGAGTGAATCTGATGAATGCAGCTCAAGCAGAGAATTCTTCAGATGTGATACTTGGTAACCTTCCAGTTAACTCGATTCCTACAAAAGTATTGTTTGATTCGGGTGCATCATGTTCTTTCATGTCTCAACCTTTTGCATCCAAGAACAATGTTGACATCGAAAGTTTGCCAAGGGAGTTATCAGTTATTTCTCCGGGGAGACGAATGCATTCTAATATATTTGCTCCGGATATTCTCGGCAACTCCGACATTGATCTTATTCTTTGGATGGATTGGCTCTACAAGCATGATGCAAACATTGATTGTGCAAATAAGGAAGTCAAGCTTACTCATCCTGACGAAGACGAGATTATCTTTGCCTCTCGAGATAACACAATCAGGCTATTCTCTCTCAATGACAAGGGCGAGATTAATGCCATCTCTCAAATTTCGGTGGTCAATGAATATGAAGATGTTTTCCCTGAAGAGCTTCTAGGCATGCCTCCGCATCGTCAAGTTGAATTCGTTATTGAACTCGAGCCCAGTACCGAGCCAGCATGTCGGTGTCCGTACATGCTTTCCCCTGAAGAGTTGAAGGAGCTGAAGAGACAACTCGATGAGCAAGAGCGTATGGGTCTAATCATGCCTAGCACTTCTACTTGGGGTTGTGGTGTTCTATTTGTCAAGAAGAAGGATGGCACGGAGCACCTTTGCGTTGATTACCGGCCATTGAACAACAAGACAATAAAGAACAAGTATCCGCTCCCCAATATCAATGAATTGTTCGAGTGGCTCAAAGGAGCAAAAGTGTTCTCAAAGCTCGATCTTCGGATGGGTTATCACCAGATCCGTATCCGTGAAAAAGATATTCACAAGACCGCATTCAGAACAAGCTAGGGATCCTATAAATACACGGTCATGTATTTTGGCCTCGCAAATGCTCCACCCACCTTCTCGAGGATGATGCACTTCATATTCAACCCCTACACCAATGAATTTGTTCTCTTCTATCTGGATGACATCTTGGTATTCTCCAAGAATGAAGAAGACCATGCCAAGCACCTCCGTTTGGTCCTGGACAGACTCCGTGAACACAAGTTCTATGCGAAGTTCTCCAAGTGTGAATTCTGGCTGGATAAGGTCTTATATCTTGGCCATATCATCTCTGCTAAGGGTATTTCTATCAACCCCGAGAAAGTTGAAGCCATTGTCAACTGGGAACCCCCGCAGAACGTCAAGCAACTCTTAAGCTTCCTTGGTCTTGCTAGCCATTGCAGAAGGTTCGTTGAGAACTTCTCCAAGATTGCCAAGCCTCTCTCCAACTTGCTGCAGAAGAATGTTAAGTACAACTGGTCTCCTGATTGTGATGTGGCATTCAAAACACTCAAAGAGAAGCTCATTTCTGCTACGGTTCTTACTCCTCCGGATGAGTCCAAGCTCTATGAAGTATTCTGTGATGCTTCTCTACAAGGACTTGGTGGTGTTCTCATGCAAGACAAGAAGATTGTGGCATACACTTCTCGTCAATTGAAGCCAAACGAGAAGAACTACCCCACACATGATCTCGAACTAGCAGCAGTGGTACATGCCTTGATCACGTGGAGACACCTTCTGTTGGGCAGAAAAGTGGACATCTTCACCGATCACAAGAGCTTGAAGTACATCTTCACACAGCCGAACCTGAACCTTCGCCAGACTCGTTGGGTTGAGATGATCCAAGAGTATGATCCAAGCATCGAATACACACCTCGCAAGGCCAATGTCATTGTAGATGACTTGAGCAGAAAGGCATATTGCAACAGTCTCCTTCTCAAGCCGTTCCAGCCTGAGCTTTGTGAATCGTTCAGGAAGCTCAACCTCCAATTATTCCGCAAGGCTTTCTTGCAAACCTTCAAGTTGCTCCTACCTCTGAAGATCAGATCCGTGAGGCCCAACTCAGTGATGCTATGGTGCAGAAACTGAAACATGGTATTGCAAAGGGTACTCCCAAATACAAGTGCTATCGTGTTGATGAGAAAGACACCTTGTTCTTTGAGGACAGACTTGCGGTTTCCAAGGGTGATCTTAGGACGCTCATAATGAATGAAGCACATGACTCCCTCCTCTCGATTCATCCTGGAAGTTCCAAGATGTACCAAGACCTCAAGCAATCTTACTGGTGGACTCGCATGAAAAGGGAGATTGCCCAATTCGTGAATGAATGTGATGTCTGCAGAAGAGTGAAGGCAGAGCATCAACGTCCAGCCGGTCTCCTCCAACCTCTTCCTATTCCCGAGTGGAAATTCGACCACGTTGAAATTGGATTTCGTCACTGGGTTTCCCAAGTCCAAGAAGGGGAATGATGCTATCTTTGTTGTGATTGACAAGCTAACCAAAGTAGCTCACTTCCTTCCCGTCAAAAAATCCATCAATGCAGCTTAGCTGGCAGAGTTGTACACTTCCAGAATTGTGTCGTCACATGGCATTCCTCAAGTTATCTCCTCAGACCATGGAAGTTTGTTCACATCCAAGTTCTGGGACTCCTTTCAGTCAGCCACGGGCACTAAGATCCGTTTCAGCACTGTGTTTCACCCTCAGACTAGTGGTCAAGTCGAAAGAGTGAACCAGATCCTCGAAGACATGCTGAGAGCTTGTGTCATCTCTTTTGGCATGAAGTGGGAAGATTGTATCCTGTTTGCCGAGTTCTCTTACTACAACAGTTTTGAAGCAAGTCCCGGCAAAGCTCCTTTTGAAATCCTCTATGGTAGAAAGTGCCGTACCCCTCTCAACTGGTCCGAGACTGGTGAACGTCAACTTCTTGCCAATGACTTGATCTCAGAAGCCGAAGAAATGTGCAAAGTCATACATGAGAATCTCAGGGCCGCTCAGTCGCGTCAAAATAGGTACTATGACAGCAAGCATCGTGATTTGGCTTTCGACATTGGGGATCATGACTATCTCCGTGTTTCTCCTATGAAAGGAACCCAAAGATACGGTATCAAAGGCAAGCTTGCTCCGAGATATGTGGGCCCTTTCAAGATCCTTGGCAAAAGAGGCGATCTAGCCTCTCAACTCGAGCTACCATCCAACTTTGCAAATGTTCATGATGTGTTTCACGTGTCTCAACTCCGCAAGTGCTTCAAGACACCTGAATGCACTATTCCATTTGAGGAGATTGATATTCAACAAGACTTGTCTTACCATGAGCACCCTGTTGCTATTCTTGAAGAAACTGAGCGCAAGACCTGCAACAAGCCAATCAAGTTCTTGAAAGTTAAGTGGTCACACCATACCGACCGAGAAGGTACGTGGGAACGAGAAGATCACCTTCGTTCCGAGTATCCTTCCTTCTTCTAGTCCTAGATCTCGGGACGAGATCTTTTTCGTAGTAGAGGAGAGTTTGTAATGCTCAGATGTAACACTTTCCAATTATGGCAATATATGAAACTTTGACTTCCTCAATTCCGTTCTGGGCTCTTCTTTCCTTTCGGATTTCTTCGTTTTGTCGTGTGCATGTGTGCATTTCATCCATGTCATGTTTTCATATGCATTGCATTGCATTCGTGTTGTCACTTGCACCCGGTCCCACACATCTCTTCCCGTTGTCCGTTTCGAGTTCCGACACTCACACACGTGCCCGTGGCATCCCCGAGTTCTCCTTTTGTGTGTGTCCGTGTAACGTTTCCGGATTGATGTGAGCTTGTCATGCGTTGTTGTTTTGGTACGTGTAGGCCGCCTGTCAAGTTTCATCGCGTTCGGAGTTCGTTTGGTACTCCAACGGTTAACCTAGTGGGCTAAAAGTACCCTTCCTTTTGGCCCAAGACCCCCTCCACAATAGCCCTCAAACTCAGCACAACCACTCCCATTCCCTCGGTCGTCGGATCATGATCGCGTGGCCGAAAACCGCTCCTCATTTGGAGTCTCCTAGCTCCCTATGCCTATAAAAACGTCCGCCACGTCCATTTTTTCGAGCAAACCCTAGTCTCCTCCCACCACGCGCCGCCGGACACGTCCGGAACGGACCGGACACGTCCGCCCGGACGCACCGGTCGAATCGCACCGCGCCACGTGTCCTCTCCGCCGCCGCCTCCCACCAGCGCCGTCGCGGGCCCGCAAGCACGAGGCCGGCCCGCCCGGCCCGCGCGCCCTCCGCCGCCTCGCTCCCGCCGCCAAGCCTTCCGGCGCTCCTTCACCGTCCCGCCGGCTGACGCCCAACCACCGCAGCCTCCTCCGCCCGTCGGCCACCTCACCGGATCCGCCGCCGGCCGGCCAGATCCGTCCTCCCCGCCGCCGCCGCGTACCTCCGACGGCCCTCTCATCGCCGGCGCCCCGAGCTGCGCTGTCGCCGCCGTCTTCGCCTCGCTCGGGGACAAGCAGGAGCTTGAGCGGCCATCATCCTGGGCCTACCTGGCCACCGGCCCAACCTCTCCTTCCGACCGGGCCGAGCCCGTGGTGAGCACTGCACTATCCCCCGCCCAGTCACGCTTTACTTATTTGACGCCGTTGTGTTTTTTTCCTAAGCCAATTTTCTGCTAAGTCTTTTCTGTCATAAAAATGTTGCATGTTTGCATGGTTGTAACTCTTTGTGTGCTTGTCCAAATGATGCATATAATATGTCAAAATGATTGTGGTGATGTGCTCTACATTTTGTTCCATTGTGGTATGCTTGTTTGAGATCATCTTGATGACCTAATCTTCGTGACAAGAGTGCTACTTGTTATGAACTACTGTTACTTGTTAATTTGATGCCATGTTTGAGATATGATAACTTGGTGCATGTTTATCCTAATGGAGCAAATGATATGTCAAAATGTTCTTAGTGGAGTGCTCTACATGATGGTTGCTGTAGCATTCATGTTAGGTGTCATATTGCCATGTTAATCTCTATTGCAAAAGTGTATGTGGCTGTTAAGTGCTTAAACTTGTTATGAGATACTATTTTGACATGCTCTTTGCTATTGATGTGTTTGTCCCCATGTCACATGTCAATATGTTTTAGAAGCATCATCTTATGGTCTTTGATGTGGTGCAAACCACTTTCCATGATATGCCTTGAGGTGACTTAAACAAGCTTGTAAACATGCCATGCCAACATAACTGTTTTATACTTAGTGAAAAAACTGCTAAGTCTGGAATCTGTGTTAACCTGATGCTATGTTTGCATGATGCCTCACTCAAATCCGTGCTTGTTTGGGAGTGGCCAATGATCATTCCTTGTTGTCCATGTTTTTGTCTATCCATGCATGCCCTTACTTGCACATATGGCTTGCTGTAGCTTATTTATTTCTTGCTCTCAAGTTGCTATAAATTATGTCTGTCAGGTTTTTAACAGCATGATCAATTTGGTGTAGCTTGTTGCTATTGATCCATGCCTCCTATGGAGTTGCTCCAATGTAGTTGTTTGCTGTAGAACATGTCTACTTCATGTCCATGCTTCTTGCCATCATGTTTGGGTGCTGTAGCGTATATATCTCTTGCTCCAAAGTTGCTATGTGGCTGTTAACTTCAGCTTTGCATTGTATCTTGTTTCGTGTGTATGTGTTGAACCGTTGCTCCGTTTTGACCATGCCATATTTGAAACTTGTGTGATTTTGCATGTAGAATCATAATATCATGTTGTTTACATGTTTCGAGTCTGTTTGCTTGATGTTTGGGTGCATCTTGCACCGTTGCCTTGCTTGTCTTGTTTTGCTCATATCTTCTAGACCATAGCTCCGAATTAAACAAACTTTATATGAAACTTGACTAGAATTTCGTGCAGATCATCATGGTGCATATTAACTTGCGGTTTAACAACTTTAACTTAAGGTTTGTTCAGATCTGGACCATTTTTCAAAATATGGATATGAGGACTTACCGGATTTGCTATATGTTTATTCTGGCCTCATTTAAACTTGTTGTTTTGTGTTGTTCTTGTGTGCTTCATCCCTTGCCATGCATACGCATCATCATACTTGCATCATGTTGATTGTGCATTGCACCTTGTTTGATGTTGTGCCATGTTGTGTTCTTGTGTTGAGTAGAGTCGGGAGCCGAGACCGAGAACAAGGTTCCTACCGAGGTTGAGTACGAGGAGCCGTCTTACGATCCCATCGATGACTCGACAAGCAAGATGACCTGACCCAGATATCATTACTATATTTGCCTATTGCTAGATGTCTCGCTCTGTAGCTTATTGCCTCGATGCCCATGTTTGTTTGTCAGCCTCCTATTGTAGCCATGAATCTCTCTAACCACCCAACCTAGCAAACCTTTGTTTGGCTACGTAAGCTTCGCTAAGCCCCTTCTTACAGCATTGCTAGTTGCAGGAGACGATTTGAAGATTCTTGCTTCATGTTGAAGTTATTGTTGGCATATCACACTATATAATATGTCATCTAAATCATCTATATATTGGTAATGGGTGGAAGGCTAAGCCTCTTGCTTGGTGTTTTATTCCACTCATGCCTCCCTAGGAACCATTAAAACCGGTGTTATGTTCCTTGATTATGCGTCCCTAACATTGTTGGGGTTTATGGGCCCCCCCTCGATAACCCGCTTAGCGCTAAAGCTTTTCCAGCAAGTCCCAACATAGGTTCTACATTTTCCTAACAACTAAAACTTGCATATGGAGTTATAAACCCTTTTTCTTAATTTACAACCCGGGCCAGTGCTCCACATGAGTGTTGGTCCAAACTGGGCAGGCTGCGGGGCCACCTCGAGGAAACTCAAGGGCTGGTAAAAACCCGTAGAATGTCCCATCCGGTCGTGGCCTGAGATGAGATACGCACGGCTACTATCAAGGTGTCGGCACGCCGGGAGGATTTGCTGGATTAGTTTTACCTTAGTCGGAATATCTTGAGCACCGGATTCCGACAATACTCGGGTCTTCCCACATTGGAGTTGCGACTCCGCAGATCGTGAGCTTGTGATGGGCTAAGTTGGGACACCCCTGGAGGGTTTGATCTTTCGAAATCCGTGCCCGCGGTTATGTGGCAGATGGGAATTCGTTAATATCCGGTTGTAAAAAACTTGACACCATGTTCAGAATACACTACCAGCGTGAGTAACCGTGACGGTCATTTTCTGAAGGGGTTCGGGAAGTGAACACGGTGGGGTTATGTTTGACGTGCTTAGATAGGATCACTTCGTGATCACTTTGACGCTCGTGTCACTTCTCTTCTTGCTCTAAAACACGTAAGCTAGTTCTAGTGCAGCTGCGACCTTTGTTCTTCAGCCTTGTCCCACAACCAAGGCTTAGATAGTTTTGCTACCCGGTAACGGGATTGCTGAGTCCTCCGTGGCTCACAGATTCTACACCACATAGATGTAGGTACTATGGTGAACTACATAGGTGATGGCACAGAGCTGTACTGGGAGTTTGACGAAGAACGTGGGCGATACTACGTGTCTTATCCAGAGGATCAGTAGTGGCTTCTACTAGGGGCGATCGGACCTTGTGGCTTTATTTATTTGATTTCTTTCATTTGGATCTTCGTCTGTAGTCGGACTGTGATGTTATTTGGATGATGATTGCTTATGTAATGTTTTGTGTGATGTGGCGAGTATAAGCCAACTACTCTTTGGCAATTTCATCCCTCTTTTACATGAGTCGTGCAAAGATACCTTACTTGAGATCATTCTAGTATGAGCTTATACCTTTAAGTCGTGCCTCGACACATAGGAGGTATAATCTCATACTGGGCATTACATGGAGTCTCCGGAGTGTCGCTATAGGACCTCGGGGGCTCCCTCCCACGCCGAGTGGAAGCACCATGCTCCACGCTGGCCGTCGACACTACCCCCCAATGGCTATGCCCACATCCGCCGGTGGTAGCCCTACGCTCCGTGGTGGGGAGAAGACTGAAGACCTGCTCAGGGGCCAGACGCGACCCCTCCTCTTTGCTGTTCGCATTTGCTCCCTCTGTATCTGCTTTCTCAAGCCGATCTCGCCACCGCGGGACTCGTTTCTTGAATAAAAGGGAGAATTTTTATGTGTGTTTTGCAATTTCCGCCTTGTTTCCTCGCCAGTCTATATTTTCGTCTTGCTCAGCTGAGCTGGGCTACGTCCGCAGCCCCGCCCTATCACTCCTCGCGAGCAGGAGCCGAGGCGTGGGCACATGTTCTGTCTTGTCCGCAGCCGGACCGCCAACCACTCTTGCGCTCACAGCAGGTACTCGCGAGGTGCGCCCGGGCGAGGTCGGTGGGAGCTCCGTCCTGACACGCAACAAGGGCTTAAAGCCACAACCTCGGGAACAAGCAAGGGAGTACTTAAAAACCCATCCTTATAGTGTTCAATTTCATCATCAACAGTTTAAACATTGTGACACCCATCTCACCCGGCTATGGAGCCACAATCAAAAAACAAATTTACAGCAGGAACTGGATTAAGCATCGACGCCTTCGCCGGGACTGTCGGTGTCGCCCCCCTTAGGCACCGGTGCGTCGTCGATAGCTGGAACGAGCTCCTTCACCAACGCGTCCACATGGTCGCTCACCCAATTCTCCAAGGGGCCGGCGACCGCCTCAGGCGTAGGCTCCAGCAGGGCCTCGAAGTCCGCATGAGGGTCAAGACGGTGCAAGTTGCCGAAGATGCGGGAAACCGCGCTGCTCGGGACGTCACGACTTTGCTCCTCGATGAGCTGCCGAGCCTTCCTGACCCCGCCTTCAAGACGCTCCACCACCCTGGTAAAGAACCCAAGATACCTGGCGTCATCATTAACCAGGGGGCGCGTCGACCCCCGAGCCAAGAAGTTCTCCTAGGGCCTGGCCGGCCCGGTGCCGCAGGGCATCAAATATCTCCGAGCGGGTGTGCTGCATTCCACGGACTCGTGTAGCCTCCTCAGAAGTTCGAGCCGCGAGGGTGGAAATTTCCTCCACTTTCTGGTGAAGGCAGGACAATTCCGCCCTGGCGGCAGCTCGAGCTTTCTCCGACGCTCGCTCGCGGCATTCCGCCTCTACACAAGCCTTCTTCGACGCACGCTCGCGATGCTCGGCTGCAACGCGAGCCTTCTCCGAAACTTACAGGCGACGCTTCGCATTTGCCAGTTTGCTCTTAACTGCCGTGATCTCCTTCGGGAGCTCTTTGCGCTTGTCAGCAAAGCGAGTCTCGTGAAGCCCCGGCTTCTCGCAGTAATCCTTCCGGAGACACTCCGCCTCACTGGCAGCCTTCTTCCCCACGACCTCGCGGTCATCAAGGTTGCCCTCGGCCTCGGCTATTTGGTGCTCCATCATCTCTAGGCACTCGCGCTCCATGCTCAGCTCCATCACCTCAAGTGCCAGCGCCTCCTCCCGTGCCGAGAGGTGAGCTGGACTATCATCATCAGCCACATGTGCAGCAAGGGCAACCCTTTGAGCACGAACCTGGCGCTCGAGCGTGGCATTTCAAGCTTTGAGCTCGCGCTCCTGCTCCTCCGCAGCAGCGTAGCGGCGCTCAGTGTCTCGGGCCTCCTTCACGGCACGGTCGCAAGCCTCCTGAGCTGCGGCCGCCGATGCTTCCGCCTTCCTTAGGGCGGTTTCGTGCAGCAACTGGCTCAGGTTGATGGCGGTCCTCGGCTGGCACCAACCCCTTGCCAGAAGCAGACCCTCGGCCTCAACGCGTTCATCTACTTTAGCAACCTCGACCTCGAGACGCTTCAGGGCGTCCGATGACTCCCACACAAGGTCGTGGCGGACCATGCTCCGGCGCATTGCAAGTGCCAGAAGACGACCAGGCTCGTCCCCGGCACCCGTGTTGCCCAAAGGGGGCTCTCCCTCTCCCTTGTGTTTAGCGTGTGCCTCGGAGCTAGCCCCGGGGGCGTGCGGCACTTCCGGCGCTGGGAGTATTCGTGGTCCTGACGGGCGAAAAGTTGCTCGAGCGCCCTTAAGAGTTGCTGACCCATGGTGAAGGCAAGACCCGGGACACGGAGCGGGCTCCCGATGTACCAAGAGCTGCCTTGCCCCAAGGACGCTTGGGGGCTGGGGGTACGGCCTGTGTGATAGGACCCGGGCGCGATTTCAAGTGCCCACGCGAGGCCTCCTGAAGGCCCTGCATGGTCCGGAGAAGGAATTCAAGCGGAAGCTCCTGCGGGCCTCGTCGGGTGACTCGAGGATGAAGCAGGAGAGACCCTGCGGAGCAAGAAGTTAGCAAAACCACATTGAGAAGGATGGGGAGAGCTGAAGGACACGCACCTGCTTGGCGCAGTCAGCTTCATCCTCTTCAGGGCCCTCGGAGAAGGGCCGAAGACGCTCCTCAACCTCCGCCTCTTGCCTAGCGTTGCGAAGGTCGACTGGAGGCTACTTGAGACAGATATGCCTAGTCCCAGAGCAAGGCCGCAGCAGGCGCCCACAGCCGGCGCCTCGCTCCCTGTGGTGGCACTTCCCGGACTTGCCTCAACTGGAGGCCACTGCGCCTCCCCCTCGGCTGCTTTAGGAGCCAGCGGCGCCTTTGCGCTTCCCGCCACCTCCACCAACACCGGCGCCGGAGCTTTGTCCACTCGCTCCATGGGTGGGGTCGACCCCAGGCTAGGGGCTCCGCCAGGTGCGTCCGCCCAAGAAAGGAAGGACGGGCTCGCGAGACCGGATACCACCGAGGAATCATCGCGAGGATTGGGGGTACCTCTCGGGGTCTGCCCCCACGCATCGAAGCGGGGCATCCTTTCAGCAAGGTCCCTTCCGGCCATTGGTGCCAAGTACAAGGGAACCGTGGAACCAGGGCGAGCTTCAGGCACTCCACCAACGAGAAGTCGCATCAGCCCCTGGAGCGTATCAGGAGGGAGCTGCTTCCGCTGAAGACGCGCGCGATCATCAAGAACCCACATCGGCTTGGAATGGCGCTGGACTGGGCGACACGGAGGATAAGGAAGTCCCTCACCACCATCGCCAGGGTCAACCCGCTCTTCCTCAAGTTGGTCAGTCGGCGCATCACAGGCTCCGCCCGTTGATCTGAAAGGGCCTCATGCCTCCAGCCAGAGTTCGGCACCGCTGGTGCATCGGGAAAATGAAATTGGGGGCTGTACGCGACGGCGTCAACGAACACCCAGTGTGAGCGAAACCCTTCTGTGGTGGGATGAAGCGAGAAGTCAATTCCGGAGGCAGCAGTCGCTTCCACCGCGCGCAACGACACGCACCCCGAGCGCTGCCCCCCCTCAACCAAGGAGAGAGTGAAGAAGTGGCGGAGCAAGGCCACGGAAGGGGAAACGCCAACGAAAGCCTCACACAGGAACGCGAAGCCGGAAAGAAGGATGATGGACCCAGGGTCCAGGTGTAACGTCCGAATCTGGTAATGCGTGAGCACTGCGTAGAAGAAGGCAGAGAAAGGGGGAAGAAGACCCCCAAAGATAGCATGGAGATGAAGCTGGATGTCGTTAGCACCAAGCTCCGTCACCGGCCGGGAAGCAAGCCAGACCAGGGTCGGTCCCCACTCGTTAGTTGCATTGGCCAAGGCGCGACACATTTTGTCCAGACCCACCTGGTTCACTATGGCGGAGCGCCCAAGTGCCGGTTCAAGCACCGACGGCGACGTGGTAGGCTCGCCGTCCCCCCTCTTCTTCCCCTGCATGGCATGACGGCATGGGGGAGAAGGCAGAGAAGGCAAGCAGAGAAGAGGGGCGATTGGGAGGCAGGAAGTAGAGGCGGCAGCAAGAAGCCCTACCAGTCGTGCAATTAGCAAGGCGCACGACTACCAAGACAGCGTGGGAGGCGGGGTCGCCCACGTCCCGTCCAACCGTCGCACGCCAGCATGGCCCGGAGCCTTTCGGGCCCGCGGCACTTCGTCCTCGACTAAGGCATCGCCCCGAAGCCAACTCCGCACACGTCTTGGGCATGGGGGTTACTGTTGGCGTACTGGGAACCAGTGTACCCAGACTTGCCTGTCTGTGGGTCGCGACGCGCTCCTGCTACGGCCTGGTACGGCCCAGCTGATCGACCAGCTGCCCAAGGCCCTCGCAAGTGGATTAAGCCTCGCGAGGAGAACAACGCCAAGACCCCCTCAGGAGCAGCCTCAGCCAGGTGCTCTGGAGGGGCGGAGAACCCAATGCCAAGCCTGCCTCAGGAGGAGGCAGTGATATCAGCAGTGACGCATCGCGCCAGCGCGTGCTAGCGCGCGCTAGCGGCGCAGTTACCATTTTGGTGCAAGGGGGACAGCGCAGCCGCAAGTTCCCGAAGAGCGGGGCGAAGGTTTCGTCATTGGTGCAACGAGACCGAAGACAACATGGACGGCAAGGAGGATGTCATCGTCGAGCCCACCACCGCGTCATCACCTGATCCTTTTGCAGGCGAAGACTACTTTTGTCAGGGTAGGAACGTCCTTGTGTTCCAACTCAAAAATGCCTGTTGTGGGATCCCTTCCCACCTAAACATTTCGGGGAAGAGGAGTGTGGCTGCCTGTATAAGTAGCTAGGACTCCCACTACAAAAGGGAGATGGATACACTCTTCTACCATACAAGGGGCAAGAACACTAGCCTCCTGACCCTCCTGAGCTCACCTCCTGAGCCGAGGAACCTCTGTACTAGCTTGTATCCCGGCTCACCCGAGGCTAATCCACCAAAGCAGGAAGTAGGGTCTTACACCACGCGGTGGCCCGAACCTGGATAAACTATTGTGTGCTTTGCTCGTTGTTTGCTTGAATCCTTCCACCGCGACGAGAGCGAGGCGCTTGGTAGACGAGAGTGGGAGAGATCTTCGTTCACGCCCCTGTGTTCGAACATAACAGGTTTTGCGGAGCCCTGAATCCGACACCGCAGGTCGACGCTTTCAAGTGTTGGGCCTGCATAGAGGGTGCTCGGATGGCCTTCGCCCGCGTGAAGGTGCATTGGGCGAAGATGAAGGCCGCAGAAATAGCCATTGCTGGCCCTCTAGAAGGCAAGGACCATCGCAGGCCAGAAAGGTACTTTGACGATGTCCTAGAAGGAGCCCGCCTTGTAAAGGGACGATGCTCAAAGGATATAGCCTTTGAGTGATTCGTATTCGGGTTGTTAGGACTAAGCCAATGTGCTGATGTATATAAATTTTGCGCTTTTATATCAACGAGCAACTTTTGCCTCCTGTGCGGCTGTTTATGTAAATCTGAAAGTTTCTAGTTGTCGCATTCAGCCCCCATGTAAATATTACAGGGGTGTTCCGTAAGACGCAGAAACACTCTTTATCCAACATCTTGGTCCTTATAGGAGGCGTTTGCGTAGCGAACCAGGCAACCAGGCTATGCGGCTTTATTGCTTTCACTTTGCCATAGGAACTTGACTAGTGGGGCTAAGTACTAGCCCCTGGTGCATACCATGCTTTTCGATAAATGGTGCCTTTTTGACACGGCTGGGCGAAGACCAGCCCCTCGTATAACACAGAGTCGATCGGTATCGATCATAGTATAACACTAGGTCATCGAATCGCTTGACCAACTCTCGCTTTATCATGATAGTCAGTTTTCAGTTTTCCCTACTGAGGTACTTGACCGCACGAACCAGAAGTACACTCATAGTAGTTCTCCTTTTACTACCTTAGTCGAACAATGCAGAACGTATGGTAGAAAGCACAGGAGTCGGGCAACCCAACTATTGACAAAAGACATGATTCGAAGCCGATGCATATAACGCAATATCCGGGATGCCGAATAGTTCCCTATAGGTGTTCGGACTTTTCTAGGCGTGGCAGGCTGAATACAGCCCCTAGTATGAAGTCCATGTAATAGAGCATACACGGCGATCTGTCTTGGGGGTAGACAATAAAGGTGGTGAAAATAAATAATAGCCCAAACGAATTGGAACCAAACTGCCTCTTTTATATCCCGTTCAATATGGTGAGTCGTCGGATAACAGCCTCGGGCATTTGACATGCCAACAAAAATAAAAAAAGAGTAAAAAGGTTTACACAAAGCCCTAATATATGGGAAAGGAATTTCAACTAGTGGCCATGCTGCACGTTTGCGCCTTTTTCTCCTTCGTAATTTGTCCTTGAGAAGGAGATTGTAATGGCCGCCTGTAAAAAAGAAAAAGGAAGCAAGGAAAAGAGTACCCTGTTCAGCCGTATACAATGCAGGTTTTTAAATAAACCTGCAGAAGATATATGCAAGAGTCCGAATAGGGCCAAGCCGAACTCTGGACTAACAAAGTATTGTATGCCCCTATCGCCGCCCAAGGTATTTCATGGGCATAATTGTGTATGCGAGGTACGTAAGCTACTACCTTGTGGGGACGTCGACCGGGGCACAACTGCTAATCGAGCTTAGGTACTTCTGAGCTTCCGCATTCTAGTGCGGACCGGGCATGTTTAGCCGTATCTATAGTCTTGACAACTAACGAGTTGTTTGGCCTAAATAGACCGCTTTGGACTTCAGCCTCTAGGGCCGTAGTGTCTTCCTTTGTGTGGAGGGAACGCTCCATGTTTCCATTGACCGTGATAACGCCATGTGGTCCAGGCATTTTGAGCTTGAGGTAGGCATAATGCGGGACTGTGTTGAAGTGGGCAAAGGCCGTTCTTCCGAGTAGTGCATCATAGCCACTGCGGAATGGAGCGATGTTAAAGATTAGATCTTCGCTTCGGAAGTTATCAGGGGAACCGAATACAAATTCCAATGTTAATGACCCTGTGTAGCGGGCTTCGACGCCTCGAATCACTCCTTTAAAGGTATTGCTGCTGGGCTTAATTCTTGATGGGATCAATCCCCATCTTGCAGTCAATGTCCTCATATATCAAATTGAGACTGATGCCGCCGTCCATAAGGACTCGAGTAAGATGGTATCGGTCTATTATGGGGTCGAGCACTAAGGCCGCCGAACCTCCGTGACAGATACTTGTTGGGTGATCCCTATGATCAAAAGCGACCGGGAAAGCCGACCATGGGTTGACCTTGGGGGCGACAGGCTCGACGGCGTATACGTCCCGGAGTGCGCGCTTGCGCTCCCTCTTGGGGATGTGGGTGACGTAGATCATGTTCACCGTTTTTACCTCCGGTGGAAATTTTTTCTGCCCCCCTGTGTTCGGTTGGCGAGGTTCGTCCTCGTCTTCACTCTGGGTCCTTTTCCCTTCTGTTCGGCGTTTAGCTTGCCGGCCTGCTTGAAGTCCCGACAACTACGGTTGGTGTGATTTGCAGGTTTGTCAGGGGTGCCATGGATCTGGCAGGACCTGTCCGATATCTTGTCCAAGCTGGATGGACTATCCCTGTTGCCTTTAAATGGCTTCTTCCGTTGACCGAGCCTGGAGCCACTAAATCCGATGTTTACCACTTTATCTTTTGTGTTTCCAATGTTGTTTCAGTGCTTATTTATATTGCGCCGTGCCTTCCCATTTTCGTCCCTGACTGATGTTCCAGGATCACTGGTGTTGCTGCTGCTATGAGCCAGCCAGCTGTCCTCGCCCGTGCAAAAGCGGGTCATGAGTGAAGTTAGGGCTACCATTGTACTCGGCTTCTCCCGGCTGAGGTGTCTAGCCAGCCATTCATCCTGGTCGCTATGTTTGAATGCGGCTAAGGCTTCGGCATCCGGAAAGTCTACATTCCGGTTCTTTTTAGGTAAGAACCGATTCCAAAGCTTACGGGCTGACTCCCAGGGCTGCTGGATTATATGACTTAGATCATCAGCATCCGGGGGTCGGACATAAGTCCCCCGAAAGTTGGCTCGAAAAGCATCCTCAAGTTCCTCCCAACTTCCTATAGAATTCTCCGTGAGGCTATTTAGCCAGTGCCGAGCTGGTCCTTTCAGCTTGAGGGGTATGTATTTTATGGCATGGAGGTCATCTCCCCGAGCCATGTGTATGTGAAGAATTAAGTCTTCTATCCATACGATTGGATCTGTTGTTCCATCGTACGCCTCGATGTTTATGAGTTTAAACCCTTCTGGAAATTCATGATCTATCACCTCAACGATGAAGCATAGAGGGTGTGAGGCACCCCTGTATTTTGCGATTTCGTGGCATAGTTAGAATGGTATTGGTGTCCGGTGTTGACTCCGAACTGGGATGTGACCGGTCTGTTTGGCTTGATAGCCACCGCCCCGTGTGTGTGTACGGTCTCTTGTCCATAGATTGATATAGTCTAGCCAGTCTTTTTATTCAGGTCCTGGTGTAGGTCATATTTATGGGCCTCCATAGCTGTATTCTTGCCTTGACGGTGATGAGGTGCGAGCTTATGTACGGCGTTGCTGGCTGCTTTGTCCTGTCCACGGGGAGGTCGATCTGGTTGATCGGCCTGATCATACTTCGACGGAATTGGCGCTGGGGCCTCGTCATCAAATTGGGGCGGCAGTTTGCGCTTAGGATAGCTCTTTGTTTGGCCTTTATAGGCATATAGTTCTTTAGTGTCTAACACGTTGTACCATCTGTCGTTGAGCATATCTTGTTCGGCTCTAAGCCGCTGCTGCTTCTTCAGGCTTCGTGCGGTAGCAATAAGCTGCTGTTTGAAGCGCTTATGTTTGAGCGGTTCTTCTGGGACGATGTATTCTTCGTCTCCCAGACTGATGTCCTCTGCGGAGATAGGTCGATAACTATTGTTATCCGTGTTGCTGTGATCGGCTAGCAGTTCGTTTGGACTATGTTCATCCTGCTCTATCGCTAGTTCCATGGTGTCACCGGCTTGTTCTGGATCGTCATTGTCGTCAGTGACAGTGTTGCTCTTTTTCCCTTTATGGGATCGAGATCGTTGCTTCTGACGCTGGTGTTTGGGAGCTTCATCGACGGGCTTGTCCTGCTCTAGATTGGTGTCGCTATCGCCCTCCTTTTCATGAGGTGTGTCCACCATGTATACATCTTATGTAGAAGTAGCTGTCCACCGTCAGGTAGCGGGCGGGTTTGTACTTCGATGTCTTCGGAAGCGTAATCTAATAGTTCGGTTAAGTCCACGACCGTGGGTACCAAGTGGGTGGTGGGTGGGGAGCGAAATCCCCTGTCCCCAGCCCCCAGGTTGAACTGGGCATAATTCGGCTGAGGATGCTTGTTTAGAGAGAGAAATTTCAGTAGGCCCAGCTCTTCATCTAAAGGCGAGTGCTGCACATGTGTTCGGATATCGGCAGGGCTGAGTTCGGCAACAGCCACTCGATCGAGCCCAAAAGATGCAGATCTAGAGAGTTCGGAACTTGTAGATGGAAACGAGTTCGGAGATCCGATGAGGGAAGTCCCACTCAAGGCCGGACCTATGTGCGGCTCAAGCGCCGATGAGTTTGCGATCTCTGTGGCAGGGTTAATCTTCCTATCCTCGAATGAAGTGACCTGCTCCGGATCTAAGTCCAGAGCTGCTGTAAGTGTTGCCCCCTGTACGGGGTCTGATGACAAATCTAAGTCATGTTCATCATGGTGGCAGGGAGCAGCTGCCATCGGTGTGAATCCGTTGAAGATCAAATCTCCACGGACATCAGCAACGTAGTTTAAGCTTCCAAACCTGATCTATTGACCAGGGGCATAGCTGTCAACCTGCTCGAGGTGGCTTTCAGTGTTGGCACGAAGCATGAAGCCGCCAAACACGAAGAGATGGCCGGGGAGAAAAACTCCCTCGGTGGTGGCATCGTTGGTGACAAAGCAAGTCATTGATCCTTCCGTCGACGACATAGTGGAAACCTCAATGAAAGCACCAACGTCGTTGTGTCAAAACTGACCGATCTCGGGTAGGGTGTCCCGAACTATGCGCCTGAGGATCGGTGGTAACATGAGACAGGGGACACGATGTTTACCCAGGTTCTGGCCCTCTCGATCGAGGTAGTACCCTACTTCCTTCTTGATTGATCTTGATGATAGGATTACAAGAGTTGGTCTACCTCGAGATCGTAATGGCTAAACCCTAAAATTCTAGCCTATGAGATTACTATATCTTGTCTCTACGGACTAACCCTTCGGTTTATATATGCACCGGAGAGACCTAGGGTTGTACATGATCACCTTGCAGAGGAAGGAAAGTATTACACCCGGATTCTAAACTTGCTATTTTACACACGGGAAGACCTATCAGGATACGGATGATAGTCTTCATCGATAATCTTCACGGCCCACCAGTCCGGCCCATAGTAAACAATCCAGCCACCCGAGGACCCCTTAATCCAGGACTCCCTCAATGCGTTCGTCTCACTATCATTGTGGCAGTTCTTCATGGGTCAGAGGTATCACTCTAAAAGAGAAACAAGAAGACAGATGAGAGGATCTGCACATATAAGTATCAGTGCTGACAACTCATCACATTTCTTATTGGCGAATAAAGAGACACAGTTTAAAATAGCATTAACACAATATGATATTGTTCAAGTTAATACATGGCAGGAAATGACATTATGAAGGAGTTGGCAGCTTCACGACACCACTCGATTACACATCAAGAACTCAAGCATACATGTGGTGCTAAAGAACACATAAGTATCAATGGTTAGTGTGCTGCTAATTTATCCCATCTCATATTGGCAAATAAAGAGATGGTTTAATTAATAGTAGAATAATATGACATTGTTCATAGTTAAGACATTGCAGAATATGACATTGTGCTGTAGTGGGTAGTTTCACCACACCACTGGATTGCGAATCAAGAACAGATGCATACATACAGTGCAAAAGAAGATCACTTGCTCTGTATACTTTATTTTACATGGTATGAAGAAGGAACTTGGTTGAAGAACTAAAAACTTCAATTGAGAAGAACAAACTTATGTTTATGAACTTCATAATAAACTTTAAACATGCAATTGGAGGCAAACACCAAAAATGAACAGTTGTTACATTCATGCCTAACCAAATATACACAAAGTTTGAAGGCTTGATAAGGACAAACTTACATCAGTGGTCAAGACCGGCTCAATAAAGCCATTGTCCATGATGATAGAAGGGAGGAATTCAAGAAGCTTACCACAAAATCTTCTTCGTAAGCATTGCCTTTATTCTACATTTTGCTAAAAGTAAATATAGATTTGATAAAATAAGAAAAATGGAGAATATTTAAGATAAGATGAAAAGTGATGCTACATAACAAACTAGCTACAAATGTAAGTACAACGATAGAGGCAAAAGGTACTACCAAGAGCAATGCAGAGCTAAACTTCTTCAGTATCATTGGTTTTATCCAACCTTTTGGTAAGAGTAAATATAGATCTGATGTGTAGAAAATGGAGGGCAAAAGAAAATAAGATGCAGAGTTATGGTACATGAAAAACTAGCTGTCAATATAAGTACACTGATAAAGGACATCAGGTACTTACAAGAACAATGCAGAGCTAAACTTCTTCATTGGCAATGGGTATATTCTGTAATGTAATCTTTAATACAGATCTGGTAATTTGGAGCGAACAATTGATAAGCAAGCTATCATGCATACTGTTGTCACATAATGAACCAGCTATGAATGCAAGTATAGTGATACAGGACAACAGGTACCAACAAGAGCAAAGCAGTGAGCAACATATTTGCGATATCACGTCATCCTTTTCAAACTGTAATTCTTCGTCTAGCATATTTCCTGCAAAAGAGATCAACGAGGGACATGCGAAAAAGTAGAAGTACAAATTGTCATCTGATATCATAGACAGTACCTCATCCTGGGAATGAAACCAGTGCATTACAAGGTTTTTCCATTCAGTGTCTTCTAAATTTAGCACAAGAGACTTCACCAGAAATTTGTTTATAGACTTGCCATCAAAGTGTGTTTTCCCCAAGTAACACCGATACTGCAATGCTTCCTTGAAAAGTGCAAGCAAGCTTTGCTTGTCATGACTATCCAGATTGACCCTTGCCTACTTACAACAATGTAATGTAATTCATTGATGTGTTCAATCAGCAGGAAATAGGAAAATAAACACCATGAATAATAGCACTTACACGTAAGTGGGACAAGAAGATGTGAAAATGGTGTTTGTCTTCACTATAATCTTCCCATGATGGGAATATATGCACGTTGTTCCTAAAAACATTGAAAGTATTGTCTTTTAAACTAGGAATAACTAAAATGGGGTTCCAATCTGCAGGAATTGGTCATCTCTGTAGTTGGGATAGTTCTTCGGCCAGTGGACTTGCTGTACTTTTTGCTAGAGTGGGATTTTTTTGTGGTACGGCTAGTGCTATGGCAACTGAAATTGGCATACCTTTTGCTGGAGTGCACGTCCTGTGTAGTGGGGCTAATGGTGTGGCCAGTGAAGTATGGGTACAAACGTATAGTCTGGTGGAGTCGGTCCTACGTTTTGTCTCACTGGTTGTAGAGCCAATATAAGTGGGGTGCTATCTGATTTCTCTGGCACCACCACATTTTTCAAGGACTTTGCTGGTGCTCCTTCAGGTTCGGCAATCACCCTCTTACTTTTTGATGTCTAATGCACAAGAACAACATTTGAGTGGGAAAACATGTTATGATGACAGATGGAATATGTATTGATGATGGATGGGCATGGCATCTTGACATACATGTTGAGTAAACTAAGCAGATGGCGGTGAAACGAAGTAGAAGAAATGCAAGACACCTTATGCAAGACACGTGCAATCAATATAACCTTGCCAAATTAGAACAGACACCTTGATTGGTGAACATGATAGGCCATCTGCCTTTGATTCCTCAAGGTCGGAATAGTCATTAGGATCATATTCTAAACAAGAATCTGCAGGTGGGGAGCGGATGAGTTTCATTGCATCCATAATGGAACTCAATGCCTTGTTGCCAAGTTTGTTAGTCATTGCACTATTCCGCAACATTCTTCTGATGCACGCATTTTCATATTCATTGTGATTACGTACAATATTTGAGAAGCATAAAACATAAATATTAGTGAGATTATCTTCGTAATGCAGAGGATATTCTAATATAATAGGGGCTCCCTGTAAACCCTTGTGTGCTATCATTGGATTCTGATGGGAAAGCCCACGTGCGGTGTAATATGGTGCATGCATTAATATAACCTGGCACAACTACAAGAAAATAGGCTCCCTGTTGGGAGCTCTAGAAGGAAGGATAGTCGGCAGATGATAGGTTCATAATATACTGTATAGAATGTTTATTGCCAAACCATGATAACAAGAGCACACATCAACTAGGAAGTTCATAGTGTAGACAGAAGGGGTACACCACACCCAGCATAAATAAATAGGGAAAGTGGAACTGGCTAGAAAATGCGGTGTTGTATTGCCGCTACTAATTGAAAGCCAATCAATCACCTACATGCCAGCTCTATCAGTTGTTGACTACAGATGTCCCTGCTCCCCTTCCTGACAAGGGACATACCGTACTTACTAAATAAAGAATAATAAAAGAGGAACATGTTAAAGAATAGAAGATGAAGCATATTATTGAGATGCCGCTTCGTTCTATACAATGTTGGTTGCCCACTCATGATGAATCACAGCACCCAAAGAAATGCAATTCCATGTCGTCTCTCTATATGTGGCCACATGCATTTAGAAAATCAAGTGGGAGCATTAGCTGACCAATTAAATGTGTGTCTGTTAACTAATATCAGTATCATATAACAATTCACAATTGAATAAGTAAGCTTTGGACTTATGATTGGTGTGTTGTTTAGCTTCAAGAGTGGATTGCTGCTAGTGCAACACAAAGCACCCACACGAATCATACTGTAGATATAACGGGAAAACCGTAAGCATCACAAGTAAAATCAGGAAATTGGAACTTGCTGGAAAATATGGGCTACTATTGCTCGTACGGCAAGAAAGGATTTGGATAACAGCTCTCTTCAACTGAAGGTGCGGTACTGTTAATATAGTGTAACTCTCAAAGGCGACATAACTCCCCACATTTTCTTGCTAATCAAATAGGATTCGAGTGGGCATGCCACTACAATTCATATTCCTATGTTTACAAAATCATATGAATCATAGAGGCCCGAAGAGTTGAAAGTGTCCATCACAACCGACCGAATAGACATGTGCACTGCAAATGTCCCTGCTCCTCTTCATTACAAGGAACATACTGTACTACTATTATACTCGCTCCGTTCCGAAATATAAGTCTTTGTAGAGATTCCAGTATGGATCACATACAAATGTATACAGATACATATTTGAGTGTAGATTCACTCATTTTGCTCCATATGGAGTCCATGGTGAAATCTATACAAAGATTGTATCTAGGAATGGAGAGAGTACTTATTGAGGAAGAACAGAAGAGGAACATGCAAAATAAAATGTTTGTTGTGCAGTGCCCACACATGATGAACTAGAGCACATTAAGAATGCAACTGCCTGTTGTCTCTCTATATGTGGCGCACATGCTTTTCGAAAGTAAAGTAGGAACATTAGCCGACCAATTAAACATGATCTATTTTAGTAATATCAGCATCATATCATATTCGTATTTGAGCAACAAGTTTGGAATTATGAGTGGCACATTGTTTAGCTTGATGGATTGAGGAGATGTGCAAAGCAGCTACGATGATGGGACTGAATATGAAGGAATGTCTGCATGCAATTCGCATGACTTTCGTTATTTTGGTCAGTCGACCCTTTCAGGCGGTGGATGATGATCCTACATCTCCTAACCCTTCTTCTTCCTCGTCTCTGATTCTTCCCCTACAGAACACTGCACGGGCCACCAGCCGAACCACCAGGCCTGACCCCCGCCCTCCCCTGAACCGCCCCACCGCCGGTGTTCCTCCGCAACTCCCCAACCCCCGCCCCCACCCGCGTCGAGTTTTTCCTCCAGTGAGGCCATACCACCGCCCCCCACAACCACCGCCCCCACCTGAGCACCTTCCTTCCCTCCGGCGAACTCCGGCGAGCTCTCAAAACTCGACTGCCCAATTTTGAAATTTAGTCTACTATCATTTAGCTAGTGTGAAATTTAAAAGGGGAAAACCATAAGCATTGCGAGTATAGTGTTGAGTGTGCCATGGCATATCTGAAGGTGAAAACCGGACAAAGGCAACTTCGCAACCAGGCAACTAACAAGTAAGATCCTAAGTGGTGGCCAAGAAATCACAGTACAGGAGTGGTGATCTATTTTCTTGCTGCGATAAATAAGTTGAGCATATACGAAAGAGTACCGCCTCTGGCACGGTGCCGTGTATGCATCTGCTGAGAATTTGACGGTGCTGTGGTATGGCTGTCGGCAGCATGGAAGTAGATGTATGAGGGCAAACAGTGGCGGCGAGGGAACTTTCCCAGCGCGGTGGACGAGACGGTCGTAGGAGCGGCGCCGACAAGGTGGACGACAGTGGGGATGAAGCGAGAGGACGGGATGCAAGGATCCTGGTCCGAAGCCGTGGATGAGAGAGGTCAATCTCTTGTAATGAACGACGGCGTCGGGGTATCAGCTCCGGCATGGTGGCGGAGGACCGTGGTGCATGGGGTGTCGGACGGAGGAGGCTAGGGTGGAGAGGGTGTTTTGGCGCCCACGGAGTACGAATGGAGAAATGGAGGGAGAGAGGTTGTGTGGAACCATGTCTTTGGGACGCGCTTGTCTCAAATGCGGGGAAAGTTAACAACTTACCCCCCATTTAAAATTTCAGACATCACATGAATATTGGGCTGCTGGGGATAGGACGTTAATCTCGCATACACCAAATATTTGCCGCCGGAGATTTCGGGTGAGGAGAGTTTGTTTTGGCGCCCACTGTGTATGAATCCGGAAGGTGAGAGGCGATTTCGGCCGAGGAGAAACAGTGTTTTGGTGCCCACCGTGTATGAATCCGAGGAGGTGAGAGGCGGAGGCGGATATGTCACGTTTGAGTGAAATTACAAGCCAACCCCTATCAAAACCAATAGAAATTCAGCCGATAGGCTTTGCGTGTCAGGGCTAGGTACTAATTTCCATCTTTTAGATTTTGGTTTCGGGCGGTTACTGCGAGGTTCCCCACTGCGTTCAAATTTTTGCAGAAAAAGAGTGCACGTTTACCGTGCTAACTCACTTCGAATCCATTTTGTATTTTTTTCGGGCAGGGTCCATTTTCTATTCGAAAACAAATCTATATACATCATTTTTAAATAAACTTTCAAAAGCAGAACACCCTTTATACATAAATATGGTTTATAGATGCCATGATGTCATATTCATAAGGCCGAATCCATCTTAAATTGAATTGAAATATTTGAAACCATTTTATGTTGAAATCCAGTGTACGCATTCCACACTAACTAGCTCTCGCTAATGTGTGTTTCATGTATGTTTTTTTCCTTCTTCTCAAACTAGTATAACGTGTTTGACACATACAACATGTAGTGTAGTCCCATTTACACATGAATTGCATAAAGCCATTTATATGTCTCCGTTGTATCTATAATTTTTTATTGTTCCATGCCAATATTATTCAACTTTTACATACTTTTGGCAACAATTTATATGATTTATTTGGACTAACTTATTAATCCAGTGCCAGTTCATGTTTGTTGCCTATTTTTGTTTCACAGAATATCCACATCAAACAAAATCCAAATGCAATAAAAATTTACGAAGAATTATTTCGGAATATTTGTGAATTTTGGGAGGTGGAATCAACGTCAAAGGAGGCCCAAGGCCTCCACAACCCACCAGGGCGTGCTAGGGGGTGCTCGGCGCACCCAGGTGTCTTGTGCCCTCCGTGCAAATCGGTTGGGGCCCTTCTTCGGGCACGAGAAACCTAATTTATGTAAAAAAAACGTGTTAATATTTCAGCGCAATCGGGGTTACGGGTCTACGGGAATTTAAGAAACGGTGAAGGGCCAGATCTCGGGAACGAGAAACAGAATAGAACAGAGAGACAGATCCAATCTCAGAGGGGCTCTCTCCCCTCTAGAGCCATAGAGTCCACGGACCAGAGGGGAAACACTCCTCCCATCTAGGGGGGAGGTCAAGGAAGATGAAGAAGGAGGGGGGCTCTCTCCCCCTCTCTCCCGGTCGCGATAGAACACCGCCGAGGCAATATCGTGTGACGGCGATCTACTCCAACAACTCAGTCATCTTCACCAACAACTCAATAACCTTCCACCATCTATATTCAGCGGTCCAGTCTCCTGCAACCCATTGTACCCTCTACTTGAACATGGTGCTTTATGCTTCATATTATTATCCAATACTATGTTTCCATCCTATGATGTTTGAGTAGATCTATTTTGTACTATGGCATAATCGTGATCTTGGTTGCTATAATTATATGTTTTATTTTGGTGCTGTCCTATGGTACCCTCCGTCTCGCGCAAATGTGAGGGGTCCTCGCTGTAGGGTGTTGCAATATATTCATGGTTCGCTTACGGTGGGTTGCTAGAGTGAAAGAAGTTTAAGCCCGTGTAAGGGGGATATGACGTATGGGAGTAAAGAGGACATGATACTCAATGATATGGTTGGGTTTCACAACCTTAATGATCTTTAGTAGTTGCGGATGCTTGCTAGATTTCCAATCATAAGTGCATATGATTCAAGTAGAGAAAGTATGTTAGCTCATGCATCTCCCTCATATAAAATTGCAAGAATGATTACCGGTCTAGTTATCGATTGCCTAGGGGAAATTCCACAAATCCTACCACTACTAATCCACACTCGCTATACTAATTTTTTATCTATGTGCTCTTTGTTATCTTGCAAAACTATCCTACTACACCTAAAAAGTGCTTCCAGTTTTATTTTTGTTCTAGATAAAACAAACGTTAAGTGTGCATATAGTTGTATCGGTGACCGATAGAACTCGAGGGTGTATTTGTTCTACCTTTAGCTCCTCATTGGGTTCGGCACTCTTACTTATCGAAAGAGGCTACAAATGATCCCCTACACTTCAAGGTTATCAAGACCTTTTTCTGGCGCCATTGCCGGGGAGCAATAGCGTGGGGTGAATATTCTCGTGTGTGCTTGTTTGCTTTATCACTAAGTAGTTTTTTTCCTTTTCTAAGTTGTTCTCTGTCTTTAGTTATGGATATGGAACACGAAACACCAAAAAAAAGTTGTACTTGCTACTCATGGAGATGGGGAACCTCCTAAAACCCTCGATGCTGGTTATGTGAAAAGTATTAAACACTACTTTGATAATCCTGAGAAAACCCCATTCAACTTGATAATGGGAGTAAAATTGGATCAATGTGAATACTTTAGGTGTGATGCCCCAAGACCGATGCTCCAGTTCCCTTCCTGTTTTCGATTATGTTGTGTGTTGCAATTGTTTGTTGCCATGATCATGATGAGTGCCTTTGTCATATTTTGCTTCTTGCATCATGTCCATCATTTGTTATATTGCATTGCCATGCCTATCGCTTGTCATATTGCTTTTGGCCATTCATTCTGTTGCCATGAGCATCATATACATTGCACTCATCCTCATGTTATGTGTGGCATTTATGTTGTGTGTGCATTAGTCCTTGTTGTCTCTTCTCTAAAGCCATGCCCATGTATCATATCCTCTCCCTTCCTTCTTTCATGTTCTGCAAGTAACATTATTCCCTCCTTCATTAATGTTCATTAATTTCCTGATAATCTTACTCTCTGCCTTATACCTCTCTACCAAGTTGCATCCCATTTGGAGTTGTTTTGGTTGGGTTCAAAAATGACTCAAGTTTGAATTTAATTCGAACTTGGATTATTTTAGTATCTCAAAAAATTGCCAAACCAATTTATTCAAATTCCAAATAATTTATGGATTGCCAAGTTATTTTCATCTCGTCCATGGCTTTCCCCAAACTCCATGTACTTTTCTTGTTGCTTCTGCTTGAGGACTTAAAAAGGGAAAACCTAGAGGGGCAGCAGCCCAGCTGGGCCTCCATCGAGCAGCCTCGCCAGGTCGTCCCGCCTGCATCTAGTCCGAGCCGCACCCTTTCTAACCCTAGCCGCTTGCTGCCCCCAATCCCCATCTCAGTCTCTACCTCGTCCTCCCAGTGCCACGCCCTCGTCCCGATCCCCACTCCCTCTCGTCTTCTTGCGCCGCCACCCAGAGCTAGAGAGGAGCGAGAGCCGCTCCTCCCGATCCACCGGCGCCCATGGCCAGCATCGTCGCGGTTGCGCCTCATCATGGAGCCGCACGACCCTGAGCCAATGCCATCGACCTCCGCGCCCGCACCCCCAAGTGCATCACCGCCGCCGCCTTGGCGCCCGGCCTCCCTTGCCGTCGGCGTCCCGTCCTCGTCACCTCGTCTTCGCTGCCCAGCTCGAGCGTGGCCCTGTCGCCCCACGCCATCAAGTCCCGCGCCTCTCCGAACTCATCCTAGAGGTAGCCAGCAGATCCAACACGCCTCCTCTATGCATGTCTCCCTCTTCGTGTAACATCGATGACCACGGGCACAACCACCTCGACCCGCACCCCTCTCCAGCTAGGCGACCCACGCTCGACCTCCTTCTATTGCACAAGACTTTTTTCCCCTCACCTAGTGACCGATTGTAATATAGCAGGGTTTTTACGCCCAAACTGTGAATGTCGAAGTACTCCATAGGGATTGGACAATTCGGCGACTATGCTCGACTAAATCTGGGTAACACAATTTTGAGTGATAAAAACAGAACATAAACCTAAACTATTTTAGATTGTTCCCGAAGATAATCCACAAAGAAAATGCAAAATAGCAAAGGGAGGCTTAGATTTCACTTCACTGTAATTTTGTGACATTTTCTTGTTACTTGAGAATTTAAAACACCTACATGCAAACATAGACAACAAAAGGAAATCTACAAGAAAAGAACACAAATATAACTAGAAAGTATGTAAGCAAAAGGGACAGAAGTAAGATTACGTGACAAGCACAGAAATTTCACATCACAATGGCACTCACAGACACATATTTATATGCTACGGGTACTTGAGGACACAAGAACTACAAACTGAATTTTCTGAAGCAAGCAGTACAATTATGAACTGGACAAAGCAAGCAACGGTACTAGTACTAATAGATCAACTGAATAGTACTACTAAGCAAACACAAATCCGAACTAACAATTAACACGTTACAAGCTCTTATCAAATCTGGATATTACAAGTACTACACATCTCAATTCTGAACATTTCAAAGTAGTGAACATTACACTACTCAAGATTATAGAAAATTAGAGAATAGAGAGAGGGAGAAGAAGCAGCAACAAGAAGACTTTGAGAAGAGGAGCAAGAGCAGCAAGGCAAATGGAAGCGGAGCTGCAGCAGTTTCAAGCAGAGGAGGAGCAGCGGTTCAGCATCAGATCAGGGAGCAGCAGACGTAGAAGTTCGGGGAAGAAGAAGACAACAGCAAGAAGTAAAGGAATAAGAAGAGAAGAAGAGGAAGTGGAAACGAAGGGGAGGAGCGGCGAGAGGGAGAGAGCAGCAGCAGGTGCCACTGGGGACTAGACGCTCGTCTGGTCGGGCACGCGAGTGGTGGCACTAGTGGGTTGCGCTGGAGATGGTGGTGGTGATGCGGTGCTAGTGGCGGCGATGTGGATGGATAATAGTGGACAGTGCAGCGGCGGGTGATGGAGATGGCGAGGATGGGTGGCTAGGTGGCGCTGGTTGGCGCACCACCACGCCGGCCTGGCCGCGGTGGCGGCCGGTGGTGGAGAAGGAGGAGTGAGGGAGGGAGATGTGGCCAGGCCCAAAGGGGATCGGTGGCTAGCGCTAGGGATTTGATCCAACGATCAGATTTTTCACTTTGTGATTTGGCCCTCCTGCTTCCTTCTTTCATTGCAAGAACATCGCTTCCCTTCTGTGGTTTAACCCTCGGTTTCTTTGTTTCTTCTCGCACAAGTCCATTCTTCCTCATCTTCTTCATTCTCTAAGCCACTTAGTCTAGATCTTGATGTTTATAGTGCCTTTTCGCACTTTTCTGCAAAACAAACCAGCGAATAGTAAATGATCCCGTTATATGATTTTCATTCAATTACTCAATATTTCATAGCAAGAATGGGTGAATAGATCACAATAGATGCTATATTTGAGTGCAAAATTATGTATGTGAAATGCGCTTATCAAGTTCCCCCACACATAAATCTTTGCTTGTCCTCAAGCAAAGGAATATGACAAGAGCTAGACAGTGAATAGTGAGCTGACTAGAGAATGTCCCAGTGAAGTAGATCTCCAAACGATGCATGCTTTTGACTTAGTTAATGGGAATTAATGGTTAAGACTGCTTCAAAGCAGGTGGATACTAGTAGGGTAGGCCATTTTAAACTTTTTTCAATGATAAAAGAAGATGAACTAGTTTAAGTATTGATTGTGCCAGAAGGTTCCAAAAGAGAGCATGATCCCGAGAAACACATATTACCAGCAACACATCATTGTAATTGAACCACTTATTGAATTTGAAGGAAGCAATTATAATATTTTATCAGTCTCACCAAAGGAATATACCACTGATCCCGAGAACATGGTATACACCTGGCTCGACCAATTATTATTTTTTTGGGATTTTTGCATTCGTGCCCCTAGTTGGGTCACACTCGACAGATTTGCCCCTAGTTTTTCAACAATTGTGGTTTTGCCCAGCTCACTTCACTCGCCTTGTGTTTTTGCCCTTCCGGGGCGGTTCCGACCAATGAGCAGTCGCCACGTGGCGAACCGTGATTGGTCGGAACCGCACTGGAAGGGCAAAAACACAAGGCGAGTGAAGTGAGCTGGGCAAAACCACAATTATTGAAAAACTAGGGGCAAATCTGTCGAGTGTGACCCAACTAGGGGCACCAATACAATTATTCCTATTTTTTTAGTTTGTCTCCCCAAAGGAACGTACCACCAATCTAGAGAACATGGTATACACCTGGTTCGACAATTTCATTTTATTAGTAATTACAGCCCAAGCTAACCCGATTTCACATGCCACCGATCCATGGAACATGACATGCTACTCTAGGATGTCAGACTTATTTATTCATTATCATTTTTTAAATTTACAACAACAAGAATCTTCTCTTATCCATGTTTGGTTCACATGCTACCGATCTAGGGAACATAGCATGCTAGTCCATAGTGGTAAAGTGATTGCTCTAAATGGGAACACACTTGGCACAAGTTCAGTATCTAAACATAGTGATCTAGGTATATCATAGTAAAAGTACAAAATGATTAAGTTTTCTAGTGTACTAGGGATTTGATCACTCAAAACTATTAGTTCTCACTAATTTCAGAAAAGCACGCATGGTGTAGATCACTAGTTTACAAGGCATTCAGAAATCAAATTCACAAATTAACATCAAGCACAAGCTATGTTGAAGGTAAAGTTCAGTGGGACGATATTTAAGAAATGACTCAAGCAACTCAAAAAGCAATTTAATCCAGCAAGCATTAATGGATGATGATTTCAAAGTAGGCCATGAAACAGCTCACTGAGCTTTGATGTAGGACTTGCTTGATCACCCTCTAAACTACAGTTCTTCTCCTTTGCTTCCTCGTGCATGCTCTAGCATCACTCTTCCATACGTGTGCTCCTTGCTTCTCCTCATCTCCATGCTCAGCATCCACCAGGGTCCCAAGGAATGTCGCCTCGAACCTGGTCAGCATGTAGCGAACGGTACTGTAGCAAAAACCTGAAAAGGCATTCAGCCAAAGAGACGATACAAGTGGCAGGGTCGATGCCCTCCAAATCATCAATAGAGTACCCAAATTCATAAGCATAGATATAAAGCACATGTTTAGGATGGTAGAAATCAGTAAGCTCAATGCTAGCATAAAGTTGATATGAATCGTTAGCATGAGGTTGATATGAATCACTAAGCATAGGTATAGCATGAGGAAAATAAGTGTCATCATAACAAATGTGAACAATGCCATTAGCAAGGTATGTATGATCATGTCCAATAAAACGGTTTTGCAAGTCTAGCTGTATCATGTAATGCAAGGTAGAAGAAAATAAATCATAAGGACTCATGTCATCAAGATGCTTAGATAAACCTACTACATCATGCTCTTGTTAACAATAGGGAAATGAATTTATGGTTCTTCAAGTTCATCTACATTAGCTTCTTGTGCTTCTTCAGGAGAGATAGAGATTGTGTATTTCAAATTGATCGATTGGGTAATCGATCTCTTGGTCATCTTGTTCCTCGTCTTCTAGTTCATCTTCAATCTGAGGTATCTTTTTGTGAAGGCTCTTGCTATCTTGCTCAGCTAGATGTGACGGTATTGGAACCTCGCATGTATCACTAGAAACATCCGCAGCACTCAGCTCAAGGAGGGATGAGATAGTACTTCCAGCTATGATATTCTTCTCAATCTTCCTTACTTCTTCCACTAGCTCTTTACCATTCTTGATTTTCTTCATTTCATCCAGTATCACCTTCCTAATAGGATCATCTTCCGCACTCTAAGTGAACTTGATACTCAAAAGTGTGAGCTTGTCTATGTTATCGAACTCATCTTGTGTGGGCACTTGTGCTGAAGGTGTTGGTTGATCAAATGGATGACCATTGAACTCCATTGGCAACATCTCCTGGTGCTGAGGTATATGAATAGGAGCACAAGAAAAATGTTGGGGTGCATAATTGTGGCTCTCCTCATTGTACCTAAATCCCTGCGTATGATTACTATAAGCAAACGGTGAGATCTTGGGGTGGTTTCTCCTGTATGACATATGATGGTTTTCAAGCCTCCCATGTGAGTAATTGTTTTGGCATGAGCCATGCTATTGAGCAAAGTTCATACCAAGAAAATCCGGAGGGTGAGAGTAACCACGCTGACCTTCAACGGGTGAATGGCCCTGAAATCTACAAATATGACAAGTAGGAGCAACATAACAATGGCCTCTAGAATAAGGATCATAAGATCTAGGCCTATCCTAAAAAATTATACCTCTCTGCCGAGCTAATTCATCTAAATGATGGGAAATATTAATTATCAAGTCTTGAACATTTTCCGTGTTGTTTGTAGTGTTGCTCGCATAAGCATGATCATCTGAATAGTAAGCCATTTCCAAGAAGATAATCTAACCTGCAAAATGGAAAAGAAAACAAAGAGAAAATAAACTAGAACAAGGGTTAGGAGTAAGGGATATATCACAAATATATGGCACTAGATAGAAACAGAAGCAAAACCTAGTCTATAGCCTAACATGGTCACACGATGCAAAATCCCCGGCAACGGTGCCAAAATGATCGATTGTAATATAGCAGGGTTTTTACGCCCAAACTGCGAATGTCGAAGTTCTCCAGAGGGATTAGACAATTCGGCGACAATGCTCGACTAAATCTAGGTAACACAATTTTGAGTGATAAAAACAAAATATAAACCTAAACTATTTAAGATTGATCCCAAAGATAATCCACAAAGAAAATGCAAAATAGCTAAGGGAGGTTCAGATTTCACTTCACTGTAATTTTTTGACATTTTCTTGTTACTTGTGAATTTAAAACACTAACAAGCATACATAGACTACAAAAGGAAATCTATAAGAAAAGAACATAAATATAACTAGAAAGTATGTAAGCAAAGCGACATAAGTAAGATTACGTGACAAGCATAGAAATTTCACACCATAATGACTCTCACACACACATATTTATATACCACGGGTACTTGAGGACACAAGAACTGCAAACTGAATTTTCTGAAGCAAGGAGTACAATTATGAACTGGACGATGCAAGCAAGGGTACTAGTACTAATAGATCAATTGAATAGTACTACTAAGCAAACACAAAACCTGAACTAACAATTAACACGTTACAAGCTCTTATCAAATCTGGATATTACAAGTACTACACATCTCAATTCTGAACAATTCAAAGTAGTGAACATTACACTACTCAAGATTATAGAAAATTAGAGAATAGATAGAGGGAGAAGAAGAAGCAGCAAGAAGACTTTGAGAAGAGGAGCAAGAGCAGCAAGGCAAATGGAGCGGAGCATCAGCAATTTCAAGCAGAGGAGGAGCAGCGGTACAACATCAGATCAGGGTGCAGCAGACGTAGGAGTTCAGTGAAGAAGAAGATAGCAGCAAGAAGTAAAGGAATAGGAAGAGAAGAAGAGGAAGTGGAGACGAGGGGGAGGAGCAGCGAGAGGGAGAGAGTAGCAGCAGGTGCCACGGGGGACCAGATGCTCGTCTAGTCGGGCGCGTGAGTGGCGGCACTAGTGGGTGGCGCTGGAGATGGTGGTGGTGATGCGGCGCTAGTGGCAGCGATGTCGATGGATGATAGTGCATGGTGCAGCGGCGGGTGATGGAGATGGCGAGGATGGGTGGCTGGGTGGCGCTAGTTGGCGCACCGGCATGCCGGACTGGCCACGGCGGCTGCCGGTGGTGGGGATGGAGGAGTGATGGAGGGAGATGTGGCCAGGCCCGTAAGGGGATCGGTGGCTAGCGCTAGAGATTTGATCCCACAATCAGATTTTACACTTTGTGATTTGGCCCTCCTGCTTCCTTCTTTCTTCACAAGAACATCCATTCCCTTCTCTGGTTTGGCCCTCTGCTTCTTTGTTTCTTCTCGCACAAGTCCATTCTTCCTCCTCTTCTTCGTTCTCTTAGCCACTTAGTCCAGATCTTGAAGTTTATAGTGCCTTTTCACACTTTTCTGCAAAACAAACCACTGAGTAGTAAATGATCCCGTTATATGATGTTCATTCAATTGCTCAATATTTCATAGCTAGAATGGATGAATAGATCACAATAGATGCTATATTTGAGTGCAAAATTATGTATGTGAAATGCGCTTATCAAGTTCTCCCACACTTAAATCTTTGCTTGTCCTCAAGCAATGGAATATGACAAGAGCTGGACAGTGAATAGTGAGCTGACAAGAGAATGTCCTAGTGAAGTAGATCTCCAAACGATGCATGCTTTGGACTTAGTTAGTGGAAATTAATGGTTAAGACTGCTTCAAAGCAGTAGGATACTAGTATATGAACAAGTTTAAGTGTTGATTGTGCCAAAATGTTCCTAAAGAGAGCCTGATCCCAAGAAACAC
This sequence comes from Secale cereale, assembly GCA_902687465.1. Taxonomy (NCBI): domain Eukaryota; kingdom Viridiplantae; phylum Streptophyta; class Magnoliopsida; order Poales; family Poaceae; genus Secale; species Secale cereale. The sequence continues at coordinate 205,519,278 of LR738713.1, read as the reverse complement.
TTATTAGCAGGAACACATCATTGTAATTGAACCACTTATTGAATTTGAAGGAAGCAATTATAATATTTTATTAGTCTCACCAAAGGAATATACCACTGATCCCGAGAACATGGCATACACATGGCTCGACCAATTATTGTTTTTTTAGTTTGTCTCCCCAAAGTAACATATCACCGATCCAGAGAACATGGTATACACCTGGTTCGACAATTACATTTTATTAGTAATTACTGCCCAAGCAAACCTGATTTCACATACCACCGATCCAGGGAACATGACATGCTACTGTTGGTAGTCAGACTTAGTTATTCATTATCATTTTTTAAAAATTTACAAAAACAAGAATCTTCTCTTATCCATGTCTGGTTCACATGCTACCGATACAGGGAACATAGCATGCTAGTCCATAGTGGTTAAGTGATTGCTCTGAATGGGAACACACTTGGCACAAGTTCATCATCTAAACATAGTGATCTAGGTGTATCATAGTAAAAGCAGAAAATGATTAAGTTTTGTAGTGTATTAGGCATTTGAGCACTCAAAACTAATAGTTCTCACTAATTTCAACAAAGCACGCATGGAGTGGATCACTAGTTTATGTCAGGCCCAAGATGCGATTCTATCCCGATAACGTGACACTTGCGTGATTGGGGCACAACCGCATTTCGGGTGCTTAGCAAGATGGATATCATTACATCGTACCATTACATACATACATGGGGGATACACCAATACATACACGTCACATGAATACAACAACATCAATACAAGTATTCGACTACAGATACAAACAATAAAAGCACAAAGACATCCATCTGCTATCCCAGGCTGCCGACCCGGAACCTAACCCAAGACTGAAGAAGAACAAGAAGAAGAAAGAACTCCAAACAACGATCATCGCTCTCACGTCAAGACGTCGGAAAACTGCACCTGCAACTGTTGTTGTAGTATCTGTGAGCCACGAGGACTCACAATCCCATAACCATGGGTAACAAGACTATCAAAGCATAATGGGTAGGAAGAGGTAAAGTGGTGAGGTTGCAACAACGGCTAAGCAATATATATGGTGGCTAACTTATGAGTACAAGAACAAGATGAGCATCTACACAAACGGTCGCAGCTAGTAGTGATCGCTAAAGATCCTGAACTACATACGAGTCAAACATAACCTCACCGTGTTCTCTTCTCAAAATGAAAAGAGACTGTCACGGTTACACACCCAGTTGTGTGTTTTACTTCGGATCCTTTGTCAAGTTTTCTACAACCGGATATTAACAAATTCCAATCTGCCACATAACCGCGGGCACGACTTTTGAAAGATCATAACTCTACAGGGGTGTCCCAACTTAGCCCATCACAAGCTCTCACGATTAGCTGAAGTGATAAATATAATATCATCACCCCTTATCTTAGGGAAATCCGATCAGGCTCGGCATCCCGGTGCACAAGACATTTTGACAATGGTAAAACAAGTCCAGCAAGACCTCCCCGCGTGTCGACACCCTGATAGTAGCCGCGCGTATCTCGTCTCAGGCCACGACCGGATGAGCACAGCGTACAGCAGCCAAACCCCAAGTTTCCAATGGGGGGCGCCGCACACGACTCTATTTGGGACCAACACCATCAGCACTGGCCCCCCCTGCTATGTAGAAGAATCCTCGGGTAGCGCTAACTCCCTATGCAATTTAATTAATTAATTAAGTTGTTATTATGAGCAAATTAAAACCAAAGTTGGGCCTTGCTGGAGGAGTTTTATTCAAAGACGAACTGTCAAGGGGTCCCCATATACCCATCGTGTAAGGAACGCAAAATCAAGGAACATAATGCCGGTTTATCGGCGCCTAAGGTGGCACGAGTGGAACAAAACACCGAGCAAAAGGCTAAGCCTTCCACCCATGCCCAGTATATAGGTGTGTTAATAATAATTATAGATATTGTGATATTCCAACAACAAGTTCCCTCCTGGAACGAACTTCATCTTCACCTGCAACTAACAACGCTATAAGAGGGGCTGAGCGAGCGGGTAACATAGCCAAACAATGGTTTTGCTAGGAAGGTGTCAAAGGTTAGAGGTTTCATGGCAACAAGGAGAGGGGCTGACATAAAGATGGGTAGCGCGACATATAACGATAGCATCGAGACAACTAAGCAAAGGCAATGATAGTAAAGGTATCCAAGGGTATAGTCATCTTCCCTGAGATCCCACAAGGAAGAAGAACGGATCCATGAAGAAGACGAAGAAGAAGCCTTGAAGAAGAACCACGGGTAGATGAACGAATCCTCACGAACGCAACGGAACAAGCACTAACGAGAAGAAGCAAGCAATGTTGTATACAAACTACTCAAGAACATGACAATATGCACTACCAAGTAGGATGCACGACAAGTCTACATATGATGCACATCAAGTCTATACAGGAAGCAAAACATGGCAAGCTAGGAAGCACAGCAAAACAACACAAGTTTATATATGATGCAATACATAGCAAGGTATGATGCATGACAAGACTATACAGGAAGCACAACAAGTCTATATAGGAAGCATAACATGGCAAGGTAGGAAGCACAGAAAACAACACAAGTCTATATGATGCAATACATGGCAAGGTATGATGCATGACAAGAATATACAGGAAGCATAACATGGCAAGGTAGGAAGCACAGAAAACAACACAAGTCTATATGATGCAATACATGGCAAGGTATGATGCATGACAAGTCTATACAGGAAGCACAACAAGTCTATGCAGGAAGCATAACATGGCAAGGTAGGAAGCACAACATGGCAAGGTAGGATGCAATACATGGCAACGGTGCAAGATGCACCCAAACATCAAGCAAACATACTCCAAACATGTTAACAAGATGCTATTATGATTCTACATGCAAAATCATACAAGTTTCATATAAGTAACACTCAAAACGGAGCAATGGGCTAAAAGATACACATGAAACAAGATATAACAACAAGCTGAAATTAACACCCACATAGCAACTTTGGAGCAAGATATATATATATATATATATATATATATATATATATATATATATATATATATATATATATATATATATATATATATATATATATATATATATATATATATATATATATATATATATATATGCTACAACACTCAAACATGGCAACAAGAAGCATGGACATGAAGTAGACATATCCTACAGCAAACAACTCCATTAAAGCATCTCCATAGGAGGCATGGATCAATAGCAACAAGCTACAACATTTTGATCATGACAATAAAAACCTGACAGCAACATTTTATAGCAACTTGGGAGCAAGAATTAAATAAGCTACAGCAAGTCAAATGAGAAAGTAAGGACATCAATGGATAGACAACAACATATACAACAAGGAATGATCAAAGGCCACCCCAAAACTAACATGGATTTACCTAGGACAACAAGCAAACATAGCATCAGGATATTACAGATTCCAGACTTAGTGAAATTTCACTAAGTGTTAAAACAGCAATAACAACATTGCAAGTTTACAAGCATGTTTAAGTCAACACAAGGCATATCACGGAAAGGTAAATGCACCATCTCAAAGACCACATCATGGAGAATCTAAAACATCTAGACATGTGACATGGGGACAAACACATCAATAGCAACAAGCTCCTCAACTAGGCATCTCGTAACAAGTTACAAAACCTAACAACCACATGCTCCTTTGCAACAGAGATTAACATAGCAATATGAACTCAAACAAGCATGCTATAGCAACCAACATGTAGAGCATCTCATGATGAACATTTTGACATATCATTTGCATCATTTGGATAAACATGCACCAAGTTATCATATCTCAAACATGGCAACAAAATAACAAGTAGCAACAGTTTATAACAAGTAGCACTCTTGCAACAGATATTTAAGCATCTAGATGAACTCAAATGAGCATGGCACAATGGAACAACGTGTAGAGCATATCACCACGGTCATTTTGACATATCATACACTCAATTTGGATAAGTACACACAAAGTTAACACCAGACAAAGAGGCAACATTATAACAGTTAACAGGGACTTAGCAGTTTTTACAAGACTTGGGAAAAAACAACTAAGCGCAAGATAACTAAAATGCGCACTGGGCGGGTAGCAGAGGGATTACCACTGGGCTCGGCCCAGGAAAGAAGAAGGAGGGAGGCAGCCTGCTGGCTAGTCGGGCCGAGGCGCCGGCCTCGGGGCGTGCTGCTGGGCCATGCGGTGGAGGAGGCCGGCTGACTCAGTTGGGCCTCGGGTCCGGCCCGAGACGCGGAGAGGAGCGGCTGGCTGGGCACACTGCTGCTGGGCCTAGTCGGGCTTGACCAGCCCAGCTGGAGGAGATCGGGAGGTCGAGGCCTCCTCCCTCGACCCGAGCATGGCGGCGGCTAGGGTCGGCCGTCGAGGCTACAGGCAAGGCGACGGCTCGGCGGGGAAGGCAAGGGACTCGGCGGATCGAGGCAAAGGTTGGTCGAGCCCGACAGATCTGGAGCGGAGAACCCATTCCCGCCGGTGGCAAGGACGGGCGGCGACGGCGGCGCTTGGAGCAGCGGCGAGCAGCACGGAGGTGCACTGGCGCGGTGAAGGCGATGCGAGCGACGGAGTCAGGGGAGCGGCACGGGGCGCTCAGGCCTGGGCGCGCGGGGCGGCTGCTCCTCCGGCGAGCTCCGGAGGAGATCGACGATGGCGGTGGCGGGGCGCTCCGGCGGCGGGGAGCGAGCGCTCGGCTCGGGAGCGGACGAGAGGAAGCGGTGCGCTTGGGCGCTGGCGGAGAGGAGCGGGCTCGGTCGGGCCCGGGGCGGCTACGCGTGGGCCTCGCGGGCCGGAGGCGGGGGGAAACTGGCTGGGCGCGTGGCAGCGCCTGAGAGGCTGCCCGATGCCCAGCGGCGGCGCGGTGACTTGGCGGCGGCCAAGTGGCGGCGGGGCAGGAGATTTGCACGGAATTTGAGGAGGGGGAAGAAGAAGGCCAAAAATGGCAGGGAAGGGGGGCTATATATAGCAAAAAAGGGTAGGGTTTGGGGGGTTTTGGACCATTCCGGAGCCATCGGATCGCGATCCAACGGCAACGGAGCGAAGGGGGAATAGGCTGGGCCTAGGTGGGCTGTGTAGATTAGTTGGGCTGAGATGAGAGGAGAGGGAGAGAGGCCCGCGGGGGTTTTCGGAGACCGAAAACGTCCGACGAATTAAGCGGCGACTAGTGCCGCTATATAAATCCGTTGGGCTATCAAACGAGCTCCGAAAGCGATGAAATTCGGCAGGCGGCCTGTCTACACTATAATAAGACCACATGACAAGTTTCATCCCATTCCGAGAATATTTTTCAGCCACTCACAAAATAAATATTCGGAGGCACCGCGGGTTCGTGTGAGTGTGTCTGGGCTCAGAACGGACAACAGAAAGGACGAGGGAACTCGGACGGATTCAAGTTTTGAAAACATGCTGATGCAAGCACACATGATGACATGGCAAGATGCAACATGCAAGCAGATGACATGGCACGACGACGAATAACTGGCTGACACCTGGAGCATCGGTCTCGGGGTGTCACAACACTCCCCTACTAACAAGAGATCTCGTCCCGAGATCTTAGGAACGAGACGGGAGTAAAAGGAAGAACAAGTTCTTTGAGGACAAAAGAGTGAAAGAAAAGAACCTTGAGGGGATGAACAACTCAAAATAAGAAGAATGCAACGAAGAAGAACGAAGTTGCAAAGACTTCGGTAAATAAGAGGAACAAGGAATACGACAAGAACCAAAAGGTTGAAGTATATGAAGCACGAGTTGAAGGAACAAGAATGAATTCGAAACCACTCCGGTTAAAAAGAGATAGAAAAGAATCTGAATGAAGGAATTCGGGCAGCACTCCATCTGAAACTGAAAGAAATAGCACACCGGTTGAACATGAATGGAATAGGACAAGAACCTGAGGAGATGGGATAAAAACATGACGAAATGAACAAGACAATGCCTCCGGAATAATTGAAATGATGGAATTAAAAGAATGGAGAAGAAGATGACATCTTTGAATACAACTGAATTTGAAAGAGCATCCTGAAGGAAAGACTTGAACGGAGTTGTTGAAAAAATCAAAAACAAAAGAATAATCTTGTTGTGGACATATGAAAACATCTCAGAACTTTAGGTGAATTATCGCCAGAACGAAAGATTGAAGAGATGAGGTGAAGGAAGAAATGCAAAACTCCACTTGAAAAGAATAGGGAGAATTATTTGCACTCGAGAGGCAAAAGAATAATGCTTGAGCTGCTCCAGAAGAATAAGATGAATGTTTGAATAATGATTTACATGATGGAGAACCACCATGAAGAACTCCGGTAATGAAAAGGATGATGATATAGAAATAACGAACAAAAGGAGTAAGATTAAAGTCTTCCGATGAATTAGACGAGGGTCTGACGAGATGGCCGAGAAACACTTTGAACTCCAGGAAGAAAAAGAATAAAACACTTGGGATTAGAATTTATTCATCAAGAATAAACTCTGAAGGAAGGAATTAATCAACTTGAAGAAAATAATAAGATTTATGTTATGGTTATCCTTCACCAGTTAAATTGATGAACAATGGATTTGCACACTACTTATTCTCACTGAAATGATTAAAGAGGGATATATCGCTAACTTACGAAAATCTCCATGAAACACTAGTAGAATTGGAATAACATAAATGAATGGATTGATATGATAGCACCGGAAAGGACTGTTGAGTGAATCACCGGAAAGAATTAAAACTGAATGAAGAGAAAAGAACGAACCACCGTAAAAATTGAAACCTGGTGAAGAAAGAACAAGCCACCGGGAAGAATTAAAATCGAGTGATGAAAGAGAATAACCACCGTGAAGAATTGAAATTGAGTGAATACAAGAGAATGAATCTCCGGGAAGAATAAAGCACTTGAGGACAATTAGAATGACGAGAATGAAGAGATTGTGAACTGATTAAAGAATACTTGAACAAGCGCCGGAAGAATATGAGACGAACGAAGAGGCATCAATGAAGAATATATGGAGGACGAAGTTGAAAACTGAGGATGAAGAAATCTTCTGAAATGATGGCCTTCGGAGGAACACAAAGAAAATAATTGATGAAATACTCCGAACGAATGAAAATGAGTAAAGGTTGACCACCATGAATGAATTGAAAGCGATCTTGGAGAAGGCACATGACTGATGAAATTCATACTTACGTCACACTTGAAAAGAATTTGCGGACACTCCGGGCAAATTAGAAGAGTCAGGTAAGATCCTGGGAAAATACCTGTGGGTTAGGGCCCACCGAAGGGAAAACTCCGTTGAAAAGGATTTAAAAGGAGATGATGCACCGGAAATGATTAAAAGACTCAAAGGAGGTGACAACCTCGAATTAATTGGAAGACAGACGCATATCGTGAGGTTTCTTCGGAACTCTGGAATAATTACATGGCGAGAGGTGAACGAGCAAGGGGAAAACATTTGAGCCGAGGAAAAGGAATATGAACAACATCGAATACTTGAATTGAATCCACCGGAAAAGAAGAAGAGGTGAAGAATATCAATCGAGAGGAGAATTCACCGGAGAATAAAGGAGATGAAGGATGACGTACAAGACAAGAATTCACCGGTTGAAATAACTGAGTAAGGAATGCAAAGGATTCACACGAGTAGGATGGATACTCGAATAAGGAGTTCGGCTCTGAGAAGCAAAAGGGTGGGCGGGTGGGAAAAAGGAAGAATACAACGGACGGGGAAAACACCATCGATTGAAAGAACTGAGGTTGAGCTTGCAAATAAGAAGAGGGTTGAATCCACTTGACGAGAGATGCACCAGATGAAAGAACTAACAACGCAACAAACGAAAAACTAACCACGCGATCCTAAAAAAAATTTGAAGGGGAAGAGGAGTAATTCAAAACACCTACGTCAAGATTCCTCACCAGAGCGACGAAGGGGCAGGGGAGTAAAAAGTATTCCTACTCTCCGATATAACTAGACTCCGAAAAAGTTTTCTGATAGACTCAACAACGGCCAGACTACGATCAATCAAGGGGGCTCCTATGGTCGGTCGAGGCTCTGATACCAACTTGTCAGGCCCAAGATGCGATTCTATCCCGATCCCGTGACACTTACGTGATTGGGGCACAACCGCATTTCGGGCGCTTAGCAAGATGGATATCATTACATCGTACCATTACATACATACATGGGGGATACACCAATACATACACGTCACATGAATACAACAACATCAATACAAGTATCCGACTACGGATACAAACAATAAAAGCACAAAGACATCCATCTGCTATCCCAGGCTGCCGACCCGGAACCTAACCCAAGACTGAAGAAGAACAAGAAGAAGAAAGAACTCCAAACAACGATCATCGCTATCACGTCAAGACGTCGGAAAACTGCACCTGCAACTGTTGTTGTAGTATCTGTTAGCCACGAGGACTCACAATCCCATAACCATGGGTAACAAGACTATCAAAGCATAATGGGTAGGAAGAGGTAAAGTGGTGAGGTTGCAGCAGCGGCTAAGCAATATATATGGTGGCTAACTTACGAGTACAAGAATAAGATGAGCATCTACGCAAACGGTCGCAACTAGTAGTGATCGCTAAAGATCCTGAACTACATACGATTCAAACATAACCCCACCGTGTTCTCTTCTCAAAATGAAAAGAGACAGTCACGGTTACTCACCCAGTTGTGTGTTTTACTTCAGATCCTGTGTCAAGTTTTCTACAACCGGACATTAACAAATTCCAATCTGCCACATAACCGCGGGCACGGCTTTCGAAAGATCATAACCCTGCAGGGGTGTCCCAACTTAGCCCATCACAAGATCTCACGATTAGCTGAAGTGATAAATATAATATCATCACCCCTTATCTTAGGGAAATCCGATCAGGCTCCGCATCCCGGTGCACAAGACATTTAGACAATGGTAAAGCAAGTCCAGCAAGACCTCCTGGCGTGCCGACACCCTGATAGTAGCCGCGCATATCTCGTTTCAGGCCACGACCGGATGAGCACAGCGTACAACATCCAAACCCCAAGTTTCCAAAGGGGTGCGCCGCACACGACTCTATTTGGGACCAACACCATCATCACTGCCCCCCTGCTATGTAGAAGAATCCTCGGGTAGCGCTAACTCCCTATGCAATTTAATTAATTAATTAAGTTGTTATTATGAGCAAATTAAAACCAAAGTTGGGCCTTGCTGGAGGAGTTTTATTCAAAGACGAACTGTCAAGGGGTCCCCATATACCCATCGTGTAAGGAACGCAAAATCAAGGAACATAATGCCGGTTTATCGGCGCCTAAGGTGGCACGAGTGGAACAAAACACCGAGCAAAAGGCCAAGCCTTCCACCCATGACCAGTATATAGGTGTGTTAATAATAATTATAGATATCTTGATATTCCAACAACAAGTTCCCTCCTGGAATGAACTTCATCTTCACCTGCAACTAACAACGCTATAAGAGGGGCTGAGCAAGCGGGTAACATAGCCAAAGAATGGTTTGGCTAGGAAGGTGTCACAGGTTAGAGGTTTCATGGCAACAAGGAGAGGGGCTGACATAAAGATGGGTAGCGCGACATATAACGATAGCATTGAGACAACTAATCAAAGGCAATGATAGTAAAGGTATCCAAGGGTATGGTCATCTTGCCTGAGATCCCACAAGGAAGAAGAACAGATCCATGAAGAAGACGAAGAAGAAGCCTTGAAGAAGAACCACGGGTAGATGAAGGAATCCTCACGAACGCAACGGAACAAGCACTAACGAGAAGAAGCAAGCAATGCTGTAAACAAACCACCCAAGAACATGACAATATGCACTACCAAGTAGGATGCACGACAAGTCTACATATGATTCACAGCACGTCTATACAGGAAGCAAAACATGGCAAGGTAGGAAGCACAGCAAAACAACACAAGTTTATATATGATGCAATACATAGCAAGGTATGATGCATGACAAGACTATATAGGAAGCACAACAAGTCTATACAGGAAGCATAACATGGCAAGGTAGGAAGCACAGAAAACAACACAAGTCTATATGATGCAATAGATGGCAAGGTATGATGCATGACAAGACTATAAAGGAAGCATAACATGGCAAGGTAGGAAGCACAGAAAACAACACAAGTCTATATGATGCAATACATAGCAAGGTATGATGCATGACAAGTCTATACATGAAGCACAACAAGTCTATACAGGAAGCATAACATGGCAAGGTAGGAAGCACAAGATGGCAAGGTAGGATGCAATACATGACAACGGTGCAAGATGCACCCAAACATCAAGCAAACATACTCCAAACATGTTAACAAGATGATATTATGATTATACATGCAAAATCACACAAGTTTCATATAAGGAACACTCAAAACGGAGCAACGGGCTAAAAGATACACATGAAACAAGATATAACAACAAGCTGAAATTAACAGCCACATAGCAACTTTGGAGCAAGATATATATATGCTACAGCACTCAAACATGGCAACAAGAAGCATGGACATGAAGTAGACATATCCTACAGCATACAACTCCATTGGAGCATCTCAATAGGAGGCATGGATCAATAGCAACAAGCTACAACATTTTGATCATGACAATAAAAACCTGACAGCAACATTTTATAGCAACTTGGGAGCAAGAATTAAATAAGCTACAGCAAGTCAAATTAGCAAGTAAGGACATGAATGGATAGACAACAACATATAAAACAAGGAATGATCAAAGGCCACCCCAAAACTAACATGGATTTACCTAGGACAACAAGCAAACAAAGCATTAGGATATTACAGATTCCAGACTTAGTGAAATTTCACTAAGTGTTAAAACAGCAATAACAACATGGCAAGTTTACAAGCATGTTTAAGTCAACACAAGGCATATCATGGAAAGGAAAATGCACCATCTCAAAGGCCACATCATGGATAATCTAAAACATCTAGGCATGTGACATGGGGACAAACACATCAATAGCAACAAGCTCCTCAACTAGGCATCTCGTAACAAGTTACAAAACCTAACAGCCACATGCACTTTTGCAACAGAGATTAACATGGCAATATGAACTCAAACAAGCATGCTATAGCAACCAACATGTAGAGCATCTCATGATGAACATTTTGACATATCATTTGCATCATTTGGATAAACATGCACCAAGTTATCATATCTCAAACATGGCAACAAAATAACAAGTAACAGCAGTTTATAACAAGTAGCACTCTTGCAACAGATATTTAAGCATCTATATGAACTCAAATGAGCATGGCACAATGGAACAAAGTGTAGAGCATATCACCACGGTCATTTTGACATATCATACACTCAATTTGGATAAGTACACACAAAGTTAACACCAGACAAAGATGCAACATTATAACAGTTAACAGGGACTTAGCAGTTTTTACAAGACTTGGGAAAAAACAACTAAGCGCAAGATAACTAAAAGGCGCACTGGGCGGGGAGCAGAGGGATTACCACTGGGCTCGGCCTAGGAAAGAAGAAGGAGGGAGGCAGCCTGCTGGTGAGTCGGGCCGAGGCGCCGGCTTCGGGGCGTGCTGCTAGGCCATGCGGTGGAGGAGGCTGGCTGACTCAGTTGGGCCTCGGGTCCGGCCCAAGACGCGGAGAGGGGCGGCTGGCTGGGCGCACTGCTGCTGGGCCTAGTCGGGCTTGACCAGCCCAGCTGGAGGAGATCGGGAGGTCGAGGCCTCCTCCCTCGACCCGAGCAAGGCGGCGGCTAGGGTTGGCCGTCGAGGCTACAGGCAAGGCGGCGGTTCGACGGGGAAGGCAAGGGAGACGGCGGATCGAGGCAGAGGTTGGTCGAGCCGGACGGATCTGGAGCGGAGGGCCCGTTCCCGCCGGCGGCAAGGACGGGCGGCGACAGCGGCGCTTGGAGCAGCGGCGAGCAGCGCGTAGGCGCACTGGCGCGGTGAAGGCGACGCGAGCGACGGAGTTAGGGGAGCGGCACGGGGCGCTCAGGCCGGGGCGCGCGGGCGGCTGCTCCTCCGGCGAGCTCCGGAGGAGATCGACGACGGCGGTGGCGGGGCGCTCCGGCGGCGGGGAGCGAGCGCTCGGCTCGGGAGAGGACGAGAGGAAGCGGTGTGCTTGGGCGCTGGCGGAGAGGAGCGGGCTCGGTCTGGCCCGTGGCGGCTGCGCGTGGGCCTCGCGGGCCGGAGGCGGGGGGAAGCTGGCTGGGCACGTGGCAGCGCCTGAGAGGCTGCCCGATGCCCAGCGGCGGCGCGGTGACTTGGGGCGGCCAAGTGGCGGCGGGGCAGGAGATTTGCACGGAATTTGAGGAGGGGGAAGAAGAAGGCCAAAAATGGCAGTTAAGGGGGGCTATATATAGCAAAAAGGGTAGGGTTTGGGGGGTTTTGGACCATTCCGGAGCCATCGGATCGCGATCAAACGGCAACGGAGCGAAGGGGGAATAGGCTGGGCCTAGGTGGGCTGTGTAGATTAGTCGGGCTAAGATGAGAGGAGATGGAGAGAGGCCCGCGGGGGTTTTCGGAGACCGAAAACGTCCGACGAATTAACTGGCGACTAGTGCCGCTATATATATTCGTTGGGCTATCAAACGAGCTCCGAATGCGATGAAATTCGGCAGGCGGCCTTTCTACACTATAATAAGACCACATGACAAGTTTCATCCCATTCCGAGAACATTTTTCGGCCACTCACGAAATAAATATTCAGAGGCTTCGCTGGCGCGTTTGAGTGTGTCTGGGCTCAGAACGGACAACGGAAAGGACGAGGGAACTCGGACGGATGCATGTTTTGAAAACATGCTGATGCAAGCACACATGATGACATGGCAAGATGCAACACGCAAGCAGATGACATGGCACGACGACGAATAACTGGCTGACACCTGGAGCATCGGTCTCAGGGTGTCACAGTTTACAAGGCATTCAGAAATCAAGTTCACAAATTAACATCAAGCACAACCTATGTCGAAGGTAAAGTTCAGTGGGACGATATTTAAGAAATGACTGAAGCAACTCAAAAAGCAATTTAATTCAGCAAGCATTAATGGATGATTTCAAAATAGGTCATGAAACAACTCACCGGGCTTTGATGTAGGACTTGCTTGATCACCCTCTAAACTGCAGCTCTTCTCCTTTGCTTCCACGTGCATGCTCCAGCTTCACTCTTCCATATGTGTGATCCTTGCTTCTCCTCATCTCCATGCTCAGCATCCACCAGGGTCCCAAGGAATGTCACCTTGAACCTAGTCAGCATGTAGCGAATGGTACAGTAGCAAAAACCTGAAAAGGCATTCCTCCAAAGAGATGATACAAGTGACAGGGTCGATGCCCTCCAAATCATCAATAGAGTACCCAATTATATAAGCATGGCTATAAAGCACAATTTTTAGGATGGTAGAAATCAGTAAGCTCAATGCTAGCATAAGGTTGATATGAATCATTAGCATGAGGTTGATATAAATAACTAAGCATAGGTATAGCATGAGGAAAATAAGTGTCATCATAACAAATGTGAACAATGCCATTAAGAGGGTATGTATGATCATGTCCAAGCAAACATTTTTGCAAGTCTAGCTTAATTGATGGTATCATGTAATGCAAGGTAGAAGCAAATAAATCATAAGGACTCATGTCATCATGATGTTTAGATAAATGTAATGCCCAGGATGGGACTATACCTCCTACGTGTCGAGGCACGACTTAAAGGTATAAGCCCATCCTAGAATGATCTCAAGTTTGGTATCTTTGCACAACTCATGTAAAAGAGGGATTAAAATTGCAAAAGGAGATAGTTGGCTTACACTCGCCACTTCACACAATACAATACATAAGCAATACATCATTCAAAACATCACAACCCGACTACGGGTGAAGATCCAAAAGAAAGATACCAAAACAACATAAAGCCACAGGTCAGGATCGAATCCTAGTAGAAACCACTACTGATCGTCGAAACGTCACAAGCAAACAGTCAAACTCTTCATCGAGCTCCGGATGAAGTACTTGAACCAGCTCCTGCATCAAACTCGGCTGAACCTGCATCTGGTGTGGTGAAGTAACTGTGAGCCACAGAGGACTCAGCAATCCCGTTCCCGGGTATCAAGACTATTTAAGCCTTGGGTGAGGACAAGGCTGAAGAAAGAACGAGAGGTGAAGGAACAACAAGAGTCTGCAACAGCAACTAGCACTAACTTACGCAACAGAGAGCGAGAAGAGAAGTGCCTCGGTCGAAAGATGATCACGAAGTGATCCTAACTAAAGCCGGTCAAACATAACCCCACCGTGTTCAACTCCCGAATCCCTATTCGGAAATTGACAGTCACGGTACACACGCTGGTAGTGTATTAGAACATTGTGTCAAGTTTTCTACAACCGGATATTAACAAGCTCCCATCTGCCACATAACCGCGGGCACGGCTTTCGAAAGTTCAAACCCTGCAGGGGTGTTCCAACTTGGCCCATCACAAGCCCACGATCCGCGGAGTCACAACTCCATAGGTGGGAAGACCCGAGTATTCTCGGAATCCCGTGCTCAAGTTAAACCGAACTAAGGTAAGGCTAATCCAGCAAATCCTCCTGGCGTGTCGACACCCTGATAGTAGCCGCGCGTATCTAAGTCTCAGGACACGACCGGATGGGCGATTCTACATGACCCAATCCTCGAGTTTCCCCGTGGTGGTTCCCGCAGAACCCCCGTTTGGGACCAACACCATCGGCACTGGCCCCCCCAGCTATGTAGAATTAAGAATCCTCGGGTAGCGCTAACTCCCTATGCAAATTAATTAATTAATTAAGTTGTTATTACGAGGCAAATAGTACCAAATGTTGGGACTTGCTGGAAAAGACTTAGCACTTAGCGGTTTATCAAGGGGGTCCCATACACCCCAACCGTGTTAGGAACGCATAATCAAGGAACATATCACCGGTTTATACGGTTCCTAACGGCATGAGTGGAACAAATCACCAAGCAAAAGGCTTAGCCTTCCACCCTTGCCAATATATAGATGATTTCATTTAAGCATGTATATAGTGTGATATAACCCAACCCAAACTTCAACATGAAGCAAGCATCTTCAATCTTCACCTGCAACTAACTATGCTATAAGAGGGGCTGAGCGAAGCGTACTTAGCCAAGCAACGGTTTGCATAGGTAGGTTTGTTAAACATGGCAATTGGTTACAAGTAGGAGGCTGACAAGAAGATCATGGGCATCGAGGCAAAACTATAGATCGAGACTACTAGCAATAGGCAAAGATAGTAATGGTATCCAGGTTCGGTCATCTTGCCTGGGATTCTACAAAGGAGAAGAACGGATCCAAGAAGGAGACGGAGCAACAGTCGAGCGGATCCTCACAACTCCGGAACGAAACCGAAGCTAACAAGAGAAGCAACCGGAAAGAAAAGAAACAACACGGTAAACACACAATCATAAACATGGCATACGATGCACATCCAAATATGATGCATGTCCGGTTTAAATATGCAAGGCATGGCAAGTGCACAAACAAATACTACAAGTTAAGTGGAGCTCAATATGCAACGAGTTGCATATTGACAAAACACCACATTTATTTATTTAGTTGACTCTCATTATTTACAAGACAAGATTAAATGTTGGTTAACATGGCAAGAGGTGAAGCATAAAGAAACTACACTATTAAGACAATTTAAATGAGGCCGGAGAATAACAACAACATATCCGGAAAATCCCCATGAGCATGTTTAATAATTATAAGCAAACAATAATTAAACATATATAATGTTGTTAACATGATGCGGATGACATGATCAAGTTTATGCAATTTTTTTATTAAAAGGTTAACAAGAAGAAGATAAGAAGCATTTGTCACCATGGTGGAAGAAAAGGGTGCCACGGCAACGATCCGAAAATGAAGCATGGCAACATATCGGTTCCGGTAACTCGTTGAGAGTCCGGTGCAAAAGATGACGGAGAACGAGTCAAACGAGATGAAAGTGGGGTGATCCCGTTACCGGGTTCCCACGAGTCGGTGACGAGGCAACCGAGGAACATGACAACGGACGAAGCGGACACGATGCACACACGGGAGACATTTCATACAACACAACAAGCATGCATCACATGGGTCACGTCTCGGGGTTATTCCTTCGAAACAATTGTTTCGGGACGGTTCGAGATCGTAGATGAAGTAGTGGTACTCGCGGTCGGAGAGGAAGAAGTCGTTCTCGCGAGTCGTGGCACACGTGTCGTAGAGGGAAGTAGACGTTCTCGTCTCCGAAGGGGTACTTGTCGCGGCATCGGACGTCCTCGGGGCAACGGTAGTCGAACTTGACATCGGGCGTTGAGGTACTCATTCATGTAGTAGTCGGACTTGACGGGTCCCGTGAAGTAGTCGAACTTGGAGCTCGTTTTCCCGTAGAGGTTCGGGTCGTCGTGGTACTTGGGTCTTCCGGCGAGCGTAGTTGTTCGGTCGTCGATCTCGTACACGGTTCGTAGACGTTCGGGCCGTAGATGTACTCGGGTCGTATACGTAGAGGTACTTGTCTCGAAGAGGTACTTGGTCGGGTCGCCGTATACTCGTTCGGGTCATCTGTCAACATTTACAGCACAGGCAACACAAAACAAAAACAACACACACAGGAGCAGAACAAAAAAAAAGGCAGCACGGGGAAGAGGCCACGGCAGCAACAGCTAGGTGGTCTTGGGGGCGCCGAACTCGGTGCTGGACGCGCAGGGCGCTGTAGAGGAACGGGACTGCGGACGCCAGACGGAAAGGAGGCCGGGGCGCTCGGGCCTTGATGGAGACGAGGGACTCGGGCTCCCTGGCGCGGAGGAGCGGAGCGGGAGCTGGAGGCAGGATGCATCGGGCTCGGGTGATTAGCGCGCGACGGGAGGCCGGGCCTTGCTGCTGGAGACGGAGGGAGCAGCTCCGGCCGCGGCCTGGGGCGGCGCACTGCTCGGCTCGGGGCGCCGGGCTTCGGCGACGCAGGGAGGACGCGGCAGGGAGGATGACGGGCGCGGCTCGGGGCGCAGCGCGGCGCGGGAGGTGAGGCCGCAGCCTGGAGCGGCGCTGCTCGGGACGTGGAAGAGGCCTGGATGGCCATGGCGCTCGGGGCGGCCGGGCGTCGAGGCGAGCGCTGGCTGGGGGCGGCCATCGCCGGCGCTGGGGAGAGGATGCAGGGCGGCTTCGAGGAGAACGGAGGGAGGATCGATGCTGCGGGAGCGAGAGAAGTGGCAGGGCGCGCTGGGTTCGAGAGCTGAGGGTGCGGCGGCGTGCGGAATAGGCTCGAGGGGTGAGAGGGAAAATCGGGATCGGGAGAGAAAAGAGCGGGGTCGAGGGTTCGAGTCTCCTGGCGGCGGAGGGAGGAACGGAGGGAGAGCTGCGGTCGGGTTAGGGTTAGGAAGTGGCCTTGGGCCAAGGAATGGGCCTGAAGGCCGGCGGCCTGGGCCAAGGAAGGAGAGGGGGCTGAACAAGCCTGGCTGGAGAGAAGGCCTAGGGAGGAAGCCGGCTGGGCCAAGAGGGAAGCACAGGCCCAGATGGCCAGGAGGCCGGTGGCTGCTGCTCTTCTTTAACTAGTTTTTAGCAGAAAACAAAGATAAGAGAAGAGAATAAAAAGAAGAGGGGTTAGGGCAAGATAGCACATGGAACTATATTTTCTCGGGCTCATAAAAATAAGCACGACCGGAGAAAAATACAAAAGACCAGATCGGAAAAATAATTCAAACATATTTGAATTTAATTCAAATAGGTTTGAACTAAGACGAGATTATTGAAGTGTCCAAAAATGTTCAAATTTTTGGAGGAACCTCGAAAACAACGGAAAAGAATTATTGGCAAGATTTTTGAAGGTGAAACTTGAATTAAAGAGGCATGGAGAATATTTGCAAGTGTGTTGGTTAATTCCAAACAACGAAATAATTATTAATATAGCTCCATAAATATTGAGAGGCTTTTATATGTTTTAAAGAGAAGACATTCTTCCCTCGATTTAAATGGACCGAAGGCCCACACGATTTATTTAAGTTGAGATGCAAAAATAAAATATGACATGATGGCATGATGACATGATGCAATGCAAAAATAAATAACACAAGCGCGAAAGAACACACGGGCAACCCGGAACATCTGGAATCTTCTGGAATCTTCTGGGATCTTCTGGGACGTCGGTCTCGGGCGTCACAACTCTCCCACACTAACAGAGGATCTTGACCCGAGATCCTAGAGATATCACCGGGTAAAAAAAACGAAAAGGAGGAGGTAAAACAAAGTTGCTTCTTTGACAAACGAGTGAAAACCAAAGAACCTTGAGAGGTTGAACAAATTGAAAGAAAGAATACAACAGAGATTGAACGAAGATGAAAACTCCGTTAGAAAAGAGGAACAAGGGGCATTATGAGAACCTTGAAGGTTAGAAGACAAGAATTAAGAGCTTATGAACCAAAAGAATAAGAAACTGCAATGGTATAGCCAAGGAATAAGAATGACAAAATTTGGACAGCACTCCGACTGAAAATGGAAGGAATTAACAAGAACTAGAGAAGATGGAATGATACTTGATGGGATCAACAACACATTGCCTCCGAAACAATTAAAAGAATGGCACAAGGTTAAGAAGGATTCAGACATCACTCCGGTTAAAAGAGAGTCAAACTTGATAAGACGGAACTGAATGAAGAATATAACACTCCGGTTAAATGATAAGCAAGGGAAAAATATGATCTTGATAAAAACGAGATGATGGTCAAAGAGAGATCATCACAAAGCCTCCGGAATGAAAGAAAAGCATAAAAATGAAAGACAGAATTGAACGGAGAAGAAAAAGACAACTTCTCTCAAAATTGAATTTGAAAGAGCATCCTTACCAAGAAGGGTTGAATTGGGTTGATGGAAAAATCAACAACGAAAAGAATAAGCTCGTTGTGGGCTTATGGAAAACATCTCAAAATTAAGAGGTGACAACCAGCCACTGACGAAAACAATTGATTGGATTGAGATCAACAAGGAGACGAGAAACTTATTTCACCGGAATGATAAATGAAGAACCTGGGTCATTATAAGCACCATAATATCAACAATCCTTAGGGAAATCTTTTAGGTGAAATACAACCCAAGATTACTCCAAGAGATAAAATGAGGGGTTGAAAGGATCTCCTAAAGAGAAAGAATTGATGGTTTTAAATATCTCATTCTTGATAACTCGTGAATCATGAAACATGAAGGAATTGTCAAGAATGACATAACACCATCTCAAAGATAAGGTAGAAAGGATTGCAATTGGAAGCATGACGAAGAATGCTTGAGCTCCAACAAGAATCTTGATGAAGACTTCAAGGATTAATTAAAACATGATGAACCACCAAGATGGACTCCGGTAATGAAAGCATGAGAAGTGAAAGATGAAAAGAATAAGATTCAAGGCCTGCGATGAATTAGATGGAGCTTTGGAATGATAATTAAATAGCTTGAAGCTCCGGAAAACAAGATGAACAACTTAGAACCGAGAATAAGATATGATGAACAATCTCCGAAGGAAGGGATTAATCACCTTGAAGGAAATAAGAATAAGAATTATGTCATGCATCTCCTTCACCAATTTAAATTGATGACAACCAAGGATTTGGCATACTACTTATTCTCGTTGGGAAGGAATTAAAGAGAGATCTAGCACAACCTTGGATAAATCTTCAACGAAGCACCGGTAGGATTATGAAAAGAATAAATGAATTAAAACAACAACAAGGAAGAGTGAACTTGAAAGAACCACCATAAGAATATAGAGACGAACGAAGAGACATCAATGAAGAATATTTGGAGGATGAAGTTGAAAACTGAGAACGAAGAAATCTTCTGAAATGATGGCCTTCGGAGGATCACAAGGAAAAGAATTCAAGAATGCTTCGGATGTGTAAAAAAGAATTCCTCACAATCAAACGATAATGAGGATGGCATGAAGCTAGAACCACGAATCTTGAGAGAACGGGCCAAGATTTAAGAGAAACACTTCTCCGTCTGTAAATGCTGAGAATGAAGACGAGAGATGCCATAAGAATTGTTGAGCACTCCGGAATGAAGAATTAAAAAGGTTGAACCAATGATGAAAAAGAATTTGAAAGCGGTCTTGAAGAAGGCATGTGACTGATGAGAATCATTCTTACGTCACACTTTGAAAAGAATTGAGTATAACACCAGAATAATTAGAAGAGTCAGGTAAGATCCTGGGAAAAGACCTGTGGGTTAGGGCCCACTCAAAGAAATCACCGTTGAAAAGATTGCTTAAGAGATATTGCACCGGTTGAATTAAATGGCTTGAATAAGATAACAATCTCAAAATAGCTTGAACGGATTAAGAATGGAATTATGAATCTTCGGCACTCCGGATAAGAATAGCAAGAGGAGAATGATTAATTGATGCACCGGAATAAGAAAGCATTGTGAAAAGAGGAAAAAGGATAAGATCAACACCGAATTCTTGAATTACATCCACCGGAAGAATTATTGGAATTAAGAATGATGAACTTGGAGTTCTAGATCATCTTCACGATAAATCACCGGATAAGAGCATTGAAGGAAAAGAATGAAGAAACATCACATGAATAAAATGGATACTTCATCTGAGAATTTCTTGCTCCACGAAGAAGAAGGGTGGGAGGGTGGGGAAAAAGAAAGACAACTTGAGATGAATGAAACAGACAAATCGTCAGATTTCTCAACGACGTCCGTATGGAATAACTTGAAGAGAAGGCACACCGGTTGAAAAGGATTAACATGACCATCTTGATGATCAAGAGGAATTAGCACTCCCATAGAAATATGAGAACATCGATTAAGAAAGGTATGGAATCAACATTTGACATCGAAGCAATTCGAATACCAGAATCAAAACAAGAACAAAGGATAGATATGCAACATGATCTTCACAATATCATCTGAACAGAGAATTGAACGAATGAATTCCGCAGGTACATCAACTTGACGAGAAGCCACTTGGAGAACAAAATGAAAATAAAAAGGAACAAGAAACAGATAGAACAAATACATGATAGAAGTTTCGTTCGACATCTTCGTGCTGAAAGCTCATGGAACGTGTTACAAAAGGGTTTTGCAATCCCCGGATCAGCATAGCCAAGGACCCTTTAAGATGCAACTCCCGATCAGAACAAGTCCATAAAACCACTTCACTCAATGTAGAACCCCGAACTTCATATCGAGCATCCGTTGGAAGAATGCCTGGAAACTACTAGATGAACCCACCTATAGATTTCTGAAAGTTTCCAGTTATGCAATCAGGTGTTGGGGATACACGGGAAGCACCGCGCAATCAACTCTAAACCTACATCCAGGTGTATCCATCCTTCAACACATAACCAGTCTTTCTCGGAAACTGTGTACCTCGGACCTTCGAAAAGCATCCACTATAACAAGCTATGGCAATACTCTCGAACTACCTCCCCAGTACTGGGTGATGTCGGGGTTATCTTGCCACTGGCCGTATAGGAGAGGTTTTCGATGTCGGCCGTCTTAAGTATTTAGTACTGCCGCGATGTGCTTGTGTCAATGATACCCCGAAGCTCAACTCCTCGGTAACAGGAGGCATCGAGAACAATATCCTTGTCACAAGAACATCGAAACAATCCCAGAATACTCGCGGGATCCTAAAAAAAATTTGGTGCAATTTTTGAAAGTAGAAGAGAAAAGAGTAATCGTCAGGAGTCCTCACCAGAATGAAAGAGATGAGAAGCAAAAGAAATCCTACTCTCCGATATAAATATAGGACTCAAAACATTTTTCAGTGTGTGCCTAGACTCAACCGTCAACGGTTCGATCAATCAGTGGGGGCTTCTAGGTCGGAGAAGGCTCTGAATACCAACTTGTAATGCCCAGGATGGGACTATACCTCCTACGTGTCGAGGCACGACTTAAAGGTATAAGCCCATCCTAGAATGATCTCAAGTTTGGTATCTTTGCACAACTCATGTAAAAGAGGGATTAAAATTGCAAAAGGAGATAGTTGGCTTACACTCGCCACTTCACACAATACAATACATAAGCAATACATCATTCAAAACATCACAACCCGACTACGGGTGAAGATCCAAAAGAAAGATACCAAAACAACATAAAGCCACAGGTCAGGATCGAATCCTAGTAGAAACCACTACTGATCGTCGAAACGTCACAAGCAAACAGTCAAACTCTTCATCGAGCTCTCGATGAAGTACTTGATCATCAGGATAACGAACATAGTATCGACTACGCTCCTCGTCATACTCCCAGTCTAGCTCGGTGCCATCACCTGGATAGCTCACCATCGGACCTGCATCTGGTGTGGTGAAGTAACTGTGAGCCACAGAGGACTCAGCAATCCCGTTCCCGGGTAACAAGACTATTTAAGCCTTGGGTGAGGACAAGGCTGAAGAAAGAACGAGAGGTGAAGGAACAACAAGAGTCTGCAGCAGCAACTAGCACTAACTTACGCAACAGAGAGCGAGAAGAGAAGTGCCTCGGTCGAAAGATGATCACGAAGTGATCCTAACTAAAGCCGGTCAAACATAACCCCACCGTGTTCAACTCCCGAATCCCTATTCGGAAATTGACAGTCACGGTACACACGCTGGTAGTGTATTAGAACATTGTGTCAAGTTTTCTACAACTAACAAGCTCCCATCTGCCACATAACCGCGGGCACGGCTTTCGAAAGTCCAAACCCTGCAGGGGTGTTCCAACTTGGCCCATCACAAGCCCACGATCCGCGGAGTCGCAACTCCATAGGTGGGAAGACCCGAGTATTCTCGGAATCCCGTGCTCAAGTTAAACCGAACTAAGGTAAGGCTAATCCAGCAAATCCTCCCGGCGTGTCGACACCCTGATAGTAGCCGCGCGTATCTAAGTCTCAGGACACGACCGGATGGGCGATTCTACAGGACCCAATCCTCGAGTTTCCCCGTGGTGGTTCCCGCAGAACCCCCGTTTGGGACCAACACCATCGGCACTGGCCCCCCCTGCTATGTAGAATTAAGAATCCTCGGGTAGCGCTAACTCCCTATGCAAATTAATTAATTAATTAAGTTGTTATTATGAGGCAAATAGTACCAAATGTTGGGACTTGCTGGAAAAGACTTAACACTTAGCGGTTTATCAAGGGGGTCCTATACACCCCAACCGTGTTAGGAACGCATAATCAAGGAACATAACACCGGTTTATACGGTTCCTAACGGCATGAGTGGAACAAATCACCAAGCAAAAGGCTTAGCCTTCCACCCTTGCCAATATATAGATGATTTCATTTAAGCATGTATATAGTGTGATATAACCCAACCCAAACTTCAACATGAAGCAAGCATCTTCAATCTTCACCTGCAACTAACAATGCTATAAGAGGGGCTGAGCGAAGCGTACTTAGCCAAGCAACGGTTTGCATAGGTAGGTTGGTTAAACATGGCAATTGGTTACAAGTAGGAGGCTGACAAGAAGATCATGGGCATCGAGGCAAAACTATAGATCAAGACTACTAGAAATAGGCAAAGATAGTAATGGTATCCGGGTTCGGTCATCTTGCCTGGGATTCTACAAAGGAGAAGAACGGATCCAAGAAGGAGACGGAGCAACAGTCGAGCGGATCCTCACAACTCCGGAACGAAACCGAAGCTAACAAGAGAAGCAACCGGAAAGAAAAGAAACAACACGGTAAACACACAATCATAAACATGGCATACGATGCACATCCAAATATGATGCATGTCCGGTTTAAATATGCAAGGCATGGCAAGTGCACAAACAAATACTACAAGTTAAGTGGAGCTCAATATGCAACGAGTTGCATATTGACAAAACACCACATTTATTTATTTAGTTGACTCTCATTATTTACAAGACAAGATTAAATGTTGGTTAACATGGCAAGAGGTGAAGCATAAAGAAACTACACTATTAAGACAATTTAAATGAGGCCGGAGAATAACAACAATATATCCGGAAAATCCCCATGAGCATGTTTAATAATTATAGGCAAACAATAATTAAACATATATAATGTTGTTAACATGATGCGGATGACATGATCAAGTTTATGCAATTTTTTTATTAAAAGGTTAACAAGAAGAAGATAAGAAGCATTTGTCACCGTGGTGGAAGAAAAGGGTGCCACGGCAACGATCCGAAAATGAAGCATGGCAACATATCGGTTCCGGTAACTCGTTGAGAGTCCGGTGCAAAAGATGACGGAGAACGAGTCAAACGAGATGAAAGTGGGGTGATCTCGTTACCGGGTTCCCACGAGTCGGTGACGAGGCAACCGAGGAACATGACAACGGACGAAGCGGACACGATGCACACACGGGAGACATTTCATACAACACAACAAGCATGCATCACACGGGTCACGTCTCGGGGTTATACCTTCGAAACAATTGTTTCGGGACGGTTCGAGATCGTAGATGAAGTAGTGGTACTCGCGGTCGGAGAGGAAGAAGTCGTTCTCGCGAGTCGTGGCACACGTGTCGTAGAGGGAAGTAGACGTTCTCGTCTCCGAAGGGGTACTTGTCGCGGCATCGGACGTCCTCGGGGCGACGGTAGTCGAACTTGACATCGGGCGTTGAGGTACTCATTCATGTAGTAGTCGGACTTGACGGGTCCCGTGAAGTAGTCGAACTTGGAGCTCGTTTTCCCGTAGAGGTTCGGGTCGTCGTGGTACTTGGGACTTCCGGCGAGGGTAGTTGTTCGGGCGTCGATCTCCTACACGGTTCGTAGACGTTCGGGCCGTAGATGTACTCGGGTCGTATACGTAGAGGTACTTGTCTCGAAGAGGTACTTGGTCGGGTCGCCGTATACTCGTTCGGGTCATCTGTCAACATTTACAGCACAGGCAACACAAAACAAAAACAACACACACAGGAGCAGAACAAAAAAAAGGCAGCACGGGGAAGAGGCCACGGCAGCAGCAGCTAGGTGGTCTTGGGGGCGCCGAACTCGGTGCTGGACGCGCAGGGCGCTGTAGAGGAACGGGACAGCGGACGCCAGACGGAAAGGAGGCCGGGGCGCTCGGGCCTTGATGGAGACGAGGGACTCGGGCTCCCTGGCGCGGAGGAGCAGAGCGGGAGCTGGAGGCAGGATGCATCGGGCTCGGGTGGTTAGCGCGCGACGGGAGGCCGGGCCTTGCTGCTGGAGACGGAGGGAGCAGCTCCGGCCGCGGCCTGGGGCGGCGCACTGCTCGGCTCGGGGCGCCGGGCTTCGGCGACGCAGGGAGGACGCGGCAGGGAGGATGACGGGCGTGGCTCGAGGCGCAGCGCGGCGCGGGAGGTGAGGCCGCAGCCTGGAGCGGCGCTGCTCGGGACGTGGAAGAGGCCTGGACGGCCATGGCGCTCGGGGCGGCCGGGCGTCGAGGCGAGCGCTGGCTGGGGGCGGCCATCGCCGGCGCTGGGGAGAGGATGCAGGGCGGCTTCGAGGAGAACGGAGGGAGGATCGATGCTGCAGGAGCGAGAGAAGTGGCAGGGCGCGCTGGGTTCGAGAGCTGAGGGTGCGGCGGCGTGCGGAATAGGCTCGAGGGGTGAGAGGGAAAATCGGGATCGGGAGAGAAAAGAGCGGGGTCGAGGGTTCGAGTCTCCTGGCGGCGGAGGGAGGAACGGAGGGAGAGCTGCGGTCGGGTTAGGGTTAGGAAGTGGCCTTGGGCCAAGGAATGGGCCTGAAGGCCGGCGGCCTGGGCCAAGGAAGGAGAGGGGGCTGAACAAGCCTGGCTGGAGGGAAGGCCTAGGGAGGAAGCCGGCTGGGCCAAGAGGGAAGCACAGGCCCAGATGGCCAGGAGGCCGGTGGCTGCTGCTCTTCTGTAACTAGTTTTTAGCAGAAAACAAAGATAAGAGAAGAGAATAAAAAGAGGAGGGGTTAGGGCAAGATAGCACATGGAACTATATTTTCTCGGGCTCATAAAAATAAGCACGACCGGAGAAAAATACAAAAGACCAGATCGGAAAAATAATTCAAACATATTTGAATTTAATTCAAATAGGTTTGAACTAAGACGAGATTATTGAAGTGTCCAAAAATGTTCAAATTTTTGGAGGAACCTCGAAAACAACGGAAAAGAATTATTGGCAAGATTTTTGAAGGTGAAACTTGAATTAAAGAGGCATGGAGAATATTTGCAAGTGTGTTGGTTAATTCCAAACAACGGAATAATTATTAATATAGCTCCATAAATATTGAGAGGCTTTTATATGTTTTAAAGAGAAGACATTCTTCCCTCGATTTAAATGGACCGAAGGCCCACACGATTTATTTAAGTTGAGATGCAAAAATAAAATATGACATGATGGCATGATGACATGATGCAATGCAAAAATAAATAACACAAGCGCAAAAGAACACACGGGCAACCCGGAACATCTGGAATCTTCTGGAATCTTCTGGGATCTTCTGGGACGTCGGTCTCGGGCGTCACAATAAACCTCCTACATCATGCTCTTGTATAGCAATTGGCAAATGAATTTCTGGTTCTTCAAGTTCATCTACAGTAGCTTCTTGTACTTCTTCAGAAGAGATAGAGATTGTGTCTTCAAATTTATCGCTTGGGTAATCGATCTCTTGGTTATGTTGTTCCTTGTCGTCTAGTTCATCTTCAATCTGAGTATCTCTTCTTCAAGGCTCTTGTTATCTTGCTTAGCTGGATGTGACAGTATTGGAACCTCGCATGTTTCACTAGAAATCTCCGCAGCTCAAAGCGCAAGGAGGGATGAGATAGTACTTCCAGCATTGATATTCTTCACAATATTCCTTACTTCTTCCACTAGCTCTTTACCATTCTTGATTTTCTTCATTTCATGTAGTATCACCTTCCTAAAAGAATCATGTTACGCACTCCAAGTGAAGTCGAGACACAAAAGTGTGAGCTTGTCTATGTCATCGAACTCATCTTGTGTGGTCACTTGTGCTGAAGGTGTTGGTTGACCAAATGGAGGACCATCTAACTCCATTGGAAACATCACCTGGTGCTGAGGTATATGAATAGGAGCACAAGAAAATTGTTGGGGTGCAAAATTGTGGCTCTCCTCATTGTACCTAAATCCCATCATATGATTACTACAAGAAAACGGTGAGATCTCGGAGCAAAGTTCATACCAAGACAATCCGGAGGGTGAGAGTAACCACGCTGACATTCAGCGGGTGAATGGCCCCGAAATCCACAAATATGACAGGTAGGAGCAACATAAGAATGGCCTCTAGAATAAGGATTATAAGAGCTAGGCCTATCCTCAAAAACTATACTTCGCTGCCGAGGTAATTCATCTAATTGATGGGAAATCTTAATTATCAAGCCTTGAACACTTCCCGTGTTGTTCGTTGTGTTGCTCGCATAATCATGATGATCTGAATGGTAAGCCATTTCCAAGAAGATAATATAGCCTGCAAAAAGGAAAAGAAAACAAAGAGAAAATAAACTAGAACAAGGGTTAGGAGTAAGAGATATATCACAAATATATGGCACCAGATAGAAACGAAAGCAAAACCTAGTCTATAGCCTAACACGGTCGCATGACGCAAAATCACGGTAACGGCGCCAAAATGATCAATTGTAATATAGCAGGGTTTTTATGCCCAAACTGCGAATGTCGAAGTTCTCCACAGGGACTAGACAATTCGGCGACTATGCTCGACTAAATCTAGGTAACACTATTTTGAGTGATAAAAACAGAAAATAAACCTAAACTATTTTAGATTGTTCCCGAAGATAATCCACAAAGAAAATGCAAAGTAGCAAAGGGAGGTTCAGATTTCACTTCACTGTAATGTTTTGACATTTTCTTGTTACTTGAGAATTGAAAACACTAACATGCATACATAGACTACAAAATGAAATCTACAAGAACAGAACACGAATATAACTAGAAAGTATGTAAGCAAAGGGACATAAGTAAGATTACGTGACAAGCACAGAAATTTCACATCACAATGACACTCACAGACACATATTTATATACCACGGGTACTTGAGGACACAAGAACTACAAACTGATTTTTCTGAAGCAAGAAGTACAATTATGAACTGGACAAAGAAAGCAAGGGTACTAGTACTAATAGATCAACTGAATAGTACTACTAAGCAAACACAAATCTGAACTAACAATTAACACGTTACAAGCTCTTATCAAATCTGGATATTACAAGTACTACACATCTCAATTCTGAACATTTCAAAGTACTGAACATTACACTACTCAAGATTATATAAAATTAGAGAATAGAGAGAGGGAGAAGAAGCAGCAGCAAGAAGAGTTTGAGAAGAGGAGTGAGAGCGGCAAGGCAAAGGGAAGCTGAGCAGTAGCAGTTTCAAGCAGAGGAGGAGCGGACGTTCGGCATCAGATCAGGGAGCAGCAGACGTAGCAGTTCAGGGAAGAAGAAGACAATAGCAAGAAGTAAAGGAAGAAGAAGAGAAGAAGAGTAAGTGGAGACGAGGGGGAGGAGCAGCGAGAGGGAGAGAGCAGCAGCAGGTCGCATGGGGTACCAGACACTCGTCTGGTCAGGCGCGCGAGTGGCGGCACTAGTGGGTGGTGCTGGAGATTGTGGTGGTGATGCGACGCTAGTGGCAGCGATTTGGATGAATGATAGCGAATGGTACGGTGGCGGGTAATGGACATGGCGAGGATGGGTGGCTGGGTGGCGCACCGCCATGCCGGCCTGGCCGCGGCGGCGGCCGGTGGTGGAGAAGGAGGAGCGAGGCAGGGAGATGTGGCCATGCCCGAAAGGGGATTGGTGGCTAGCGCTAGGGATTTGATCCCACGATCAGATTTTCCACTTTGTGATTTGGCCCTCCAGTTTCCTTCTTTCTTCGCAAGAACATCCCTTCCCTTCTCTTGTTTAGCCCTCGGTTTCTTTATTTCTTCTCGCACAAGTCCATTATTCCTCCTCTTCTTCGTTCTCTTAGCCACTTAGTCCGGATCTTGAAGTTTATAGTGCCTTTTGGGACTTTTCTACAAAACAACCAATGAGTAGTAAATGATCCCGTTATATGATTTTCATTTAGTTACTCAATATTTCATAGCAAGAACGGATGAATAGATCACAATAGATGCTATATTTGAGTGCAAAATTATGTATGTGAAATTCGCTTATCACCTAGTCCGTCGTCCTGTGCTGCCTCTCTGCCGGCTTCTTCTCTGCTCGAGGGGCTACCGCGTCGACCCGTCACCTGCCTCGGCCTTGTGATCCCTGCCCCGTATACTGTTCTGTTGCTACACTAGAACCTATCAAGTACCCCGGCATTCATCAAAATGCACGACTACAACGCCAAGGGAACGACTACCGCCTACATGTACGACTACCGTTGCAAGAATGAGATCGGACGGTACAAAGACCCCATGACCACAAAGTATACCTTCGGTTCAACAAGTACCTCTACGAGCGACACCGGAAGTCTACGGCGTGTACAACTACCACCCCGTTCATGTCACCAAGTACCACGACATTGATGGTCCTTCAAGGTCGACTACGGTTGCTGTGTACAACTACTCACGCCAAAGACCCCCTCGGACCAACAAGTACCACGACGCCCGTCGATCACCAAGTAACCCTTGTGGTGAGTGCAACAAGCTGCAAACATTATTTTCATCCTTCATTTCTATATCATCATCCTTTTGTTACTGGAGTTCTTCACGGTGGTTCTTCATGATTTAATCATTATTCAAGTATTCTTCAAAAATTCTTGTGGAGCAGCTCAAGCAATATTCTTCTTCTTGCGTCTCAAAGTGCAATCAATTCTCCGTATTCTCAAGTATTATTCCATTTTCTCAAGTTCATGTTCTATTCCTTCCATTTTTAGCTGGAGTGCTTCCCAAATTCATTCGTTTGAATTCCTTTTCTATCTCTTATTAACCGGAGTGGTTTCAATGTCTCTCTTGTAATTTAAGCTCTTGGTTCTCGTCGTATGCCTTGCTTCCTCTTCTATAAGGAGCTTCTCAATCTCGTTCATCTCCGTTGTGTCCTTTCTTTCAAGTTGTTCAACCTCTCAATATTCTTTGGTTTCACTCTTTTCTCCAAGAAGGCATGTGTTCTTCTTATTCCTCTCCCGTCTCATTCCTAAGATCTCGGGATGAGATCTGTTGTTAGTGGGGGGGTGTTGTGATGCCCCGAGACCGATGCTCCAGTTCCCTTCCTTTTTCCGTTTATGTTGTGTGTTGCAATTGATTGTTTCCATGATCATGATGAGTGCCTTTGTCGTATTTTGCTTCTTGCATCATGTCCATCATTGGTTATATTGCATTGCCATGCCTATCTCTTGTCATATTGCTTTTGGCCATTCATGTTGTTGCCATAAGCATCATATGCATTGCACTCATCCTCATGTTATGTGTGGCTTTTATGTTGTGTGTGCATTAGTCCTTGTTGTCTCTTCTCAAAAGCCATGCCCATGTATCATCTCCTCTCCCTTCCTTCTTTCATTTTTTGCAAGTGACATTATTCCCTCCTCCATTAATGTTCATTAATTTCCTGATAATCTTACTCTCTGCCTTATACCTCTCTGCCAAGTTGCATCCCATTTGGAGTTGTTTTGGTTGGGTTCAAAAATGAATCAAGTTTGAA
The DNA here is from genome assembly GCA_902687465.1 of Secale cereale. NCBI lineage: Eukaryota > Viridiplantae > Streptophyta > Magnoliopsida > Poales > Poaceae > Secale > Secale cereale. Next base: position 205,488,708 of record LR738713.1, on the reverse strand, counting down.
TTTAATTCAAAGTTGGATTATTTTAGTATCTCTAAAAATACCAAACCAATTTATTCAAATTCCAAATAATTTATGGATTGTCGAGTTATTTTTCATCTCCTCCATGGTTTTCCCCAAAATCCATGCAATTTTCTTATTGCTTCTGCTTGAGGAATTAAAAAGGGAAAACACAGAGGGGCAACAGCCCAGCTGGGCCTCCATCTAGCAGCCCCGCCAGGTCGGCCTTTGTGCATCTCGGCCCATCCGCACCCTTTCTAACCCTAGACGCTCGCTGGCCCTCCCGATCACCATCTCACTCTCTCACTCGTTCTCTTAGTGTCGCGCCCTCGTCCCGATCCCCTCTCCCTCCCGTCTTCTTGTGCCGCCACCCAGAGCCAGAGAGGAGAAGAGCTGCTCCTCCCGATCCACCGGCGCCCATGGCCAGAACGTCACGGCTGTGCCTCATCATGGAGCCGCACCTGACCCCGAGCCAGCACCGTTGACCTCCACGCCCGCGCCCCCAAGTGCATCGCCGCCGCCACCTTTGCTCCTGGCCTCCCTTTCCACTGGCGTCCTGTCCTCATCACCTCATCATCGCCGCCCCGCTGGAGCACGGCCCCGTCGCCTCGCGCCAACAAGTCCTGCGCCTCTCCGAGCTCATCCTAGAGGCAGCCAGCAGATCTAGCGCGTCTCCTCTATGCATGTCTCCACCTTCGTGCAACGTCGACGGCCACGGGCACAACCACCTCGACCCGCGCCCCTCTACACCCAGGCGACCCGCGCTCGAACTCCTTCTGCCGCGCTAGACTTCTTCCCCGTTCCCTAGTCCACCGTCGTGTGTTGCCTCGCTGCCAGCTTCTTCTCTGCTCAAGGAGCTGCCACGTCGACCTGTCCCCTGCCTCGGCCATGTGACCCCTACCCCGTGAACCGTTCTGTTCCTCCACTGCAACCTGCCAAGTACCCCGACGTTGATCACCATGCACGACTACAACGCAAGGGAAGGATTACCACCGACATGTATGACTAACGTCGCAAGAACGAGATCGCAAGTCCGAAGATCCCAAGACCACCAAGTATACCTTCGGTTCACCAAGTACCTCTACGAACGACACTGGACGTCTACGACATGTACAACTACCACCCCGTGCATGTCACAAAGTACCACGACATTGACGGTCTTTCTAGTTCGACTACGGTTGGTGTGTACAACTATGCACGCCGAAGACCCTCTCGGACCGACAAGTACCACGATGCCCGTCGATCACCAAGTACCCCTAAACATGGATACACCAAGTTCCTCTCCGAACGTGCATGACTACATCTGTTGATGCATCGAGTACCGCTTTCAATGACTCGAACGTCTACGAACCATGTACCACTACCATCGTCGAAGACCCGTGTAACGCAAGCATCAAGTTCGACTACCTTCGTGTGAACCACTACGCCCGATGATGCGACAAGTACCCCTACCGACGAACTGAACATCTACGAAACATGAATGACTACTTCCACTACCGTCGCGAGAATGACTACTTCATCTACATCCCATCGTACTCAAACCGTCTGAATGCACGCTTCAAAGGTAAAGCCACCAAGACGATCGCCCGTGAACGAATGCTTGCGATGTATGAGATGCACCCTTTGACTGCACCGTGTCCGTTTTGTCACTTGTTTCCATGCCACCAACATGTAGGACACCTGGTAATGGGATCACCCCACCATCCTTGCATGCATGCTTCCTTCACACTTATTTTGCACTGGCAATCTCGATGAGTTACCAGAACCGGAACGTTGCCGTGGCACCGTTTCCATTATCGCCGCCATGACACCCCTTCCTTTCCGTCGTGGCGACCAAATGCCTCATGTCTTCTTCATATAAACATTTAACAAAAATTGCACATGACTTGACATGGCATTCTCATACATGTAAAGAAACATTTAAAATGTTGCTTGCATTTATTTTTGCTTAAACGGCTAAGTCCCTGTTTCATACATCAATAGGCATTTTTGAATTGATGTATCTTTGTGCATGTTCTGCCGTTTGTAGTGTATGATATGTCAAAATGTTCATCTCTGAGTGCTCTACATGTTGGTTGTACTTGCATACTTAATAGGATGCATTTTGACATGTTAATCCCTGTTGCATAAGTGTATGTTGTTGTTAAGTGCAGAAAACTGTTATAACTTGCTTATTTGTCTTTTTCATATTTTTTGTGATTTTGTTCGAGCTTCATGTCAACATGTTTTAGGAGCACAATCATGTCATCTTTGCAATGGTGTAATTAGTTTTTCATGATATGCCTTGTGGTGAGTGCAACAAGCTTGCAAACATTGTATGTCAATGTTGTTGTTTTTCTTACACTTGCTGAAAACTGCTAAGTCTGGAACTATTATATTGTGATGTCATGTTTGCTAGATGCTACAGTCACATCCATGCATGTTTTGGAATGTTCAGTGGACATGTTTTGATGACCATGTTATGTTCTATCCATCCAAGCCCTTGTTTGTAATTTTAGCTTGATGTAGCTTGTCTCTTTCTTGCTCTTAAGTTGTCATTATGATAAATCTGTTAGCCTGTCAACATCATGTTCAATTTGGCAAAGCTCATTGTTATTAATCAATGCCTCTTATGGAGTTGTGCCAATGGAGTTATTTCAAGTATGCCATGCCTATTACATGTTAATGACCTTTGAATGCTTATTAGAATGGCTATATTGGTTGTTATGTGTCTCCAAAGGCAGCATCATGATGATGTTGTTTGCCTTCCCAGATTTTCACAAAGTCTGAGAATCTTCTATTCTCATGTTTACTTCTTGTTTTGATGAATGCCATGAACCTGTTTCTTCCATGTATATGCCATCTTGTGTTCCATGAGCTGCATGTTGTGTTCTAGAATTCCATGCTTTTGCTTGCCATGTTCTTATGTTGTAGCTTAATTATTTCTTGCCTCCAACATGCCGACATATTAACTCTAGTCATGTATATGCTCTGAGATCCACAAAGTCGTAATCTTTGATATAAAGTTTGCTTGATGCCTTGATCATGTTGGATTACTCTTGATGCCTATGAACCTGATGCTTGATGATATTTGAAGCATGCTATCTGTACCTTGAGTTCATGCCATGCTTATGCCTATCTTGTACTTGTAGCTTCTTGTTTTGATGCTTGTAAGATGCCTAGTTACTGTTTTGGACAGCTTGTCCCTTAAACTTGTTTCATGTGTATGGGTTGAACCATTGCTCCGTTTTGAGCACGCTCTATATGAAACTTGCTTGGTTTTGCGTGTAGATGCATCATATCATGTTGCATCCATGTTTTGAGTGTTGTGCTTGATGTTTGAATGGATTTTGCATCAATGCCATGCTTCACTTGTTTTGCTCATATCTTCTAGGCCGTAGCTCCGAATTAAATGAACTTTATATGTAACTTGACTAGAATTTCATGTAGATCATCATGATGCATGTTAACTTGTTGTTTAAACAACTTTAACATAAGGTTTGTTCTGAGCTGGACCAATTTCGAAATTTGCATATGAGGACGTACCGGAATTGTTATATGTTGTTTCCAGCCTCATTTCGACTTGCTTGGTTGTGTTGGTCTTGTGTGCATCATTTCTTGCCATGATTAGCATCATGTATCCTTGTCATGCATCATACTTGGTTGAGCATCTGGTCTTGTTCATGTGTTGTGTGTTTACCATGTTGTTTGCTTCTTCTCGTTTTCTTCCCGTTTCATTGCGATTGTGAGGATTCGTTCGACTACGCTTGGTTCGTCTACATGGCTTCTTCTTCTTCATGGACTCGCTCTTCTTCCTAGAGGGATCTCTGGCAGGATGACCGTTACCTTGGATCTCATTACTATCATTGCTATGCTAGTTGTCTCGATGCTATCCCTATATGTCGCGCTGCCTATCTATTGTTGTCAGCCTCTCTTTGTTGCCATGAAACCTCTAACCGTTGACACCATCCCAGCAAACCATTGTTTGGCTATGTTACCGCTTGCTCAGCCCCTCTTATAGCGTTGTTAGTCGTAGGTGAAGATGAAGATTGCTCCATGTCGGAACTTGGATTGTAGGAATATCACAATATCTATTACTATAATTAATACACATATATAGTTGGCAATGGGTGGAAGGCTTGACCTTTTGCTCAGCTTTTTGTTCCACTCATGCCATTGTAAGAACCAATAAACCTGTGTTATGTTCCTTGAGTTTGCGTTTCTAACACGGTTTGGGGTTATGGGACCCCCTCAACAATTCACTTTGAATAAAACTCCTCCAGCAAGGCCCAACTTTTGTTTAATTTGGAACATAATAAAACTATTGATTAATTAATTAAATTGCGTAGGGGGTTGCGTCCCCGGGGATTATTTTCTACATACACGGGGGCCAGTGCCGATGGTGTTGGTCCCAAATAGAGCACTGTACGGGGCCGCCCCTTGGCAACTTGGGGTATGTGGCACCTGTACGCGTAGCTTATCGGGTCGTGGCCTGAGACGAGATAGGCGCGGCTACTATTAGGGTGTCGGCATGCTGGGAGGTCTTGCTGGACTTGTTTTACCGTTGTCAAAATGTCTTGTGCATCAGGATTCCGAGTCTAATCGGGTTGTCCCTAAGATAAGAGGTTTTACCTCTGCTGATCGTGAGAGCTTGTTATGGCATAAGTTGGGACACCCCTGCAGGGTTATGATCTTTCGAAAGCTGTGTCCGCGGTTATGTGGCAGATTAGAATTTGTTAATGTCCGGTTGTAGAAAACTTGATAGAGGATCCAAAATAAAATACACCAACCGCGTGAGTAACCATCACCGTCTCTTTTCATTCGATAAGAGAACACGGTGGGGTTATGTTTGACTCGTAGGTAGTTCAGGATCACTTAGCGATCATTAGTATTTTGCGACCATTTGCGTAGATGCTCATCTTATTCTTGTAATCGTAATTTAGCCACCATACTATGCTTAGCCTCTACTGCAACCTGTCACACCCTGCATTTTGTAACATGTCATTTGCATCAATGAAGCATGAAAATTTGGACCAGCAATTTTTTTGGCATCATTTGGCTTTTATTTGGAATTGAGTTTTTCTTCATATGTTTTTCATGTGCTCATTGAAGTCAACTATTACCTCTTGTGGAACTCATCTCCTTACCCAAAACTTCTGCCCAATGATCATACGAAGTATTTATAGCAGTATAGTATTTTCTTATCAAATTAATTTGGCCAAAAATGTATTTTTAAAATTTAGTATTCCAAAAACCCCTAAATTGAGGTTTGCACTGCAAGTGCTTGATTTAGGGTGAGAAAATTATTTCAAAAAGTATATTTGAGACCTAGTAGTCATAGGACTCCCAGAAACCACAAAAGTATAATTTTAAAAGTTATTTTCCTATTTTATTTAAAAGCTTTTTCTTAAGGCCAGAAATGGTCTTTAATAGGGAAAAATTATTTAATTATTTCAAAAATATTTTCCAAAATTCAGGGAGACTCATAGGACATATATTGTCCATATATAAGAGTTTCAACACTTGGTCATGTTCAAAATAATGGGCTAATCCCTCTAAAACCCTTTGTGGATATTTCAAGCTTTTGAAATATTTACAAAGGAAATATTCTCTAAAAATTCCAGGGAAATTTTATCATGTCATATATGACATATTTGATGATCTTGCCAAGCCCCATGCCTTGGGAAGCAAGATAACATCCTAAAAACCCTTCAAAACCATTCTGACCATATCTTAAGTTTCAGCAATTTTACATTGCCAAACTTGTCCAAATGCTCTCAAACTTGGTGCACATGCTAGAATGGCCTAATAAGGCATCTAGACCAAATGGCACAAGATTTGGAGTTGGGAAACTTGATCAGATTCCCCCAAAACCATTTCTGTTCAAATTCAAATTTGAACAACTTTACATTACCAACTTTTTACCTGGAGCTTCAAACGTTGTGGGCATGATCATAACCCCAAATGATCAAACTACACCAAATGGTGCATCAAGGGGAGATGATTAGCTTGACTTAAACATGATGAAGCCATTTCTGTTGAATTCTAGGGTTCACCAAAGTTACATTGGCTAGTTTCTTCAAACAAGCCCAAATTTGGTGAAACACCCTATTTCCATATGACATTCAATCCTGTTAAGTGTCATGGCAAGTGGAGATCATTTGCTTATCCAAAACATGATCAATCACCTTCTGCCATTTTACCAAAACCATCATCTTGACCTCTTTTACTATTTAATTTTCCTTCAACTTTCCACCACAGCTTCACCTAGTTACATTCTACCTCCAGTAACTTCCCCTGGACCAGAGCTCCATGATTGAGGGGTGAAATCCCTAAATTACCTTGCTGGACAGCCAAATTCTACCCATCTACCAGCTTCACTCCTCTCTCACTGATCACCGAGAGCATCCAAAGCCACAACTGGGTTGTTTACTTCGTGCTGGACCCCCCAGACACGGCGGACGCGACCAGTGAGCCAACGACATGCCATGGCATGCAATTAGCACGCTCCAGAGCGTGCTACAGTGCGCACCCGCACTGTAGCCTCGCCCAATCCCTCGCCCCCGACCACCTCGTGCTACCCCCTCGTGCCAATCGATGCGCCTCGACGTCCGCGACTCCCCTCGGCGATGCCCCCCTCCTCCTTCTCCCTCCAGTGGACGCTCTCGCACGCGCGCTGGCCGCCCGCGAGCTCCAACCTCTGGCCTCACACGCGCGAGCTCTCTGGATGATTCCCCGCTCCTCCTCTTCCCTCTCCTAGGCGTAGACCTCATCCACGAACGTCCCCGACTCGAACACAAGTGCCTGCACGGCCTCTGGCCTCGCCCGTAACCTCGCCGGCGCATGAGTCTATGGTGGACCGGGGCCCGGCTATATAAGCATGCCCCGGGCCTCTCCAACAGCACCCATCTCCTCCCCATACCCCCAGTAGCACACCAGCACCACCCACTTGCCCTCGGAGAGCCTCTGTGCTCGGGATCGACCGGAGCTCCGCCGAGTTGGGCGACCGGTGATCTCGCGATACAGCCTCCCTCCGCCCCAACTCTTGCTCGATCTGGAGCCACCAGACCTCACTGACTCGTTCCCCTCCTTCTCCCACTCCTATTGCAGCCCGGAGCGAGCCAGCCAGGACCCTCCTGTCCCTCCTCCGCCGCGAGTCCTCGCCGCCGGCGAACCAGGCCCCTCCGGCGAGACGCACCAGCACCACTGGAACGGCGACTCTCCGCTGGGTCCATTCCTGCCCGTAGCTTGCCCCGCCGTGCCCGGAATCGCGGCCGGTGAGCTCGCCGTCTCTCTGGCTGCAAGGTTGAAGATGACAGGCGGGCCCTGCCTGTCATCCTCACCTCCCTCTCGCTCCCCTCTCTATTGCTGACCGCCGGGCCCCGCATGTCAGGTTTAAAAACCTGGCATGCGCGTGCTGGCGCCCGTGCGGTGGGCTATTCGCCCTGGGCCGTGCACTGTGGCCGTTCTGGCCCAATGGCACAGGGCCTTTTTCTCATTTTTTTTTTCTGTGGTTATTTCAAATAATTTCACAGAAATAAATATTTGTCCAAATGAATTAATTCCAACTCCTAAAAACTTGTAAAAATCCAACCTATTTAATGGTGTCACTTTCACACATATCCATGAACCTTTTCTGTTCTGTTCAAATTTAAATTCATATTTGAACAATAAAACTTCTGTTCAAATATTCTTAGACTCCATTCTCCCACTCCAAAACTGAAACTAAGAATTTTTGCCATCTTAGTTTTCTCTCTAGTATTTAACAAAAATAGGTTGACATTTTTCTGAGCACTTTGATTTTTCTGTTTTTATTTTGGCCTTATTTTCCCATTGTTATTTTGCGACGATTAGATACCGTATTTGACGAGGTTGCTGAAGAAGAAGGTGGGGAAGAATTTGAAGTCTTTGAAGACCAAGCCAATCCAGGCAAGCAACCCTTTGACCATGATACACTTGTGTTCTTCGGAACCCGTTTGTTTCCGGATGCATGATGATAAGAGCTATGGTGGTAACCTAGTTTAAAAACACCACATGATGCATGCTTTACTCTTGATCTTGCTATGTGCTAGATGCATTGCAAATGGTTAGTAGTGATGCTTAGTGATGCATGTGTGCCATGTAACCTTCGTGGTTGCATTCTTTTCATAAACCCCATCGGGTGCCCCTAATGCCCGAGGGTGATATTGAGTTGGGTCATCACTTGAGGAAGAAGTGATGTGCCGGTAAAGATCTTGTGCATGGGTAAAATGATGGATTAGATTTATGTGTGACTACCGTCCCAACCAAACATGTGCAACCACTCTACCCCTTATGGGACGGGGCTTAATTGATTACTTAGGCCGATACTAGCATGGTGCCTGCATTACTAGTGACGGGAAGAGTTGAGGTCTTTCCCGGGATGGGGTCGTGCTTGGATAGACGACCATGACTGTTTTTATAGGGCACCGGACACACCGTTGGTCCCTTCGGGTACGCGTGACATTTAAATTAGGGCAAGTCCCATGATCTATTGTTTGTACTCGAGGGCCGTGTACCAACGAGTGGACCCTATGTTAGTGTCGTCTAAGGAAAGATAATGTCCGGGTTCTTCCCCCGAGTACTTGAGGTACTGCGGGATCGTGGGTGACACGAAAGCTTCCCGGATCTTGTGGGTAAAGTGCGCAACCTCTGCAGAGTGTAAAACTATTCGAATAGCCGTGTCCACGGTCATGGACAGTTGGGTGATGCTACTTAAACTATGTCCAGAAATTTTACTACATCGGTGAAAGTACATGTGTGCGTGATGAGTCAAGGTGGTGACTTGACTCGTTGAATTGAATTCTATTCATGTTGATATCGGTAACCTGTCCTCAAGGTTGCGTGAATTTATTGATGCATATACTTGATGGTAGAATGTTTATTCTAGCTCGTAGCTAGATTGCTCATTGTTGTACCATTGCATTGTTACTTTGAACCAAATCATGGGTTGCTTGCGAGTATATTCAAAGTACTCATTGGCTTGCCACTGGTTATTTAATTGGCCAGGCATGGAGGAACAGGAATATGAAGAAGAGTTCGATGGAGACGAACATGCAAACTAGGACGCTATCCCAGTCAGAATGCCTGTAGGGTTACGACAGATCGCATGGGTACTACTTATCTTCGAAGACTTCCGCTATTCGAGTTATTTGCTATTCAGCCCTTGAGGCTTTATCTATGTAAGACTTGGCCATAATGGCCATAATTTGTGTAAGACGGTATGTATGGATGTAGGACTCTTGTATTCAGCTTCTGTGTGTTCAGTGAGCATTGATCTCTAGGATCACTGTACATGTGCATTCGGTGATCTCGACTCTTAAGTCGGGGTCCCCACAGAGCTGGTATCAGAGCCATCCTGACTGTAGGAAGCCTTAGTTCGCATGAGCGTTAGTTAGATGAGACCCCTATTCAAAAACCTTCTGAACCTCTCTTCTTTTCTAAACCTTACCAACCTGAGATATCATCAACTTATTAACCTCTCCTATTCCACCTTTGTAGATGGCCGCGGTACCTGAAGAGAACCTGACCACAGGGTTTCCCTTGCTTTTCGAGGATAGCCTCCGGGAGTGCCAGTTCCACCGAGCACCGATCCTCACCTACCTTGAGCATTGGGTTAGTGACACTGAGGTGGAGTACCATGTGGAAGTGATCGTGAAGGCCAACGATCCTCCCACAAGTTGGTTCTTTGAGGGACCCCAGATGGCAACACTACCTCTCGCTGTCGAGGCTGCTGGACTCAAGGCACTAACCCGTCTCCGCGAGCATCTTCCGGAGATGGCAGCCAAGATGACAACCCACTTCTTTCCTTACCGGAAGGAAGGTCAAGATGAGAGCAGCGCACTAGCCCCTCCATTGAAGGAAGGACACCCGCTTCGATTCCAGACCTACTTCAGTCTATGTGTCGACAGCTTGGCACAAGATTTGGCCTCAGAATCAATGAAGCTCCGAGAAGAACTTCACAAGACCAAGGCACTTCTTCGTAGAGCACAAGAGAAGACAGATAGGATCAAGAAGGAAGGAGCGCCTCCAGGACAGTCCGCTATCGCATACCGAGGCGGAAGGCCCTCCGGAGATGTATCATCCAAGAATGAAGAACCACCTCGGCGATGCCGGATGACGGCAAAGGAATATCGCAAGCTTTTCCCTGCACCACCGACGAAGCACCGTCGTATCCAACTCCTCCACTCCCCCACACCCTCAAGTGACAAGGGGGCCCAGACATATGAAGACAAGGAGGAAGACCCAGAAGAGCCAGAATACGCGACCGAGCATTCCGCCGCTTAGACATTATTCGCTACTCGGATATGCCAGTTCGTGACCTCTACGGTAGGATAGGTCGTGTAACCCCTATGCGCAGTCGAGTCCTTGTATGGTTCATACGAAACCATCTAGTGTTTGCTTTTGTTGTGTTTGGATGTATGTCGTATTCTTCCTTCGGGAATATGTAAACGACTACATCGACCATTTGAATTTAAATGAATGTGCTTGGCCCTTTCGGCCCTTGCATCATTTGATTAGTGTCACACCCACCCCCTTACTAGGCACCAATCTATATTGCTTTCCCTCTTCCAAGCCATGAGACCTTTTACCGCTCCAATAGGATGCCTGTTGTAACTCGTACTGGTATCTCTACCCAGCAGCCTGAAGCCGTAGCATCCGCTCAATCAGAGGCAGGCCACGACCAAACCAACGACCAAGCTCCACCACCACCTCCTCCGAACATGGACATGGCTCAGATTCTCCAAGCTTTCCGAGAGGAACGCCAAGCCAACACCGCAGCCCTTCAGTTGATTGCTCAACCTGTCACCAACAACCGCCAGCCGGCGGGGAATGGCAATGGACGTTCCACGTTGGCAGAGTTCAAGAAGCATGCACCGCGAACTTTCATCGAGACTGCTGAACCCCTGGATGCAGACGACTGGGTCTGCACCATTGAGGATTTGCTGGAACTAGTCGGATGCACCGAATACCGCGAGAAGGTGGCTTATGCAGCCCACTGCCTCGGGGGGACTGCTAAAGCTTGGTGGGATGGATTCAAGGTCATGCATGCTGGACAAGACATCACTTGGGACAACTTCAAGGCAGAATTCCGCAAAGCCCACATTCCTTCCGGAATCATGGCTATCAAGAAGCGTGAATTTCGAGCTCTGAAGCAAGGAAGTGGCACTGTCAAGGAGTACATGCAGAAGTTCAGTGTTCTGTCAAGGTATGCCCCTGAAGATGTCAGCACTGATGCTGCAAAAAGGGAACGCTTCATGGAAGGCCTCAATCAGACTCTGCAGTACTCGCTTGTCGTGTGCGACTGCCCAACCTTCCCTGACCTGGTGAACAAAGCACTTATGCTTGAAGACAAGCGGCGTGCTCTGGAAGACACTCGAAAGTGCAAGATGGTCAGCAAGGGAAGTTCCAGCAACCAGAAGCCTCGCCCGTGGCAGTCAGCCCCGGCCAAGCCAACCTATCAGCAACCAAGAGCTCCTGCAGCTCGCACCAACTATCAGCCTCAGCAGTATGCCAACCCAAGGCCAGCAGTCAACCCCAACAAAAGTGGTGGCAACAAGATCAACAATCCAAACCAAGTCACTTGCTTTGGATGTGGTCAGTCAGGACACATCTCAAGGGTGTGCCCCAACAAGAAGCCTGATGCCCCGCGCCCCAAGTGCGCAGAACCCAGGACAAGGCCGCGGGATGCCACCAAGGACCCCAGCTCCTCGCAACCCGCCTAACCATGGAAAGGGGCGTGTGAATCACGTCACTGCTGAAGAAGCCCAGGAAGACCCGGACGTCGTGCTGGGTACGTTCCTTGTCAACTAAGCACCTGCAACTGTCTTGTTTGATTCTGGAGCAGCGCATTCATTTGTCACTCAAAGATTTGCATTAAAAAGTGGCATGACCCCTACACACCTGAATAACCCCATGGTGGTACAAACCCCCGGAGCAGAGATGAGAGCCAAGATAGGCTGTAAAGGAGTCAGTATTACCATTAACGGTGTAGACTTCCTAGCAGACCTTATCATCCTAAGATCGCAAGGCTTGGATGTGATCCTAGGCATGAATTGGCTCAGCAAGCACCAAGGCTTGTTAGACTGTGCCAATCGGACTGTCACTGTGACCAATGACCAAGGAGTCGAAGTTAAGTTCGCTCCCAAATCCTCTTCCGCTCAAGCCGCTCAAGTCAACTCTCTGTTTGAAGTTGGGCTTGAGCAAGTACCGGTGGTATGCGAGTATCCCAATGTCTTTCCGGATGAGCTCCCGGGAATGCCTCCTGACCGTGACATTGAGTTCATCATCGAGCTCGTGCCCGGGGCAGGACCCATCTATAAGAAGCCTTATAGAATGGGGACGGAAGAATTAGCCGAGTTGAAGAAGCAACTAGAAGAGCAGCTGAGGAAGGGATTTATCCGCCCAAGTGCCTCCCCTTGGGGATCACCTGTTCTGTTTGTGGCAAAGAGGGACGGTACCATCCGCTTATGCATTGACTATCGCTCCCTCAATGAAGTTACAATCAAGAACAAATATCCACTTCCCAAGATTGAAGATCTGTTTGATCAGCTCAGCGGAGCCAAGGTGTTCTCCAAGATCGACCTCAGATCTGGGTACTACCAGCTGAAGGTCAGACCCCAAGATATTCCGAAGACGGCATTCGTAACCCGATATGGCCTGTACGAGAGCACGGTCATGTCCTTTGGGTTAACCAATGCCCCAGCTTACTTCATGTATCTCATGAATAAAGTCTTCATGGAATATTTGGACAAGTTTGTTGTTGTCTTCATCGATGACATTCTTGACTTCTCGAAGACGGAGGAAGAACACGAGCAACATTTGCGGATGGTCCTGGACAAGCTTCGGGAGCACCAACTATACGCCAAATTCAGCAAGTGTGAGTTCTGGCAACATAAAGTTGGATTCTTAGGTCATGTCTTGACCGAAGAAGGACTGTCAGTTGATCCCGCGAAGATCGAAGCTGTGACCCAATGGCAATCTCCAACGACCGTCAATGAAGTCAGAAGCTTCCTCGGACTTGCGGGCTATTACCGAAAATTCATGGAAGGATTCTCAAGCATTGCCCGGCCAATGACTCAGCTCCTCAAGAAGGACAAGAAGTTCTAGTGGACGCCGAAATGCGAAGAGAGCTCCCAAGAGCTCAAGAAGAGATTGACCACCACCCCAGTTCTGGCAACACCTGATATTCACAAGGAGTTCGTGATATATTGTGATGCCTCTCGAACCGGATTGGGAAGCGTTCTGATGCAATAAGGCCGAGTCATAGCTTACCTCTCCAGGCAGCTACGACGTCATGAAGAGAACTACGCTACTCATGATCTTGAGTTAGCGGCAGTGGTTCATGCCTTGAAGACATGGCGGCATTACCTCCTAGGGAAACGGTGTGAGATATACACAGACCACAAAAGTCTGAAGTACATTGTCACCCAAAAGGAATTGAACATGAGGCCGCGAAGATGGTTGGAACTCATCAAATACTATGACCTCAGCGTTCAATATCACCCCGAGAAGGCTAACGTGGTGGCCGATGCCTTAAGCAGGAAGGCTTGCTCCTTGAATGCCATAATTCAAAAGAGGCAGCCAGCCATGTTTAAGGAGTTCGAACAATTCAGTTTGGAATTGGTCACCCCTGGATTTCTGGATCATTTGGAAGTCAAACCAACCCTGACGGATGAAGTCAAGAAGGCGCAAGGCGGGCACGCAAGCATTCAAGGCATCGAGAAGAAAATGAAGCTAGGCAAGGCCCTAGGATTCTCCGAGGACGAGCACGGGATTGTTTGGTACAAATGCCGCATCTGCGTACCAAACAAGATGGAGCTGAAGAACCTGATCCTGCAAGAAGCCCACGACACTCCGTATTCCATCCACCCTGGAGGAACCAAGATATATCAAAACTTGAAGGAAAGATTCTGGTGGCACGGGATGAAAAGAGAGATTGCAACCTATGTTGCAAAGTGTGATGTGTGCCAAAGGGTCAAGGCTGAATATCAGCGACCCGCTGGATTGCTCCAACCACTCAAGGTTCCCGAGTGGAAGTGGGACAAGGTCGGAATGGACTTCATCACTGGATTACCAAGGTCGAATAGAGGACATGACTCCATCTGGGTCACAGTCGACCAATTGACCAAGGTGGCCCATTTCATTCCTGTCAAGACTACTTATGATGGCAACCGGCTGGCAGCTCTCTACATCGACATAATCGTAAGCCTTCATGGCGTTGCCAAGGAGATTGTGTCAGATCGAGGAACCCAGTTCAGCTCAAGGTTCTGGAAAAAGTTCCAAGAAGCCTTGGGAACCAAATTATCTTTCAGCACGGCTTTCCACCCATAGACCGGAGGTCAGACAGAACGAGTAAATCAAATTCTCGAAGACATGCTCCGAGCCTGTGTCTTGGCATATGGAGCCAAATGAGAAGATTGCCTCCCTTTTGCCGAGTTTTCCTATAACAACAGTTATCAGTCGAGCCTTCAGATGGCACCATTTGAGGTGTTGTACGGACGCATATGTCGCACACCCCTCAACTGGCCAGAGACTAGAGAAGGGCTAGTCTTTGGACCGGATATTCTCCGCGAAGCAGAAGAGCAAGTCCAACTAGTCAGAGAGCGTTTGAAGGCAGCCAAGACAAGGCAGAAGAGCTATGCTGACACTCACCGTCGGGACATGAGTTTCCGTGTCGGAGACCATGTATACCTGCGGGTAACTCCTCTAAAGGGAACCAAGCATTTCCATGTCAAGGGGAAGCTCGCACCGAGGTTCATTGGACCCTTTGAGATCACTGCACGACGAGGAGAAGTGGCTTACCAGTTGGAACTACCACCTGAGCTATCCGATGTGCACAACGTATTCCACGTGTCACAACTCCGGAAATGTCTCCAAGTTCCGAATAAGCCTGATCTCTACAAGGATGTTGATCACCAAGCCATTCATCCTCAACCTGATTTGACCTACCGCGAGAAGCCCATTCGCATTCTGGATGAAGCAGAACGACGGACGCGAAGCCGCACCATCAAGTACTTCAAGGTCCATTGGAGCAACCACACGGAAGCAGAAGCAACCTGGGAACGAGAAGACTATCATAGATCCGAGTATCCCGATCTCTTTTAAGACCTAGTTTAGGAATCTCGGGGACGAGATTCTTGTAAGGGGGGTAGGTCTGTCACACCCTGCATTTTGTAACATGTCATTTGCATCAATGAAGCATGAAAGTTTGGACCAGCAAAATTTTTTGGCATCATTTGGCTTTTATTTGGAATTGAGTTTTCCTTCATATGTTTTTCATGTGCTCATTGAAGTCAACTATTACCTCTTGTGGAACTCATCTCCTTACGCAAAACTTCTGCCCAATGATCATACCAAGTGTTTATAGCAGTATAGTATTTCCTTATAAAATTAATTTTGCCAAAAATGTATTTTTAAAATATAGTATTCCAAAACCACCTGAATTGAGGTTTGCACTGCAAGCGCTTGATTTAGGGTGAGAAAATTATTTCAAAAAGTATATTTGAGACCTAGTAGTCATAGGACTCCCAGAAACCACAAAAGTATAATTTTAAAAGTTATTTTCCTATTTTATTTAAAAGCTTTTTCTTAAGGCCAGAAATGGTCTTTAAAATTATTTAATTATTTCAAAAATATTTGCCAAAATTCAGGGAGACTCATAGGACATATATTGTCCATATATAAGACTTTCAACACTTGGTCATGTTCAAAATAATGGGCAAATCCCTCTAAAACCCTTTCTGGATATTTCAAGCTTTTGAAATATTTACAAAGGAAATATTCTCTAAAAATTCCAGGGAAATTCTATCATGTCATATATGACATATTTTATGATCTTGCCAAGCCCCATGCCTTGGGAAGCAAGATAACATCCTCAAAACCCTTCAAAACCATTCTGACCATATCTGAAGTTTGAGCAACTTTACATTGCCAAACTTGTCCAAATGCTCTCAAACTTGGTGCACATGCTAAATGGCCTAATAAGGCATCTATACCAAATGGCACAAGATTTGGAGTAGGGCAACTTGATCAGATTCCCCCAAAACCATTTCAGTTCAAATTCAAATTTGAACAACTTTACATTACCAACTTTTTACCTGGAGCTTCAAACTTTGTGGGCATGATCATAACCCCAAATGATGAAACTACACCAAATGGTGCATCAAGGGGAGATGAGTAGCTTGACTTAAACATGATGAAGCCATTTCTGTTGAATTCTAGGGTTCACCAAAGTTACATTGGCTAGTTTCGTCAAACAAGCCCAAATTTGGTGAAACACCCTATTTCCATATGACATTCAATCCTGTTAAGTGTCATGGCTAGTGGAGATTATTTGCTTATCCAAAACATGATCAAACACCTTCTGCCATTTTACCAAAACCATCATCTTGACCTCTTTTACTATTTACTTTTGCTTCAACTTTCCACCACAGCTTCACCTAGTTACATTCTACCTCCAGTAACTTCCCCTGGACTAGAGCTCCATGATTGAGGGGTGAAAACCCTAAATTACCTTGCTGGACAGCCAAATTCTACCCATCTACCAGCTTCACTCCTCTCTCACTGATCACCCAGAGCATCCAAAGCCACAGCTTGGTTGTTTACTTCGTGCTGGACCCCCCAGACACGGCGGACGCGACCAATGAGCCAACGGCATGCCATGGCATGCACTTAGCACGCTCCAGAGCGCGTTACAGTGCGCACCCGCACTGTAGCCTCGCCCAATCCCTCGCCCCCGACAACCTCGTGCTCCCCCCTCGCGCCAATCGATGCGCCTCGACGTCCGGGACTCCCCTCAGCGATGTCCTCCTCCTCCTTCTCCCTCAAGTGGACGCTCTCGCACGCGCGCTGGCCGGCCGCGAGCTCCAACCTCTGGCCTCACACGTGCGAGCTCTCTGGATGCTTCCCCGCTCCTCCTCTTCCCTCTCCTAGGCGTCGACCTCATCCACGAACGTCCCCGACTCGAACACAAGTGCCTGCACGGCCTCTGGCCTCGCCCGTAACCTCGCCGGCGCACGAGTCTACGGTGGACCGAGGCCCGGCTATATAACCCCTGGCCTTTTTCTCTTTTTCTTTTCTGTAGTTATTTCAAATAATTTCACAAAAATAAATATTTGTCCAAATGAATTAATTCCAACTCCTAAAAACTTGTAAAAATCCAACCTATTTAATGGTGTCACTTTCACACATATCCATGAACCTTTTCTGTTCTGTTCAAATTTAAATTCATATTTGAACAATAAAACTTATGTTCAAATATTCTTAGACTCCATTCTGCCACTCCAAAACTCAAACTAAGAATTTTTGCCATCTTAGTTTTCTCTCTAGTATTTAACAAAAATAAGTTGACATTTTTTGAGCACTTTGATTTTTCTGTTTTTATTGTGGTCTTATTTTCCCGTTGTTATTTTGCGACGATTAGATATCGTATTTCACGAGGTTGCTGAAGAAGAAGGTGGGGAAGGATTTGAAGACTTTCAAGACCAAGCCAATCCAGGCAAGCAGCCCTTTGACCATGATACACTTGTGTTCTTCGGAACCCGTTTGTTTCCGGATGCATGATGATAAGAGCTATGGTGGTAACCTAGTTTAAAACCACCACACGATGCATGCTTTACTCTTGATCTTGCTATGTGCTAGATGCATTGCAAATGGTTAGTAGTGATGCTTAGTGATGCATGTGTGCCATGTAACCTTCATGGTTGCATTCTTTTCATAAACCCCATCGGGTGCCCCTAATGCCCGAGGGTGATATTGAGTTGGGTCATCACTTGAGGAAGAAGTGATGTGCCGGTAAAGATCTTGTGCATGGGTAAAATGATGGATTAGATTTATGTGTGACTACCGTCCCAACCAAACATGTGCAACCACTCTACCCCTTATGGGACGGGGCTTTATTGATTACTTAGGTCGATACTAGCATGGTGCCCGCATTACTAGTGACGGGAAGACCATGACTGTTTTTACAGGGCACCGGACACACCGTTGGTCCCTTCGGGTATGCGTGACATTGAAATTAGGGCAAGTCCCATGATCTATTGTTTGTACTCGAGGGACGTGTACCAACGAGTGGACTCTATGTTAGTTTCGTCTAAGGAAAGATAATGACCGGGTGCTTCCCCCGAGTACTTGAGGTACTGCGGGATCGTGGGTGACACGAAAGCTTCCCGGATCTTGTGGGTAAAGTGCGCAACCTCTGCAGAGTGTAAAACTATTCGAATATCCATGTCCACGGTCATGGACAGTTGGGTGGTGCTACTTAAACTATGTCCACAAATTTTACTACATCGGTGAAAGTACATGTGTGTGTGATGAGTCAAGGCGGTGACTTGACTCGTTGAATTGAATTATATTCATGTTGATATCGGTAACCTGTCCTCAAGGTTGCGTGAAATTATTGATTCATATACTTGATGGTAGAATGTTTATTCTAGCTCGTAGCTAGATTGCTCATTGTTGTACCATTGCATTGTTACTTTGAACCAAATCATGGGTTGCTTGTGAGTACATTCAAAGTACTCATTGGCTTGCCACTGGTTATTTAATTGGCCGGGCATGGAGGAACAGGAATATGAAGAAGAGTTCTATGGAGACGAACATGCGAACTAGGACGCTATCCCAGTCAGAATGCCTGTAGGGTTAAGGCAGATGGCATGGGTTCTACTTATCTTCGAAGACTTCCTCTATTCGAGTTATTTGCTATTCAGCCCTTGAGGCTTTATCTATGTAAGACTTGGCCATAATGGCCATAATTTGTGTAAGACGGTATGTATGGATGTAAGACTCTTGTATTCAGCTTCTGTGTGTTCAGTGAGCATTGATCTCTGGGATCATTGTACACGTGCATTCGGTGATCTCGACTCTTAAGTCGGGGTCCCCACACAACCTCACCACTTAACCTCTCCCTACCGATTAAGCTTTGCTAGTCTTTATACCCATGGTTATGGGATTGCTGAGTCCTAGTGGCTCACAGATACTACAACAACAGTTTTAGGTGCAGGTTTTCGATGACTTGACGTGGGAGCGATGTTTACTTGTGTTGGAGATCTTCCTTCTTCTTCTTCGTCAGTCTTGGGACAGGTTCCTGATCGGCAGCGAGGGATAGCAGGATGGATGTCATCGTGTTTTCATGTGTTTCTCATTTGTAGTTGGATGTCTTGCGTACGATGTGTTGTATTCATGTCGAATTGTATGACTTGTATGTATCCCCATCTATTTATGTAATGGTACAATGTAATGATATCCATCTTGCTAAGCGCCCGAAATGCGGTTGTGCCCCAATCACGATTTCATCACGTGATCGGGATAGAATCGCATCTTGGGTGTGACAAGTTGGTATCAGAGCCACGAATGACCAAAGGAGCCCCCTTGATTGATCGTAGTCTGGCCATTGTCGAGTCTAGCCGAAAACTATTTTGGAGTCTAGTTATATCAGAGAGTAGGATTTCTTTTTACTCCTCAGTCCCTTCATCGCCCTGGTGAGGAATCTTGACATAGGTGTTTTGAATTACTCCTCTTCCCCTTCAAATTTTTTTAGGATCACACAATTAGTTTTCGTTCGTTGCGATGTCAGCTCTTTTCATCCGGTGCATCTCTCGTCAAGTCGATTCGACCCTCCTCATCTTTAGCTAGTTCAATCCTCAGTTCTTTCTCAACCGACATTGTTTCCCCTTCTGAAGTTGTCTTTCTTTTTCCCACTCGCCCACCCTTTTTCTCCTTAGAGCCGGAATCCGTAATCGAGTATCGATCTTACTCGTGCAAAGCCTTTACTTTCGTTCCTCAATTACTTCAATTAGTGAAT
This sequence comes from Secale cereale, assembly GCA_902687465.1. Lineage (NCBI taxonomy): Eukaryota > Viridiplantae > Streptophyta > Magnoliopsida > Poales > Poaceae > Secale > Secale cereale. Next base: position 205,468,910 of record LR738713.1, on the reverse strand, counting down.
TCTTGTCTCATTTGACATTATTCATCTCTTTCTTCTCCGCTGGATTCAATTCAAGTTTTCGGTGTTCTTCATATTCTTTTCCCTCGACTCAGATGTTTTCCCCTTACTTATTCACCTCTTGCTAATTAACTGTTCCGAAGTGCAGAAGACATCTCAGAAGATTCATATTTGCATTCAATTAATTCGAGGTGGTTACCTCATTCGAGTCTTTGAATCGTTCTGGTGCATCATGTCTCGTTCAAACATTCCTTTTTAGTGGGCCCTAACCCACAGGTCTTTTCCCAGGATCTTACCTGACTCATCTAATATTTTAAAAGTTATTTCTAAATTCTTTTCAAGTGTGACGTAAGTATGTATTCCATGAGTCATATGCCTTCTCCAAGATCACTTTCAAATTCTTTTCATCGTTGGTCCAACATCCCCTATTTTCATTCTTCCGGAGTATCTCAACAATTTTGGTGGTCTATCTCATCGTCATTTTCAACATTTACAGACCGAAGAAGAGTTTCCCTCTAAATCCTTCTTCGTTCTCTTAAATATTCGTGGTTCTATCTTCATGTTATCCTCTCAAATTATTCTATTTGTCATAAATTCTTTTCCTTACCCATCCGGAGCTTTTCATGAATTATTTCCATTGTGTTCCTCCGAAGGCCATCATTTCAGAAGATTTCTTCGTTCTCAGTTTTCACTTCATCCTCCAACTGTTCTTCATGGATTCCTCGTCGTTCGTCTCCATATTCTTCCGGTGCTTCATTCAAGGATTCTTAATCCGTCCGCTATCTCTTCATTTTGTTTTCTTCGTTCGATTTCAATTCCTTACGGTGTTTTGTCCTCTTTCATCACTCGGTTTCAATTTTCTGGTGCTTTGCTAAGGAGTTCTTTTCCTGTGTTAGCATATCAATTCATTCGTTCATTCCAATCATACCGGTGGTTCATGAAGACTTTCTCAAGTTGTTGCGCTATATCTATCCTTAATCTATTTCAACGCGAATAAGTAGTATGCAAATCCATTACTTCTCATCAATTTGATTAGTGGACGATAAGTATAACATAATTCTTATTGTTTTCATCAAGTCGAGTAATCCCCTCTTTCTGACTTTGTTCATGATGAATAAATTCTATTCCCAAGTGTTAAATATTTTCTTCTCCGGAGTTCAAAATTTTTCTCGACTATCTCGTCGGAACCCTGTCTAATCACTGCAAGGTCTTAATCTTATTATTTTCATCCTTCATTTCTATATCATCATCCTTTTGTTAACGGAGTTCTTCATAGTGGTTTTTCATGATTTAATTCATTCTTCAAGTGTTCTTCAAAAATTCTTGTGGAGTAGCTCAAATAGTATTCTTCTCGTTGTGTCTCGAAGTGCAATCAATTCTCCGTATTCTTATGAAGTGGATTTTTGCATTTCTTCGTTCTTCTTAGCTAATCAATCTCTGGTAGTGGCGGAAATTCGCCTCAAGTTTTGAGATGTTTACATAAGCTCACACAAATCAATTCTTTTGTTCTTGATTTTATCAATAACCCCGTTCAAGTATTTCGCTTAAAGATTCTCTTTCAAGCTCATTGTGGTACTAGTTGTCATCATCTTCTCCGTTCTTTTCTTTCCATTCCTTCATTCTACCGGAGGCATTGTGTTGTTTCTCTCGTCAAGTATTATTGCATCTTCTCAAGTTCATGTTCTATTCCTTCCATTTTCAGCCGGAGTGCTGCACAAATTCACTCATTCGAATTCCTTTTCTATCTCTTATTAACCGGAGTGGTTTCAATGTCTCTCTTCTAATTTAAGATCTTGGTTCTCGTCGTATGCCTTGGTTCCTCTTTTTTAACGGAGCTTCTGAATCTCGTTCATCTCCATTGTGTTCTTTCTTTCAAGTTGTTCAACCTCTCAATATTCTTTGGTTTCACTCTTTTCTCCAAGAAGGAATGTGTTCTTCTTATTCCTCTTCCGTCTCGTTCCTAAGATCTCAGGAGGAGATCTCTTGTTAGTGGAGGAGTGTTGTGATGCCGCGAGGCCGATGCTCCAGTTCCCTTCCTTTTTTCGTTTATGTTGTGTGTTGGCATTGTTTGTTGCCATGATCATGACGAGTGCCTTTATCATACTTTGCTTCTTGCATCATGTATGTCATTGGTTATATTGCATTGCCATGCCTATCTCTTGTCATGTTGCTTTTGGCCATTCATGTTGTTGGCATGACCATCATATGCATTGCACTCATCCTCATGTTATGTGTGGCTTTTATGTTGTGTGTGCATTTGTCCTTGTTGTATATTCTCTAAAGCCATGCCCATGTATAATCTCCTCTCCCTTCCTTCTTTCATGTTTTGCAAGTGACATTATTCCATCCTCCATTAATGTTCATTAATTTCCGGATAATCTTACTCTCTGCCTTATACCTCTCTGCCAAGTTGCATCCCATTCGGAGTTGTTTTGGTTGGGTTCAAAAATGACTCAAGTTTGAATTTAACTCGAACTTGGATGATTTTAGTATCTCTAAAAATTGCTAAACCTATTTATTCAAATTCCAAATAATTTATGGATTCCCGAGTTATTTTCATCTCCTCCATGGCTTTCCCCAAACTCCATGTACTTTTCTTGTTGCTTCTACTTCGGGAATTAAAAAGGGAAAACCCAGAGGGGCAGCAGACCAAGGCCTCCATCTAGTAGCCCCGCCAGGTCGACCCGCCGGTATCTGGGCCCAGTCGCACCGTTTCTAACCCTAGCCGCTCACTGGCCCTCCTGATCCCCATCTCACTCTCTCCCTCGTCCTCCTAGTGCCGCACCCTCGTCCCGATCCCCTCTCCCTCTCGTCTTCTTGCGCCGTCACCCAGAGCCAGAGAGGAGCAAGAGCCGCTCCTCCCGATCCACTAGCGCCCATGGCCAGCATCGTGATGGCTGTGCCTCGTCATGGAGCCCCACCCGACCCCGAGCCAGCGTCGTCGACCTCCACGCCCGCGCCCCCAAGTGTATCGCCACCGGCGCCTTCGCGCCTGGCCTCCCTTGCCGCCGGCGTCCCGTCCTCGTCACCTCCTCGTCATCGGCCCACTCGAGCGCGGCCCTGTCGCCCCATGCCATCAAGTTCCGCGCCTCTCCGAGCTCATCCTAGAGGCAGCCAGCAGATACAGCACGTCTCTGATAACCCACAAGTGTAGGGGATCGCAACAGTTTTCGAGGGTAAAGTTTTCAACCCAAATTTATTGATTCGACACAAGGGGAGCCAAAGAATACTCTTATGTATTATCAGCTAGTTGTCAATTCAACCGCACCTGGAAACTTAGTATCCGCAGCAAGGTAGTTTAGTAGCAAAGTAATATGATAGTGGCTGTAGCAGCAATAAAAGTAACGATAGTGTTTTTGTAGTTTTTGTAATAGTAGCAACGGAAAAGTGAATAAGCAACAATCAATATACGAAAAGCTCGTAGGCATTGATCGGGGATGGGAAATTATGTCGGACGCAATTCATCATGTAGAAGTTATAACCTAGGGTGACACAGAACTAGCTCCAGTTCATCAATGCAATGTAGGCATGTATTTTGAATATAGTCATACGTGCTTATGGAAAAGAACTTGCATGACATCTTTTGTCCTACCCTCCCGTGGCAGCGGGGTCCTATTGGAAACTAAGGGACATTAAGGCCTCCTTTTAATAGAGTACCGGACCAAAGCATTAACACATAGTGAATACATGAACTCCTCAAACTATGGTCATCACCGAGAGTGGTCCTGATTATTGTCACTTCGGCGTTGCTGGATCATAACACATAGTAGGTAACTATAGACTTGCAAGATAGGAACAAGAACACACATATATTCATGAAAACATAATAGGTTCATATCTGAAATCAAGGCACTCGGGCCCTAGTGACAAGCATTAAGCATAGCAAAGTCGTAGCAACATCAATATCAGAACATAGTGGATACTAGGGATCAAACCCTAACAAAACTAACTCGATTACATAATAGATCTTATCCAACCCATCACCGTCTAGCAAGCCTACAATGGAATTACTCACGCACGGCGGTGAGCATCAAGGTATTGGTGATGGAGGAAGGCTGATGATGACGATGGCAACGGTCTCCACTCTCAAGAGCCCCGAACGGACTCAAGATCACCCTCCCGAGAGAGATTAGGGCTTGGCGGCGGCTCTGTCTCGTGAAACGCGATAATTCTTTCTCCTTGATTTTTTTTCTCCCTGAAAGTGAACTTATAGGATCTGGGGATATGTCGATGGAGCACCAGGGGGCCCACGAGGCAGGGGGTGCGCCCTGGGCAGGGGGCGCGCCCCCACTATCGTGGACAGTGTGTGGGCCCCCTGGTATGGATCTTCTTGCAGATATTTTTTATATTTTCCAAAATAAATCTCCGTGGAGTTTCATGTCATTCCGAGAACTTTTTATTTCTTTATAAAATAACACCATGGCAATTATGTTGAAAACAGCGTCAGTCCGGGTTAGTTCCATTCAAATCATGCAAGTTAGAGTCCATAACAAGGGCAAAAGGGATTGGAAAAGTAGAGACGTTCGAGACGTATCAACTCCCCCAAGCTTAAACCTTTGCTTGTCCTCAAGCAATTCAGTTGATAAACTGAAAGTGATAAAGAAAAACTTTGACAAACTCTGTTTGCTCTTGTTGTTGTAAATATGTAAGCCAGCATTCAAATTTTCAAAAAGATCAAGAACTAACCACATTCACAATAAATTTCAGGTCTCAAGACTACTCATATCAATGGCATAATCACCTAGCGAGCAATAATAATAAACCTCGGATGACAACACTTTCTCAAAAGAATCATGATATGATATAACAAGATGGTATCTCGCTAGCCCTTTCTGAGACGGCAAAACATAAATGCAGAGCACCTTTAAAGATCAAGGACCGACAAGACATTGTAATTCATGGTAAAAGAGATCCAGTCATGATCATACTCAATGCAAATTAATAGTAATACATGCAATGACAGAGGTGCTCTCCTACTGGTTCTCTTTGATAACAGGATGATGACTCTGCATAAAAGTAAATAGATAGGCCCTTCGCAGAGGGAAGCATGGATTTGTAGAGGTGCTAGAGCTCGATTTTTAAATAGAGATGAATAATATTCTGAGCGGTATACATTCATTGTCAACATAACAACCAAGAATCTCGATATCTCCCATTCTACGCACATTATAGGCGGTTCCGAAACAGAATGGTAAAGTTTATAATCCCCCAACCACCAACAAGCACACTCCACAGCCATCCGAATCCATGGGGTACCGTCCAAACAAGCAACAACCTTGGGGGAGTTTTGTTTAATTATTATGATCTGAGCACGGAACTGGGCATCCCGGTCATCAGCCATTTTCTCATGAATGATGAGCGGAGTCCACTCATCGTGAGAATAACCCACCTATCATGGAAGATATCAATAGCCCTAGTTGATACATGAGCTGTTCGAGCATACAAAATAGAATTTCATTTGAAGGTTTAGAGTTTGGCACATACAAATTTACTTGGAACGGCAGGTAAATACCGCATATAGGAAGGTATAGTGGACTCATGTGGAATAACTTTGGGTTTTATGGAAGTGGATGCACAAGCAGTATTCCCGCTTAGTACAGGTGAAGCCTAGAAAGAGACTGGGAAGCGACCAGCTAGAGAGCAACAACAGTCATGAACATGCATTAAAATTAATCAACAATGAATGCAACCACGAGTAGGATATAAATCACCATGAACATAAATATCGTGGAGGCTATGTTGATTTGTTTCAACTACATGCGTGAACATATGCCAAGTCAGATCACTTAAATCGTTCAAAGGAGGATACCACCCCATCATACCACATCACAACCATTTTAATATCATGTTGGCACGCAAGATAGACCATTATAAACTCTCAACCAATTAAGCATGGCATAAGTAGCTATGATCTCTAATTGTCATTGCAAGCATGTTTCATTCATAACAAGCTGAATCGGGAACGATGAACTATCATATTTACAAAAAAAGAGGTCGAGTTCATACCAGCTTTTGTCATCTCAATTAGTTCATCATATATCATCCTTATTGCCTTTCACTCGCACGACCGAACGGTGTGGATAATAATAATAGTGCACGTGCATTGGACTATGCTGGAATCTGCAGATATTTAATACAAGAGAGAAGACAAAGTAATATGGCTCAAGGTTAAATCAACAACAAAGCATATGAGAGCCACTAAGCATTTTCAATCATGGTCTTCTACTCTTAACCCCCAAAGAAAAGAAAAGAAACTATTTACACGAGAAAGCTCCCAACAAGCAAAAGAAGAACGGGAAATATATTTGGGTTTTCATTTTTAACTACTACAACAAGCAAGGAAAGTAAACTAGCTAGAAGCTACAACTAATATTGGTTTGTTTTTCTGGGTTTTTCTAGGACACAAGAAAAATACTAAGAAAAAGAAATTGAAACTAAGCATGGATGATACAGTGAAAGAGTGTGAGCACCGACAATTAGAATGAGTGTGAACATGAATGTAAAGTCAGTCAGAAATATGTACTCCCCCAAGCTTAGGCTTTTGACCTAAGTTGGTCTATGGCTACGGAATGAAGCTACTCCCTCCAGTGTACTGAGATGTATCCTCTCGGTGCCACTGGTTGGCGAGCTCATCCAGGTCCCACCAATAAACAAACTAACGGTAATGATCAAGTGGTGGCTCTGGCTCAGGCTCTGAAGCTTGTGCCTGGCCTTGGTACTTGTAGAAGGCATCCGATGTGATGAGGTATATGCCTGTGGACAGATCAAACCTTAATTTATAATTAATTTGCCTACTCTTGTCTTTAACAATAAAGTCATGAGCTACCATGCTCTTGTAGTCTAGATAAACCGGGCCAAGAATTTTTTCTTCCTTCTCATGATGCCTAATAGGTATTCTAAAATGTTCAGCAAGGCGAGAAGCAAAGATGCCTCCAAAGACATGCCCCTTTGAGCGTTTCAGACTCAGTCGTTTAACAACGATGGTGCCCAAGCTAAAAGTTGTGTCTTGAAAAATAGCATGGCTTAAAATGATAATATCAAGGCCACTAAGATTCCCACTATTCCCGCGACCAATTAAACATCTACTAGCAAACATAGCAAGGTAACGCATAACAGGGAAGTGTATACTAGTGATTCTTGCCCCTGAAACTTGTCTAGTTTCCACTACAGCTATCATGTCAATAAACCCTTCAACGTCTTCACAACGTGGTTCATCAAGTCTACCTCAATGGGTACTTTGCATATTTCACAAAAATCTAAGAGTGATGTCTCCTTAATCACATCATATAAACGAAACTCCACCGTAGGTGGCGTTTTCTTAGCATGAAAATGAAAACTTTGCGTGAAAATATTGGTGAGTAAGAGATACTGTTCTTTCTGGTCGGGGAGGAAGTCGGTGAGGCCTGCATTATTTGGCAACCAATAAAAGTCTTCGTAAATCCCGGCGGACATCATGAAATCATTACAAGGCCATTTGCACGGTCGAACTTCCGCCATGCGAGGGAGATTATACTTGGGCTTCTTATTTTCCTCTTTCTTCTTCTCCTCTGAGATCTTGCTAGAGGAGCCTCTCAACAATCTTTTTATCATTTTCCTTTTCTGAAATTTTCTGAAATTTTTAGTAACTCACAATAAAAGTTAACCAAACTCAACAAGATTGATAGCAACAAGTCCTATAGGAGCCTAGAGACTATATCATGCATTAGAACTACTTGGGACCAAGAAAATTTGACATGGAAGCTCAAGAACATGGTCACCACAGCAGCATAAATTTGCAATAAATAGAGCACTAGAACAAAAACTAATTGGACGAATGGAGGAGTCACATACCAAGGAACAATCTCCCCAAACAGTTTGGTGAATGGTGCTTTGAGCAAGGAGATCGAAAATGGCAGCAAGATGAGCTAGAACTCAGGTTTGAGCTGGTTGGTGATTTTTTTGGGAGGAAGAAGAAGAGCATGGGTGCAGGAATATGTGGAGGGGGGCCACGTGGGGCCCACGAGGTAGGGGGCGCGCCCTGCACCCTCGTGGCCAGGTGCTGGCTCCCCTCGCTGAGTGTTCTGTGCCATATTTTCTCAAATATTCTAGAAAAAATCATATTTCATTTTCATGGCATTTGGAGAACTTCTATTTTCGGGGTATTTTTTTATTGCACGGATAAGTCTGGAAACAGACAAAAAATACTATTTTTTTATTTATCCTAATTAACAGAAAGTAAAAAGAGGGTACAGAAGGTTGTGTAATCTAGATTCACCTATCCCATGCTCATCAAAAGGAATCCATTAACATGTTTGATCTGGTCTTGTTAAGAAACTCTTTCCGAGTAACATGAAACCGGAGAATTTTTGAATAACACTAGGTTACCTCAATGGGGATATGTATGTCCCCAACAATAAGGATGTCATATGTCTTCTTGATAGTAGGAAGAGGAAATTCAAAACCTCCAATAGTATAGTTGAAAATTTTCCAATATAACTGATATTGTGGACCTGAGGTTGTTTCCTCGGAAAGTGTACCATATGCTCATTACCATTGACATGAAAAGTGACATTGCCTTTGTTGCATTCAATAACAACCCCTGCAGTATTCAAAAAGGGTCTTCCAAGAATAATAGACATACTATCGTCCTCGGGAATATCAGGTATAACAAAGTCCGTTAGAATAGTAACATTTGCAACTACAACAGGCACATCCTCATAAATACCGACAGGTATAGCAGTTGATTTATCAGCCATTTGCAAAGATATTTCAGTAGGTGTCAACTTACTCAAGTCAAGTCTATGATATAAAGACAGAGGCATAACACTAACACCGGCTCCAAGATCACATAAAGCAGTTTTAACATAGTTTTTCTTAATGGAGCAAGGTATAGTAGGTACTCCTAGATGTCCTAATTTCTTAGGCATTCCACCTTTAAAAGTGTAATTGGCAAGCATGGTGGAAATTTCTACTTCAGGTATCTTTCTTTTGTTGGTAATAATATCTTTCATATACTTAGCATAAGGATTTGTTTTAAGCACATGCACACGCAAAAAGATAGGTATAATCATTTCAGCAAAGCGCTCAAAATCCTTATCATCCTTTTTCTTGGATGGTTTCGGGGGAAAAGGCATGGGTCTCTGAACCCATGGTTCTCTTTCCTTACTGTGCTTCCTGGCAACAAAGTCTCTCTTATCATAACGTTGATTCTTTGATTGTGGGTTATCAAGATCAACAGCAGGTTCAATCTCTACATCATTATCATTGCTAGGTTGAGCATCATCATGAACATCATCATTAATATTATCACTAGGTTCATGTTCATTACCGGATTGTGTCTCAGCATCAGAAACATATATATCATTGGGATTCTCAGGTGTGTCAGCTACAGGCTCACTTGAAGCATGCAAAGTCCTATCATTTTTCTTTTTCTTCTTCTTAGAAGAACTAGGTGCATCTAAATTAGCTCTCTGAGAATATTGCTCAATTCTCTTAGGGTGGCCTTCATACAGAGGTTCCTGAGTCATTTTACCACCTCTAGTTGCAACTCTAACCGCATAGTCATTATTCTTACTATTTAATTCGTTGAGAAAATCATTCTGAGTCTTAACTACATGTTCTACTTGAGTGGTGATCATAGAAGCATATATACTAATAAGTTTCAGTTCACCTTTAGCTCTAGACAGATAATCACTCAAGCGTTCAATCATATAAGCATTGTGTTGCAATTGCCTACCAACATAAGCATTGAAGTTTTCTTGTTTCACAATAAAATTGTCAAACTCATCTAATGTGGCACCCCGATCCGCATGGAACAGGGGGCCTTCGCACGTCAGCCCAGGAATACACCTGACGCACGACAGGTCCATGATACAGCATTCCAGGTACAATAATATTCATCAAATAACCAAGTATAAGACTACATCATTGATGAATATGATTATCTCGCATAGCCCTAAGGCTATTTACATGGCAGCGGAAGGCAAATTAACTGGCGGCGGAAGTCTTGGTTTGGCGGCATAACAACTCTGGCTGGGCTCCACAACTCACAGGACTGGCAAGATTACGGCCTAGCGCGCGGCACAAGCGATCCAAACAAGAGTGACCTACAAAATTGGCATGACACGGCAGGTCAGTACATCGAATGTACTTGAAAGACAACCAAAAACATAGCATCCAAACAGGCAGAAGACAAGGCAAGAACCAAGCACATGCAAGAAACTACCTCACATCCAAACATAGCATGCAACTAAGATAAAGGAGACTGAACCATTAAATAGTATCATGACATGCCCAATTAAATTCAATATGGTGATAGCAGCATAATAAACTATCTTACTCATGGCATGAATAAAACCGAGCATGGCATGGCATCATAAGACTAAAAAATAAACTACTGTTCATACATAAACAAATGCATACATATCATATTACTTTATGCAACAAAATCTAGTACTACCATGGCTTCTTAAAAATGCAAACTATAAGTCATGCAAAATAATCAAAGTTGTACACCGATTTCACCGGACTACAATACCAACGGGTTATCTTACCACATAACCGCGATCCTCTCGGTGATCCCAACACCAATCAACACTTGGTTTCCAAAATTCACCGAGAACTCGTCTCGTGATTACAACTTAGTCTTGACTTCACACGACTATTTCATTCAAGTTACCATATTAACAAATTTAATTATATCAGGTTTATCCTCCATACCGATCGAGACCCAATAGTGTGACCTACTACGAACTGTGTGCTATCGATAGACTTTGTGATCACTCTGCAGAGGTAGCGCACTGTACCCACACCATGGAAGCCATGGCCTCTTTATCCCATTCGGGTGGACCAACGGCGTTCCGAAAAATCCGAACTACTGTCATGACACTCTCCCGGCCACTCTGACTCTTCCCTACTAGACTAGTCCTGGTTGGCCCTATGTCTACCAACGACACACCGACCACCGTCGTGGCCAAACTATCCCAAACGGGGAACCGATACCATAACAAAACAACTACGGGCACACAAGGCTTATGTTCGTCTACCTGATCAGGGTAGAACGCGTCAATAACCTTCCCTCGTGGGAGGCACTGGCGAGAGGCACAACAATAGTTCGTATTAAGGCCTTCCCATAAAGGCAAATGTGGCTGCACTGAAAAGTTCGATTTGGTGGCACTATGAACCGATCCCATCGATGACAGAGGAGTTGGTTATGGTTAATTCATTTTTATTAAGTCTTTATCATCATGAGCATATTTAACAAGAATGCAACAATGAGCATGC
>LR738713.1:205361658-205448780 GCA_902687465.1 Secale cereale | reverse complement strand
CATCGCCGGAATCGAGCAGAGCCCGAGGCGGCGGCCATGGCGATGGGGAGAAGCTTCAGGGAGGAATGAGTTCTCGGGGAGAGGTTGGGGATGGATTGCGGGTGCGGACGATCTCGGGGGCACGCTTAAATAGCCACGGGAGGGCTCGAGGGGGAGGGGACGAGTTGACACGCGGCGACCGACGTGTCCGCACATCGGCGATGCGCATGGTGTCGGCAGACGCAGTCAAGGCTCACTGAGAGCGGTGGGAAGGCGACGAGTGGGAGTGCCAGAGCTCCAGAGGGTCACGGAGACGAGGAAGGCTCGAGGAGAAGAGGAGGAAGCGGACACCAACGAGGAAGGGGACGAGCTCACGAGCACACTCTGGTCGAGCGTTGGAACAGCTCGTGGGAGAAGAAACCAGAGGGCACAGGAGTTCCAAGGGGGAAGACGACGTCGAGGGGGAACTATTGGGCATTAATGGCGAGGTTAGAGGCAACCGGAGCAACGATGCCGACGACCACAGTGGCCAGACCACCGTTTTGGCTGGTCTGCCTCGTGGTCACCACTGGCATGGCGTGCTCTGGGTTTTTGACTGCGGTAAGATCATGTCTACCGCGTAGTCATTGTTACCATGGTAAATGGAGGGGTGGAGACAAAGCTAGCTGAGTGAAGCAAGCTCCAAAAGTTTACTATGGCAAACTTCACCACACTCCAGAGAGTAAACCAAAGAGGGTAAAAGGTAAAGTTGATGTTTGGCAGGCTTAGGGTAGAAAGGACAACAATCCTGGGAGTTTTGAGGTAATTTGGACAACTATTTACCATAGTTGCTATACAATCACCAAAACTGACCCAGAAACTGAATGATGAACAAGCACTCACTAGGACTGTTGGATTGGGCTATAACTTGGCAAAGCATGATGATTTGGACATACCATGATGCTGTAAAAAGTTCATACCAAATGGGCTCACCAAAATGGTACTTCCTTCACAACTATCATTTCTTTCCAAAAACTCTGAAAAATTGCACAGGGAGCTAGATGAAAGGATTGAGCTCATATTTGGTATCCATGGGTTATTTAACAATGTTAAACACCCTGCCAAATTGCAGCTCAATTGGACTTAAGAATAGGGCAGTTCCTTTACAAAGTTCTAGAGATGGCAGAAACTTGCATTGGATCATGTGCCAAAAATTTGAACTGTGGGACAAGATATAATGATAAAACTAATGATTATATAACAAGGGCAAGCTCCACAATTTATCGGAGAATTTTGTCTGCTATAAAAATAACAGTTCCTTTGAAAAGTGGCAAAAATGCAATGTTGGCATTAAATAGGAAAAGGCAATTTTCCTAATTTAATTTTGGCCAATATACTTGCCAGAGCTTGGATTAGGCATAAGCATCAACTCCACCAATCCTCATGGATTTAGGAGGTGGCTAGCTATGCCTTTAGATTTTATTCCTTAGACAGGGAATAAAAGGAATAAATCAAATTCAAAAATATTGCATAGGACTTAGCAATATTTTTGCATATCCAAGGATTATGAAGACAAGGTGGTCTCTGGGAAAGGATAGAGTGATCAATAGATCAAAGAAAGTGATGGCTCCTTTGTAAACACATGGGCCACCTAGAAATTCCAAAAGCTCGGAATTAGGGTTTGAGAGAGTTTAAGGTGATGCAAATGAGGTCTTGCCTACTGACAAAGACATGAGAAAGGTTTTGGAAGGTTGAAAATGACCAGAAATCTCAGGGTCATCTAGAAATCCTCATGAGAAAATTTGAAAGAGGGTTGCTAGGAAGAAATCACAGCACAAAATTGATAACCTAATATTGAGGCTGTGACATCTAAGCATTGGATAGCAGACTTATAACGAAGAATATCACCTTCATCAAATCTATAAAGAGAATTTACCTTTACTACATGTGTCGGGTTATCAAGACCATGTATTTCTTCCATAGGAGGTAAATTCTTAACATCTTCAGCTTTAATACCTTTTTCTTTCATAGATTTCTTTACCTCTTGCATAGCTTTAGGACTAAGAAATAGAACACCTCTTTTCTTCGGAGTTGGCTTAGGGGCTGGTTCAGGAAGTGTCCAATTATTTTCATTGGCCAGCATATTATTCAATAGCAATTCAGCTTGTTCGACTTTTCTTTCCCTGAAAACGCAACCATCACAACAATCCAGGTGGTCTCTGGAAGCACTGGTTAGTCCATTATAAGAGACATCAAGTATATCATGCAAAACAAGAGGAGGATCAGGCAAAACATTAAGTAACTGGAGGAGCCTCCCCCAAGCTTGTGGGAGACTCTCTTCTTCAGTTTGAGCAAAGTTATATATTTCCCGTAAGGCAGCTTGTTTCTTATGAGCAGGAAAATATTTAGCAGAGAAGTAATACATCATATCCTGGGGACTACGCATACAACCAGGATCAAGGGAATTAAACCAAGTCTTAGCATCACCCTTTAACGAGAAAGGAAATAGCTTAAGGATATAATAGTAACGGATCTTTTCATCATTGGTAAACAGGGTGGCTATATCATTCAGCTTAGTAAGATGTGCCACAACAGTTTCAGACTCATAGCCATGGAAAGGATCAGACTCAACCAAAGTAATTAACTCAGGATCAACAGAGAATTCATAATCCTTATCAGTAACACAGATAGGTGAAGTAGCAAAAGCAGGGTCATGCTTCATTCTAGCATTCAAGGACTTTTCTTTCAGCTTAGCTAATAATTTCTTAAGATCATATCTATCATTGCAAGCAAGAAAGTCTCTACCGGTTTCTTCCTCCATAACATAACCCTCAGGAACAACAGGCAATTCATATCTATTGGGAGTAGCCTCATCATCACTTCCATAAATATCATCAGTTTCAACATTTGCATTCTCCCTAACCTTAGCAATTTGTTCATCTAAAAATTCACCTAGTGGCACAGTATCAGGCATAGAGGTAGTTTCATCATACATAGCAGAAGTAGTATCATCAAGAACATATGACATATCAATTTCAATAGCAGGAGTAGGTGTCGCAAGTTTAGTCATAACAGAAGGAGAATCAAGTGCAGAGCTAGATGGCAGTTCCTTACATCCCCTCGTAGTTGAGGGTAAGATCTTGGTTTTTGGGTACTTCAGATTCTTCATAGTGATCAACAGATATATATCCCAAGTGACTTAAAGAATACTCTTAAGTATTAGCAGCTGAGTTGTCAATTCAACCGCAACTAGAAACTTAGTATCTGCAGCAAGGTAGTTTAGTAGCAAAGTAATATGATAGTGGCGGTAGCAACAATAAAAGTAACGATACTGTTTTTGTAGTTTTTGTAATAGTAGCAACGGAAAAGTAAATAAGAAACAAGCAATATAGGAAAAGCTCGTAGTCATTGGATCGGTGATGGGAAATTATGTCGGATGCAATTCATCATATAGAAGTTATAACCTAGGGTGACATAGAACTAGCTCCAGTTCATCAATGCAATGTAGGCATGTATTCCTAATATAGTCATACATGCTTATGGAAAAGAACTTGCATGACACCTTTTGTCCTACCCTCCCATGGCAGCGGGGTCCTATTGGAAACTAAGGGATATTAAGGCTTCCTTTTAATAGAGTACCAGACCAAAGCATTAACCAATAGTGAATACATGAACTCCTCAAACTATGGTCATCACCGGGAGTGGTCCCGATTATTGTCACTTCGGGGTTGTCGGATCATAACACATAGTAGGTGACTATAGACTTGCAAGATAGGATCAAGAACACACATATATTCATGAAAACATAATAGGTTCAGATCTGAAATCGTGGCACTCAGGCCCTAGTGACAAGCATTAAGCATAGAAAGTCATAGCAACATCAATCTCATCCAACCCATCACCGTCCAGCAAGCCTATGATGGAATTACTCACGCACGGCGGTGAGCATCATGGAATTGGTGATGGAGGAAGGTTGATGATGATGATGGCGACGATCTCCACTCTCCGGAGCCCCGAACAAACTCCAGATCAGCCCTCCCGAGAGATATTAGGGCTTGGCGGCGGCTCCGTCTCGTGAAACGCGATAATTCTTTCTCCTTGATTTTTTTCTCCCCAAAAGTGAACTTATAGGATCTATGGATACGTCGGCGGAGCACCAGGGGGCCCACGAGGCAGGGGGTGCGCCCCCACCCTCGTGGACAGGGTGTGGGCCCCCTGGTATGGATCTTCTTGCAGATATTTTTTATATTTTCCAAAATAAATCTCCGTGGAGTTTCAGGTCATTCCAAGAACTTTTTATTTCTGCACAAAAACAACACCAGGGCAATTCTGTTGAAAACAGCGTCAGTCCGGGTTAGTTCCATTCAAATCATGCAAGTTAGAGTCCATAACAAGGGCAAAAGGGTTTGGAAAAGTAGATACGTTGGAGACGTATCAGTCTCATCTATGCATGTTTCCATCTTCGTGCAACGTCGACGACCACGGGCACAACCACCTCGACCTGCGCCACCCTGCACCCTGGCGACTCACGCTCGGCCTCCTTCTGCCACGCAAGACTTATTTCCTGTCGCCTAGTCCGTCGTCGTGTGTTGCCTCGCCGCAGCCTTGTTCTCTGCTCAAGGAGCTGCCGCGTCGACCCGTCCCCTGCCTCGGCCATGTGACCTCATACGTGTCCAACATATCTCTAATTTTTTATTGTTCCATGCTATTATATATTCTGCTTTGGATGTTTAATGGGCTTTATAATACACTTTTATATTATTTTTGGGACTAACCTACTAACCCAAGGCCCAGTGCAAATTGCTATTTTTTTGCCTATTTCAGTGTTTCACAGAAAAGGAATATCAAACGGAGTCCAAACGGAACGAAACCTTAGGGAGAGTTGTTTTTGGAACAATGTCTACCCAGAAGACTTGGAGTACACGCAAGAGAACGAGAGAGGCGGGCACGAGGGACCGGGGCGCGCCCCCACCCTCGTCGGCCCCCTCTGGCTCCCCTAATGCCCTCCTTACTCCTATATATATATTTGTACCCTGAAAACATCGAGGCAGCAGAGAAAACCCGAGTTCAACCGCCGCAACTTTCTATTCCCGTGAGATCCCATCTTGGGGTCAGTTCCGGAGCTCCGCCGGAGGGGGGATCAATCACGGAGTGCTTCTACATCAACACCATAGCCTCACCAATGAGTTGTGAGTAGTTTACCATAGACCTTCAGGTCCATAATTATTAGCTACATGGCTTCTTCTCTCTTTTTGGATCTCAACACAAAGTTCTCCTCGATCTTCGAGGAGATCTATTCGATGTAATCTTTTTGCGGTGTGTTTGTCGTGATCCGATGAATTGCGGGTTTATGATCAAGATTATCTATGAACAATATTTTATTCTTTTCTGAAAACTTTTATGTATGATTATAATATCCTTGCAAGTCTCTTCGAATTATTGTTTTGGTTTAGCCTACTAGATCTATAGTTCTTGCAATGGGAGAAGTGCCTGGCTTTGGGTTCAATCTTGCGATGTCCTTTCCTAGTGAGAGCAGGGGCAGCAAGGCAAGTATAGTATTTTTGCCATCGAGGATAAAAAGATAGGGTTTATATCATATTGCTTGAGTTTATCCCTCTACATCATGTCATCTTACTTAAAGCATTACTCTGTTCTTGTGAACTTAATACTCTAGATGCATGCTGGATTGCGGTCGATGTGTGGAGTAATAGCAGTAGATGTATAATCGTTTCGGTCTACTTGTCACGGACGTGATGCCTATATATAATGATCATGCCTAGATATTCTCATAACTATGCGCTTTTCTATCAATTGCTCGACAGTAATTTGTTCACCCACCGTAGAATTCTGCTATCATGAGAGAAGCCACTAGTGAAACCTATGGCCCCGGGGTCTATCTTTATCATATTACTTTATCTTCGATTTCTTTTGCCGTTGTTTATTTACTTTCTGTTCTTATACCAAAAATACCAAAAAATACTATCCTACCCTATCTATCAGATCTCACTTTCGTAAGTGACCGTAAAGGGAATGACACCCCCTTATTGTGTTGGCTGTGATGTTCTTATTTGTTTGTGCAGGTGCAAGGGACTCGCGCGTGGTATCCTACTGGATTGATACCTTGGTTCTCAAAAACTGAGGGAAATACTTACGTTACTGTGCTGCATCATCCTTTCCTCTCCGAGGGAATACAACGCAAGCTCGAGAAGTAGCAAGAAGAATTTCTGGTGCCGTTGCCGGGGAGATCTACGCAAAAGTCATATACCAAGTACCTATCACAAACCCTTATCCTTCGCACTACATTATTTTCCTCTTGTTTTCCTCTCCCTCACTTCACCCTTGCCGTTTTATTCGCCCTTTTTGCACTACATTATTTGCCTCTCATTTTCCTCTCCCTCACTTCACCCTTGTTGTTTTATTCGCCCTTTTTCGTCCGCCTTTATGTTTGCTTGTGTTGGCATGTGCAGTCTATTAGCTTGCATATTCGCTTGCTATAATATGGATCCGCATCCTCTTGCTAATCTTTTTAGAATTATGATGAACCAATTGCTAGTGAGTTGTGTGCACTAGATTATCTTTATGGGGTTTTGCTTGAAATTCATGAATCTGAAAAGTGTGAGGAATTGTTATAAGAAAAAGTGATTCACGATAGCTCCTTAAATAAAAAGCATGATTGCAATGTTGTTATTATAAATTCTACTAATGTCAATTATGCTAATGATATGCAAAACCCAAAGCTTGCATACACTAGTTTTGCTATCTCCACTACTTGTTGCCATGATCATGATTGGGGTGATGCTTCTTATGATCTTGAAAACTTATTTAAGCCCCATGATATATATGAGATTGATAATAATGTTTGCAACAGTATATAAAGTGGGTTTGGAAGTAGGTCAACTTTAGATCCCACATATTTGGAGAATGTTCAATCTGATGAAACTTTTGATAAAAGTAGGTTTGGAGAGGTCATGACTTTAGTTAATGTTGATCCCACTATTTTAGAAAAGTATCAAATTTGTATGCATGTGGATCGTGTTGAGAATATGTTTTGTGATAGCTATATTGTTGAATTTGCTTACGATCCTACATGCAATTATTATGAGAGAGGAAAATATGGTTGTAGAAATCTTCATGTTACTAAATTATCTCTCTTCATGTTGAGGTTGATCTTGTTTTCTTTTTCTTCCTTGCATATGCTAGATATTGTTTGTCTTGATTTTACTTCCTATAAAATGCCTATGCATATGAAGTATGTTAGACTTAGATGTAATTTTTACATGCTATATGATGCTCTTTTTTGTGCTTCAAGTCTTTTCTTTCATGTGAGCATCATTAAAATTATCGTGCCTAGCTAGCGGCGTTAAAGAATAGCGCTTTTTGGGAGGCAACCAAATTTTATTTTCTTTGTTTTTGCTTCTATTTAGGAATAAATATTGCATCTAGCTTCTGTTTAGATGTGGTTCTGTGTTTTAATTAGTGTTTGTGCCAAGTAGAACCTTTGGGAAGACTTGTGTGAAGTTTATGTCATCATGCTGTAGAAAACAGATGCTTTAGCGCTCACAAGATTGGCTGTAATTTTTTACTGGAGAGTGCTTTTTAGTTGATTCTTTTTGCATATGATAAATAGACAAATTCCTCACGTTTAACAATTTATTTCAATATTTTTGGAGTTACAGAAGTATTCGAAAGTTAGAGATTACTACAGACTGTTTAGTTTTTGACAGATTCTGTTTTTCGTGTGCTGTTTGCTTATTTTGTTGAATCTATGAGTAGTATCGGGGGGTACGAATCATGGAGAAGTTCGAATACAGTAGGTTTAACCCCAATATAAACAAAGAATGAGTTCATTACAGTACCTCTGAGTGGTGGTTTGTTTTCTTGTACTAACGGAGCTCACGAGATTTTTGGCTAAGTTTTGTGTTGTGAAGTTTTCAATTTTTGAGCATGGCTTTGATGGACTATGGAACAAAGAGTGGCAAGAGCATAAGCTTGGGGATGCCCAAGGCACCTCAAGGTAAAATTCAAGGACAACCAAAAGCCTAAGCTTGGGGATGCCCTGGGAAGGCTTCCCCTCTTTCGTCTTCATCTATCGGTAACTATACTAGGGACTATATTTTGTTCACCACATGATATGTGTGTAATGCCCAGGATGCGACTATATCTCCTACGTGTCGAGGCACGACTTAGAGACATAAGCGCATTCTGGAATGATTGCAAGCGTGGTACCTTCGCACAACTAATGTAAAAGTTCAGGGATGAAAGAGGAAAAATAGTTGGCTTACACTCGCCACATCACACAACAATAACATACATTCATCCAAATAATACAGGGTCCGGAGGAGATACAAAGGAGAAAAGATACCACGAACACAAGTCCGGATCACTCCTAGTAGGAACCACTACTGATTGTCGGGATACGTAACATAGAAATGACCACGCTCTTCATCGAACTCCCAGTGAAGTTTTAATCCATCTCCTGCAACATTCTCGTGTCACATCCCTAGCTAGCACTTGCTTTAGGACCTGACTAGAGTGTGCATCATGTTTATTTTCAAAGAAACTTGAAATGGGATTAACAGAAACCCCAGCACCCTCCCCTAACAACTAGGGTTTGATAAAATATTTTCCAATGTACCCAAAATGCCCTTCAAAATGTTCATCATTTCTGCCTTGGTCTTAAACCTCTGCCAAAAATGGTGCACAATTTTCTAGGACAATCTAGGGTTTTGGATTAAATCATATGGTATTTGAATTTGGGCATTTAAATGCTTTAAAATATTTTAAATGCTCAAATAATCATAAACTATAATGTTTCCTACTGTTCATATTATATACAGCAGGTATGACAAGTGTTATGATTTATAAAAATGTTTAGGCATTTTTATTAAATGAACAAAGTTGCAAAAGAAATGAAACAGAAAAGAAAATAGAAAAGGGAGAGAGAGAGAACACTTACCTAGCGCCCACCCGGCCCACCTGCCGGCCCAGCCCAGCTGCCGCTCCAGCGAGCTGCTTGGCTCGGCCAGGCAGGCAGGCAGGTGCTCGACGGCGACCGCGCCGCGCGCCACGCAGCTGCCCGCCGCCCTGCTTCGCCCCCTCGCCGTCCTGGAGGAGTGGATCGAACGTCCACGTCTCCCCCGACCCCTCAGACACCTCTGTTTCTCCCCGGCTCCTCTCCTCCGCTCTCCCCGCGCCATGGCCGACGCCGCCGTGATCGCACCGTCGTAGAAACCATGTCCACCGTCGTCCCCGAGCTCCGCCGTGTTGTCCCTCGTCTCCGCCGTCCTCGACTGCTTCGACAGGCCGAGCCCCGAGCGCTCGCCCGCCCCGGAGACGCCCCCGAGCTCTTCTTCCCCAACTCCGGCCGCGGAGATCCCCCTCGCCGTGCTGCTCAGCTCCGACCACCTCCGAGCTCGCTTCGGTGCTCGCTGCAACCGCTGTGAGACTAGCTACCTCCTCCCCCTCTCCGTTGGCTCCCTCTTGCCCTGTAACCCACTGCACGTAGCTCCACCGCACGCACCGCCGCCGTGCTCATCGCCGGTGATGCTCCGGTGCCCATTTGGTCACCGGCAACCGTCCATCGCACTCACCGCAGCACGTAGATGCGAACGGTGCTACGCACGCATCGCCTGTTGCCGTCGTCTCCGGCCACCCCAGGTCCGGCGACCACCACCATCCGATGCGGAAGAGCAAGAGCTCTCCAACGCACCCAACCACAGCTCGAACCGTGCACCACAGACGTTTTCCGAGGCACGCCGCCGCGTTTGGCCTCGCCGGCGGCTAAACGCCGGCGAGTTTGACCTGTTTTGACCACGGGTTTGACCCCCTGGGTCAATGACATGTGGGCCCTGCCCGCAAGTCAAACTCAGTTTAGGTGTTAAATTAATATTAATTAGTTAATTAGTTTAGTCACTGACATGTGGGCCCTGGCCCCACTGACAGCTAATTAGTTTTAGTTAACTCTAATTAACTCAGTTAATTAGCTGTGACACTGACATGAGGGACCCACTGGTCAGGTTTGACCTGGACTGGCCCTGTTGACTGGCTGACGTCAGCATGATGTCATGCTGATGCAGTAAAGGTTTTTCTGGGATTTTTAGATATAATATTAATTCAGGAAATTCCAGAAAATACCCAAAACTTCTAAAAATCATATAAAATCAACCATAGCTCAGATGGAAAAGATTTATATATGAAAAATGATCAGAAAAATCCAATCTATCTAATGGCACTGGTTTCATGCATGTTTGAACAAGTTAACTTGCTGTATATATCAAAAACATGATAATGCACTTATTTAAATACTAGTTTGAACTTCAATTTGAATCCTTGATTCAAATAGGTTCAAACCCCTCTGGTCATAGTTGCATTAGCCAACACACATGCATCTTGCCATGTCATAAACATGCATCATATTGTTGCATTTGTTTGTTAATGATTGTATCGTCGGTATTTCCTGTGTTAGGTCCTGCTCCCGAGGATACTGCTGCGTATCCAGTTGAAGAGCAGTACCCGACAACTACCTTGTCAGGCAAGCAATCATTGATCATTCCGATACAACCCAATCTTCTCGCTCCTGCTCTCTTTTACTGCATTAAGGCAACAACGCGTGACCTGCTACTTGCTGTGGTAGTTGAACCCTATTCCCTTGCATGACCTGTCATTGCCACAATAAATAGTTGAAACCCACTAGCATGTGTAGGAGTTGATTGAGCCATGTGATGTGTGATCCACCATGCTATTTGTTTATGTTGCCTGCTATGCTTAGAGTTGTGTCTGGTCTGATTCATCTGGGTGATGAATCAGAGTGAAACAATCTTTCGATAAAGAGAAGGAAGTGTGGAATACGCTTGGTAAAGGTATGGATGAAAGGCCATGTAGGAGTACATGTTGGGTTGTTTCATTGGAACCGTACATAGGACCCGAGATCTGTATGTGTGGTTCAAGTTGCAGTTACTACCATGCATTGGGCCCGAAACCAATGGACCCTCTCGACTTATTAGCTATCCTTGATCTCTGTCCAGGAGTTGCAACTAGTTTCTGGTGTTTATAGCTTACTGGAGGTCGTGCACAACGCTGACCCTCGGGGTGGGTTGTGATGTGACAGGTATGTGGCACGGTGTACCGGTTGCCCGTTTGGTGACTCGGGAACCCTGTACACATCGTTTGGGGCCGTGAGCGACACCCCGGCCGGATCTCCCCACGGATGGAACCCAAATAGGCGATAAACCTGGACGAGAGACTTGAGTAGTTAGTCAGGTCGTGGCCGACACCCTCGCTGGGCTTCCGCTTGAAGGTTGCCGAGTACACGCCGAGTAAACGGCGATAAGCGGTGGAAGCGTGTGTGAAGAAGTACACCCCTGCAGGGTTATCAAACTATTCGAATAGCCGTTGTTCGCGGTACGAACTACTTGGTTACTCTTACAGTTCATAGACAAGTTGATGGATACTACTAAAAGCCTCAAGATAAGCGTGAGTGCCGTGGATGGCCCTTCCGTAGGATGACGGAAGAGGATCCTCGGTAGTGTATTGATGTGGTGACTAGAGGACTCGTGTTCGTAATAACATCTTGTAATCTGTTGGAAGTTGTAGTATAGGTTAGCCAAGGTCAAAGCTGGCATTCTGCTATAAACTCCACTACCCCCTTTGATAATGTTGCATGTATGATAGGTTCTGTGGTAAGACTTGCTGAGTACCTTTGTACTCATGTTTGCTTAATAACTGTTGCAGAGGAGAACCCTGCCCCTGCTGATGGGTTCTACATAGACGTTGACGTCGACGAGTGGCTTGACACCCAGACGGTGATCTGGAGCTTGTGAAGGGCCTTGTAGATAGTCAGGCTACACCAAGCCTGTTTTATTTTCTAAGTTGTCTGTACTCAGACATGTAGCTTCCGCTTGTGCTTGTATGACTGTATGACTTGAGTGTTGGGTCATGTGACCCCTACCTGTATGACTATGTTATGTATGGCTCTTGGAGCCTTTTAAATAAAGTACTTTGAGTCATAGAGTTCTGTTGTGATGCAATGTTGTATTTGCACATATTGAGCATATTGCGTGTATGATTGAAATGCTTGGTATGTGTGGGATCCGACACCTAGTTGTTTTCCTTTGGTAGCCTATCTTACAGGGAAATGCCTCCTAGTGATTCCAATGCGCCTTGGTAGCTTGCTACTGCTCGGAACACGTAGGCTGGCCGGCATGTGTCCTTCTTCGTTCCTGTGTCTGTCCCTTAGGGGAAATGTCACGCGTTGTTCCTTTAAGTCCATGTAGCTTGCTACGACTTGGGTTCATACGTTGATGACCGACACGTTCGTTGCTGGGTCATGGATGCCTGTCTCTGTAATTTAGTGCCACTTTTGGATTATAACTAGCCATGTCGGCCCGGGTTCTCTGTCATATGGATGCTAGCGACACTGTCATATACGTGTGCCAAAATGCGCAAACGGTCCCGGGCCAGGTAAGGTGGCACCCGTGGGGTTACCGTGCGTGAGGCCGCAAAGTGATATGACGTGTTACAGCTAGATCGGTGTGACTTAGGATCGGGGTCTTGACAGCGTTGGCATCAGAGCTGGACTGCCTGTAGGTTTTTCTAGCCAAACTGGTCGATGTTGAGTCTAGAAAAATTCTTAGTTATATGTAGGGGAATTGATTGTGGAAGGGAACGTAAGGCTCTTTTTACTCCTTTACCTTATGCCCTTCTGATCTGAGTCTGTCTATTCTTTCTACGGGGATTTAGGACTAGGCCTCTTATCCTTACTAGGTTCACGTGTTACTAATCCGTAGACTCTTAGGATTTTTGGTTTTAAGCCTCAGTTCAGTTTCTATCCTTTTGAGTGTGATGATTATTGAACCGGAACCTTGATATGGAATTGTTGAGTGGCTATGCTATCATTTGTATGATGTCTCAAATCCTTGGTTGAGCATTTACAGTTGTTATGCTGCCCGATTTCTTCCAGAAACACTAATGCCTTTGCATTATTTCGTGTTTCAGATGTCTGGCCGCATTCCTCACCAAGTGGTTCGTTTGACTCGGTGCATTAATGTGCCCGGTCACACGGCCATGCTAGTCCGTGTGATGACTGAGACCGGTTATCGCTGGTATCCTGAATACACTGTGGAGGAACAGTATCGGGATTTTAATCAAAGTCAGTATTTATGCACAGTCCGAATATACCCCTCATATCCCGGAGCTAATGATCCCATCCATTGGTCTTATGGACTCGGGATTGCCATCGAGATGGCAGTACAGGATGCCGCTTATTCGATGATGACCATTCTCCGTGCTAGGCATGCCCTGTTGCTGAACACTGAGTTCTGTTACATGCCAGCTTCACTCCCCGGAGAAGAAGGCTACTACACTGGTATGTATACTGATGCTGCTCATGAAGAGCCACTGCTTCAGACTACTGTTCAGATGTTGGAGGATAGGGACCGTGAGGTCCGTGCCCTCCGAATGGAGCTGTATAACACCCGCGCCGCTCACTGGACTACTTTGACACGGCTTGCACCTGCTGTGCACGCCGGATATCTGGACATGCGGGATTTGTATCCTGTGCGGACTCGTCTGCCTGATCGCATGGATTGGCGTGATGTTGGGGGTATTACACCTCCACGTGGGCGTCGGTTACCACCAGCATCGGGACCGAGACCACACCCATGCCCTTATGGTCCACAACCTTCGAGTGCTCGCGAGTTCCAAGATCCGTCTGTACCACTTCCAGGCTACGGTGGTAATCTTTACGAGGATTACTACGCGAATGTCTGAGCTAGTCCGTGGTAGTAGTAGTATTGTAATAGTTGTATTTCCACAGTCCTGCGTGTCTTGTGGAATATGACTAGTGTGTACTGAATTCCGGAGGTGTAGTTAAATAATGTATAGGAGCCTGGAATGCCTCTGATGGGATGTATCGTCTTTCACCGCAGTTGTACTTTAGCCTTGGCTTGTACTAAACTTTGTATGGTGTGTATGACCACTGGTGTATATATAGCAGTTCCTATATTACCATGTCGTACGGATGAACATCTCTGCATTCTGTGTCATCCATTACATTCTGCACTTCTATGTCAAATTTTGCCATCCTTGTCTAAACCGTTGTTTTGTTTTTCCTAGGATGGTCAACACTCGCAACACTCCTGCTGCTCAGGAGCAGGGTGAGGCTAGTGGGGCTAGAGATGGAAATCTGCCCCAGCCACCCTCCTTGGCGGAAGTTATGCTTGAAGCAGAACGGAACAAGAGAGAGACCAACCGTCTGCTGGAACGCATAGAGCAAAACACTGGGTTCCTTCAGAGGAATGACGTGGTGTCAATCCACGATTTTATCAAGATGTGTCCACCGAAGTTCCATCACTCTACTGAACCTCTGGATGCTGATGACTGGCTACGTAGTATCACCCACAAGCTACACTCTGCCCGTGTGGCCGAAGCTGACAAGGTTATCTACGCCGCCTACCATCTTGAGGGCCCTGCCAGTCTATGGTGGGAAAACTTTGAAGCTATGCGTCCTGTTGGCCAAGTCACTACCTGGGTTGAGTTCATTGAGGCATTCCGTGAACATCACATTCCGGAAGGTCTCATGGATCGCAAGCGGGAGGAATTCTGCAATTTCACCCAGGGCCGTCTGACTGTGGATGGCTACAGTCGTGAGTTTGGTAATCTGGCACGCTATGCACCTGAGGAAGTATCCACCGATGCCAAGAAACAGGCGAGGTTCCGCAAGGGACTCAGCCCTGAACTTCGTCGTGATCTACGTCTGCACGAGTGCGCCTCTTTCCAGAAGTTGGTTAACAAGGCTATCAGTGCTGAGACAGGCCAGACCGACTTCAAGGCCACCCGCAAGCATACTCGAGACCTTGGTTCCTCATCCGGCTCTGGTTCTCACAAGCGCCGTGTATGGGTTCCTAACACTGCTCTGCCACCCAAGTATACACCGAGGCCATCCTATGAGGCACCTCGTCCAACTCAACAGTTTGCACCTGCTAAGACCTATGGAGGTCCACCCTCCAACTTTGCTCCACGCACCACCACTGTGACATGTTTCAAGTGTGGAGAACCGGGACACTACATGCGTGATTGTCCCCAGAACCAGCCAGGAAAACCCGTTGGCCGTGGTAAGCCAACCGGCAAGGTGAACTATGTTAAGCCAATCCCCACTGCACGTGGTCATGTCAACTATGTTTCTGCTGAAGAAGCCTATGAGGATCCTAACGTCGTCCTTGGTACGCTTCTCGTAAACTGCCATCCGGCATCTGTTCTTTTCAATACTGGAGCATCCCATTCGTTCATATCTGAAAGCTATGCTCGATTGCACAACATGACTTTTTGTGACATGCCTACTTCCATGGTTATTCAAACTCCTGGTTCAAAGTGGCAGACCTCTAGGGTAAGCCATGGAAATGAAATCCTTGTCGATAGACTTGTTTTCCTTGCATCCTTAATCGCTCTCAAGTCCTCGGACATAAATATCATTTTGGGTATGGATTGGATGACAACCCACTACGCCAAAATTGACTGCTTTACTAGGACCGTTCAACTTACACACCCATCCGGCAAGATAGTCAATGTCTTGACTCGAATGGCTGAACGTCAGCTCTACTCTCTTAATGCCAGCCCTCTACCAGAACTCGAAGATATCCCGGTAGTCCGTGACTTTCCGGATGTTTTTCCAGAAGAACTGCCAGGAGTTCCACCTGACAGAGATGTCGAGTTCGTGATAGATCTTATTCCTGGAACTGTTCCAATCTCTAGGAGACCTTATAAGATGGCACCACTAGAATTAGCTGAGCTAAAGAAACAACTTGATGAGTCTTTGCAAAAAGGTTTCATCCGTCCTAGCTCTTCCCCTTGGGCTTGCCCCGTCCTCTTCGTCAAGAAGAAGGATGGAACGGAGCGGATGGTTGTAGATTACCGACCTGTCAATCTGGTCACCATAAAGAATAAGTATCCGCTTCCCAGGATCAACGATCTGTATGATCAGCTCGCGGGATCCTCAGTCTTCTCTAAGATGGATTTGAGGTTGGGCTACCATCAAATCAAAATCAAGAACGGAGACATTCCTAAAACGGCTTTCGTTACTCGTTATGGCCAATATGAGTACACCGTCATGTCCTTCGGATTAACCAATGCCCCGGCTACCTTTTCTCGGTTAATGAATTCTATATTCATGGAGTACCTGGATAAATTCGTCGTGGTATACCTCGATGATATACTCATTTTCTCCAAGAACAAGGAAGATCATGCCGAGCATTTAAGGCTGGTATTGACGAAACTTCGAGAGCACCGCCTTTATGCCAAATTCTCTAAATGTGAATTTTGGTTGCCAGAAGTAACCTTTCTAGGTCATGTAATCTCTGGCAAGGGTATTGCTGTCAATCCCGAGCGAGTTCAAGCCGTCCTTGATTGGACTCCCCCTGAATCGGTCAAGCAAGTTAGGAGTTTTCTTGGCTTAGCGAGCTATTGCCGACGTTTTGTCGAGAACTTCTCCAAGGTTGCTAAACCTCTAACCGAACTCCTCAAGAAAGATAAAAAGTTTGAGTGGACCCCACAGTGCGAGTCCAGTTTTCAGGAACTGAAAAGACGCCTGACATCTGCACCTGTACTGGTACCACCAGACTTTTCCAAGGACTTTATAATCTATTGCGACGCCTCGCGACAAGGACTGGGTTGCATTCTGATGCAAGATCGTCAAGTGATTGCATACGCATCCCGACAGTTGCGCCCACATGAGGATAATTATCCTACTCATGATCTAGAGCTTGCAGCTGTAGTCCATGCACTCAAAACATGGCGTCATTACCTTCTTGGTAATCGCTGTGAAATTTTCACTGATCACCAAAGCTTGAAGTATATCTTCACCCAACCGGATTTGAATCTCAGGAAAAGACATTGGGTTGAGTTGCTCACCGACTATGATTTAGGAATCACTTATACTCCTGGCAAGGCCAATGTCATGGCTGATGCACTAAGTCGTAAGTCTTATTGTAACAATTTAATGTTACAACAAAGTCAACCACTTCTCCACGAGGAATTTCGTAAGCTTAACCTTCACATTGTTCCTCGAGGATTCCTTTCCACCTTGGTGGCAAAACCTACCCTTTTGGATCAAGTCATCAAAGCACAGAAGGTTGATCCCGGAATTTCCCGTATTAAGAGGAACATCAAGAAAGGAGTTGCACGATGTTTCTCAATTGATGATCAAGGAGTCGTATTCTTTAGCAACCGTTTAGTGGTTCCTAAAGTACGAAACCTAAGACGTTTGATCCTCAAGGAGGCTCATGAATCTCCTCTCACGATTCATCCCGGTAGTACCAAAATGTATCAAGACCTACGTCAAAGATTCTGGTGGACTAGGATGAAGAGAGAAATCGCTCAGTTCGTCGCTAACTGCGACGTTTGTCGTCGAGTTAAAGCAGAGCATCAACGACCTGCTGGCACCCTTCAACCTCTAGCTATTCCTGAATGGAAATGGGATAAAGTCGGTATGGACTTCATTACCGGGTTTCCCAGGTCCAGGAAAGGGAATAATGCTATCTTCGTCGTTATCGACCGCCTCTCTAAAGTAGCTCACTTCCTGCCTGTTCGGGAGAGTATTACCGCTAGCCAGCTAGCAGACTTATATATCTCTCGAATAGTATCACTACATGGTGTACCGTTGGAGATTAACTCAGACCGTGGAAGTCTTTTCACTTCACGATTTTGGGAAAGTTTCCAGAATGCTATGGGAACTCATCTCTCTTTCAGTACTGCCTTCCATCCGCAGTCAAGTGGTCAAGTGGAACGAGTCAATCAAATTCTGGAGGACATGCTTCGAGCCTCTGTCATTTCTTTCGGTATGGAATGGGAAAAATGTCTTCCATTTGCCGAATTCGCTTATAACAATAGTTATCAAGCCAGCCTGGGTAAAGCTCCCTTCGAAGTTCTATATGGACGAAGGTGTCGAACACCTCTTAACTGGTCAGAAACCGGCGAAAGACAATTCTTTGGCCCGGATATGATTCAGGAAGCAGAGGAACAAGTTCGCATCGTTCGTGAGAGATTGAAAACAGCCCAGTCTCGCCAAAAGAGCCAATATGATAGTCATCATAAGGCTGTGACTTTTGAAGTCGGCGATAAGGCTTACCTTCGGGTTACTCCTCTCAAGGGAACCCATCGCTTCGGTATCAAAGGCAAATTGGCCCCTCGTTACATCGGTCCTTTTTCCATTCTTGCCAAACGAGGAGAAGTTGCCTACCAATTGGAACTACCTCCGCACCTCTAGAGAGTTCATGATGTTTTCCACGTTTCCCAACTCAGGCGTTGCTTCTCGGATCCTATCCGTGGAGTGGACCACGAAACGCTTGATCTCCAAGACAATCTCACATATCGAGAATACCCCATTCGTATTCTTGATCAAACTGAGCGCACCACTCGACGCCACAATATCAAGTTTCTCAAGGTTCAATGGTCACATCATTCCGAGAGTGAAGCCACTTGGGAAAGGGAGGATCGTCTTCGACTTGAGTACCCCACCCTCTTTCCGGAGGAGCCCGAATCTCGGCACGCGATTCTTTTAAGTGGGGGTGAGTTGTCACATCCCAAGCTAGCACTTGCTTTAGGACCTGACTAGAGTGTGCATCATGTTTATTTTCAAAGAAACTTGAAATGGGATTAACAGAAACCCCAGCACCCTCCCCTAACAACTAGGGTTTGATAAAATATTTTCCAATGTACCCAAAATGCCCTTCAAAATGTTCATCATTTATGCCTTGGTCTTAAACCTCTGCCAAAAATGGTGCACAATTTTCTAGGACAATCTAGGGTTTTGGATTAAATCATATGGTATTTGAATTTGGGCATTTAAATGCTTTAAAATATTTTAAATGCTCAAATAATCATAAACTATAATGTTTCCTACTGTTCATATTATATACAGCAGGTATGACAAGTGTTATGATTTATAAAAATATTTAGGCATTTTTATTAAATGAACAAAGTTGCAAAAGAAATGAAACAGAAAAGAAAATAGAAAAGGGAGAGAGAGAGAACACTTACCTGGCGCCCACCCGGCACAGCTGCCGCTCCAGCGAGCTGCTTGGCTCGGCCAGGCAGGCAGGCAGGTGCTCGACGGCGACCGCGCCGCGCGCCACGCAGCTGCCCGCCGCCCTGCTTCGCCCCCTCGCCGTCCTGGAGGAGTGGATCGAACGTCCACGTCTCCCCCGACCCCTCAGACACCTCCGTTTCTTCCCGGCTCCTCTCCTCCGCTCTCCCCGCGCCAAGGCCGACGCCGCCGTGATCGCACCGTCGTAGAAACCACGTCCACCGTCGTCCCCGAGCTCCGCCGTGTTGTCCCTCGTCTCCGCCGTCCTCGACTGCTTCGACAGGCCGAGCCCCGAGCACTCGCCCGCCCCGGAGACGCCCCCGAGCTCTTCTTCCCCAACTCCGGCCGCGGAGATCCCCCTCGCCGTGCTGCTCAGCTCCGACCACCTCCGAGCTCGCTTCGGTGCTCGCTGCAACCGCTGTGAGACTAGCTACCTCATCCCCCTCTCCGTTGGCTCCCTCTTGCCATGTAACCCACTGCACGTAGCTCCACCGCACGCACCGCCGCCGTGCTCGTCGCCGGTGATGCTCCGGTGCCCATTTGGTCACCGGCAACCGTCCATCGCACTCACCGCAGCACGTAGATGCGAACGGTGCTACGCACGCATCGCCTAGGCACCTGCAGCCGCATCCCCACACACGCCCGACGCCGGTCGCCGCCGTCGAGCTTGTTGCCGTCGTCTCCGGCCACCCCAGGTCCGGCGACCACCACCATCCGATGCGGAAGAGCAAGAGCTCTCCAACGCACCCAACCACAGCTCGAACCGTGCACCACAGACGTTTTCCGAGGCACGCCGCCGCGTTTGGCCTCGCCGGCGGCTAAACGCCGGCGAGTTTGACCTGTTTTGACCACGGGTTTGACCCCCTGGGTCAATGACATGTGGGCCCTGCCCGCAAGTCAAACTCAGTTTAGGTGTTAAATTAATATTAATTAGTTAATTAGTTTAGTCACTGACATGTGGGCCCTGGCCCCACTGACAGCTAATTAGTTTTAGTTAACTCTAATTAACTCAGTTAATTAGCTGTGACACTGACATGAGGGACCCACTGGTCAGGTTTGACCTGGACTGGCCCTGTTGACTGGCTGACGTCAGCATGATGTCATGCTGACGTAGTAAAGGTTTTTCTGGGATTTTTAGATATAATATTAATTCAGGAAATTCCAGAAAATACCCAAAACTTCTAAAAATCATATAAAATCAACCATAGCTCAGATGGAAAAGATTTATATATGAAAAATGATCAGAAAAATCCAATCTATCTAATGGCACTGGTTTCATGCATGTTTGAACAAGTTAACTTGTTGTATATATCAAAAACATGATAATGCACTTATTTAAATACTAGTTTGAACTTCAATTTGAATCCTTGATTCAAATAGGTTCAAACCCCTCTGGTCATAGTTGCATTAGCCAACACACATGCATCTTGCCATGTCATAAACATGCATCATATTGTTGCATTTGTTTGTTAATGATTGTATCGTCGGTATTTCCTGTGTTAGGTCCTGCTCCCGAGGATACTGCTGCGTATCCAGTTGAAGAGCAGTACCCGACAACTACCTTGTCAGGCAAGCAATCATTGATCATTCCGATACAACCCAATCTTCTCGCTCCTGCTCTCTTTTACTGCATTAAGGCAACAACGCGTGACCTGCTACTTGCTGCGGTAGTTGAACCCTATTCCCTTGCATGACCTGTCTTTGCCAAAGTAAATAGTTGAAACCCACTAGCATGTGTAGGAGTTGATTGAGCCATGTGATGTGTGATCCACCATGCTATTTGTTTATGTTGCCTGCTATGCTTAGAGTTGTGTCTGGTCTGATTCATCTGGGTGATGAATCAGAGTGAAACAATCTTTCGATAAAGAGAAGGAAGTGTGGAATACGCTTGGTAAAGGTATGGATGAAAGGCCATGTAGGAGTACATGTCTGGTTCAAGTTGCAGTTACTACCATGCATTGGGCCCGAAACCAATGGACCCTCTCGACTTATTAGCTATCCTTGATCTCTGTCCAGGAGTTGCAACTAGTTTCTGGTGTTTATAGCTTACTGGAGGTCGTGCACAACGCGTGGGTTGTGATGCGACAGGTACGTGGCACGGTGTACCGCTTGCCCGTTTGGTGACTCGGGAACCCTGTACACATCGTTTGAGGCCGTGAGCGACACCTCGGCCGGATCTCCCCACGGATGGAACCCAAATAGGCGATAAACCTGGACGAGAGACTTGAGTAGTTAGTCAGGTCGTGGCCGACACCCTCGCTGGGCTTCCGCTTGAAGGTTGCCGAGTACACGCCGAGTAAACGGCGATAAGCGGTGGAAGCGTGTGTGAAGAAGTACACCCCTGCAGGGTTATCAAACTATTCGAATAGCCGTTGTTCGCGGTACGAACTACTTGGTTACTCTTACAGTTCATAGACAAGTTGATGGATACTACTAAAAGCCTCAAGATAAGCGTGAGTGCCGTGGATGGCCCTTCCGTAGGATGACGGAAGAGGATCCTCGGTAGTGTATTGATGTGGTGACTAGAGGACTCGTGTTCGTAATAACATCTTGTAATCTGTTGGAAGTTGTAGTATAGGTTAGCCAAGGTCAAAGCTGGCATTCTGCTATAAACTCCACTACCCCCTTTGATAATGTTGCATGTATGATAGGTTCTGTGGTAAGACTTGTTGAGTACCTTTGTACTCATGTTTGCTTAATAACTGTTGCAGAGGAGAACCCTGCCCCTGCTGATGGGTTCTACATAGACGTTGACGTCGACGAGTAGCTTGACACCCAGACGGTGATCTGGAGCTTGTGAAGGGCCTTGTAGATAGTCAGGCTACACCAAGCCTGTTTTATTTTCTAAGTTGTCTGTACTCAGACATGTAGCTTTCGCTTGTGCTTGTATGACTGTATGACTTGAGTGTTGGGTCATGTGACCCCTACCTATATGACTATGTTATGTATGGCTCTTGGAGCCTTTTAAATAAAGTACTTTGAGTCATAGAGTTCTGTTGTGATGCAATGTTGTATTTGCACATATTGAGCATATTGCGTGTATGATTGAAATGCTTGGTATGTGTGGGATCCGACACCTAGTTGTTTTCCTTTGGTAGCCTATCTTACAGGGAAATGCCTCCTAGTGATTCTAATGAGCCTTGGTAGCTTGCTACTGCTCGGAACACGTAGGATGGCCGGCATGTGTCCTTCTTCGTTCCTGTGTCTGTCCCTTAGGGGAAATGTCACGCGTTGTTCCTTTAAGTCCATGTAGCTTGCTACGACTTGGGTTCATACGTTGATGACCGACACGTTCGTTGCTGGGTCATGGATGCCTGTCTATGTAATTTAGTGCCACTTTTGGATTATAACTAGCCATGTCGGCCCGGGTTCTCTGTCATATGGATGCTAGCGACACTGTCATATACGTGTGCCAAAATGCGCAAACGGTCCCGGGCCAGGTAAGGTGGCACCCGTGGGGTTACCGTGCGTGAGGCCGCAAAGTGATATGACGTGTTACAGCTAGATCGGTGTGACTTAGGATCGGGGTCCTGACATCTCGGCTGTACCTGCATCTGGTGTGTTGTAAACTATGAGTCACAAGGACTCAGCAATCCCATTCCTAGGTATCAAAACTAACAAAGCCTTTAGGTGTGGAGAGGTAATAAATTGTTTGCAGCAAGCTCTAAGCAACTAGCTTACGAGTTCAGAGCGAGAGGAGAATATGTGCCAACGGTCTCCAAGTTGATCAGGAAGTGATCCTAGCTACTCACGTACATACATAACCCCACCGTGTTCACCTCCCGAAGCCATTCGGAAAGAGACCATCATGGTTACTCACATAGGTAGTGTATTCTTAAGGATATGGTGTCAAGTTATGTAAAATCGGATATTAACAAATTCCCATCCGCCACATAACCACGGGCACGGCTTTCAAAAGTTCAAAACCCTGCAGGGGTGTCCCAACTTAGCCCATCACAAGCTCATGGTCTGCGGAGTTGTAACTCCAAATTGGGAAAACCCGAGTATTCTCGGAATCCCATGCTCAACATATTTCGACAAAGGTAAAACTAATCCAGCAAGACCTCCCAGCGTGCCGACACCCTGATAGTAGCCGCGCGTATCTCGTCTCAGGCCACGACCGGATGGGCGATGCTACAAGTATATACCAGCCCTCGGGTTTCCCCAAGGTGGCCCCGCAGAATCCCCAGTTTGGACCAACACTCATGAGGAGCACTTGCCCGGGTTGTTGATTAAGCACTTGGGTTTGAAACTCCCTATGCAAGTTTTAGTTGTTGGGCAAATGTAGAACCAATGTTGGGCCTTGATGGAAAAGCTTTAAGTAGTGCAAAATATCAAGGGGGGCCCATAAACCCCAACCGTGTTAGGAACGCAAAATCAAGGAACATAACACCGGTTTATCGGGTCCTAAGGTGGCATGAGTGGAACAAAACACCAAGCAGAAGGCCAAGCCTTCCACCCATTACCAATATATAGGTGCGTTAATTTTAAAAAGATATATATCGTGTTATCCCAATAAACAAGTCCGAACATGGAGCAATCTTCAAAAACTTCACCTGCAACTAACAATGCTATAAGAGGGGCTGAGCAAAAGCATAGGTAGCCAATCAACGGTTTGCTAGGAAGGCAGTTAGAGTGTTTCATGGCAACAATTGGAGGCTGACAAACAGGAATAGGCATCGAGGCATATCTAACGAGCGAGACAACTAGCATAGTCAAGGATAGAGGTGATATCGGGGAATGGTCATCTTGCCTATTAAGTCCACGGAGGGATCGTAACCTTGCTCCTCAACCTCAGTCTCGATAGGAATCTCGAACTCCGAATCGTCACCGGTCTCTAACCAACACAACAATACAAACACCGGAACAACAATCAATCACCATGCAACGCTCAAGCACATGATGCAAGATATGATGCATATGTGCATGGACATGATTTGATGCAACTAAAAGGAACATGATGAGTGCACATATGACATGTCAATATGCAAGAACACAAAACATGAAAGGGGACACAACATGCAAAAGAAAGCAAGAACAAGCATAGTCACATATGTAGTATGTAGTTGAACTATCCAAGCACCCCACAAGTTTTAAAAGTTGTTTAGCATGGGAAGGGGTGCAACTAAGAACAACAACATCATGCAAGCATTCTAAATGGGCCGGAAGAACAAACAACAATTACGGAAACTCCCATGTACATGAAAAAAATAGGACAGATCTGTGACAACCATATTTTAGAGTTGTTAAAAATGTAAAGTAACAGCACCATCTTAATCTACACATTTTTCCACCCCAAATACATATAAAGTTTGTCAAATTTCGAGCTACGATTATTTAGTTATGAATTAAACAAGTTTGAACATTTTTAAACACAAATATATTCAAACAACAATTTAAATGTTTTTATCATGGCAACAAACTGTATATAAATAATCTACACTAAAAACTGAATAGTTTTCATATATAAAACATTTTGAACAGATGCATATTTTTAAAAGATATGATAAATTCAAATTGCAGACAGAGTTTAAAACAAAACTGAAAAACTACTAATACTACAGAATGAAAGGGACATGGCCACGGCCAGCCACGGTCAATGACAAGTGGGCCAGGGTCATGCTGAAGTTGCAGCGTGGGTGTGGGAGTGGGTGCGAGTGCACAGAGAGGCTGCCAGGGGGACCCTGGTGTCAGCGACTCAGAGAAATGCAAAAAAGGGGCCTATTCCACTGGCCCGGCAGGGATTCGATCCCAGGACGACGAGTTAACAGAGCAGAGTGAAAGCCACTAGGCTAGGAGCGTCTGACTGATAGAGAAGGGGGATCTGCACCTGAAATATATTCAGACCAGAGATGAGCCACAGCACTCTGGCGAAGCAGATGCGGCGGCGAGGCGCTGCGGCTGCTCCGGTGACCAAATGGAACGGTGCACGTACGTGATGGACCCGCCGAGGAATCCCGCACCTCTGGGTGCCACTAGATGAGCCAGACGATGATGGAGTCGATGCCGGCGAGCTACGATAGAAGCAACACGACGGAGAAGAACGCGGGGAGGCCAGGGGCTCTACTAGCAACTATGCATGGGGATTTGACTAAGACGACCACCGCGAAGCTGCTGGGCACCTAAACGGGGCGAGAGCAGGTCGGGGCACTCGTCGGAGATGAGGTCCGACGGCGGCGAGCTCGGGCGCACGACAACCTAGTAGGTAGAGCTCGAAATCGAGAGGAAAAGGTGATGGGGAGAAGCGCAAGCTCACCACGAACACGCTTGCGTGATTGGGACGACAGGAGGAGGACGGAGTAGTAGGGCGGCGGTTGAACAGATGCGGTGGCCGGAGACGAAGACGAAGCCGTAGAGGAAGCAGACGGGCCCTCAGCTCCATGTAGTCGACGTCAGGGACGCAGACGACGTCGGGGAAGCAGGCCGACAAGCTTGGCGAGGCGGAGGTCGTCGAGGTTCACGCCGGCGACGAGCTCGTGCTCCTAGAAGCGTTCGTGACGGCGGTGGAGGGATGGATCTGGTGGCCCTAAGTTCACCTGGCGGTGGGGAGGATGAAGAGGAACCCTAGGAGAGCTGGTGGGCACCAGGGTGGCTTAAGAGGGGGCCGAGGCGACAGCACGGAGCGGCGTCGCGCTCGTGCTCATGGTCCCCATGGCGAGCGCGTGAGCTGGACGAAAGGTGGGTGCGGGAGCTGTTCACGGTCGCGGACGCATGGGCCCGACTCGTCCACATGGAGGCGACGCAGAGGGGGCGAGTGTGTGCGTGGGTGAAAGAGGGTGTGAGGGACGTCGCGGGCTGGCTGCCGCGGGCTGCTGCGCGGCTAGCTGGGCCGGCCTGGTGGCCGAGGCCCAGTTGGGTTTGGCTACGCCTGGGCTGCTCTACTGGCAGTTGCAGCACTGCTGCTGTTGCTTTTGTTTTCCATTTTTCTTTAGGCACAAAAACAAAGCAAAAGCTCAGGGTGAAACAAAAGGAATTAGGGGAAAATAAAAATACTCCATAGCTCCAGGATTTATTCCCTATTTTATAAAAAATGGGTTGGACATTTTTAAAGGTAGAAAAATAAAACAAGTTTGAATTGGATTCAATCTTCTGTCATTTTTGAACCTGACAAAAACATTTCCAAAATAAGGTGAGGATTTGCAAAGTGGCTTAGGACAAGGTGCCATAGAAGTTGGGAGAAGATGAACATTGAAGGAATAGGCTAGGTGCCACTTGCAAAATTTAAAGAAAGGAATAAAGAGAGAAGGGGAAGTGATGAAAGTTGGAGGGGTTTATGGATTGGGCATGGTGTAGCATCAAACCACCAAAGCATGAGCTAGACCAACTCTCTAGACCTAACAAGGATGAGAAAGCACAGTGAAAAATATGAAATGCCATATGGTCACCATGATGAAGTGATGGTGATGAAGCAAATGCATGAATGCATAAAGAAGGAAAACATGACAATGGAAATGAGATGACAAGGCATAATAGAAAAAGAACCGCCAAGGAAAAGATAAGGACCAAAAGGTAATTATATATATTGCCAAAATGAAGTATTACATTTGGGGTGTTACAATGTGTTTTGCTTGGAGCATCATGTATGACTTGAGTCTTTGCTTTTTTGTTTGTCGCATTCATCCTTTCTGGATACACCTTTTGAGAGAGGTAATTATGATTTGGAATTTATTAGAATACTCCATGTGTTTCACTTATATCTTTTGAGCTAGATAGTTTTGCTCTAGTGCTTCACTTATATCTTTTAGAGCACGGTGGTGGTTTTATTTTGTAGAAATTGTTGATTTCTCATGCTTAACTTATATCCTTTTGAGAGTCTTTTAGAACAGCATGGTAATGTGCTTTGGTTATGAAACTAGTCCTAATATGATAGGCATCCAAGATGGGTTTAGTAAAAACTTTCACATAAAGTGCATTGAATAATAGGAGAAGTTTGATACTTGATGATTGTTTGAGATATGAGGATGGTAATATAAGAGTCATGCTATTAGAGTAACTCTGAATTTGAGAAATACTTGTGTTAAGGTTTGCAAGTCCCGTAGCATGCACGTATAGTAACCGTTGTGTGACAAATTTGAAGCATGAGGTATTTCATTGAGTGTCATCCTTTGTGTGGAGGTCGGGATTGTGCGATGGTTAACTCCTACCAACCCTCCCCTAAGAGCATGCGTGTAGTACTTTGTTTTGATGAATGTAGATTTTTGCAATAAGTATGTGAGTTCTTTATGACTA
Organism: Secale cereale; assembly: GCA_902687465.1. Lineage (NCBI taxonomy): Eukaryota > Viridiplantae > Streptophyta > Magnoliopsida > Poales > Poaceae > Secale > Secale cereale. Next base: position 205,421,518 of record LR738713.1, on the reverse strand, counting down.
ATGTTGAGTCCATGGATTATACGCACTCTCACCCTTCCACCATTGCTAGCCTCTCTTGTACCACGCAACTTTCGCCAGTACCATACACCCACCATATACCTTCCTCAAGACAACCACCGTACCTACCTATTATGGCATTTCCATAGCCATTCCGAGATATATTGCCATGCAACTTTCCACCGTTCCTTTTGCTATGACACACTTCATTATTGTCATATTGCCATGCATGATCATGTAGTTGACATCATATTTGTGGTTAGGCCACTATGCATAATTTTTCATACATGTCACTCTTGATTCATTGCACATCCGGTACAGCACCAGAGGCATTCATATAGAGTCAGACTTTGTTCTAGCATCGAGTTGTAATATCGAGTTGTAAAACAATATAAGTGTGATGATCATCATTATTAGAGCATTGTCCCAAAGAAAAGAAAAAGAAAAAAAATAAGGAAATGCCAAAGAAAAAAAGAAAAAGGCCCAAAAAAGGAATAGAAAAAAGGAACAATGCTACTATCTTTTTCCACACTTGTGCTTCAAAGTAGCACCATGATCTTCATGATAGAGAGTCTCTTGTTTTGTCACTTTCATATGCTAGTGGGAATTTTCATTATAGAACTTGGCTTGTATATTCCAACGATGGGCTTCCTCAAATGCCCTCAGTCTTCATGAGCAAGGAAGTTGGATGCACAGCCACTTAGTTTCTTTTGTTGAGCTTTCATACATTTATAGCTCTAGTGCATCTGTTGCATGTCAATCCCTACTCACTCACATTGATATCTATTGATGGGCATCTCCATAGCCCATTGATACGCCTAGTTGATGTGAGACCATCTTCCTCTTTTTGTCTTCTCCATAACCACCACTCTATTCCACATAGTGCTATGTCCATGCCTCACGCTCATATATTGCGTGAAAGTTGAAAAGGTTTGAAAAAAATTGAAGTATGAAACAAGTGCTTGGCTGAAACCGGGGTTGTGCATGATTGGAATATTTTGTGTGACGAATATGGAGCATAGCCTGACTATATGATTTTGTAGGGATGAACTTTCTTTGGCCATGTTATTTTGAGAAGACATGATTGATTTGTTAGTATGCTTGAAGTATTACTATTCTTATGTCAATAAAGACTTTATCTTGAATCTTTCGGATTTGAACATTCATGCCACTACAAAGATTCCATTGAGAATTATGTTAGTTAGCATTCCACATCAAAAAAATTGTTTTTATCATTTACCTACTCGAGGACGAGCAGGAATTACGCTTGGGGATGCTTGATACGTCTCCAACGTATCTATAATTTTTTATTTTTCCATGCTATTATATATTCTGTTTTGGATGTTTAATGGGCTTTATTATACACTTTTATATTATTTTTGGGACTAACCTACTAACCCAAGGCCCAGTGCAAATTGCTCTTTTTTTGCCTATTCCAGTGTTTCGCAGAAAAGGAATATCAAACGGAGTCCAAACGGAATGAAACCTTCGGGAGAGTTATTTTTGGAACCGTATCTACCCAGAAGAATTGGAGTACATGCGATGGACCGAGAGAGGCGGCCACAAGGGTCCAGGGCATGCCCCCACCCTCGTGGGCCCCCTCTGGCTCCCCTGATGCCCTCCTTCCTCCTATATATATATATATATATATATATATCCATGTACCCGGAAAACATCGAGCCAACAGAGAAAACCCTAATTCCACCACTACAACCTTCTGTTCCCGTGAGATCCCATCTTGGGGCCTGTTCCAGAGCTCCGCCGGAGGGGGGATCGATCATGGAGTGCTTCTACATCAACACCATAGCCTCACCAAGAGTTGTGAGTAGTTTACCACAGACCTTCGGGTCCATAGTTATTAGCTAGATGGCTTCTTCTCTCTTTTTGGATCTCAATACAAATTTCTCCTCGATCTTCGAGGAGATCTATTTGATGTAATCTTTTTGCGGTGTGTTTGTCGAGATCTGATGAATAGTGGGTTTATGATCAAGATTATCTATGAACAATATTTGATTCTTTTCTGAAATCTTTTATCTATGATTATAATATTCTTGCAAGTCTCTTCGGATTATTGGTTTGATTTGGCCTACTAGATCTATAGTTCTTGCAATGGGAGAAGTGCTTGGCTTTGGGTTCAATCTTGTGGTGTCCTTTCCCAGTGACAGCAGGGGCAGCAAGGTCGTATAGTATAATTGCCATAGAGGATAAAAATATGGGGTTTATATCATATTTCTTAAGTTTATCCCTCTACATCATGTCATATTGCTTAAAGCATTACTCAGTTCTTGTGAACTTAATACTCTAGATGCATGCTGGATAGCGGTCGATGTGTGGAGTAATAGTAGTAGATGCAGAATCATTTCGGTCTACTTGTCACATATGTGATGCCTATATATAATGATCATGCCTAGATATTCTCATAACTATGCACTTTTCTATCAATTGCCCGACAGTAATTTGTTCACCCACCGTAGAATTCTTCTATCATGAGAGAAGCCACTAGTGAAACCTATGGCCCCCGGGTCTATCTTTATCATATTACTTTACCTTCAATTTTTTTTGCCGTTGTTTATTTACTTTCTATTCTTATACCAAAAATACCAAAAAATACTATCCTATCCTATCTATCAGATCTCACTTTCGTAAGTGAACGTAATGGGATTGACAACCCCTTATTGCATTGGCTGTGAAGTTCTTATTTGTTTGTGCACGTGCGAGGGACTCGCGCGTGGTATCCTACTGGATTGATACCTTGGTTCTCAAAAACCGAGGGAAATACTTACGCTAGTGTGCTGCATCACCCTTTCCTCTTCGAGGGAATACAACGCAAGCTCGAGAAGTGGCATGACCACTGCTCCGTGTACCATTCTGTTGTTGCACCAAAACCTGCCAAGTACCCCGACGTTCATCACCATGCACGACTACAGCGCCAAGGGAACGACTACCACCGACATGTACGACTACCGTCGCAAGAACGATATTGGCAAGTCCGAAGACCCCAAGACCACCAAGTTTACCTTTGGTTCACCAAGTACCTCTACGAACGACACCGAACGTCTACGATGTGTACAACTACCACCCCGTGCATGTCACCAAGTACCACGACATTGATGGTCCTACAAGTTCAACTACGGTTGCTGTGTACAACTGCGCACGCCGAAGACACTCTTGGACCGACAAGTACCACGACGCCCGTCAATCGCCAAGTACCCCTACACATGGATACACCAAGTTCCTCTCTAAACGTACATGACTACATCTGGTGATGTGTCGAGTACCGCTTTCAATGACTCGAACGTTTATGAACCATGTACTACTACCGTTGTCAAAGACCCGTGTAATGCAAGCATCAAATTCGACTACCTTCATGTGTACCACTATGCCCGACGATGCGACAAGTACCCTTACCGATGATCAGAACATCTATGAAACATGAATGACTAATTCCACTACCGTCGCGAGAACGACTACTTCCTCTACATCCCATCATACTCAAACCGTCTGAATGCACGCTTCGGAGGTATAACCACCGAGACGATCGCCCGTGAACGAATGCTTGCAATGTATGAGATGCACACTTTGACTGCACCGTGTCTGTTTTGTTACTTGTTTCCATGCCACCGACATGTGGGACACCTGGTAACGGGATCACCCCACATCCTTGCATGGCATGCTTCCGTCACACTTCTTTTGCACCGGCAATCTCGATGAGTTACCGAAACCGGAACATTGCCGTGGCACCGTTTCCAGTGTTGCCGCTATGACACCCCTTCCTTTCCGTCATGGTGACCAAATGCCCCATGTCTTCTTCATGTCAACATTTAACAAAAAATGCATATGACTTGACATGGCATCCTCATACGTGTAAAGAAACATTTAAAATGTTTCTTGCATTTATTTTTGTTTAAACGGCTAAGTCCCTATTTCATACATCATATAGGCATGTTTGACTTGATGTATCTTTGTGCATGTTCAGCGGTTTGGAGTGTATGATATGTCAAATGTTCATCTCCGAGTGCTCCACATGTTGGTTGCATTTGAATACTTAATAGGATGCATTTTGACATGTTAATCCCTGTTGCAGAAGTGTATGTTGCTGTTAAGTGCGGAAAACTGTTATAACTTGCTGATTTTTCTTTTTCATATCTTTCTGTTTGATTTTGTTTCAGCTTCGTGTCAACATGTTTTAGGAGCACAATCATGTCATCTTTGAGATGGTGTAATAAGTTTTTCATGATATGGCTTGTGCTGAGTGAAACAAGCTTGCAAACATGCCATGTCAATGTTGTTGTTTTTCTTACACTTGTTGAAAACTGCTAAGTCTGGAACTGTTATATTGTGATGCCATGTTTTCTTGATGCTACAGTCATATCCATGCATGTTTTGGAATGTTTAGTGGGCATGTCTTGAATACCATGTTATGTTCTATCCATCCATGCCTTTTTTTGCATTTATAGGTTGCTCTAGCTTTTCTCTTTCTTGCTCTCAAGTTGTCATTACGATAAATCTGTTAGCCTGACAACATCATGTTCAATTTGGCAAAGCTAATTGTTATTAGTCCATGCCTCCTCTAGAGTTGTGCCAATGGAGTTATTTGTAGTATGTTATGCCTGTTACATGTTCATGACCTTGGCATGCTTATTAGAATTGCTATGTTTGCTGTTATGTGCCTCCGAAGGCAGCATCATGATGATGTTGTTTTCCTTCCCAGATTTTCACCAAGTCTGAGAATCTGCTATTATCATGTTTGCTTCTTGTTTTGATGAATGCCATGAACCTGTTGCTTCCATGTATATGCCATCTTGTATTCCTTGAGATCCATGTTGTGTTCTAGCATGCCATGCTTTTGCTTGCCATGTTCTTATGTTGTAGATTAATTATTTCCTGCCTCCAACATGCAAACATATTAACTCTGCTCATGTATATGCTCTGATTTCCACAGTCATAATCTGTGATATAAAGTTTGCTTGTTGCCTTGATCATGTTGGATTACTCTTGATGCCTATGAACCTGATGCTTGATGATATTTGAAGCATGCTATCTGTAATTTGAGTTCATGCCATGCTTATGCCTATCTTGTACTTGTAGCTTTTTGTTTTGATGCTTGTAAGATGCCTAGTTGCTGTTTTGGACAGCTTGTCCCTTAAATTTGTTTCATGTGTATGTGTTGAACCGTTGCTCCGTTTTGAGCACGCTCTATGTGAAATTTGCTTGGTTTTGCATGTAGATGAATCATATCATGTTGCATCCATGTTTTGAGTATTGTGCTTGATGTTTGAATGCATTTTGCATCAATGCCATGATTGAGTTGTTTTGCTCATATCTTCTAGGCCGTAGCTCCGAATTAAATGAAATTTATATATAACTTGACTAGAATTTCGTCTAGATCATCATGGTGCATGTTAACTTGATGTTTAAACAACTATAACATAAGGTTTGTTCAGATCTGGACCAATTTCGAAATTTGCATATTAGGACGTGGCGGAATTGTTATATGTTGTTTCCGGCCTCATTTAAACTTGCTTGGTTATGTTGGTCTTGTATGCATCATTTATTTCCATGATTAGCTTCATGTAGCCTTGTCATGCACCATACTTGTTTGAGCATCTTATCTTGTTCATGTGTTGAGTGTTTACCGTGTTGTTTGCTTCATCTCGTTAATTCCTGTTTCATTGTGATTGTGAGGATTCGTTCAACTACGCTTGGTTTGTCTACGTGGCTTCTTCTTCATGGACATGTTCTTCTTCCTAGCGGGATCTCAGGTATGATGACCATTACCTTGGATCTCATTACTATCATTGCTATGATAGTTGTCTCGATGCTATCCCTATATGTCGTGCTGCCTATCTATTGTTGTCACCCTCTCTTTGTTTCCATAAAACCTCTAACCATTGACATCATCCCAGCAAACCGTTGTTTGGCTATGTTACCGCTTGCTCAGCCCCTTTTATAGCATTGTTAGTTGCAGGTGAAGATGAAGATTGCTCCATGTCGGAACTTGGATTGTAGGAATATCACAATATCTATTACTATAATTAATACACGTATATACTTAGCAATGTGTGGAAGGCTTGGACTTTAGCTCGGCGTTTTGTTCCACTCATGCCGCCTTAAGAACCGATAAACCGGTGTTATGTTCCTTGAGTTTGCGTTCCTAACACAGTTGGGGGTTATGGGACCCCCTCGACAGTTTGCTTTGAATAAAACTCCTCCAGCAAGGCCTTACTTTGGTTTTAATTTGCAACAAGATAAAACTATTAATTAATTAAATAAATTTCATAGGGGGTCGCATCCCTGGGGATTCTTTTCTACATACAGGAGGCAAGTGCCGATGGTGTTGGTCCCAAATAGATCACTGTGCGGGGCCGCCCCTTGGCAACTTGGGGTATATGGCACCTGTACGCGTAGCTTATCCGGTTGTGGCTTGAGACGAGATACGCGCGGCTAGTATCAGGGTGTTGGCATGCCGGGAGGTCTTGCTGGACTTGTTTTACTATTGTCGAAATGTCTTGTGCACCAGGATTCCAAGTCTGATCGGGTTGTCCCTAAGATAAGAGGTTTTACCTCTGCTGATCATGAGAGCTTGTGATGGGCTAAGTTGGGACACCCCTGCAGGGTTATGATCTTTTGAAAGCCGTGCATGCGGTTATGTGGCAGATTGGAATTTATTAATGTCCGGTTGTAGAAAACTTGACAGAGGATCCGAAATAAAGTACACCAACCGTGTGAGCAACCGTGACCGTCTTTCATTCGAGAAGAGAACACGGTGGGGTTATGTTTGACTCGTAGGTGGTTTGGGATCACTTAGCGATCATTACTAGTTTGTGACCATTTGCATAGATGCTCGTCTTATTCTTGTACTCGTAAGTTAGCCACCATACTATGCTTAGCCGCTGCTACAACCTCACCACTTAACCTTTCCCTACCTATTAAGCTTTTCTAGTCTCGATACCCATGGTTATGGGATTGCTGAGTCCTCGTGGCTCACAGATACTACAACAACAGTTGCTTGTGTAGGTTTCCAATAACATGACGTGAGAGCGATGTTTACTTGTGTTGGAATTCTTCCTTCTTCTTCTTCGTTAGTCTTGGGATAGGTTCCTAGTCGGCAGCCTGGGATACCAGGATGGATGTCGTCGTGTTTTCATGTGTTTCTCATCCGTAGTCAGATGTCTTGTGTATGATGTGTTGTATTCATGTGTGTCGGTGTACAAAAGTAGGGGCGCTCTTATTTACCCCTTACATGTGCACGGGCAGTCACAGCCACGCTTGTGGCCAAACATAGCGGAGCAGAGGGGGGAAGCGAGGAACGTGGAGTTACCAGAACAACACCAAGACAGCGGCATGAGAAGACCAAGCAAGGAGACAGGCTCTCCACCGGCAAGGACTCTTGCTGGGGCGATCCACTCAGACGCCTCCGTCGCAGCCACCATTGAAGCATATGGGCTCCAACGGTATCAACAACATTGGAGCCAAGGCTCGGGAAGCGCCCACGTGATGGCATGCAGATCTTTGTAAAGACAAAGATCTATGACTCCCAAGATAAGAACCAACAAGGCTCCTTGCCGAAGACACCGCAGAGCCCCGTCAAGCCTCTTGCTGCAGGATACTCACGGAGGGCCCGGCAAGACTCTTGCCAGGAACAGAAGCATGTCTGTGGCAAGCCCTTGCATCCCCGTCGCTGCCCCAGCTCGGCGGCCGACCCGCTGGCTCAGACAGGCAACCAAGTGGAGATACGTGGTTCCTGGGCCAGCTAGTTAAGCACCTACATGGTGGCATGCAGATCTTCGTGAAGGCCCTACCACGACGCCACCTCAGCTGCCTGCCTCGCTGGCCTAGACGCGCGTCGTGACCAGACAGAGCGGCCACGTACGGGACGGGCTTCTTTTCAGTGCCCGATAAAGTAAATAGACACCTAAGCAGCGCATTTAATGCGCCTTGTCCCGTAATGGTATGGGATAAGCCTATACACTGTACACCTTTCCACCTCTTCTGTGCCACTGTGGCAGCCCCTTTAGACTATAAAAGGAGGCCCGGGGCATACTTGAGGAGGATTCGGATCTTGGAAAACTGGACAGGCACCGTAGCTAGATCAAGAACTCAAGAACACTCAAATATACACCAAAGCAGGACTAGCGTATTACAAATCCTCGTGGCCCAAACCTAGGTAAACGATTGTTGTGCTCACTCTTAGACCTGCTCTTTGTACAACCTCGCGCCCACCAACCGTAGAAGGGATTCAAGTGATCCCATAGGTGTCGTTTCGTACCGACATCTTTGGCATGCCAGGTAGGGGGCTCCAGTTGTGAAAATCTGGTCGAGCAGTTAGTATAGCAGGTCTTCATAGACATGATTTACCAGGGAGGAAAGGACCAAGTGTGGGACATCAACAGCGAGTACGGTGGACGCCCACGCGACGACAAAAAAAAGATAAGTCACCCAAGACTTTGAGTAATTCCTTTTCACTTGAAGGTTATCCTCCTTGGAGATCTTGCTCTCTATATGATAAACCTGTATGCAATGGGGCCGTTCCACTATTGGCAAAGCCCTCGCCCTGTTTCAAGTCCGCTCAACAGTTCGAGTGGCCGCATCGAGAACGGCAGGGAAGCCTTTCCGTTACTAGCAATGCTTTTGTCCTGTTTCGAGTCCGCTCGACAGTTCAAACGGCCGCGCAAAGAACAGTAAGGTGGTTTGCCTAGCAGCAAATATACCCAGCATGCTATTGAGGATCCGTCCTGAAAATGCCGCGGCCTGGGTTTACACGCCGGCAAGCCCTCCAAATTATGCATAGGGTAGACATACAGAGAAGGATCAAACAGGAAGATAGCATGCATCGCTACAAAATATCGCAGAGTTATATTACATAAATTGTTGCTGCGGTTCTGACTAAAGATAAAAACTGTCTCGGTTCTGAACCTGCAGCAGCAACAAGAAACGGGGTGCCTAATCCCGACGCTGGCCCTCTATCCTCAGAATTCTACCGACGCAATCGCTGATGGGCTTGATACGCTCCTTGAGCGCCGTGAGATCTACATCATCCAGCAAGCTATCCAGTGCGGCGTCGAAGTCGAGGTCGGGGTTGTAGTAGGCTATCTTAATGAGGACCTTGGTCAGGGCACCCCAGCAGAGCCTCCGGGATTCGTCGGCTAGACAAGACGCCCGGTCAGAGTGGAGTTTTCCCAGGGTCTCAAGAATGCGTTCGAAGAACACGGTCAAGCTAGTGTGGATGGAGAGGTTAACCTCCTAGGAGAACCTGAAGCTTGGCATGCCCATGGTGGCCAACTGCGCAGTGAGTTCCTCTACGATGCCGACGAGGCGGCTGATCCAGAGGTCCTCGCCCTTTACGTACTCTGCGTAGCCGGCGGCATCACCCTTCTGCAGCCGCTTCTCCTCCTCCAAGCCCTTGTTCAGAGTCTCCACCCAAGCATTGGCCTATGTCAGCATCCCCTTGAGGCCCTCCAATTCCAGCTTCAGATCCTTGATGGAATCCTGGGCCGTGGAGAGCTTTTTGGCCTTGCCAAGGACCTCGGACTATGCATCCATCAAGGTAGCATGGATCGTGTCCCTCTCTGTGGCCACCTCCAGGACCCGCTTGTTGAGGCCATCCCGCTCCACCTCCAGCTCCTTTACCTTGCCGGCGTAGACCCGAGCCTGAGCACTGAGAGCCTCAATGTGCTTCTGTTCCAGCTCCTAGGTCCGCCGCACGAAAAGCTTGTCAATCTCTTCATCCTTGCCGTGGAGTGTAGCAGCGAGTGCATGCTCACGGGCGAGAAGGTCTTCCTCCCGAGAGTTCAGTTGAGCCTAGCGCTGGTTGTGGGCGGCCTCATCATTGGCGGCTCGTTGCTTGCCCTCCTCCCGGGCCTTCCCAAAATCAGACTGTGCCAGCATGAGGTCTCGGGCGCGCTTGTCCAGCTTTTCCTGGGAAGTCCTCAACTCACTCCGGGCCTCGTCAAACCAGACTTTTGTCTGGGCGACGCGCTCCTGGAAGTCGTCCTCTGCCTTATCCACCACTGCCGACCTGGACTTTGCCTTGTCCAAGCGGGCATGGTAAAGTACCTGGAGCTTCTGGAAGCTGGCGCTCACGGCCCGAAGAAGTTGCTCCTCTTGAGAGCCGTAGCCGCCGGCACCCGGCTCGTCGACGACCTCAAGACCAATGGCGGCCAGCGCCTCATCATTAAACACCTCCTTCTCGGTTGGCGCCCTACTCCTTGCCATTCAGGGGAGGTGGACGAACAAGTCGTCACTCACCTTCAGGTAGCGACCCGAGCCAGAGGCGGCGGAGGAGGAAGGCTGGTCCTCGGCAGCGGCCTTGTCGGTCTCCTCGGTAGCGGCCTTGCCGGCCTCCTCGGCAGCAGCCTCGCCAGTTTCTCCGGCAGGCCCGTTGCTGTCCTCCTGGGCGCTGGCGTTGCTGGTCCCTCCGGCAGACCCTTAGGCCGCCTCCTCTACTGTGGCCTTGGCGGCCTCCTCGGCGGTAATCCTATCGGCCTCGACCTCGGCGTCATTGGCGACCTCCTCGATGGTGGGCTCGACATTCATCCGGCCTGTCAAGGGAGGGTCTAAAAGTCAAAAGAAAAAGTGAGGCGGTGCCTAAGGTAAAGACTCAACTTGGAGAAGGAAGGCAAATCATCCATACCAGGCTGGGAGGAGCGGCTCTCTCCTCGCCAACAACCGTTGCCGGGAAAGAGCCGCTGTCGCTCAAGTCCCTCTCCTCCTCCTCCATGGGCGCGGGCTCGGCGGTCGGTGCCCTTGCCAGAGGCGCCCCTTGGGGCAGTGTAGTTGATGGGGCGGCGTGTTGGGGGTGGCCCCCTACGGCCCCTCCTGCTGCCGGGCCCCACCTACAAAGACGACAAGGTAAGCATCGAGAATTCATGCCCCAGTGTTCGTCCATGGAAGAGCGAGTACTAAACTTACGCTGGGGGCTATTGTCTAGGCTGCTCTCCACCACCAGCGGCATGCCTGAAGTACCCGCCGGGTGCTTGTAGGCGGACGATGCCCTGGCCCTCTTCGCCACCCTATGGGCCAGCATATCCGTATCCCTACAGAGATGGCATTGGATCAGAGAGAGATAGTACAGAGATGGAACCAGGAGATAACGTAAGGGGCGAGGTGCTTACTCGTCTTCTGTCTCCTCCTCCTCCTACTCTGGTTTCCTCGTCTTCCTCCTTGGGCTAAGAGACCCAAGGTCAAAGTCGATGTCCATAGCAACGTCTATGGGAGGGGGAGAAGGAGATGGGGTCCGGCCACGCCTGGACGAAGAGGAGGCGGCCGTCATCCTCTTCACCACCATGGTCTTCCCCGCCTTCCTCCCCGCCACGGCCGCCATCGACATCGTCTCACGCATGAGCTGCTCCAGGGGCTGTTGCCGCTGTGGCTTTGGGGGTTGTTGCCATCACACGATGCTGCTGGGCCGGACCGGCTCACCCAAACCAGCTCATCGCAAGACCCGCCGCCTCGCCATGGCAGGAGGGTCGGCAGCCTCGGCCTCCTCGTCGGCCGACTCCTCGACCACGTCTTCAACAAGGGGAGCGTTAGCGTTGGCGCCCGTGCGGCTGGCCTCCCCAGCAGACTTCGCCCACTTGGCGAGCTCCTTCTCTTCAGTGGCCACGTTGGCCTCGTCCTCCACATGGACGGCGTTGCTGGCCTCCCGGGCAAGCGCCACCTCCGCCGCCCTAGCGGCAATGTAATCGAGCTCTGCCTGGGTGGAGTCGTGGACGAGCATCGCCTCGTCGCGAATGCGCTTCTCCGACAGAGTACCGAAGAACTCCTGCACCTGATCCGCCGGTGGCTCGACCCAAGACGGGTCAAGGTCATGCGCATTGAAATCCGGATCATGGCGATGCTGTCGGACTGACGGGAGTTATTGCTTAGCGGGACCACTCCCGCTGGCAACCCTAACAGGGGGCCCTTGACGGCCTTGCCGGTCCTCTTGGCCCTGCCATCGCAATCCACGTCAAGCTGAAAGAGCTTCTGGCAGATGGGGGCGTACTCCATCACCGTGAAGTTGTGTTTCATGCCGGGGCAAAGCCTCATGATGTCGGCCGCGTTCTCGAAAAGCCAAGCCGGCCTCCCTTTGTTATGCAGCGGCGGCGGATGAAATCAGCCCTGATCATCTCGAGGGTTAGCCCGGCCTCGGCAAGACGGTGGATCCTGGTGCTGGTGATCGAGAGCTTCTTGTCGTTCACGTCGACGTGCCCCCAATCTCCTTTGCGGACCGGCGGGCTCTGACGAACTCAACAGAACTCCGGTGGGTCTTCTTCCTTTATCCACGACCACATGCTCCTCCACTCGTCCCACCTCTCCTTCTACGCGCCATCTGGATACGTGCCCTTCTCCTGGGCCCGTGGAATCCAGGAGACGCAGCCGGAGATGGCGTCCCCTCCCTGGATCCGAGGGAAGAAGTAATGGCGGAAGAGCGCTGTGCTTGGAACCACCCCGGCGAAACCCTCGCAGAGGTGGGCGAAGAAAGACATGCACTCCACGACATTCGGCGTGAAATTGAGGAGATGGAAGCCGTAGGTGTGCATGATGTCGTTGAAGAAATCGGAGAAAGGAGGACAGAGAACACAATAGAAGTAGTCGACAAAGAAAGGGTAACGATTTGGGCCGGCCTCTGCGAATTGGGCGTGGATGATGTGCGTGGCTGGATGTCCCGTCGTCTCGCACCCCCACAAGGGCCTGAAGCAGTCCCTGAGATGGACCGCATTGACCGTCGGAGGGAAGTAGGCAGTCTTCGTCCGAAGCACCCCCAACTCACTCTCCGAGAGCTCTTTCTCCCCCGCGCCCTCGACCGCTGCCTTCCCCTTGCTGGACTTGGGCGCCATTGTAGCCGTGGGAGAAAGAAAGAGATCGGGGGCAAAGGGGAACACAGCGGCGACGGGCGGAGGCGAAGGCTCTGGCTTGGGGAAGAAGGAGAAGAACGGCGAGCGCGAGATTGGAGGAGCAGAGGAGGTAAATGAGAGGAGTGCCTGCGGTTTTTCCCCTTTTTATGTGGAAGGCGCGGGCCGCCCTCCCTTACCATTTACTGTGACGTGACACTCCTACTTCTCGAGCTTGCGTTGTATTACCTCGAAGAGGAAAGGGAGATGCAGCACAGTAGTGTAAGTATTTCCCTCAGTTTTTGAGAACCAAGGTATCAATCCAGTAGGAGACTACGCGCGAGTCCCTCGCACCTGCACAAACAAATAAGAACTTCACAGCCAACGCGATAAGGGGTTTTCAATCCCTTTACGGTCACTTATGAAAGTGAGATCTGATAGAGATGATAGTTTATATTTTTGGTATTTTTAGTTTATAAGAACAGCAAATAAAAGCGGTAAAAATAAAGTAGATGTAGATTGATATGTTGTGAATAGACCCGGGGGCCATAGTTTTCTCTAGTGACTTCTCTCATGATAGCGATATTCTACAGCGGGTAAACAAATTACTTTCGAGCAATTGATAGAAAAGCGAATAATTATAATACTATCTAGGCATGATCATTGTATATAGGCATCACGTCCGAGACAAGTAGACCGACTCCTGCCAAAATCTACTACAATTACTCCACACATCGACCGCTATCCAGCATGAATCTAGTGTATTGAGTTCATAAGAACAAAGTAACGCCTTAACCAAGATGACATGATGTAGAGGGATAAACTCAAGCAATATGATATAAACCCCATATTTTTATCCTCGATGGCAACAATTCAATACGTGCCTTGCTGCCCCTACTGTCACTGGGAAAGGACACCGCAAGATTGAACCCAAAGCCAAGCACTTCTCCCATTGCAAGAACTATAGATCTAGTAGGCGAAACCAGACCAATAATTCAAAGAGACTTGCAAGGATATTATGAGCACACATAAAAAGTTCAGAGAAGAACCAAATATCTTTCATAGATAACCTTGATCATAAACTCACAATTCATCAGATCTCGACAAACACACCGCAAAAAGAGATTACATCGAATAGATCTCCACGAAGACCGAGGAGAACTTTGTATTGATATCCAAAGAGAGAGAAGAAGCCATCTAGATTCTTGCTATGGACTTGAAGGTCTGTGGTAAACTACTCACAACTCATGGTGAGGGTGATGATGAGGATGATGAAGAACTCCATGATGGATCCCCCTCCGGTGGAGCTCCGGAACAGGCTCCAAGATGGGATCTTCACGGGAACAGAAGGTACGGCGGTGGAATTAGGGTTTTCTCTCTGTTCAAGGAGGTTTTGGCATACGTAGACTTATATAGGAAGAAGGAGGGCACCGGGGGACGCTCGAGGGGGCCACGAGGCAAGGGGCGCGCCCTGGGAAGGGGGGCATGCCCCACACCCTCATGGGCCACCTCTTGATCCCCTGACGTGTTTCTCAAGCTCCGCGTGCGTGATTTTCTCCAAAAATATCTCTCGCGAAGGTTTCATTCTGTTCGGACTCTATTTTGATATTCTCTTTCTGCAAAACCCTAAAACAGGCAAAAACAGCAATCTGGACTGGGCCTTTGGGTTAGTAGGTTAGTCCCAAAAATGATATAAAAGTGAATGATAAAGCCCATTAAACATCCAAGACTTCATAAATAATAGCATCAAACAATCAAAAATTATAGATACGTTGGAGACGTATCAAGCATCCCCAAGCTTAATTCCTGCTCGTCCTCGAGTAGGTAAATGATAAAGAAAGAATTTTTGATGTGGAATGCTAACCAATACAGTTTTTAAATGTAATATTCTTAATTGTGGCATGAATGTTTAGATCTGAAAGATTCAAGATAAAAGTGTATATTTACATAAGAAACAATAATACTTCAAGCATACTAACAAAGAAATCATGTCTTCTCAAAATACTATGGCTAAAGAAAGTTATCCCTACAAAATCATATAGTTTTGGCTATGCTCCCTCGTTATCACACAAAATATTCATATCATGCACAACCCCGATTTCACCCAAGCACTTGTTTTCATACTCTATCTTTTTAAACAATTCAACTTTCACGCAATACATGAGCGTGAGCCATGGATATACCACTATGGGTGGAATAGAGGTGGTTGTGGAGAAGACAAAAAGGAGGGAGATAGTCTCACATTGACTAGGCGTATCAACGGGGTATGGAGATACCCATCAATAGATATCAATGTGAGTGAGTAGGGATTGCCATGCAACGGATGCACTAGAGCTAAATATGAATGAAAGCTCAACAAAAGAAACTAGTGGGTGTGCATCCAACTTGCTTACTCACGAAGACCTAGGGCATTTGAGGAAGGCCATCGTTGGAATATACAAGCCAAGTTCTATAACAAAAATTCCCACTAGTATATGAAAGTGACTAAGCATGAGACTCTCTACAATGAAGAACATGGTGCTACTTTGAAGCACAAGTGTGGAAAATAAGATAGTAGCAATTGTCCCCTTTTTTGGGGCCTTTCTTTTTTTCTTTGGCCTTTCTTTTTTCTTTTTTTTTTCTTTTTTTTGCGGAGGGGCTTTATAGATTTAGCCTTTCCTCCCATGGGACAATGCTCTAATAATGATGATCATCACACTTTCATTACAACTCGATATTACAACTCGATACTACAACAACAAAGTATGACTCTATATGAATGCCTCCGGCGGTGTACCGGTATGTGCAATGAAACCAGAGTGACATGTATAAAAATTATGCATGGTGGCTTTGCCACAAATACGATGTCAACTACATGATCATGCAATGGCAATATGACAATATGATGCATGTCATATGAACGGAACGGTGGAAAGTTGCATGGCAATATATCTCGGAATGGCTATGGAAATGCCATGATAGGTAGAGAAACAATATGGTGGCTCTTTTGAGGAAGGATATATAGTTGGTTTATGGCACCGGCAAAAGTTGCGCGGTACAAGAGAGGCTAGCAATGGTGGAAGGGTGAGAGTGCTTATAATCCATGGACTCAACATTAGTCATAAGAACTCATATACTTACAAAGCAATCAACGCGTGCTCCTAGGGGGGAGGTTGGTAGGAGTTAACCATCGTGCTCTAACTTCATCACATAGCGGTTCACCATACGTGCATGCTGCATGAATCACTAACCTTAAAACAAGTATTTCTCAATTTCATAATAACTGCACTAGCATGACTCTAATATCACTATCATCATATCTCAAAACAATTATCAAGCATCCAACATCTCATTCTATTCAATGCACTTGTTGTGATTTTTTTACTACATTGACATTGGATGTCTATCATGTGAAGAATAGTTTCTTTAGCCTAAACACATTACCATGCTGTTTTAATAGACTCTCAAATAGATATAAGTGAAGCATGAGAGTTCAACAATTTCTACAAAATATTACCACCACCGTGCTCTAAAAGATATAAGTGAAGTGCTAGAGCAAAAACTATTCAACTCAAAAGATATAAATGAAGCACATAGAGTGTTCTAACAATTTCTAGGCCATATTTAACTCTCTCAAATAGGTGTGTACAGCAAGGATGATTGTGGCAAACTAACAAGCAAAGACTCAAATTATACAAGACGCTCCAAGACAAACACATATCATGTTGCGAAAAAAAAATAGCTCCAAGTATAGTTACCGATGAATGAAGACAAAAGAGGGGATGCCTTCCCGGGGAATCCCCAAGCTTAGGCTTTTTATTATCTTTAATTCCTTGGGGTTCCATGGGCATCCCCAAGCTTAGGCATTTTCTACTCCTTGTTCCATAGTCCATCAAAGCAATACTCAAAACTTGAAAACTTCACAACACAAAACTTAGACAAAAATTCTCGTGAGCTCCGTTAGTATAAGAAAGCAAACCACTACTCAAAGGTGCAGCAATGAATTCATTCTTTGTTTATATTGGTGTTAAACCTACTGTATTCCAACTTCTCTATGATTCATATCCTCCAATATTACTCATAGATGCATCGGAATAAGCAATCAACACAGGAAAACAGAATGTATCAAAGACAGAACAGTCTGTAGTAATCTGCAGGTTTCGCCTACTTCTGGAACTCCAATTTTTTCGAACTAAATTGGTAAATTTCCGGAATTTGTCTACCAATCATCTGCAAAAAGAATCAACTAAAAATCGTGCTTCAGTTAAACCAGAAGACTACTTTAGCGAGCGCTAATGAATCTGTTTTTCACAGCAAGATCACAAAAACTTCACACAAGTCTTCCCAAAGGTTCTACTTGGCACAAACACTAAACAAAATATGAAATAACATCTAATCAGAGGCTAGATGCAATATTTATTCCCTAACAGCAACAAAAACAAAAACCATAAAGTTGGGTTGCGTCCCAACAAGCGCTATCATTTTACGCCCCTAGCTAGGCACGATACAAGATAAGTCTAGGTATTGCCATCTTTGGAAGGCAATCCATAAGTGACTCTCATGGTAGATTAATAAGGTAATTTGATTTTCTTTCTAGGAAAGTGCTCCATGCCTTTCCTTAACAGAAATTGGAATCAAATATTTCCTTCCTTCATATCAATAATTGCACCAATCGTTCTAAGGAAAGGTCTACAAAGAATAATAGGACATGAAGGATTGCAATCTATATCAAGAACAATGAAATCAACGGGCACATAATTCCTATTGGAAACAATAAGAACATCATAAATTCTTCCCATAAGCTTCTTAATAGTGGAATCCGCAAGATGCAAATTTAAAGAACAATCATCAAGCTCATGGAACCCTAGCAAATCACACAAAGTTTTTGGGATAGTGGAGACACTAGCACCCAAATCACACAAAGCATATCATTCATGATCTTTTATTTTTATTTTTATAGTAGGTTCCCATTCATCATAAAGCTTTCTAGCTATAGAAACTTCTAGCTCAAGTTTTTCTTCATAAGGTTGCATCAAAGCATCAACTATGTGTTTAGTGAAAGCTTTATTTTGACTATAAGCATGCGGAGAATTTGGCACGGATTGCAACAAGGAAATACAATCAATCAAAGAGCAATTGTCATAATGGAATCCCTATAAATCCAAAGTAGTGGGTTCGTCACTATGCAAAGTATTAATCTATTCACTCCCACTTTTAGCAATTTTAGCATCAAGATCTAAAAAGTCTGAATCATTGGGACACCTTAAAGCAGAATCATCTCCCATCCTATTTTCATCAAGATTTATACTTGAAAACAAGGATCTAATAGGAGACACATCAATAACTTTCAGATCTTCATCTTTATTTTCATGATAACTAGAATAACACGATTTAATATAATCTTCTCTTTTAGCACGCATCCTATGGGTTCTTTCTTTGCGTTCATCAATGGATATTCTCATGGCTTTGAGAGACTCATTGATATCATGCTTAGGTGGGATTGATCTAAGTTTCAAAGAATCAACATCAAGAGTAATTCTATCCACACTTCTAGCCAATTCATCAACCTTAAGCAATTTCTCTTCAAGCAAAGCATTGAATTTCTTTTGCGAGATCATAAACTCCTTAACACTAGTTTCAAATTCAGAAGGCATCTTTCCACAAGAGTTGTTGTAGGAATCACCATAATTATTAGAGGAATTACTAGGAAAAGGCCTAGGACTAAAATTACCTCTATAAGCATTGTTACCAAAATTATTCCTACCAACAAAATTCACATCCAAAGATTCATTGTTATTCTCAATCAAAGTGGATAAAGGCATATCATTAGGATCAGGAGAAGCACTCTTAGTAGCAAACAATTTCATAAGTTCATCCATCTTTCCAATCAAAACACTAATTTCTTCGATAGAATGCACTTTTTTTACTAGTAGATCTTTCGGTGTGCCATTGAGAATAATTAACCATAATATTATCTAGGAATTTGGTAGCTTATCCTAAGGTAGTTTCCATAAAAGTGCCTCCTGCGGCTGAATCTAAAAGATTTCTAGAAGCAAAATTCAAGCCAGCATAAAAGTTCTGAATAATCATCCATAGATTCAAACCATGTGTAGGGGAATTATGTATAATCAATTTCATTCTCTCCCAAGCTTGTGCAACATGCTCATGATCTAGTTGCTTAAAATTCATAATATCGTTTCTAAGAGAGGTGATCTTAGCAGGAGGGAAATACTTAGAGATAAAAGCATCTTTGCACTTATTCCATGAATTAATACTATTTCTAGGCAAAGAGGAAAACCAAGTTTTAGCGCGATCTCTAAGTGAAAACGGAAATAACATCAATTTAACCATATCATTATCTGTATCCCTTTTCTTTTGCATATCACACAAATCACCAAAGTTATCTACATGGGTAGCGGCATCTTCACTAGGAAGGCCGGAGAATTGATCTTTCATGACAAGATTAAACAAAGCAGCATTGATCTCACAAGATTTAGCATCGGTAATAGGAGCAATCAGAGTGCTAATAAAATCACTGTTGTTGGTATTGGAGAAGTCACACAATTTGGTATTGTTCTGAGCCATAGTGACAAGCAAGCAATCCATCACACACAAGCAAACAAGAAGCAAGCGAACGATAAACACACGGTGGAAGAAGGGTAAATAAAACAGCAAGGGTGAAGTGGGGGAGAGGAAAATGAGAGGCAAATAAATGTAATGCGAAGGATAAGGGTTTGTGATAGGTACTTGGTATATGACTTTTGCGTAAGCCTCCCTGGCAACGGCACCAGAAATTCTTCTTGCTACTTCTCGAGCTTGCGTTGTATTCCCTCGAAGAGGAAAGGGAGATGCAACACAGTAGCGTAAGTATTTCCCTCAGTTTTTGAGAACCAAGGTATCAATCCAGTAGGAGACCACGCGCGAGTCCCTCGCACCTGCACAAACAAATAAGAACTTCGCAGCCAACGCGATAAGGGGTTGTCAATCCCTTTACGGTCACTTAAGAAAGTGAGATATGATAGTTTATATTTTTGGTCTTTTTTGTTTATAAGAACAACAAATAAAAGCGGTAAAAGTAAAGTAGATGTAGATTGATATGTTGAGAACAGACCCGGGGGCCATAGTTTTCTCTAGTGGCTTCTCTAATGATAGCGATATTCTACGGCGGGTAATCAAATTACTGTCGAGCAATTGATAGAAAAGCGAATAATTATGAGACTATCTAGGCATGATCATTGTATATAGGCATCACGTCTGAGACAAGTAGACCGACTCCTGCCTGCATCTACTACTATTACTCCACACATCGACCGCTATCCAGCATGCATCTAGTGTATTGAGTTCATAAGAACAGAGTAATGCCTTAAGCAAGATGACATGATGTAGAGGGATAAACTCAAGCAATATGATATAAACCCCATCTATTCATCCTCGATGGCAACAATACAATACGTGCCTTGTTGCCCCTACTGTCACTGGGAAAGGACACCGGAAGATTGAACCCAAAGCCAAGAACTTCTCCCAATGCAATAACTATAGATCTAGTAGGCGAAACCAAACCAATAATTCGAAGATACTTGCAAGGATATTATGAGAAAACATAAAAAGTTCAGAGAAGAACCAAATATATTTCATAGTTAACCTTGATCATAAACTCACAATTCATCGGATCTCGACAAACACACCGCAAAAAGAGATTACATCGAATAGATCTCCTCGAAGACCGAAGAGAACTTTGTGTTGAGATCCACAGAGAGAGAGAAGAAGCCATCTAGATACTAGCTATGGACCCGAAGGTCTGTAGTAAACTACTCACAACTCATGGTGAGGGCGATGATGATGATGATGATGAACTCCGTGATGGATCCCCCTCAGGTGGAGCTCCGGAACAGCCTCCAAGATGGGATCTTCATGGGAACAGAAGGTGCAGCGGTGGAATTAGGGTTTTCTCTCTGTTCATGAAGGTTATGGGGTACGTAGACTTATATAGGAAGAAGGGGGGCACCGGGGGACGCTCGAGGTGGCCACGAGGCACGGGGCGCGCCCTGGGAAGGGGGGCGCGCCCCCCACCCTCGTGGGCCACCTTTTGATCCCCTGACGTGGTTCTCAAGCTCCGCGTGCGGGATTTTCTCCAAAAATATCTCTCGCGAAGGTTTCATTCCGTATGGACTATGTTTGATATTCTTTTTCTGCAAAACCCTGAAACAGGCAAAAACAGCAATCTAGATAGAAATTATATCTATTCGAATAGCCATGTCCATGGGTAAGGACTACAGTCTGGGATGGGTCAAGTGTCGGCCTTAGTGTCGGTCTTCGGAGGAGAAACTGCTAAAACAGAACATGGATCATGTCTTGTGATTTATGATTATGATTATTATTATTATTATGGACTAACCATTTATATTATTTGAGTTATTGAGTATCCCTGGGATGGTTCTACCTCCTGGATATTCACTATGACTATGCTCTTATAAGCCCTTTATGTGGCGTCGCACAAACGCCCGACTGTGGCATGTTTGTTATTTATTTTCATTTATAAGCCCTTTATGTGGTGTTGCTGAGACGCCCGACTGTGGCATGCTTGTTATTTATTTACTTTATAAGCCCTTTATGTGGTGTCGCCCAGACGCCCTATTGTGGCATGTTGGTTATTTATTTCATTTATAAGCCCTTTATGTGGCGTCGCTCAGACGCCCGACTGAGGCATGCTTTATATTATTACCCTTTCGAGGCGTCGCTTCAGACACCCGATCGGTGCATTTCATCTCTACTCCCTTATTGCATATTCATATTGTATATGAATAACCTGCTTGCGTGCATCATGGATTTTTATTTCGTGACTGACGTTGTGATCATGAAATATTTCAGAGCATGATTATCTTTTATTATATTGTACCTATGTTCATAATGTTTGCGAGTACATTCAAAGTACTCACTGGCTTGTCCCTGGCTATTGTCTTGGCCAGATCTCTTGCATGGAGAGGAGCGTTGCGATGACCGCCCCGGAACCTACGCAATGGTGATACCAGCCTCACGAAGATATGAGTTATCCTAGTCAGTTGTTCCTGTGGGAAATGGAGTCCCATAGACACCGATGTACCACAAACCGCTTCCGCCATCAGCCACTAGAAACTGTGTGTCATACTCACAGGCCAGAATGGTCTTGTACTACATGTTATGTAATTTGCTTGGAATTTCTATATCAAGTTGGTGCCTCAATAGCTAATAGTAATCCTGGGGCTGGTGAGCACAAGGGCCATTTTCTGGGAAATATATCCTGGAAAACTGGTCGCGACAACCTTGGTATCAGAGCCAGGCTGACCATTGGCAAATCATATCTTAGCCATGTCGAAAAACCTAGGTTAACCAACCCACCAGACCTTAACCTAATCCCTAGCCAAGCTTCTCGTGTAAGGTAGCCACACAGTGACCCGACACCTTTTGGCAGTCGGTGCCTAACCTATCAGCCTAGCCTGTCGATCACGCGCCAGTGACCGACACCTAAATAGTCTCTTTCGCAAGCGTGCGAAGGAAGACTCCATCCCCTTTTTTTCTATAAAAAGGGGCACGCTAGCCTCAACCCAGCACAACATATCATCTTCACCAAACCGAGCTATAATGCCTGGACCCATAGTTCACAATGAGACCACAGCAACCAACCTTGGAGGTTTTGTGACCATGCTAGCAAACCTCACCCGTCGTGCCTTTGCATTAGAAGAGCCCCCAGAATATGTTGTGTACCAAGGGCCCATGATCGGTGAGAGCCGTCAATTCTGGGCCACTGTGCACGTCTATGGTAGGGGTCTATCGCCAGAACGCCCCTACAAGTTCACCGGAAGGACAACTTCCTTTGAGCCACAAGCCATCCAACTAGCTACTCGAGAGGCTATAGTTCAACTCCGGCACTTGTCGCCCAGAGTTAACTGTAGCTCGTTCTACTACTACCCCAACCGTGACGGGTATGGTAGGCCACCCCAGGTTGCCAACGGAGATCACGAGACGGATCCTGCATTATTGCATCTCATGCGCTATGTAAGTGCACTAGAGGAACTGTTCGATCAAATCACTCTTGATCTGATCACAATTCGTGGAGAAATGGTTCGCCGAGCCCCGGCAAGAGGAGAAGATGAGCCCGACGCCGACAACCCAGTCGTGCTGTTCAGAAAACCGATAGAGTCCTTGAGTTCTGCCCCAGCTATCGACCAAAATGCTTTGGTGTCCCCAGAAGTGCTTCGTCGCCTTTTGGGAACACGCCCCAGCGGGATTGTAACCAACAACCCCCGCGAGGGTCATCATCGCTACCCCGACCCCGCAGTTCATCAACCCCCTCCAACAAACCCCGACGGTGAAGCCCGTGGAGAAGCTCGTGGAGAAGCCTCCACAAGGCATGCTCGCTTAGATATTAACGAGGTAGACTAAGTCACTCGAGTAGTACCGAGTCTTAGTATGTCCACGCCCTGTAATTTTGTGATCTTGTATCGCCATAATTAAATGCGGTCTGCTAGTTCGCCCCTATTTTTTTAAGTAGCCATGCATCAGTATGTTGGTATACGATTGCATTTTTAATTCAGGGCGTAGCTTCCAAAAACCACCCCCGGCGACTACCAGACTAATACGTCATTTTTGCAAGATAAGTGTATCTGGAGCATTGACCCCAACCCCATAGAGCAGAACCGACAAACTAGTTGCCCACTCACTGTAGCCACATTTTATTGCATAAGTAGGATGGTTGTTTTGTGTATTACTTTGTGATAGTAGGAGTAATTCTTTTCATAACAGCCTTTAGCAAATCTCGAGGACGAGATTTTTCTTAAGGGGGGTAGTGTTGTAACACCCCAAAAATTTAACCATGTTTTATTAATTAAAATTTTGGCATGATAAATTTAATTTTTATTCTCTGGATTTTCTTTTGATTCAGAACCACTCTTTTCTTCTGAATTGTGGAGTTTTCCCTCCAAAAGGAAAACTTCTCAAAAAATTTGTTGGACTTGTATACCCTCTCAAGAAACATTTCTTCTATCAGTGGCATTATTTCTATAATTATTTTCCTGAGCTTTATTTCTTTTAAAATGATTGTTCATAAGTTTTGGAGCCTCTTTTGCACTATAACCCTTTGATAAATTTATTTAAAAATTGCACCAAAATTTGGGGATGTCATGTGATGTTCCCACATCACTTTTATGCAAAAATATCTTTTAGTCATTTGGAGATTTTGAGCCCTACCTCAAGTTTTCAAATCTGGATCAATTTGTGGTTTGCCCTTCAACCTATTTAAATATTTCTTTAAAAATATCACCAAAGTTGGGAGATGTTAGTAGGAGTATATAATTAAACTATATGCATTAACCCATTGGTGTTCTTTGGAAAATTTGAGCAAATCATCCTCTTTTGCTCTCTAGTCCAGTTTGGCATTTTCTACTGCAACCATATTTCAACTTGCCCTTTTACCCATGATTATTTTTCCTGCTTCTAGACCACTCTACCAAACCCTTATGTCCAGGAGATTGGACCCACTGGAAGATTTTTGGTCCATGCAATAATAGCCTTTATTTTCTGTCCAGATTTTGTTTTTTCAAAAACTTGCACTAGGGAGTTTTTGTTTTTGTCAAACTAACATTGCCACCCCCTTTATCATCTAGAGAGACTATGATCTGGAGTTTTTGGCCACCAGAAGAGATTCCTAGAAGCCCATGGCATTCTGTCAAGCACCTTGTGTGCATGGCTAGATTTGGCATAGTTTTTAGTTTGCACGTTAGACCTGCTTGCTTTGCCTAACCAGCATGTCCACTAATCTCCTAACCACCACTAACCTAGACCTGTTAATCCCCAGCCTCATCCAATCCTCCTGGCAAGCCTTGGCATTTTGCCGAACACATGGCATGTGTGCTCTGGGCGTGCCCAGAGCGCACGTTTTGCATGTGTGTGCGCCCGAGTCGCCGCGTCCCGCTGCCGCCTCCCCGCGCTCGTTCTGTCCCCTCCCCACTCACATCCAGCGCGCCCCGACTCCTCCCTCATCGCAGAGCCGCCCCGGCCACCTCTTGGCACCCCACAACGCCATCGTCAGGTCGGCCATGGCGGCTAGCTGACGGCCGCAGCAGGCCTAGGCCGTGGCAACGCCGCCCAAGCCATACGCGCGCGCCAGCTCACACCCTTGAGCAGTGGGGAGTTCGTCGGAATGCGCCGACCAGCTCCCATTGCCTCCACGTCACCTGCTAGCAATAGAATGGCGGTTCGCCGTTCCTATCCACTGCCGCCGTCGAACCGACCTCGACCGCCTATAAAAGGAGAGCCCGAGCTCGACCAGACCCTAGGCGACCTCGTGCCATCCCTCTAGTGCTCCCACAGCCAGCAATCGATGGGGGGAGGCCGTCTTCATCGTCTCCGGCCAGTTCGGCAGCGGCCACACTCCGGTACCATTCGTCGCGAGCAGGGCCCCCCAGTCCATCCAGTGCCACTGTCCGACTCTCCTTGACCTTGCGGAGCCACCCCACCGCTCAAACTCGATCGGGAGCCACCGTAGCTCGAGACCCCGATCCACCAGAAGCCAACGTCTGCCGTGGAGCTCGCCGCCGGTGACCCCCTTTGTCCCCACGTCCCTCTCGACCACTGGGAGGACCGCCCTAGACTGGCGGATCCATCCCTGCCCTCGGAATCCCATGGGGAGCCGCCGTTCGTTGACAGCTATCGCCGGAGCCCCGCCTCTGGTCGGTCAGAATAGAAAGACGGCGCGGGCGACTGGTCAAACCTGGCCAGTGGTCCCAAAAGACCCACTGCCAGTGACCCAGCCCCGCCGAAACTTGTTTTAAGTGGAAGCGTATTCCACCAAATACGCCTTCGCTAGAGGAAAACGTAAGTGCTGCCGAACCGTTTTCTTTTTCTGATTTTTTATTAAAAACAGATTGTGACTAAACTTTGGCTGGCTATAAGTTTTAAAATACTAGTCCAATTGATTTGATTCTTTTTCTGTTGTTTCTCAAAATAAATTCTAGTTTATTTTCATATTTATTTGAAAATTTTCCAAACAACTTTTTTGTACTATTTTGAAACTATGTGTTAATTCAAATTTTCGTAAAATAGGATTTTGAAGAAGAAGGCAACTTTCAAAAAGTGCACCCCCACTTGCATACTCTTGAAGGCAAGCATTCTGAACCCTGGCATAATATTGTTGTGTGATGTTCGATAGGTTATAACACCACCTTGACACGGAGTTTTCATTATTTTATGTGATGATATGATCGTACTCATGAGTGCATATTGATGATTCCGCGTTGTCGAAATTTGATATATTTGTGATAGTAGTCACCCTCGTATGCCTTTCATGCCTACCAGAAGGAATCCAGGAAAGCCTCTGTCTTGTGTAGACACGAGCTTGTCCCTAGCTCCTCATGGAGACGGTTGTGTCCGGTATGGCATGGTGAGGTATGATGGGTGGTGATTTTATCTGTTGGTTGAAATATATTTTTAATGATAATCATGCAGGGAATACATAAACCTCCTGAGTCGGCCGTAGATCGAGTCTTGTTCCATTAACCCCCATACTTGTTTCGTACTACCACTTGTCCCTGCCATATTTAGGGTACGGTTCAGTAAGTTGTAAACCCCTTTCTAGCACACACCGTACAGAGAGGCCATGGTGGAAGATACCGGCTGCATCCGGTAGGCATGCCACCTGGTCCGGGGGCATGGGTGTTTTTAGGTGGAGCCGAAGGGGTAGCTCCCCTAGTTTGTGCGCGTTATAAATTTTGTGATCCCATGCTAGTCGATGTTGTAGCCTCCCCACTAAGAGTTTTGCTTAACGGGTGTCGTGGGTGATTCCAGACACCGGTAAGTTAGGCTGGTGTGTGCGGTCAGGTGTGTTTCAATTAAAAGACCGTGGACGGAATTAGTCCCGATGGACTAAAGGAATCCGTTACTCGAGGGTAAGGAGTACACCCTCTTCAGAGATTATATCTATTCGAATAGCCATGTCCATGGGTAAGGACTACAGTCTGGGATGGGTCAAGTGTCGGTCTTAGTGTCGGTCTTCAGAGGAGAAACTGCTAAAACAGAACATGGATCATGACTTGTGACTTATGATTATTATTATTATTATTATTATTATTATTATGGACTAACCATTTATATTATTTGAGTTATTGAGTATCCCTGGGACGGTTCTACCTCCTGGATATTCACTGTGACTATGCTCTTATAAGCCCTTTATGTGGCGTCGCACAGATGCCCGACTGTGGCATGTTTGTTATTTATTTTCATTTATAAGCCCTTTATGTGGTGTCCCTGAGACGCCCAACTGTGGCATGCTTGTTATTTATTTACTTTATAAGCCATTTATGTGGTGTCAAACAGACGGCCGACTGTGGCATGTTGGTTATTTATTTCATTAATAAGCCCTTTATGTGGCGTCGCTCAGACGCCCGACTGAGGCATGCTTTATATTATTACCCTTTCGAGGCATCGCTTCAGACACCCGATCGGTGCATTTCATTTCTACTCCCTTATTGCATATTCATATTTTATATGAACAACCTGCTTGCGTGCATCATGGATTTTTATTTCGTGACTGACGTTTTGATCATGAAATATTTCAGAGCATGATTATCTTTTGTTATATTGAACCTGTGTTCATAATGTTTGTGAGTACATTCAAAGTACTCACTGGCTTGTCCCTGGCTATTGTCTTGGCTAGATCTCTTGCATGGAGAGGAGCGTTGCGATGACCGCCCCGGAACCTACGCAATGGTGATAGCAGCCTCGCGAAGATAGGAGTTATCCTGGTCAGCTGTTCCTATGGGAAATGGAGTCCCATAGACACCGATGAACCACAAACCGCTTCCACCATCAGCCACTAGAAACCATGTGTCGTACTCACAGGAGAATGGTCTTGTACTACATGTTATGTACTTTGCTTGGAATTTCTGTATCAAGTTTGTGCCTCATTAGCTAACAGTAATCCTGGGGCTCGTGAGCACAAGGGCCATTTTCTGGGAAATATATCTTGGAAAACCGATCCTGACACTAGGCCCGGGGGCTCCTGTCGGTGTACAAAAGTAGGGGCGCTCTTTTTTACCCCTTACTTGTACACGGGCAGTCAGAGCCACGCCTGTGGCCAAACATAGCGGAGCAGAGGGGGGAAGCCAGGAACGCGGAGTTACCAGAACAAGGCCAAGACAGCGGCACGAGAAGACCAAGCAAGGAGGCAGGCTCTCCCCTGGCAAGGACTCTTGCCGGGGCAGCTTGTGCGCCCCCGACAAGGGCTTTGTCGGGGCGATCCACTAAGACGCCTCCGTCGCTGCCACCCTTGAAGCCTATGGGCTCCAACGGTATCAACAACATTGGAGCCAAGGCTCGGGAAGCGCCCACGTGATGGCATGCAGATCTTTGTAAAGACAAAGATCTATGACTCCCAAGATAAGAACCAGAAGACATGGCGATCGCAAGGCTCCTTGCCAAGGATGCCCACGAGGCCAAGGCAAGGCTCCTTGCCGAAGATACACCGGTGCCCCAGCAAGCCTCTTAACACAGGATACTCACAGAGGCCCCAGCAAGACTCTTGCCAGGAACAGAAGCAAGTTTGCGGCAAGCCCTTGCTGCCCCATCGCCGCCCCAGCTCGGCGGCCGACCAGCTAGCTCAGGCAGGCACCCACGTGGCGATACGTGGTTCCTGGGCCAGCTAGTCAAGCACCTACGTGGTGGCATGCAGATCTTCATGAAGGCCCTACCACGACGCCACCTCAATTTCCTGCCTCGCTGGCCTAGACGCACGTCGCGACTAGACAGAGTGGCCAGGGATGGGACGGGCTTCTTTTCCGTCCCCGATAAAGTAAATAGACACCTAAGAAGCGCATTTAATGCGCCTTGTCCCATAATAGCATGGGATAAGCCTACACACTGTACAGCTTTCCACCTCCTGTGTGCCACTGTGGCAGCCCCTTTAGACTATAAACAGAGGCCCTCGGCATACTGGAGGAGGATTCGGATCCTGGAAAACTGGACAGGCACCGTAGCTAGCTCAAGAACTCAAGAACACTCAATATATACTAAAGCAAGACTAGGGTATTACGCATCCCCGCGGCCCGAACCTAGGTAAACAATTGTTGTGCTGACTCTTAGACCTACTCTTTGTACAACCTCGCGCGCGCCAACCGTAGAAGGGATTCCAGTGATCCCATTGGTGTCTTTTCGTACCGACAATATGGAATTGTATGACTTGTATGTATCCCCATCTATTTATGTAATGGTATGATGTAATGATATCCATCTTGCTAAGTGCCTGAAATGAGGTTTTGCCCCAGTCACGAGTTCATCACGTGATCGGGATAAAATCGCATCTTGGGCATGGAATTAAGTATTATCTCTTGACACAAAATGGGAAACTTTTATGGGATCAAATTCATCTGTTGCATTGGAATGCTTGGAATCTATGCTTGGAATATGATTTTACTTGTTGCTCTAGGATGAAGGCTCCACACCTTCCCTTTTCATGTGAATTTAATGATAATGAAACCTTAGCTTCTTATGTTAAAGGTGTATCTATTATTATGATGTGGATCGAACAGAAGAATTTGTTGCTTTTAAGGGTGCTTATGAATTGAATCTCTGTTTGAAAAGTATGAGGATTATTATGATGATTCAGGTTATAGATCTGAAAATTTTGCTATCCTTGAATATTGCTATGATAAATATAAATACAAGTACGATATTGATGCATTTATTGAGAGAGTCTCCGCTGTCCAAGAAGAGACTAATATTTTGCAGGAGTCTACAGAAGAAGAAACTGATGACATTGTGAGCTCATTGGATGAAGAAGACGAGAAGGAGAGCGAAGAAAAAAAGGAGGAAGAGCGGATTGATCACCCGTTCCCACCTTCTTATGAGAGTAACTCTTTATCCCATACATTGTTTAATTTCCCTTCGAGTTTACCGAAGGATGAATGCTATGATCATGGCTATGATCACGTTGATTCGTTTGAAATATCCATTTTTGATGATACTTGCTATGCTTGTAGACAAGAAGCCAATATGAATTATGCTTATAGAGATAAACTTGCTATAGTTCCTTGTGTTAAACATGAAATTATTGCTATTGCACCCACACATGATAGTCAAATTATCTTTTTGAATCCTCCCCACTACACTATATCGGAGAAGTTTGCACTTGTTAAGGATTACATTGATGGGTTGCATTTTACCGTTGCACATGATGGTTTTGATGGATATATATGCATGTGCTTGCTGCTCCTACTTGCAATTATTATGAGAGACGAACTACATCTCTGCCTCTCTATGTTTCAAACAGGATAAAATTGCAAGAGACTGCTTATACTATGCATTGGCCTTTACTTGATGTGCATGAATTGCTCTTTTATGACATGCCGATGCATAGGAAGAGAGTTAGACTTCGTTGTTACATGAAATACATCACATTGTGCTCACTACTAAAGTGCAAGTCATTGCTAATTAAAATTGGTTTAGATATACCTTGGGATCAGGGTGGATCCATTACTTGAGCACTTTATGCCTAGCTTAATGGCTTTAAAGAAAGCGCTGCCAGGGAGACGTGCCAGAAGTTTTAGAGAGTCATTTATTTCTATTGAGTGCTTTTATAAAGTTTAAAAACAAATAATATATAGAGGGGAACCTAAAAACTTTTTCTAAAAGAGAAGCGATTGAAAGGTGATGCATTGGAGAAGTGAGGGTCGACCTTGAACACTTGTGTTCATGCTCGTGGAAACAATGTAGAATTTTTCATGAAAGTTCTCGCAAAAATAATTACCCCCTTTTACAAATCCATTGTATTATAAATATAATGTGCCAAGATTTGCCTTTGGGATGATTAGATTGCTTGGTATGTGCGGTGCAAAAACAGAAACTTTGGATGTAGTAAGCGATTTTACATTTTTTACTAGAACGTCGAAAGTTTCTGGAACTTTTTGAAAACTATTGCTATACAATTTTTTTATTTTGTCCCATTTTTTCAGAATTTTTAGAGTTACAGAAGTATGGTGAATGTTCAATTTTTTATAGATTGTCCCGTTTTCACTTATTGCTGTTATAGCTTCATTATTTGCGTATGTTTGAAATCCTGTTGAGCCACCTTTGACTTGGGGCCATAGAATTTTGATAGAATATAGTGAGTAATGTTTGTTATAATTATACAATAATGTTACGGAAGTACATGATGAGATTTTATTGCCATATTCTCTAACCCTGCCACTAAAAGTTCGATTATGTTTTGTGTGGATGAAGTGATCAAAGACCGAGGAGGTATCGATGTGAGGAGAAGGATGAGAGGCAAGAGATCATGCTTGGGGATGCCCAAGGCACCCCAAGTAAATATCCAAGGAGACTCAAGCATCTAAGCTTCGGGATGTCCCGAAATGCACCCCATCTTTCTTCAATAAGTATCGGTATGTTTTCGTTCTAGTTTCGTTCATGTGATATGTGTAAATCTTTGAGCGTCTTTTGTGTTTAGTTTTGTTTTTTCTTTTATGCACCATGCTAGTATGAGATAGCAATGGTTGATTTATAGAATGCTCATTGCACTTACTTATATCTTTTGAGTATGGCTTTAAATAATGCTTCATGTGCTTCACTTATATCATTTGAAGTTTGGATTGCATGTTTTGAAGGAAATATGCCCTAGAGGAAATAATAAAGTTATTAAATATTTCCTTATATCATGATAAATGTTTATTATTCATGCTAGAATTGTATTAACCGGAAACTTAGTACATGTGTGAATACATAGACAAACATAGTGTCACTAGTATGCCTCTACTTGACTAGCTCGTTAATCAAAGATGGTTAAGTTTCCTAGCCATAGACATGAGTTGTCATTTGATGAACGGGATCACATAATTAGAGAATGATGTTATTGACTTGACCCATTCCGTTAGCTTAGCACTTGATTGGTTAGTCTGTTGCTATTGCTTTTTTCATGACTTGTACATGTTCCTATGAATATGAGATTACGCAACTCCCGAATACCAGAGGAACACTTTGTGTGCTATCAAACGTCACAACATAAATGGGTGATTGTAAAGATGCTCTACAGGTATCTCCGATGGTGTTTGTTGAGTGGGCATAGATCAAGATTAAGATTTGTCACTCCGATTGTCAAAGAGGTATCTCTAGGCCCTCTCGGTAATGCACATCACTATAAGCCTTGCAAGCAATGTGACTAATGAGTTAGTTGCGGAATGATGCATTACGGAACGAGTAAAGAGACTTGCCGGTAACGAGATTGAGCTAGGTATGGTGATACCGACGATCGAATCTCGGGCAAGTAACATACCGATGACAAAGGGAACAACGTATGTTGTTATGCGGTTTGACCGATAAAGATCTTCATAGAATATGTAGGAGCCAATATGAGCATCTAGGTTCCGCTATTGGTTTTTGACCGGAGATGTGTCTCGGTCATGTCTACATAGTTCTCAAACCCATAGGGTCCGCACGCTTAACGTTCGATGACGATTTGTATTATGAGTTATGTGATTTGATGACCGGCGTTTGTTCATAGTCCCGGATGAGATCATAGACATGACGAATAGTCTCCAAATGGTCGAGACGTAAAGATCGATATATTGGAAGGCTATATTCGGACATCGGAAAGGTTCCGAATGATTCGGGTATTTTTCGGAGTACCGGAGAGTTACGGGAATTCATATTGGGCCTTAATGGGCCATACGGGAAAGAAGATAAATGCCTCAAGGGTAGCCGTGCCCCTTCCCCATGGACTGGTCCAAATTAGACTAGGGAAAGGGGGTGCCCCCTTCCTTCCTTCTCCTTCTCCCTTCGCCTTTTCCTATTCCATGTGGGAGGTGGAATCCTACTAGGACTAGGGAGTCCTAGTAGGACTCCACACTTTGGCGCGCCCTGTGAGGGCCGGCCTCCTCCTCCCTTCATCCTTTATATACGTGGCCAGGGGGCACGCCATGAACACACAAGTTGATTTTAGCCGTGTGCGCTGCCCCTCCCCACATTTACACACCTCGGTCATATCGTTGCAGTGCTTAGGCGAAGCCCTGCGCCGGTAGCTTCATCATCACCGTCACCACGCTGTCGTGCTGATGAAACTCTCCCGTGACGCTCAACTGGATCAAGAGCTCGTGGGACGTCACCGAGCTAAACGTGTGCTGAATGCGGAGGTACCGTACGTTCGGTGCTTGGAGCGGTTGGATCGCGAAGACGTTCGACTACATCAACCGTGTGACTCGACGGTTTCGCTTTCGGTCTATGAGGGTACGTAGACACACTCTCCCCGCTCGTTGCTATGCTTCCCCTAGATAGATCTTGCGTGATCGTAGGATTTTTTTTAAATACTACGTTCCCCATCAGTGGAATCATGACCCGGGTCTATGCGTAGATAATATGCACGAGTAGAACACAATGAGTTGTGGGCGATAAGAGTCATACTGCTCACCAGCATGTCATACTTTGATTCGGCGGTATTGTGAGATGAAGCGGCCCGGACCGACATTACTCATACGCTTACACGAGACTGGTTTCACCGTTACGAGCACTCGTTGCTTAAAGGTGACCAGTGGGTGTCTGTCTCTCTCATTTTAGTTGAATCGAGTGTTGCTACGCCCGGTACTTGTGAAGGTTAAAACAACACACTTGACAAAAAATCGTTGTGGTTTTTGTATGCGTAGGTAAGAACGGTTCTTGCTAAGCCCGTAGCAGCCACGTAAAACTTCCAACAAGAAAGTAGAGGACGTCTAACTTGTGTTTGCAGGGCATGTTGTGATGTGATATGGTCAAGACGTGATGAGTTATACGATTTTGTATGAGATGATCATGATTTGTAAATTATCAGCAATCGACAGGAGCCTTATGGTTGTCTCTTTATTGTATGAATTGCGAAGGCCATGTAATTGCTTTACTTCATCACTATGAGTTAGTGATAGTAGTAGTAGAAATAGTTGGCGAGACAACCACGATGCTACGATGAAGATCATGTTGTCTAGCCGGTGACGATGGAGATCATGACGATGCTTTGAAGATGGAGATCAAAAGCACAAGATGATGATGGCCATATCATGTCACATATTTTGATTGCATGTGATGTTTATCTTATTATGCTTCTTATTTTTCTTAGTACGACGGTAGCATTATAAGATGATCCCTTACAAATTTTCACGGTACAAGTGTTCTCCCTGAGTAAGCACCGTTGCGAAAGTTTGTCGTGCCGAAACACCACTTGATGATCGGGTGTGATAAGCTCTACGTTCAAATACAATGGGTGGAAGACTATTTGTCACATGCAAAAAACTCGGGTTAAACTTGACGAGCCTAGCATGTACAGACATGGCCTCGAAACACTAGAGACTGAAAGGTCGAGCGTAAATCACATAGTAGATATGATCAACATAAGATGTTCACCATTGAAAACTACTCCATCTCACGTGATGATCGGACATGGTTTAGTTGATTTGGATCATGTGATCATTTAGATGACTAGAGGGATGTCTATCTAAGTGGGAGTTCTTTAGTAATATGATTAATTGAACTTTAATTTATCATGAACTTAGTCCTGGTAGTATTAGCATATCTATGTTGTAGATCAATAGCTCGCGATGTAGCTCCCCGTTTATTTTATATGTTCATAGAGAAATATAAGTTGAAAGATGATAGTAGCAATGATGCGGACATGTTCCGTGATCTGAGGATTTTCCTCATTGCTGCACAGAAGAATTATGTCCTTGATTCACCGCTAGGTGACAGACCTATTGCAGGAGCAGATGCAGACGTTATGAACGTTTTGACAAAAGCTCGGTATGATGACTACTTGATAGTTTAGTGCACTATGCTTTACGGCTTAGAACCGGAACTTCAAAAATAGTTTGAATGCCACGGAGCATATAAGATGTTCCTAAGATTTGAAATTGTTATTTCATACTCATGCCCGTATCAAGAGGTATAAGACCTCTGACAGTACTTTGCCTACAAGATGGAGGAGAATAGCTCAACCAGTGAGGATGTGCTCAGATTGTCTGGGTACTACAATTCCTTGAATCAAGTGGGAGTTAATCTTCTAGATACGATAGTAATTGACAAAGTTCTCTAGCCACTATCACCAAGTTACTAGAACTTCGTGATGAACTATAATATGCAAGGGATGACGAAAGTAATTTCTGAGCTCTTCGCAATGCTGAAATCGGCGAAGGTAGAAATCAAGAAAGAGCATCAATTGTTGATGGTTGACAATACCACTAGTTTCAAGAAAAGGGCAAGGGGAAGAGAGGGAACTTCAAGAAGAATGGCAAGCAAGTTGTTACTCCCATGAAGAAGCCCAATGCTGTACCTAAGCCTGAAACTGAGTGCTTCTATTGCAAAGGATATGGTCATTGGAAGCAGAAGTTCCCCGAATATTTGGCAGATAAGAAGGATGGAAAAGTGAACAAAGGTATATTTGATATACATGTTATTGATGTGTACTTACTAGTGTTCATATTAGCCCCTGGGTATTCGATACTTGTTCGGTTGCTAAGATTAGTAACTCGAAACAGGAGTTGCAAAAAAAAGGAGACTGGTTGAGGGTGAGGTGACAATGTGTGTTGGAAGTAGTTCCAATATTGATATGATCATCATCGCACACTCCCTATACTCTCGGGATTTGTGTTAAACCTATATTATTTGTTGTTTGCATTGAGCATGAACACGATTGGGTCGTGTTTATTGCAATACAGTTATTCATTTAAATGAGAGAATAATCGTTATTCTGTTTACATGAATAAAACCTTCTATGGTCATACACCCAAGATGAACGGTTTATTGAATCTCGATCATAGTAAATACACATATTCATAATATTGAAGCCAAAAGATGCAGAGTTGATAATGATAGTGCAACATACTTGTGGCACTGCCGTTTAGGTTATATTGGTGTAAAGCGCATGAAGAAACTCCATGCCGATGGACTTTTGGAATCACTTGATTAGGAATCATTTGATCCTTGCGAACCATGCCTCATGGGCAAGATGACTAAAACTCCGTTCTTCGGAAATATGGAGTGAGCAAGTAACTTATTGGAAATAATACATACTGATGTATGCAAACCAATGAGTATTGATGCTCGCGACAGGTATTGTTATTTTTTTACCTTCACTGATGAGTTGAGCAAATATGGGTATATCTACTTAATTAAGCACAAGTGTAAAACATTTGAAAAGTTCAAAGAATTTTAGAGTGAAGTAGAGAATCGTCGTAACAAGAAAATAAAGTTTCTATGATCTGATCGCGAAGGCGAATATTTGAGTTATGAGTTTGGTCTTAATTAGAAACAATGTGGAATAGTTTCACAACTCACGCCACCTGGAACCAATGTTGAGGATATCGCTTATCGTTATTGTCCCGGTCAGCTGGGGTTTAAAGATTAATCGGAAATCGACCGATTAATCGATTTTATCGGTCGACTATTAATCGGCAATTTTTTTCAAATCCCAGGTTCCCAACACTAAAATATGTTATATTCAACACCAAAACAATATTGGACAGAAGTGTTACCTTGAATCCTAGCCTTTGGATCCTGATATAATGACAAATAAAATAGAAAAACATTACATATTGCATAACAAGGTCCAGAAAACACAAATAAACATAGGCCTTGCAAAGATAGTGCTACGAATAGGCCCGGTTTATCTTTAGATTCTCGATAAATTGCTTGTCATAGCGATAAATCGGCCCAAACGACAAATGATGAAGATAAGGCATATTCTTATCAGTCACCCCAAGAATAGCGATAAATCAGATGATAAATCGTTGAATCATAAGATTTATTGAACAGTGCCTGGAACATCACAACGTAATGGTGTGTCCAAACATCGTAACCGTACTTTATTAGATATGGTGCGATCTATGATGTCTCTTACCGATTTACCACTATTGCTTTGGGGTTATGCATTAGAGATAGCTGCATTCATGTTAAATAGGGCACCATCTAAATCCATTGAGACGACATCGTATGAACCGTGGTTTGGCAAGGAACCTAATCTGTCGTTTCTTAAAGTTTGGGGAAGCGAAGCTTATGTGAAAAAGTTACAACCTGATAAACTCAAACCCAAATCGGAGAAATGTGTCTACATAGGATACCCAAAGGAAGCTGTTGGGTACACCTTCTAGCACAGATCGAAAGGCAAGATATTCGTTGATAAAAATGGATAATTTCTAGAGGAGTAGTTTCTCTCGAAAGAAGTGAGTGGCAGGAAAGTGGAACTTAATGAGGTAATTGTACCTTCTCCTGAATTGGAAAGTACTACATCACAGGAACTAGTTCTAGTAATTCCTACACCAATCAACGAGGATGCTAATGATGACGATCATGAAGCTTCATATCAAGTTACTACTAAACCTCGTAAGCCAACCAGAGTGTGTTCCGTGCTAGAGTGGTACGGTAACCCGGTTCTGGAAGTCATGTTACTAGACCATGATGAACTTACAAACTATGAGGAAGCGATGATGAGCCCAGATTCCGCAAAATGGCTTGAGGCCATGAAATCTGAGATAGGATCCATGCATGAGAACAGAGTGTGGACTTTGGTTGACTTGCCCGGTGATCGGCAAGCCATTGAAAATAACTGGATCTTTAAGAGGAAGACTAACGCCGATGGTAATGTTATTGTCTACAAAGCTTGACTTGTTGCGAAAGGTTTTTGACAAGTTCAAGGTGTTGACTATGATGAGATTTCCTCACTCATAGCGATGCTTAAGTCTGTCCCAATCATATTAGCAATTGCCGCATTTTATGAAATCTGGCAAATGAATAACAAAACTGCATTCTTTAATGGATTTATTAAATAAGAGTTGTATATGATGCAACCAGAAGGTTTTTTTAAATCCTAAAGGTGCTAAAAAATGTACAAGCTCCAGGGATCCATCTATGGACTGGTGCAAGCATCTCGGAGTTGGAATATACGGTTTGATAAGTTGATCAAAGCATATAGTTTTATACACACTTGCGGTGAAGCCTGTATTTACAAAAAAGTGAGTGGGAGCACTACATCCTTTCTGATAAGTATATGTGAATGACATATTGTCGATCGAAAATGATGTAGAATTTTCTGGAAAGCATAAAGGAGTATTTGAAAGGATTTCAAAGAAAGACCTTGGTGAAGCTGCTTACATATTGAGCATCAAGATCTATAGAGATAGATCAAGACGCTTGATAAGTTATTTCAATGAGTACATACATTGACATGTTTTTGAAGTAGTTCAAAATGGAACAGTCAGAGAAAGAGTTCATGCCTGTGTTGCAAGGTGTGAAGTTGAGTAAGACTCAAAGCCCGACCACAGCAAAAGATAGAGAGAGAATGAAAGTCATTCCCTATGCCTGAGCCATAGGTTCTATAAAAATGCCATGTTGTATACCAAACCTATAAAAATGCAAGGAAGTACAATTTTGATCTAGGAGTAGATCACTGGACAGCGGTCAAAATTATCCTTAGAGGACTAAGGAAATATTTCTCGGTTATGGAGGTGATAAAGCGTTCGTCGTAAAGAGTTACGTTGATGCAAGCTTTGACACCGATCTGGATGACTCTGAGTCTCGATCCGGATACATATTAAAAGTGGGAGCATTTCGCTAGAGTAGCTCCGTGCAGAGTATTGTAGACATAGAAATTTGCAAAATACATACGGATCTGAATGTGGCAAACCCATGGACTAAATCTCTCTCACAAGCAAAACATGATCACACCTTAGTACTCTTTGGGTGTTAATCACATGGCGATGTGAATTAGATTATTGCCTCTAGTAAAACTTTTGGGTATTGGTCACATGGCGATGTGAACTATAAAGTGTTAAATCACATGAGGATGTGAACTATTGGTGTTAAATCACATGGTGATGTGAACTAGATTATTGACTCTAGTGCAAGTGGGAGACTGAAGGAAATATGCCCTAGAGGCAATAATAAAGTTATTACTTATTTCCTTATATCATGATAAATGTTTATTATTCATGCTAGAATTGTATTAACCGGAAACTTAGTACATGTGTGAATACATAGACAAACAGAGTGTCACTAGTATGCCTCTACTTGACTAGCTCGTTAATCAAAGATGGTTAAGTTTCCTAGCCATAGACATGAGTTGTCATTTGATTAACGTGATCACATCATTAGCGAATGATGTTATTGACTTGACCCATTCCGTTAGCTTAGCACTTGATCGTTTAGTATGTTGCTATTGCTTTCTTCATGACTTATATATGTTCCTATGACTATGAGATTATGCAACTACCGAATACCGGAGGAACACTTTGTGTGCTATCAAACGTCACAACGTAACTAGGTGATTATAAAGATGCTCCATAGGTGTCTCCGATGGTGTTTGTTGAGTTGGCATAGATCGAGATTAGGATTTGTCACTCCGATTGTTAGAGAGGTATCTCTGGGCCCTCTCGGTAATGCACATCACTATAAGCCTTGCAAGCAATGTGACTAATGAGTTAGTTGCAGGATGATGCATTACGGAACGAGTAAAGAGACTTGCCGGTAATGAGATTGAACTAGGTATGATGATAGCGACGATCGAATCTCGGGCAAGTAACATACCGATGACAAAGGGAACAATGTATGTTATTATGCGGTTTGACTGATAAAGATCTTCGTAGAGTATGTAGGAGCCAATATGGGCATCCAGGTTCCGCTATTGGTTATTGACCGGAGATATGTCTCAATCATGTCTACATAGTTCTCAACCCGTAGGGTCCGCACGCTTAACGTTCGATGACGATTTGTATTATGAGTTATGTGGTTTGATGACCGATGTTTGTTCTGAGTCCCGGATGAGATCACAGACATGACGAACAATCTCGAAATGGTCGAGACGTAAATATTGATATATTGGAAGGTTATATTCGGACATCGAAAAGGTTCCGAGTGATTCGGGTATTTTTCGGAGTACCTGAGAGTTATGGAATTCGTATTGGGCCTTAATGGGCCATATGGGAAAGAAGAGAAAGGCCTCAAGGGTAGCCGTGCCCCTTCCCCATGGACTGGTCCGAATTGGACTAGGGAAAGAGGACACCCCCTTCCTTCCTTCTCCTCCCTTCCCCTTTTCCTATTCCATGTGGGAGGTGGCATCCTACTAGGACTAGGGAGTCCTAGTAGGACTCCACACATTGGCGTGCCCTGTGAGGTCCGGACTCCTCCTCCTTCCATCCTTTATATATGTGGCCAGGGGGCACCCCATGAACACACAATTTGATTTTAGCCGTGTGCGGTGCCCCTCCCCATAGTTACACACCTCGGTCATATCGTTGCAGTGCTTAGGCGAAGCCCTGCGCCGGTAGCTTCATCATCACCATCACCATGCCGTTGTGCTGACAAAACTCTTCCGTGATGCTCAACTGGATCAAGAGATCGTGGGACGTCATCGAGGTGAACGTGTGCTGAACGCGGAGGTGCTATATGTTCGGTTCTTGGATCGGTTGGATCGCGAAGACGGTCGACTACATCAACCGCTTCACTAGACGCTTCCGCTTTTGGTCTACGAGGGTACGTAGACACACTCTCCCTGCTCGTTGCTATGCTTCTCCTAGATAGATCTTGCGTGATCATAGATTTTTTTTAAATACTACGTTCCCCATCATGTTTCTCTTCACATAGAAAACCGATGTTTGTACAATGCTCTTTTGCTTCACTTATATTTGTTAGAGCATGGTATTTTGTAGAAAGAATTAAAATCTCATGCTTCACTTATATCTATTTTCAGAGTCAAATGGAATTGGTCAATTGCATGGTTATAGTCATAAAATCCTACATAAAACTTGTGGATCACTGAATATGATATGTTTGTTTCCTTGCAATAGTTTGGCAATATAGAGATGATAATATGTGGGAAATACTAGTGTATGATCTTGTTTAGTAAGATATTGATGTTAAGGTTGGTGATTCCCGAAGCATGCATGTATAGTCTCTCGTTATGCCAGGAAGTTGGAACACAATTTATCCTTGATTTTCTATCTTTGTGTGAAGGTTGGGGGCGCGCGATGGTTAACTCCTACCAACCTCCCCCCAGGAGCATGCATAGTATTACTTTGCTTCGTGGGATAATAAACTTTTGCAATAAGTATGTGAGTTCTTTATGACTAATGTGAGTTCATGGATTATACACACTCTCGCCCTTTCATAATTGCTAGTCTCTTTAGTGCCGCGCAACTTTTGCCGGTGCATAAAACTTCTTATACCTTCCTCAAAACAGCCACCATACCTACCTAGTACGGCATTTCCAAAGCCATTTCGAGATATATTGCCATGCACTTCCCTCATATAGTTGACTTGAGCATTCATTTTCATATTTCTTCGCATGATCGTAAGACAGCTAGATTGATATTTTCAATGCTTGTCCATTTTTCGATATCTTTGCTATGCTAGAACATAGCACATCCTGGTACACTACCCCATGCATTCATATAGAGTCATACTATGTTTTAGGTATCGAGTTGTAATTTTTATTTCTTTTGAGTTATAAGTAAAAGAAGTGTGATGATCATAATTATTCATTACTACCACAAATGCTCATGCGTTGCAACGGGAGAGAAGACTTTCAAAACCCCTATCCAAATAAGCATTGCTCAAGAACGACCCTCCTCCCCAATTCCTGGTAGTCAGTGTCGTTTATTTCGACACCGCATCCCTTCCTGTAGTCACCAATAGTGGTCACATTGTGAAAGATTGTGCTTCACTACGAAGAAATGCCAGTTCCCACTGCTAGTAAGACAAAAACAATAGTACATGATCATGTTCATATTTCTCTATATTGTATATTGAGAAAGTAGTACTGGAATCCTCACTGGGAAAAAACAAAAAAATTAAGAAGGAAATAAATATAGGGATTAACTATCAATATGAGACATCACAAGAAGCCATTGCTTACACGGTGTCTCGGTGCACATGATAGAGAAGGGTGGGTTGCCTCATCGAACCCAATGTACTCTTTGTCTGCTCATCACTTTAACTTTAGAATTCATGCAATTTTAATATTGAATAGAGAGAAAATTCTTGCCTAGGAGCTTGATCACACAAAGTTTCATAGCTTAAACTTATACACTCACCGGTCTATTCATCATCCATGGTTGATCCACCATAGACTTTGGTTTCACGTCGAGATGGTTCACCACCTTCACCCCACACAACATGTCACACTAGATCCATGAATCAATACAAATAATGTTCAATGAATGGTTTTTTTTTCAAGTAAATCCATTGATGCGTGCATGGATTGATGAGAGAAGATGGACCAATTGTTCAACCAGAACGATTACCAGATGGCACACAGCTCATGACTAACCTTTGTGTGTTGGTCTCCGTCTCTCTTCCTCTAGATCCCTATTTCCCTCACACAAAAATTGCATCTACAATTAGAAACCCACACCTTACTCTCTCCTCGGTCATCACACACATAAGTAAAGGTAGAGTGCCTCTACGGGAGACCCTGTAACATGGAGTACAGAGAGCTTCTGTGCGCTTCTGACATGGCCCCTTTGTAATCTTAAATCACTACCGCCATGCCGCCACAGAGAACATGGACATATTTAGCATATACTTCGACCGCAGAGACCAACGGGTGCTGCTCATGCTGTTTCAGTGCAGCTATTCTAGATGCGCGCTTCCCATGCCTACTTCTCGTCTCCACCATCGTCCGCTGGTTGTTCTGTCATCGTCGTCTGCTTGCAGTTTTTTAGGAAAGTCTGCTGGCTGATTTGATGTCGTAACTATCGCCTGGTTGATTGGAATGAACAATTTGTAGAGCACATGGAGGCCGGAGTAGGTTACATGAAACGGTCTTCTTGCACAGATCATATCCAACCTCTTGCATATTGCCTATACATTAGCACTTGCAATTGCATCCACTACCCCTATTAAAGCACGAAGTGCGGAGATCCAAAACTTAATCATATCAACCTAATCACATCTATATGGTTCAGATTAACCACTAAAACACGTTAGATCTAAAATAGGTGTTTTAGCGGAAAAAACCTCCATCCACAACAACCGCCCCACAGACGCACGCACGCCATTTCAATCGTCAACAACCGCACGCCCTGTCCTCTCCCCAACACCCACGCGTGCGCCGCCCCCGTGCCCTCGCCCGCTCGCCCGTCCACCGTGGCCGCTCGCCGACCACCGCACGCTCCTGCCCCAGCTCATCGACCATCGCACGCTCCTGCCCCTGACCCACCGCCGCCTGCTCACCCCGCCGCCGCACGCTCCTGGCCCTGCCCCGCTGATTTTCCGCTCGATTGAGGCTGCATGATGCTGCCGTGTACCCCTCCACGTCACGTCATGGGGTTGGTTGGCCCGTAGCAGGCAGGGTCCATAAATATCCGGGGCCTTGGGACGAGAAAACAAAATGGAGCCCTTGTGGCCCTGTTAGTCATTTGTCGTAGTCGTAATTCGAGAAGAGATCATCTAATTCAACATAACTTTAAGAAAACGTTTCTATAGATTTAGCATAACATTTGTGTAATTCAATATCATTCAATACTATCTAGTATTTTGAGCTAAGTAAGAAGCCAACTATACTTCTGAACACTTTAAGCTCTTCAAAGAACTAGCGGTTCTAAAAAAAGTCAATTGAACCTTTCTGGGATTCTTCCAGTTCATATCTGTGGGTTTTTTACTTCCTTCTCTCACTGGTAAACATTTTTTAGAAGGCATGTCACCAAACAATTGGAGAAAAACAGTCAATAGAGGGAACACGAGCACCTGAATATGGGCATATGGCTTGATGTCAAATTGTCTATGGAGCTTTGCAGATCTACAAGGCTACAACACTCATTCCCCGCCACCCTTCTCATTGTTGCATCCAATGAAGCTTTGAAGAACATGCCACAAAAGAGTAGGAACAAGGAAGAGAAGAATTGGAGAGCAATCAGAGGCGGAGCGCCGGGCTATTTAATAGTGAATCAAAAGAGTAGAGTATTTGACTAGGGGAAAAAGGCAGATGTACCATCTCAGATGTGGTGATGCATCAAACGTCTACTTGACGGGAATGTTGAGGATGCAAAGAGAGATGATTGGGGGAGGAAATACAAGCATCATTGATCTCCATTAATGGATGCATGGAGCAACGCCTCTAATTTGGAAGTGCACGGGAGTGAGGGCGCTGTTATCTGGGATTGGAGAATTTAGGGCAGGAGCTGAGGAGGCGAGGAGACTCGAGGAGATCGATGGGGTGCTGCAGCAGCGTAGTGATCGATTCTCTGGGTCCATAAGGGCTAGCTACATGGTGGGCTTGGGCCTTATCTTTTCCCTCTTATTTTCTCGATCTAAAAAAGAAATATACTAATACGTATATTGTACTACTACCTAGGCTGGGGCCCCTACCTCCCAGGGGCCCAGGGCGGTCGCCCCGTTGCCCCGGTCTATGGGCCGGCCCTGCCCGCAGCCGCCAATTCTACACTGACGCTGCCGGGACCCCGAC
Organism: Secale cereale; assembly: GCA_902687465.1. Lineage (NCBI taxonomy): Eukaryota > Viridiplantae > Streptophyta > Magnoliopsida > Poales > Poaceae > Secale > Secale cereale. The sequence goes on along the minus strand of LR738713.1, from coordinate 205,377,295 downwards.
ATAGAAGTCGAGATCACCGAGTGCACGTGTACAGTGATCCCAGAGATCAATGCTCACTGAACACACATAGAAGCTGAATAACAAGAGTCTTACATCCATACATATCGTCTTACACAAATTAAGGCCATTATGGCCAAGTCTTACATAGATAAAGCCTCGCGGCTGAATAGCAAATAACTCAAATAGCGGAAGTCTTTGATAATAGGTAGAACCCATGCCATCTGCCTTAACCCTACAGGCATTCTGACTGGGATAGCGTCCTAGTTCGCATGTTCGTCTCCAAAGAACTCTTCATCATATTCCTGTTCCTCGATGCCTGACCAATTAAATAACCAGTGGCAAGCCAATGAGTACTTTGAATGTACTCGCAAGCAACCCATGATGTGGTTCAAAATAACAATGCAAACTGAACAATAATGAGCAATCTAGCAATGGGCTAGATTAAATATTCTACCATCAAGTGTATGCATCAACGAGTTCATTTAACCTTGAAAACAGGTTACCGATATCAAGATGAATATGATTCAACTCATCGAGTCAAGTCACCACCTTGACTCATCATTCACACACTTTCACTGACGAAGTAAAATTCTGGACATAGCTTAAGTAGCACCACCCGACTGTCCATGACCGTGGACACGGCTATTCGAATAGTTTTACACTCTGCAGAGGTTGCGCACTTTACCCACAAGATCCGGGAAGCTTTTGTGTCATCCATGATCCCGCAGTACCTCAAATACTCGGGGGAAGCACCCGGTCATTATCTTTCCTTAGACGACACTAACATAGAGTCCACTCGTTGGTACACGGCCCTCGGGTACAAACAATAGATTACGGGACTTGCCCTAATTTCAATGTCACACGTACCCGAAGGGACCAATGATGTGTCTCGTGCCCTGTGAAAACAGTCATGGTCGTCTATCCAAGCACGACCCAGTCCCGGGAAAGACCTCAAGTCTTCCCGTCACTAGTAATGCGGGCACCATGCTAGTATCGACCTAAGTAATCAATAAAGCCCCGTCCCATAAGGCGTAGTGTTGTTGCACATGTTTGGTTGGGACGGTAGTCACACATAAATCTAATCCATCATTTCACCCATGCACAAGTTTTACCGGCACATCACTTCTTCCTCAAGTGATGACCTAACTCAACATCACCCTTGGGCATTAGGGGCACCCGATGGGTTTTATGCAAAGATTTCAACCACAAAGGTTTCATGTCACTCATGCATCACAAAGCATCACTACTAACTATTTGCATGTCATCTAGCATATAGCAAGATCAAGAGCAAGCATGCATCATGTGGCGGTTCATCTAGGTCACCACCATAACTCTATCATCATGCATCGGAAACAAACGGGTTCCGAAGAACAAGCATATCATGGTCAAAGGGCTGCTTGCCTGGATTGGCTTGGTCTTCAAAGTCTTCAAATCCTTCTCCTTCTCCTTCTTCAGCAACTTCGTCAATTACGGGATCTAATCGTTGCAAAATAACAACGGAAAAATAAGACCACAAATAAAACAGAAAAATCAAAGTGCTCAGAAAAATGTCAACTTATTTTTGTAAAATACTAGAGGGAATACTAAGATGGAGAAAATTCTTAGTTGGAGTTTTGGAGTAACAGAATGGAATCTAGGGATTTTTGAAAAGGAGTTTTAATGCTCAAATTTGAATTTAAATTTGAACAGAACAGAAAAGTTTCATGGATATGTGTGAAAGTGACACCATTAAATAGGTTGGAATATTACAAGATTTTAGGAGTTGGAATTATTTCATTTGGACTAATATTCATTTCTGTAAAATTATTTGAAATAATTACAGAAAGAATAAAAAGAAATGGTCCCGTGCTACTGGGCCAGAGTGGCCACAGTGCACGGCCCAAGGCATCCAGCCCAGCCGCTCGGGCGCCAGCGCGCGCATGTCAGGTTTCCATACCTGACGGGCGGGGCCCGGTGGTCAGTGGCTATGAGGGGAGGGAGAGAGGGGTGAGGATGACAGGGGGGCCCGCCTGTCATCTTCAACCTCATGTCCACGGCTATGGCGAGCTCACCGGCGACGATTCCGGCCACGGCGACGGCAACGGAGGGCAGGGAAGGGTTCAGCAACGAGTTGCGAAGGTAGTGGTGGTGGTGCGGCTCACCGGGGAGGTCGGGTTCGTCGGCGGCGAGGTGGGACGGCGGAGGGTCGTCGGGAAGCTGCTGGCCAGCTCGTTTCCGGCAGCTGCAGAAGGGGAAACGGAGGGGAACGCATCAGTGATGCATGGCGGTTCTAAAAAGAGCAAAAGGAGGGGCGGAGGAGGCCCGTACTGCGAGATCGCCGGCAGCCCGACGCGGCGGATCTCCGGTCGATCCCGAGCACTGGGGCTCTTCGGGGTCGAACTAGCAGTGCTGGAGGACTAAAGGGGTTGTGGTGAGGCTGCTGGTGCTGAGTGGGGAGCTCGGGGGGGCTTATATAGCCGCGCCCACGGTCCACCGTGGACTCGTGCGCCGGCGAGGTTGCAGGCGAGGCTAGAAGGGATTCTCGTGCCAGTGATCAAGCCGGGGAGGATCGTGGACGTGTTCCACGTCTAGTTGAGGGGAGAGGAGGAGCGGGCAACGCTCCAGACCGTGCGCGCGTGTGAGGCCGAGGAGTGGACGTCGCGGGTGGCCGGTGCGCGTGTGGCGACGGCCACTGGAGGGCGCAGGAGGAGGCGGACAGCACCGGTGGAGGCTGCGGATGTCGAGGCGCGTTGGGAGATTGGGCGAAGCTACAGTGCGGTGGCGCACTGTAGCGCGCTCTGGAGCGCCCTTATCGCATGCCATGGCATGCCATTGGCCCTCTGGACGCGTCCACCGTGTCTGGGGGGTCCAGGGTGATGCAAGCACTACGGTTGAGGCTTTGGATGCTCTGGAGATGTTGTGAGAGAGAAGAGGAGCTGGTGACTTGGTAGAAAATGGTTGTCCAGCAGGGTGAACTAGGGTTTTTACCCCTCAATCATGGAGCTGGGGTCCTGGGGAAGTTACTGGAGGTAGCTAGTAACTAGATGAACATGTGGTAGAAAGTTGAGGCCAAGGTAAAAGGTATAAGTGATCAAGAAGAGGGTTTTAGTAAAAACCCAGAAGGTGTTTGATCAGTATTTGGTCAAGCAAATGATCTCCACTTGCCATGATACTTAACAGGATTGAATGACATGTGAAAATAGGGTGCTTCACCAAATTTGGGCTCATTTGAAGAAACTAGCCAATGTAACTTTGGTGAACCCTAGAAATCAACAGAAATGGCTTCATCTTGTTTGAGTCAAGCTAATCATATCCCCTTGATGCACCACTTGGTGTAGTTTCATCATTTGGGGTATTGATCATGCCCACAAAGTTTGAAGCTCTCGGTAAAAAGTTGGTAATGTAAAGTTGTTCAAATTTGCATTTGAACAGAAAGGGTTTTGGGGTGTTCTGATCAAGTTGCTCTACTCCAAATCTTGTGCCATTTGGTCTAGATGCCTTATTAGGCCATTCTAGCATGTGCACCAAGTTTGAGAGCATTTGGACAAGTTTGGCAATGTAGAGTTGCTCAAACTTCAAATATGGACAGAATGGTTATGAAGGGTTTGAGAATGTTTTCTTGCTTCCCAAGGCATGGGACTTGGCAAGATCATCAAATATGTCATATGTGACATTATAGAATTTCCTTGGAATTTTTGGAGAATATTTCCTTTGTAAATATTTCAAAAGCTTGAAATATCCAGAAAGGGTTTTAGAGGGATTAGCCCATTATTTTGAACATGACCAAGTGTTGAAACTCTTATATATGGACAATATATGTCCTATGAGTATCCTTGAATTTTGGCAAATATTTTTGAAATACTTAAATAATTTTCCCCAATTAAAGACCATTTCTAGCCTTAAGAAAAAGCTTTTAAATAAAATAGGAAAATAACTTCTAAAATTATACTCTTGTGGTTTCTGGGAGTCCTATGACTACTAGGTCTCAAATATACCTTTTGAAATTATTTTCTCACCCTAAATCAAGCACTTGCAGTGCAAATCTCAATTCAGGGGTTTTTGGAAAACGAAATTTATAAAATACATTTTGGCCAAATTAATTTTGTAAGAAAATACTATACTATTATATGACACTTGGCATGATCATTGGGCAGAAGTTTTGGGTATGGAGATGAATTCTACAAGAGGTAATAGTTGACTTCATTGAGCACATGAAAAAGCACATGAAGAAAAATTCAATTCCAAATAAAAGCCAAATGATGCCAAAAAAAATTGCTGGTCCAAATTTTCATGCTTTATTGATGCAAATAACATGTTACAAAATGCAGGGTGTGACAGACCTACCCCCCTTACAAGAATCTCGTCCCCGAGATTCCTAAACTAGGTCTTAAAAGAGATCGGGAAACTCGGATCTAAGGTAGTCTTCACGTTCCCAGGTTGCTTCTGCTTCCGTGTGGTTGCTCCACTGGACCTTGAAGTACTTGATGGTACGGCTTCGCGTCCGTCGTTCTGCTTCGTCCAGAATGCGAATGGGCCTCTCGCGGTAGGTCAAATCAGGCTGCAGATCAATGGCTTGGTGATCAACATCCTTGTAGAGATTAGGCTTGTCTGGAACTTGGAGACATTTCCGGAGTTGTGACACATGGAATACATTGTGCACACCGGATAGCTCGGGTGGTAGTTCCAACTGGTAAGCCACTTCTCCTCGTCGTGCAGTGATCTCAAAGGGTCCAATGAACCTTGGTGCGAGCTTCCCCTTGACATGGAAACGCTTGGTTCCCTTCAGAGGAGTTACCCGCAGGTACACATGGTCCCCGACATGGAAACTCATGTCCCGACGGCGAGTGTCATCATAACTCTTCTGCCTTGACTTGGCTGCCTTCAAACGCTCTCTGACTAGTTGGACTTGCTCTTCTGCTATGCGGAGAATATCCGGTCCAAAGACTAGCCCTTCTCCAGTCTCTGACCAGTTGAGGGGTGTGCGGCATCTGCGTCCGTACAACACCTCAAATGGTGCCATCTGAAGGCTCGACTGGTAACTGTTGTTATAGGAGAACTCGGCAAAAGGGAGACAATCTTCCCACTTGGCTCCATATGCCAAGACACAGGCTCGGAGCATATCTTCGAGAATCTGATTAACTCGCTCTGTCTGACCTCCGGTCTGTGGGTGGAAAGCCGTGCTGAAAGATAACTTGGTTCCCAAGGCTTCTTGGAACTTCTTCCAGAACCTTGAGGTGAACGGGGTTCCTCGATCTGACACAATTTCCTTGGGAACGCCGTGAAGACTTACGATTCGGTCGATGTAGAGAGCTGCCAGCCGGTTGCCATCATAAGTGGTCTTGATTGGAATGAAATGGGCCACCTTGGTCAAATGATCGACTATGACCCAGATAGAGTCATGTCCTCTATCCAACCTTGGTAATCCAGTGATGAAGTCCATTCCGACTTTATCCCACTTCCACTCAGGAACTTTGAGTGGTTGAAGCAATCCAGCAGGTCGCTGATATTCAGCCTTGACCCTTTGGCACACATCACACTTTGCAACATAGGTTGCAATCTCTCTTTTCATCCCGTGCCACCAGAATCGTACCTTCAGGTCTTGGTACATCTTGGTTCCTCCGGGGTGGATGGAATACGGAGTATCGTGGGCTTCTTGCAGGATCAGGTTCTTCAGCTCTGTGTTGTTTGGTACGCAGATGCGGCCTTTGTACCAAACAATCCCGTGCTCGTCTTCAGAGAATCCTGCGGCCTTGCCTAGCTTCATCTTCTTCTTGATGCCTTCAATGCTTGCGTGTCCATCTTGTGCCTTCTTGACCTCGTCCATCAGGGTCGGTCTGACTTCCAAATGATCCAGAAATCCAGAGGTGACCAATTCCAAACTGAAATGTTCGAGTTCCTTAAACAGGGTTGCCTGCCTTTCTTGAATAACAGCATTCAAGGAGCAAGCCTTCCTGCTTAAGGCATCGACCACCACGTTAGCCTTCCCGCGGTGATATTGAACACCGAGGTCATAGTCTTTGATGAGTTGCAACCATCTTCGCTGCCTCATGTTCAATTCCTTTTGGGTGAAAATGTACTTCAGACTTTTGTGGTCTGTGTATATCTCACACCGTTTCCCTAGGAGGTAATGCCGCCATGTCTTCAAGGCATGAACTACTGCCGCTAGCTCAAGATCGTGAGTAGCGTAGTTCTCCTCATGAGCTCGTAGTTGCCTGGAGAGGTAGGCTATGACTCGGCCTTCTTGCATCAGAACGCTTCCCAATCCGGTTCGAGAGGCATCACAATATATCACGAACTCCTTGTGAATATCAGGTGTTGCCAGAACTGGGGCGGTGGTCAATCTCTTCTTGAGTTCTTGGAAGCTTTCTTCGCATTTTGGCGTCGACTCGAACATCTTGTCCTTCTTGAGGAGCTGAGTCATTGGCCGTGCAATGCTAGAGAATCCTTCCACGAATTTGCGGTAATACCCCGCAAGTCCGAGGAAGATTCTGACTTCCTTGACGGTCGTTGGAGATTGCCATTGGGTCACAGCTTCGATCTTTGCGGGATCTACTGATAATCCTACCTCGGTCAAGACATGACCTAAGAATCCAACTTTATGCAGCCAGAACTCACACTTGCTGAATTTGGCATACAGTTGGTGCTCCCGAAGCTTGTCTAGGACCATCCTCAGATGTTGCTCGTGCTCTTCCTCCGACTTCGAGAAGACAAGAATGTCATCGATGAAGACAACAACGAACTTGTCCAAATATTCCATGAAGACTTTATTCATGAGATACATGAAGTAAGCTGGAGCATTGGTTAACCCAAAGGACATGACCGTGCACTCGTATAGGCCATATCTGGTTACGAATGCCGTCTTCGGAATGTCCTGGGGTCTGATCTTCAGCTGGTAGTACCCAAATCTGAGGTCGATCTTGGAGAACACCTTGGCTCCGCTAAGCTGATCAAACAGATCTTTGATCTTGGGAAGTGGATATTTGTTCTTGATTGTAACTTCATTGAGGGAACGGTAGTCAATGCATAAGCGGATGGTACCGTCCCTCTTTGCCACAAACAGAACAGGAGATCCTCAAGGAGAGGCACTTGGGCGGATAAATCCCTTCCTCAGCTGCTCTTCCAGCTGCTTTTTCAACTCGGCTAATTCTTCTGTCCCCATTCTATAAGGCTTCTTATAGATGGGTCCTACTCCGGGCACGAGCTCGATGATGAACTCAATGTCACGGTCAGGGGCATTCCCGATAGTTCATTCGGAAAGACATCATGATACTCACATACCACCGGTACTTGCTCTAGCCCAACTTCAGTCAGACAGTTGACTTGCATGGCTTGAGCGGAAGAGGAGTTGGGAGTGAACTTGACTTCGACTCCTTGGTCATTGGTTACAGTGACTGTCCGATTGGCACAGTCTAACAAGCCTTGGTGCTTACTGAGCCAATCCATCCCTAAGATCACATCCAAGACTTGCGATCTTAGGATGATGAGGTCTGCTAGGAAATCTACACCGTTAATGGTAATACTGACTCCTTTACAGCCTATCTTGGCTCTCATCTCTGCTCCGGGGGTTTGTACCACCATAGGGTTATGCAGGGGTGTAGGGGTCATGCCACTTTTTAATGCAAATCTTTGAGTGACAAATGAATGCGTTGCTCCGGAATCAAACAAGACAGTTGCAGGTGCTGAGTTGACAAGGAACGTACCCAGCACGACGTCCGGGTCTTCCTGGGCTTCTTCAGCAGTGACGTGATTCACACGCCCCTTCCCATGGTTAGGTGGATTGCGAGGAGCTGGGTTCCTTGGTGGCATCCCGCGGCCTTGTCCTTTGTTCTGCGCATTGGGGCGCGGGGCATCAGGCTTCTTGTTGGGGCACACCCTTGAGATGTGTCCGGACTGACCACATCCAAAGCAAGTGACTTGGTTTGGATTGTTGATCTTGTTGCCACCACTGGTATTGGGGTTGAAAGCTGGCCTTGGGTTGGCATACTGTTGAGGCTGATAGTTGGTACGAGGTGCAGGAGCTCTTGGTTGCTGATAGGTTGGCTTGGCCGGGGCTGACTGCCACGGTCGAGGTTTCTGGTTGCTGGAACTTCCCTTGCTGACCATCTTGCGCTTGCGAGTGTCTTCCAAAGCACGCCGCTTGTCTTCAAGCATAAGTGCTTTGTTCACCAGGTCAGGGAAGGTTGGGCAGTCGCACACGACAAGCGAGTATTGCAGAGTCTGATTGAGGCCTTCCACGAAGCGCTCCCTTTTTGCAACATCAGTGCTTACATCTTCAGGGGCATACCTTGACAGAACACTGAACTTCTGCATGTACTCCTTGACAGTGCCACTTCCTTGCTTCAGGGCTCGAAACTCACGCTTTTTGATAGCCATGTTTCCGGAAGGAATGTGGGCCTTGCGGAATTCTGCCTTGAAGTTGACCCAAGTGATGTCTAGTTCAGCATGCATGACCTTAAATCCATCCCACCAAGATCTAGCAGTGCCCCCGAGGCAGTGGGCTGCATAAGCCACTTTCTCGCGGTCTTCGGTGCGTCCGACTAGTTCCAGTATTTCCTCAATGGAGCGGACCCAGTCGTCTGCATCCAGGGGTTCAGCAGTCTCGATGAAAGTTGGCGGTGCATGCTTCTTGAACTCTGCCAACGTGGAACGTCCATTGCCATTCCCCGCCGGCTGGCGGTTGTTGGTGACAGCTTGAGCAATCAGCTGAAGGGCTGCAGTGTTGGCTTGGCGTTCCTCTCGGAAAGCTTGGAGAAGCTGAGCAATGTCCATGGTCGGAGGAAGTGGTGGTGGTGGAGCTTGGTCGTTGGTTTAGTCGTGGCGTGCCTCTGACTGAGCGGATGCTCCGGCTTCAGGCTGCTGGGTAGAGGTACCAGTACGAGTTACAACAGGCATCCTGTTGGAGCGGTAAAAGGTCTCATGACTTGGAAGAGGGAAAGCAAGATAGATGAGTACCTAGTAAGGGGGTGGGTGTGACACTATTCAAATCATGCAAAGGCCAAAAGGACAAAACACATTCATTAAAATCCAAATGGGTGATGTAGTCGTTTACACATTCCCGAAGGAAGAATACGACATACATCCAGACACAACAAAAGCAAACACTAGATGGTTTCATATGAACCATACAAGGACTCGACTGCGCATAGGGGTTACACGACCTATCCTACCGTAGAGGTCACAACTGGCATATCCGAGTAGCGAATAATGCCTAAGCGGCGGAATGCTCGGTCGCGTATTCCGGCTCTTCTGGGTCTTCCTCCTTATCTTCATCTGTCTGGGCCCCTTGTCACTTGAGGGTGTGGGGGAGTGGAGGAGTTGGATACGACGGTGCTTCATCGGTGGTGCAGGGAAAAGCTTGCGATATTCCCTTGCCGTCATCCGGCGTCGCCGAGGTGGTTCTTCGTTCTTGGAAGATACATCCTCGGAGGGCCTTCTGCCTCGGTAGGCGATAGCGGACTGTCCAGAAGGCGCTCCTTCCTTCTTGATCCTATTTGTCTTCTCTTGAGCTCGACGAAGTAGTGCCTTGGTCATGTGAAGTTCTTCTCGAAGCTTCATTGATTCCGAGGCCAAGTCTTGTGCCAAGCTGTCGGCACATAAACTAAAGTAGGTCTGGAACCGAAGCGAGAGTCCTTCCTTCAGTGGAGGGGCTAGTGCGCTGCTTTCATCGTCACCTTCCTTCTGGTAAGGTAAGAAGCGAGTTGTCATCTTGGCTGCCATCTCCGGAAGAAGCTCGCGCAGACGGGTTAGTGCCTTGAGTGCAGCAGCCTCGACAGCGAGAGGTAGTGTTGCCATCTGGGGTCCCTCGAAGAACCAACTTGTGGGAGGATCGTTTGCCTTCACGATCACTTCCACATGGTACTCCACCTCAGTGTCGCTAACCCAATGCTCAAGGTAGGTGAGGATGGGCGCTCGGTGGAACTGACACTCCTGGAGGCTATCCTCGAGAAGCAAGGGAAACCCAGTGGTCAGGTGCTCTTCGGGTACAGCGGCCATCTACAAAGGTGGAATAGGAGGGGTTAATAAGCTGATGAAATCTCAGGTTTAGAAAAGAAGAGAGGTTCAGAAGTTTTTTTTTAAAAGCTCTCATCTAACTAACGCCCATGCTAACTAAGGCTTCCTACAGTCAGGATGGCTCTGATACCAGCTCTGCCGGGACCCCGACTTAGAAGTCGAGATCACCGAGTGCACGTGTACAGTGATCCCAGAGATCAATGCTCACTAAACACACACAAAAGCTGAAAAACAAGAGTCTTACATCCATACATATTGTCTTACACAAATTAAGGCCATTATGGCCAAGTCTTACATAGATAAAGCCTCACGGCTGAATAGAAAATAACTCAAATAGCGTAAGTCTTCGATAATACGTAGAACCCATGCCATCTGGCTTAACCCTACAGGCATTCTGACTGGGATAGCGTCCTAGTTCGCCTGTTCGTCTCCAAAGAACTCTTCATCATATTCCTGTTCCTCCATGCCTGGCCAATTAAATAACCAGTGGCAAGCCAATGAGTACTTTGAATGTACTCGCAAGCAACCCATGATGTGGTTCAAAATAACAATGCAAACTGAACAATAATGAGCAATCTAGCAATGGGCTAGAATAAATATTCTACCATCAAGTGTATGCATCAACGAGTTCATGTAACCTTGAAAACAGGTTACCGATATCAACATGAATATGATTCAACTCATCGAGTCAAGTCACCACCTTGACTCATCATTCACACACTTTCACTGACGAAGTAAAATTCTGGACATAGCTTAAGTAGCACCACCGAACTGTCCATGACCGTGGACACGGCTATTCGAATAGTTTTACACTCTGCAGAGGTTGCGCACTTTACCCACAAGATCCGGGAAGCTTTCGTGTCATCTACGATCCCGTAGTACCTCAAGTACTCGGGGGAAGCACCCGGTCATTATCTTTCCTTAGACGACACTAACATAGAGTCCACTCGTTGGTACACGGCCCTCGGGTACAAACAATAGATTACGGGACTTGCCCTAATTTCAATGTCACGCGTACCCGAAGGGACCAAAGGTGTGTCCGGTGCCCTGTGAAAACAGTCATGGTCATCTATCCAAGCACGACCCCGTCCCGGGAAAGACCTCAAGTCTTCCCGTCACTAGTAATGAGGGCACCATGCTAATATCGACCTAAGTAATCAATAAAGCCCCGTCCCATAAGGGGTAGTGTGTTTGCACATGTTTGGTTGGGACGGTAGTCACACATAAATCTAATCCATCATTTCACCCATGCACAAGTTTTACCGGCACATCACTTCTTCCTCAAGTGATGACCTAACTCAACATCACCCTCAGGCATTAGGGGCACCCGATGGCTTTTATGCAAAGATTTCAACCACAAAGGTTTCATGTCACTCATGCATCACTAAGCATCACTACTAACTATTTGCATGTCATCTAGCATATATCAAGATCAAGAGCAAGCATGCATCATGTGGTGGTTCATCTAGGTCACCACCGTACCTCTATCATCATGCATCGGAAACAAACGAGTTCCGAAGAACAAGCGTATCATGGTCAAAGGGCTGCTTGCCTGGATTGGCTTGGTCTTCAAAGACTTCAAATCCTTCTCCTTCTCCTTCTTCAGCAACTTCATCAATTACGGGATCTAATCGTCGCAAAATAACAACGGAAAATTAAGACCACAAATAAAACAGAAAAATCAAAGTGCTCAGAAAAATGTCAACTTATTTTTGTAAAATACTAGAGGGAAAACTAAGATGGAGAAAATTCTTAGTTGGAGTTTTGGAGTAACAGAATGGAATCTAGGGATTTTTGAACAGGAGTTTTAATGCTCAAATTTGAATTTAAATTTGAACAGAACAGAAAAGTTTCATGGATATGTGTGAAAGTGACACCATTAAATAGGTTGGAATATTACATGATTTTAGGAGTTGGAATTATTTCATTTGGACTAATATTCATTTCTGTAAAATTATTTGAAATAATTACAGAAAGAATAAAAAGAAATGGTCCTGTGCTACTGGGCCAGAGTGGCCATAGTGCACGGCCCAGGGCATCCAGCCCAGCCGCTCGGGCGCCAGCGCGCGCACGTCAGGTTTTCAAACCTGACGGGCGGGGCCCGGCGGTCAGCGGCTGTGAGGGGTGGGAGAGAGGGGTGAGGATGACAGGGGGGCCCGCCTGTCTTCTTCAACCTCACGGCCACGACGACGGCGAGCTCATCGGCGACGATTCCGGCCACGGCGACGGCAACGGAGGGCAGGGATGGGTTCAGCGACGAGTTGCGGAGGTAGTGGTGGTGGTGCGGCTCGCCGAGGAGGTCGGGTTCATCGGCGGCGAGGTGGGACGGCGGAGGGTCGTCGGGAAGCTGCTAGCCAGCTTGTTTCCGGCAGCTGCAGAAGGGGAAAACGGAGTGGAACGCATCAGTGATGCATGGCGGTTCTAAATCGAGTAAAAGGAGGGGCGGAGGAGGCCCGTCCTGCGAGATCGCCGGCTGCCCGACGCAGCGGAGCTCCGGTCGATCCTGAGCACTGGGGCTCTTCGGGGTTGAACTAGCAGTGCTGGAGGACTAAAGGGGTTGTGGTGAGGCTGCTGGTGCTGAGTGGGGAGCTCGGGGGGGCTTATATAGCCACGCCCACGGTCCACCGTGGACTCGTGTGCCGGCGAGGTTGCAGGCGAGGCTAGAAGGGGTTCTGGTGCGTGTGATCAAGCCGGGGAGGATCGTGGACGTGTTCCACGTCCAGTTGAGGGGAGAGGAGGAGCGGGGAACGCTCCAGACCGTGCGCGCGTGTGAGGCCGAGGAGTGGACGTCGCGGGTGGCCGGTGCGCGTGTGGCAACGGCTACTGGAGGGCGCAGGAGGAGGGGGACAACACCGGTGGAGGCTGCGGACGTCGAGGCGCGTTGGGAGGCGTGAGGGGAGAGCTCGTGGCTGTCGGGGGCAGGCGATTGGGCGAAGCTACAGTGCGGTGGCGCACTATAGCGCGCTCTGGAGCGCCCTTATCGCATGCCATGGCATGCCATTGGCCCTCTTGACGCGTCCACCGTGTCTGGGGGGTCCAGGGTGATTCAAGCACTACGATTGAGGCTTTGGATGCTCTAGAGATGCTGTGAGAGAGAAGAGGAGCTGGTGACTTGGTAGAAAATGGCTGTCCAGCAGGGTGAACTAGGGTTTTTACCCCTCAATCATGGAGCTGGGGTCCTGGGGAAGTTACTGGAGGTAGCTAGTAACTAGATGAACGTGTGGTAGAAGGTTGAGGCCAAGGTAAAAGGTATAAGTGATCAAGAATAGGGTTTTAGTAAAAACCCAGAAGGTGTTTGATCAGTGTTTGGTCAAGCAAATGATCTCCACTTGCCATGACACTTAACAGGATTGAATGACATGTGAAAATAGGGTGCTTCACCAAATTTGGGCTCATTTGAAGAAACTAGCCAATGTAACTTTGGTGAACCCTAGAAATCAACAGGAATGGCTTCATCTTGTTCGAGTCAAGCTAATCATCTCCCCTTGATGCACCACTTGGTGTAGTTTCATCATTTGGGGTATTGATCATGCCCACAAAGTTTGAAGCTCCAGGTAAAAAGTTGGTAATGTAAAGTTGTTCAAATTTGCATTTGAACAGAAAGGGTTTTGGGGTGTTCTGATCAAGTTGCTCTACTCCAAATCTTATGCCATTTGGTCTAGATGCCTTATTAGGCCATTCTAGCATGTGCACCAAGTTTGAGAGCATTTGGACAAGTTTGGCAATGTAGAGTCGCTCAAACTTCAAATATGGACAGAATGGTTATGAAGGGTTTGAGAATGTTTTCTTGCTTCCCAAGGCATGGGACTTGGCAAGATCATCAAATATGTCATATGTGACATGATAGAATTTCCATGGAATTTTTGGAGAATATTTCGTTTGTAAATATTTCAAAAGCTTGAAATATCCAGAAAGGGTTTTAGAGGCATTAGCCCATTATTTTGAACATGACCAAGTGTTAAAACTCTTATATATGGACAATATATGTCCTATGAGTCTCCCTGAATTTTGAAAAATATTTTTGAAATACTTAAATAATTTCCCCCTATTAAAGACCATTTCTGGCCTTAAGAAAAATCTTTTAAATAAAATAGGAAAATAACTTTTAAAATTATACGCTTGTGGTTTCTGGGAGTCCTATGACTACTAGGTCTCAAATATACCTTTTGAAATAATTTTCTCACCCTAAATCAAGCACTTGCAGTGCAAATCTCAATTCAGGGGTTTTTGGAAAACTAAATTTATAAAATACATTTTGGCCAAATTAATTTTGTAAGAAAATACTATACTGTTATATAACACTTGGCATGATCATTGGGCAGAAGTTTTGGGTATGGAGATGAATTCTACAAGAGGTAATAGTTGACTTTGTTGAGCACATGAAAAAGCACATAAAGAAAAATTCAATTCCAAATAAAAGCCAAATGATGCCAAAAAAATTTGCTGGTCCAAATTTTCATGCTTCATTGATGCAAATAACATGTTACGAAATGCAGGGTGTGACAGACGCCAATACCAACTACCGGCCCCTGATTTCGCGCTTTCAGGCACATTGTTCCTGGCTGCTGCCCCCGATGCCGACGCCATCTACCGCCCCCGAATCTATGCGTTCCGCTGCCGCTTGCTGACGCCATCTGCCCCACGAATCCTTTCCCATGAGGTACCTTATTTTCTCTTCATCTACAAAATTCAGTACACTCCAGATCGATGCCATTAACCAGACCTTCTCCCACAAGGTTATGATTGCTAATGACAAGATTGATGCATGATGCATGTTTGCTAATTCTTCAGTGAATACATCAACTGATGCACAGAAGCATGGATACACCACATTGCCATTTTCATAGTTTTCATCATATAAGAGTACATATTTCATGAGAACACTTGACTGATAGATAGATGACCAAATAAAAAAGAGTTCATAAATTCCAATTCATGTTGAAGTATCTAAGTATACTCTTTGGCGACATTGCCAGGGCTGCTATGTTTTTCGTGCATTCAAGAGCATCGACCAGCAGGATGAATCTTGGCTGCCCTTTCACCTCATCAAACCAATGTTTTAACTGTATCAACAACCACTACTAGGAAAAGGGCTATAGATGGAATTGATACTAATGGCGCACCAGACAAGCAGTGCGCCATTTGTATATAGTAATGGCGCACCAGCAACAGATACGCCATTAGAGTTCGAACTACTAATGGCGCACCATGCCCAGAGTGCGCCATTAGTATCAAGAAGTTTTTTTTTTTTGAACTAGCGCGCCTGTCCAAACATACTAATGGCGCATCCAGACAAAGTGCGCCATTACTAGTTGTTACTAGTAATGGCGCACGAGCAGTAAAGTGCGCCATTAATGCTCTTTTTTTTATGATATTTTTTATTCTTTTTTTTACAAAACTACTAATGGCGCACTGTCCCAGAGTGCGCCATTACTAGTTTAAACTAGTAATGGCGCACTGTGCGACAGTGCGCCATTAGTATGTAATTTTTTTTGCAAAACTAGTAATGGCGCACCTGCTATAAATGCGCCATTAGTGACCTTGATTACTAATGGCGCATTTATAGTTGGTGCGCCATTAGTAAGCGGGCAGCAACAAGATATTTTGGACAGCCTCTCCTACCACACTCACTTCCCCCCCCCCCCCC
>LR738713.1:205253226-205356748 GCA_902687465.1 Secale cereale | reverse complement strand
CCGCCGCCAGGTCCAGCACACCGTCGCCAGGTAACCACTCCGCCTCCTCCCCCCTTCCTTCCACCCCTCCCTCCCTCCCTCCTTCCCCTACCTCCAAGTTGCAAAAAACTAGGAGAGAAGATGTCCTAGTTTATACTGTATTAGATAATGCTGCATTTCGTACGTGCTTAAAAAGACACCACATTTAAAATTCAAACTTATTTAAGAAAAATCAAACTGAAAAGAAAAGACAACAGCTAGAGTTAATGTCAGTTCAGGTAGTAGTAGTAGCAGCCATACGGTTAACCTGATGAGGATTTGTGATGTGTCAAGAAGGCCAATTGAAGGAGAATGAGAGGTGATCTGCTCGCAGCCTGCAACTTTATTGAGACTGCCTGTTTTCATTTTGCTAGCTGTGGCTTTTACTTGATGCTTTGTCACACTTATCCAGGCTTGTAATAGGGCTAGTCTGCTATGATGATGTCTCAGTTTTCGCTCCATAGTGCTCGTTCCGATATCAAGCAAATGCAAATCGGTTTCCTAGCGGGTGCTGAACTCGCTATCCTATCTTTCTTACCCCCTATAAGTTTCTGAAACTGTTGTTCCCGTTGAAAGGAAAGGGGGCTAGCCCGGTTACACTAAATAGCAGCTGGTTAATCGAGTAGTGGTAGCAGTAGCAGTGATAGTGTGATACTATATCCCCTCTCCATGTCTCCATCGAACGAATAGGCATGGGAAGGCATGATGGTACATAGTAACAAAACTAACCACAATGTAATACAATGTTTAGACACTGACAACGTGCGTTTGTAAGCGTGCTTGCCTAGTGCGGAATTAAACAAAGGGTCGCTTTGTAGCATGATCTCAATTGAGGCACAAAAAGCAGATTCTTCATTGTTAATAAGTACTACTTCTATTTGTTCGGGTACTAGATGGTGGGGTGAATCATGTGAGTTCTTCGGACCACTCTCGTGTGCTAAAAAAACCTAGTCTTCAGATTAGTGAATGATGTCGAAAAATATGCATTTTGGTAGGAACTTGATTATGGGCTACTGAAATATCAGATAATGGTCATAGTTAACAGAATTGAGAGGGTTCGTCCCAATAGCGTGCCGCCTAAGCATTTCAAGAAAATAGGGATAAAGACACCATCATGCTATATGAATGAAGTCATGCTTGTTATATGAATGCTATATGAATGAAGTCATGCTTGTTATACACAAATCTCCAAACTCATTCAATGTTGATTAATAGAGTATTAATTTACAACTAAAGTGAATGACAGTAGAAGCATCATTATTGTACTGGTAAATAGAAAGACCTGTAGTTTATAATCATGGAGTATATTGCTGGAGTATTATTCAGATTAAATGCAGCATAGTTTGTTAACTGAATTTGTTACTACTCCATGCAGTTTAGTTTTTTCTGTTTTCTAGTTTGTTAATTAAATTCAGTTAACTACTGGGTAAAAATTCAGTTAACCACTGTGTTACATTAAGTTTGTTAATTAAATAAAATGGGCTTATCTATCTATCTACATGAACATGGGCTGAAAAAGAAAAGGCAAGTAGTAGATGCCAACTTTTGACATGCAAGCACTCATTCTTGTAAACTAAACTAAACATGCTTATCTATCTATCTATCTTTCTGCTTTAGAATGTATGTATGCATTGTATTTTTATTTGCTCCAGGCCAGCTTAATTTGCTGGCTGGCTGGCATGATGGCTGATGGATCCCTCAGCTGGAGCTCAGTGTGATCTTTTGGATAGTCTAAAGTGGAGTTGAAATCCCGATACACTCCATCCAGATTTTTGCTGGGTTTTGTCTCCGACCATCGTGTCGTGATAGTTTTGCAGGTACCCTGAGAGGCCCTTGAGTTTGCTGGAATGTCGATTAACTTCCGTTCCGGCAAATTCGGGTACTCCATATGTCCTATTTTCAGCAAAGGTCATGCTGAAATTTTCCGTGAATTTTAGCATTACTTTGCTAAAAAATAGGACATATGGGGTACTTGTGACTAATGCATGGGCCGGGGTATCTTAGTAGTTAATTAAGTAGGATCAAGTGCCCCTTTATTCTAGCTGCATTAAACCATAGGCGGCAATAATAGAGCCAAGTGATTAGGCCCAACTTAGAATTCTCCTTCCTAGCTTAGCTTTTAGGATGCCTCGATGTCGACAAAGCATAAATTATGAAACATTGGCTTTTAGGGTGCCTCGGTGTCGATCAAAACCGAAATGATGAAAGCTTAGGCTTTTAGGGTGCCTCGGCATCGAAAAACCCTCAATTATAAAATCTTAGCTTTTAGAATGCCTCGGTGTCGACAAACCCTAAATGATGAGACCATGATCTTGTTCCTTGA
Organism: Secale cereale; assembly: GCA_902687465.1. Classification (NCBI taxonomy): domain Eukaryota; kingdom Viridiplantae; phylum Streptophyta; class Magnoliopsida; order Poales; family Poaceae; genus Secale; species Secale cereale. Next base: position 205,354,407 of record LR738713.1, on the reverse strand, counting down.
CAATAACCAACTTTTTGACCAAACTTTGTTCCTATTTAGAGAGAAACATGGCCAACAACGATGAGGCCGACGGTTCGGGCGGGAAGGCATTCTGGGAGCTGTCCCAGGAGATGGAGGAACAACCTCACTTGTATGAGGACGCCGCCTTCCCCACCGATCCTGAGACCACTGATGGTACCGCGGAGGATGACCCCACTGATGCCACCACTGATGGTGCCGCCGAGAATGCCACCACTGATGATGGCGGCGCACGCACAGATGGCAGCCAACCGAAGAGGCAACAGAAGGACCGGCGCCCGACCGTGCTCCGCACCCTCAAGGAGGAAGTTACTAAAGTGGACTCCGACGGGAATCCAACGGCGCCCGAACGAATAGTCAAGGGGTACTCGCTTCAGCTCGGGTGCATTCTCCGGAGCACCGTCTCGATCAACAGCGAGAACCTGAGGCATCCTGACAACGGGAATTACCGCAACCTCCTCTTCACGAAGCTGCACGAACGATACAAGTTCCCCGCTCAATTTGATAACAAAAGCCTCAAAGGTAATAAAGTGAACAGTGCTGCCCTCACGAAGATGAGCAAGGCCCTGTGTACTTGGAAAACCAATGTGAAGAGAATGATCAAGAAAGGTGAGAGTTATGAGAAGATAAAGGAGAAACATCCTTCGATAACCGAAGATGACTACAACGACTTCAAGATCAATTGCTCGAGCACCGCACACTCCGAATCAAGTCAGTGGGGGAAAGAAATGCGGGAGCTCAACTTAGGGGAACACACACTCGGTCCCGGCGGTTACAGAGTGGCGGAGCCTATATGGGACAAGGAGGAGGCGGACCGTGCCGAGCAAGGCCTACCGCCCCTCTTCGATAAATACGGTGACAAGCAGACCAGGAACTTTATCAGGGCCCGGTACAAGAAGGACCCGAAAACAAAGGAGCTGACCACATATCCGAAGACCAGGGCGCTTGAGGCTGTTCTGGTAAGGAATACACCCCCGCGTAATTAGCTCCATATGGTTGCATTCTAATTAATGAAGCCAAATTTCTAAATGATTCACATTCCTTCCGCAGGCGACTGAAAGCAGTAGCGCAGGGTCGACTAAGAGCGGCCCTTGGGACACGACTCTAAATAGGGCGTTGAATGTAATGAAGAACAAGGATAAGCTCGAGAAGCGGACGTCAGCTGGCCGTGTGTCCGGCAAAGGCTTGTCGACAAAATGGTCGTCATACTATAACGCTGGTGGGCGAAAGGAGAAAAAGACCAGCTCGGAAAGCCAGGCGCGCGAGGTTCAAGAACTCAAGGCACATGTGGCGTGGATTCCGGAGATTGTCCAAGAGCAAATGCAACAACAGCTCGGAGCGACGATCACCGCCATTGTGCCTAGCTTGATCGAGGGGTTGCAGATGTGGATTGCGGGCGGCCAACAGGGGCCGCCCCCGATTCCCAGCTTCACGGCCAGCAACTCGGAGAACGCGATGGCGGGGCCATTGGTGTCTCCGGCGGAGGCGGCATTGGTGTCTCCGACGCCGGCACGGGAGCTTAATGCACCTGGGTGTACGCCGGCCGGCACCTCTGCAGCAAGCGGCCCCTCCGTCAACTGCACGCCCGCCGTTGGCGGTGCCTCGACATTAGCCGAGCTCGACGCCATCATCACGGTAACTAATTAAGCCTCTCTCGGCCGAGGGCTTCATCTCCTTGCCTTTGATTGGGCATCCCTGACGCCCTACATGTTTTCGCAGGGCGCCGCCGACGTTCCATGCACTCTCCTGCACTTCGTGAACAACGAGTTGGTCGATGTCGCCAAGGCAAAATCGTTCAACCGGGCAACCCCTTGTTCCACGGTACCCAGATGCCACCCAGCTTGTTTAGGGTTCAACTGGTTCGGGTGCTGCCAGGCTGCGACGAGGTGTTACCTCCGATTCGACCCGTCGGGGCCGACGATGATGACGTCATGACCCTCAGCGCGTGCCTGAGCTGGCCCCTGCTTTGGCTCAAGAGCCAGATTCGTTTGGGGGCGGGGGAAACCACCCCAAAGACAACACCGCCAGTCGTGCCGGCGCCAAGTCGTCCCCATGGCAAGTCCGCCGCAACGGTGCCGGAAATCCCTAGGCCACTGGATCCAAACATGCATATGGCACAGGATCAGAACGATGACGATGACGATACATTTGCCAACGTCGATCAGTACTTTGCCGATCATGGGTACGGTGACGACTTCATGGGGGCTCCTTCTCAAGAACCCAACCCAACAAAAGACGTGCGCGATCAAGCCGGTACCACGGAGAAGCCAAGTTGAAACAGGCGTCGTCTGCCGTTCAGCTCTCAGGAGACGCCTCCAACTGCCGACTTCACCGAGCCTTAGATAGGCGAGGTGCGAAATATTATCAGCCCTAACACACAAAAGAAGGCGGTCTCTGACCAGAACTCGGTCCCAATTCAGGAGATCAAGAAGAAGGCACGTAAAAGAAAAACTAACAAGGGTGCGAGCCAGCCGGCACCGAGTATGATCCGTGCTCAGGACGGGCCACCTTCACCTGAGGATGTAATGAGGAGGGTGCATGTGGCGGGTAGGCCGATGCTATGCGGAGTCTGCATGACAGTGTTCTTTCTTTGGAGAAGCGGCGTCTCAGAGAGAAGGATGTGGCATACCCAGTTTTCGTGGCCAAGGTGCCGGAGGGCAAGGGCTTTGTGGATAACTCCATCGAGGGTACGATCGTCCTGCGGTTTGATGACATCCACGCTATGTTGAACCTTCTTCCGCTGCACTACACCTTCGTTCGGCTATTTTCACTGAGTATGGAGATGCGGATCATTCGCGACAAGACCCCGGACATCGTGATAGTCGACCCCTTCTACATGCGTGCCAAGTTCTTGGGCAGCGCTGGGGACCGGCAAGTCGCGAGTTCTTACCTCGAAGGCGTCATTCTGGCAAACCGAGATAAGGATAACTTCCTCGTGCCTTACTTTCCCGAGTAAGTCCTCCGCCTCAACCGCCTCGTAACATATGAATTCTTAGATTTCGATCGTTCTTCTTTTAACATTCCGTGTTTTCTGCAGTGACACACAGTGCACGCTCATCCTACTAAGCCCCAAATATTCCATGGCCACGTATTTCGACGCGGACCGTCAGTCGGCTGTAGACTACACAAATGTCAAGAAGGTTCTTGATGATGTTCTCCCCGGCTACGCCAAATCTGGAGGCACCTTCACCAGGACAGCTCGTAAGTACGGCAAGCACGTGTTCTCCCACAACACGACGTTCTGCTGCGTCAAGCAGCCGCCTGGCGGTCAGAAGGGTGCCTACTACGCCATCCATGACATGCGGGTGATCGTACGGGACCATCATCAACTTCTGCTACCGAGTAAGCTCAAAGATTGGGCCGGGCGCGTGTCGGCAATCCAGGACGTGGACATCAGACAAGATTTCTTTCGCATCCAGTCGAAGTTTGCGGAAATCATCCATCAAGATGTCCTTCGTACCTCGGGGCAGTTCTACCTCAGAAATCAACCGTCGAACAGTGACATCGACACAATGCTACAAATGCAGGCTGACAACGCCCGTGATTTCATGACTCCCACGATAGACGGCGGCTTCATCCACGCTCCGGTGCATTGAGTCGAGTCGAAAGCAGTGATGCTGTGTCTAGTTCTGAAACATCGATTGGCTCATGTTGTAATTAAAATTTAATGAACTTGTAGTATGTCTCTTTGGTTTCGAGAGTCGTTCAACTTAGATGTAATCGATGCTATTAATGTCTTGCTTTTCTCTTTCGATCGTTCTGTTGCATACTTATATATTGCTTATGAATTGTGTGTGAATTGGTACTAACGTTTCGTTTGGCTAGTGCATAGAGATACCGTCGTATGTCGTGTACAAGGGTAAGGTTCCCGGAGTCTACGACGACTGGGAAGAGTGTCGGAGATAGGTTCACCGATTCAGCGGTAACAGTTACAAAGGGTACACCACTAGGGCTGAGGCCGAATCTAGATACGCCCGCTATCTAGCGGGAGAGGGGAGGGAGCATTGGAGGAACCGGATGAAGACGAGTTTCATCGTGATGATGCTCATCGTGATGACCGCAGCTCTCTTCTATGTCATGGTAGTTTAGATGATCGATATCGACTTGTAATGTGAAGACAAACTCGCTACTCGCGGTCTCGAGACTTGTAATATATTGTTCTATCTTTGTTCGGTCTTTTCAATTCGGAGACTAATATGATGAATTGTATTCGGAGACTAATATGATGAATTGTATTCAGAGACTAATCTTCTATTGTATTCGATGAATTTGTTGTTGATGTGTGCTGTCTATATTTTGTGCAATTATACATTTTGTAATTTGTGCAAAAAAACAGGAAAATAATATTAAAAAAAACTAATATTCATACTAATGGCGCATCACAGCATAGTGCGCCTTTAGTATGCCAAAGCATACTAATGGCGCATTACCAGCCAGTGCGCCATTACTATGCGGACATTACTAATGGCGCATCCTGCCTGAGTGCGCCATTAGTATGCCAAAGCTCCTGGGTACACATGGCCCCTGGGAGGCATACTAATGGCGCACTACTGTGCACACTAATGGCACATCTGCGGTGCGCCATTAGTATACCAGATACTAATGGCGCACCAGAGGTGCGCCATTAGTATCAAATACTAATGGCGTGCTAGTAATGGCGCACCACTAATGCGAAATTAATGGCCAAATTAGGTGCGCCATTAGTAGGCCTTTTCCTAGTAGTGAACGCGCAATTTCCATGCACAACATAGCTGCTACCTTTTTTTTCCTTGTTAACCGACGGTATTAAATGAATCGTCAAGCAAAGCAGCTGCCAATACCGAGGGAAATACATAGTTGTCTCAGATATTAGACACTGATTGAGTTTTGACATCATCAGCTAGTCCACCGCTTCATAGACATCATTTTTTGATTATGCAGTATCAAGCAGTGATATGCTCATATCTGCATATTTTTTACAGACTGACTTTTGTATCAATTTACACATTTTAATTAACAGATGGAGAATCATAATCAGCTTGACATGAGGCATGAGGCAGCCACAACAGTTTAAGTTGGGGAGATAGAAGTACCAATAGTAGTACGACAAAGGTCCTTCCTCTGCCCATAGTCAATTCATTCAGTTCTAGCCGAGTTTAGGGAAAGTATTTGTATGGAGAATGCAAGAGATGCAAGCTTTTAATAAGAACAAAGGTCACAAATCCTTGTCCAGATCAGTGAATCCCTACTCTGATATCCCTGCCATGCATGTTCTTTTATTCCCTCGCTTGATTTTCACATACATAGGGCGCACCTGGGTCGGTCTTGTGCCCCACCTTTGTATGATCAATGAATGATAGTCTCTGTTATAGTGCAACTTTTGAATTCTAATCATATTTAATTTTCCTTCCTTCAAACTGATGCAATGTGTTATAATGTCTAATTTTTTCAGATATACACCAAGAGTGAATAAAATCCTGCTTCAGTTAGTTATAGTGTTGGAACCATCTACCAACCACGCATTTGGTGAGAGTTTGTCCTATGAGATAAGGTTGAAAAGGCTATTGATAAACATAGATTACATTGAAAAATTAGTATTCCTATTCGTATCAGCATTCTCGCGATTTATAATAGTCATTTACTATTAGTTATAAAAATAATTTATATAGTGCATCTACACAGGAATCAAACAAGCATACGAGCCAGAAAACAAGCATATGAGCCAGAAAATAAGTTCATGAATGTCATAGTACTTATTTTAGGACACAGGGAGTACTTCATTTGGAGGTAGATCCTAGCATCACATGACTTATTTTAAATTTCCTTTATGATTGATTAAGAACATCGGTTTGTTTCATATGCACATAAGACACACATGCTGGTTAGCATTCAGGCTTTGTTTGCAATGTGGCCAGTGATTATTTTGGAATATTTCACTGTCCGTGATCAAAATATTTCCATTGTTTTACTTTGACAGAACATTCTGAGTTAACAATCATCTTGTGCCTTCCCACTCGGCCTGACAATGGCAGCAAAGGTATTCCTAAAGAAATACGATATTGGCGAACTACTACCTAGAGCCTTTTCATTGCAAAAGTGAGTACTCCTATTATTCTTTGAGAAATTAGCTCAAATATGATAATGCGCCGATATTTAAGGGAAATTAGCTTCTATGTACTAACAAATAATTTCATGAGCATTCAACCAGAGACTGAAACAATTCCACCTTAATTAGCTTGTAGGTCAAACCTGGCTTGTCTTGTGAGGGTAGTTTATTTACCTTGTTAGATTGTTGGCAGTGCTATCTTATGTACGAGTACTAAATGGCCTTGCAAAACAAGGATGCCCTTCCTGGATTCTAGAGAGATGGTGATAACCCACAAGTGTAGGGGATCGCAACAGTTTTCTAGGTTAAAGTATTAAACCCAAATTTGTTGATTCGACACAAGGGGAGCCAAAGAATACTCTTAAGTATTAGCAGCTGAGTTGTCAATTCAACCACACCTGGAAACTTAGTATCTGCAGCAAGATAGTTTAGTAGCATAGTAATATGATAGTGGTGGTAGCAGCAATAAAAGTAAAGATAATGTTTTTGTAGTTTTTGTGATAGTAGCAACGGAAAAGTAAATAGTAACTAGCAATATAGGTAAAGCTCATAGGCATTGGATCGGTGATGGGAAATTACGTCGGATGCAATTCATCATGTAGAAGTTATAACCTAGGGTGACACAGAACTAGCTCCAGTTCATCGATGCAATGTAGGCATGTATTCCGAATATAGTCATACCTGCATATGGTAAAGAACTTGCATGACACCTTTTGTCCTACCCTCCCATGGCAGCGGGGTCCTATTGGAAACTAAGGGATATTAAGGCCTCCTTTTAATAGAGTATCGGACCAAAGCATTAACACATAGTGAATACATGAACTCCTCAACCTATGGTCATCACCAGGAGTGGTCCCGATTATTGTCACTTTGGGGTTGCCGGATCATAACACATAGTAGGTGACTATATACTTGCAAGGTAGGATCAAGAACACACATATATTCATGAAAACATAATAGGTTCAGATCTGACATCATGGCACTCGGGCCCTAGTGACAAGCATTAAGCATAGCAAAGTCATAGCAATATCAATCTCAGAACATAGTGGACACTAGAGATCAAACCCTAACAAAAACTGTCGGTGTACAAAAAGAGGGGTACACTTTTTGTACCCCTATGACTGTGCGCGGGCAGTCTGAGCCACGGGCACCACCACACCAAGCATGGAAAGGGAGGTGAGCCGGGGCAACACCAAAGCTTGATGGAGACTGGAAAATGCCAAGAACAAGACCACAAAGAGCAAAGGTACGAAGCAGCTCTCCCTGGCAAGATCCTTGCCGGGGCCAGCTCTGGCAGCCCCGGCAAGACCCTTGCCGCGGCAGCTCGCCCCACGCCTACGGAGCAGATCACCCTTGAGTCCACCGCCCCCATGGGGCCAGGATTCGGGAGATATCCCCGTGGTGGCATGCAGATCTTTGTGAAGACATCCAAGATCAGATACAAGTTAAGAAGACGACTACCCTTGGCGGGATCCCAGCCAAGGAGAACTACAAGGCCCCCGGCAAGCACCTTGCCGGGGATAATAGCAGGCGCCACGGCAGGACCCTTGCCGGAGCCCCGGCAAGGCCCTTGACGAGGACACCCGCAGGGCCACCGTCAGGCCCGCACCAACCGGTTTTCCACCGACCCACACAGCTGCCGACCCGACCAGCTGGATAGGCTCCTGCGTGGAAACCCACAGATCTTCATGGAGACCCGCCGTTGCGCCACCTCAGCTGCATGTCTGCCTACATGGCACCTCTGGCACCGCTGGCCAGGGCGCGTGTGAACACGAGGAGGAGCGGCGACGGACAAGACGGACGTCTTCCATCGTCCCCGATAAAGCAAGGACACCTAAGCTAAGCGCATTAAATTCGCCTTGTCCTCTAATGTGAGGGATAACCTCGCATCACTGTACCCTTTCCACCTCCTGTGTGCCACTGTGGCGACCCCTTTTTCCTATAAAAGGAGGCCCGAGGCGACCAGGAGGAGGATTCGGCTTTTTAGAACTCCTCACGACTCTTTTGGAGCTCCTCACTAGCTGAAGAACACAAACATATAATCCACCAAAGCAGGAGTAGGGTTTTACGCATCTTTGCGACCCGAACCTGGGTAAAGGAACCGTGTCCTGACTATTAGATCCGCTCTTCTCTCAACCCCGCGCCCCGCAACCGTAGTAGGGATTCTTGTGATCCCATAGGTGTCGATCCAAATACTCCGACATCTTTGGCACGCCAGGTAGGGGGCGCAGTTGTGAGAATCGGCTTTAGCAGTCAGTTCAACGCCTCTTCATCGTCATGGCAGCCAAGAAGAAGACGACGGTGGCGGTTGCCCAGTCAGAAGCCGGACAGCCCGTCCCGACACGGGCGAGCAGCGGACCGATCGCGGAAAGAACCCGGGGCGTTGCTCGCGAACACCAACGCCACCACAGCAGCTGGAGTTTGGGAGGTGGCGATGCTTGTGCGCCTAGTAACGGGCCACACACGGCCAGTTCCAGAGATGGAACCCGGCCCTCCGCGGGTGGCGCGGGGCCTTGCAAGGTCGTTGCCGCATCACCCGAAGGAGACACAAGGATCTCCAAAACTCCCACGCCGGCACCAACAGCGCGCTCTTCTCAAGCAGCGCGCGATGAACAGCGTCGTCACCCTGAAGGTCCTGGGCGTCACCATGGGAAGAGCCCCGAGCGCCACTCCCGGGACGTAGAAGACCTGCCCGCCCGCCGAAGCACTGGTGGAGACGATAGGTGATCGCGGGATCGTGATGTTGCTCCCCCTGACACGGTCACGGGTCGAAGCGCGTCACGGTCCGTGTAGGTTTCGCTACCGTTGACACCAGCCGAAGCTTTGGCGCGCGCGCAGTTGCTCCTCGACTTTCCTCCCGTTCCGGGGAAACTCGACGAATGGAGAGCCACCATCTGAAGCCTTGTCGCAGTCGCCAACAAGGATGATCGAAATCTAGCGGAGCTCCTAGGTCGACGCTCCGATGGAGTCCCACGCACCGGCGCGGGAGAGCCGGCAGCACCGTGGCTACGGTGCATTCGCCTCCTCCTCGCCCAGTGCCGCGTGCGTCGACTCGTCGAGACGTCGCAGGCGACGCCATCTCCATAGCGTCGTCCGACCCACGGACCCGTGGCGACCAGCGTCAAGTTCTTCAGGAGCGAGCTCATGAAGACGATCGAACTACCATCGAGCGCCGGCGTGGAACGCGCCACCAGTCAGACAGGCGAGCAGGGCCAGCTGCAGACCGCCCGGCACCGGAGAGCCCTGGGGGTCTACCTTATGAGGTAGGCTGTCCAGCTTTCACCCGTGAGCTGCGGCAGTTCCAGTTGCCCTCTCATCGCACATTCAAACCTGACGTTAGCGAGAAGTACAATGGCAAGACCCACCTGTCGGAGTTCCTCAGCATCTACACCATCGCGATGCAAGCTGCTGGGGCTCGCAATGATAAGGTGCTTGCGAATTACTTTCCGTTGGCTCTTAAACCTAACACCATGTCGTGGTTGATGCACTTGCCAGTAGAGTCTATTTCCACCTTGTCCGACTTGTGCCATGAGTTTGTTGGCGCCTTTACTGGAGGCCACCAAGCCCATGGCCAAGCGAGTGACCTGCATGTCATACCCCAGAAGGAAGGCGAGAGTCTGCGCAAGTACATACAGAGATTCAACCGGGTATAGTACAATATCCCCGATGTTCACCCTGCCGCCATCATCAGTGCGTTCCACCAGAATGTGCGCAACCGCAAGATGCGCGAAGAACTGGCGATGACCAAGGTGAAGGATGTGGCGGAACTCTACGTTCTTGCCGACAGACGTGCCCGGGCTGAAGAGGGAATGAAGTACCCCGGCGAAGGCCCCGATGCGGAAACTGACTCTTCAGACGAGGATACTGCCGCCCCAGCGAAGAAGGGCCGGCACCGTAACAGGAAGCGCAAGGGGAAGGCCGTGCTTGCCGTCGAGGGATCTGATGACACCGGCTCCGCCAAGAAAAGCAAGGCGGGTGACCTTGGCAAGGAAATTGCCGGGTGTGTCGCCTGTCGGGCCTTGGCGGCTGCAGAGAAGCCAGGAAATTGCCGGGTGTGTCGCCTGCCTGGCCTTGGCGGCTACCGAGAAGCCAGGAAATTGCCGGGTGTGTCGTCTGCCGGGCCTTGGCAAGCGATACTGCAAGATCCATCGCACCAAAGGGCATGATCTCCAGGACTGCCACCAGGTTGAGCTCCTTGCTGAGAAGCAAAGGGCTGAATACGAGAGGCGGGACAAGGAGAAGGGCCAAGACGGCGCTGAGGGGTCCAGCAAGAAGCGTGACGGCCAAGCAGGCCGTCGCGGCAAGGAGAAATAGCAGGAAAGGTCCGCCCGGGGCCGCGACAGAAGACCTGAAGACGACGGTCACGAAGAGGACGATGAGTCCGGCGGCCAAGAGTTTCAGAAGGCTACGGATGCCATGTGCGTCGATGGTGGCGCCTTGCTGCATGCTTATCACCGCCAGCTTAAACAGTGGGCGCGTGAGATTATTGCAGCGGAGCCATCATCCGGTGCCCAAAAGCCGCTGAAATGGTCCAACACACCTATCATCTTTGACGCCGAGGATCACCCTGATCGCACTACCGCGGTCGTGTGTTTGCCATTGTTGGTTTCGCCGACAATACGCAACCTCAAGGTGACGAAGATGCTAGTCGATGGCGGGGCCAGTCTGAACCTACTTTCGCCCACCGTGATCGAAAAGCTGCAAGTTCCTGAAGGAGACCTCGAAGAGACGGGCACGTTTGAGGGGGTCAGCCCAGGGAGAAGTCAACCGAAGGGGAAAGTCACGCTGCCCATGACTTTTGGAAGTGATCTCAACTACATGACAGAGAGGATCGTGTTCGATGTTGCCAAGATCCCCCTGCCTTACAATGGGATCCTTGGCCGCCCATCATTGGCCAAGTTCATGGCAGCATCACACTATGCCTACAACACCTTGAAGGTGCAAGGGCCCGTGACGATCATCACCATCCCCTCCGATAAGAAAGATGCGCTGATTTGCGCTGACCAATTGTACCAGCAAGCAGTTGCGGCAGCTGCCACTACGAGGGCACATGCTCCTGCCACTGGAGCCCCGGGAGGGAAGAAGAAGAAGACCGGCGAGACCTCGGGCACCCACTCCGGCAAGCGCACCTCTTCGTAGTGCTGTGCTCCCGTTGAGGACGTGCTAGAGAGCTCCACCGGAAAGAAGAAGACCGGTGAGATCTCAGACACCCACTCCGGCAAATGCACCTCTTCAGAGTGTCATGCTCCCGTCGAGGACGTGCCAGAGAGCTCCACCGGCAGAAACAAGAGATCTAGGGCCACACCGCCGGGAACCAAGAAGGTTTCTGTCAAGGAGGACGGCACGGGAGGGGCTTTTACCATAAGCTCCGCCCTTGACAACAAATAGGAAGACGCGCTCAACACCCTCCTACGGGCGAATGTCGACGTGTTTGCCTGTCAAGCATCCGACATCCCCGGCATTCCCAGGGAGGTGATTGAGCACCACCTTGATGTATGTCCTCATACACCACCCGTCAAGCAGAAGGTCAGGAAGCAAGCTTTGGAACGGCAAGAGTTCATCACCGACGAGATCCAGAAACTGGAAGCTGCGTGTTTGGCAAGAGGAGTGCTCCACCCAACGTGGTTGCCCAATCCGGTAGTAGTGCGCAAGGCAAATGGGAAGTGGAGGATGTGTATTGATTACATAGATATCAATAAAGCTTGTCCCAAGGACCCCTTCCCGTTGCCGCGCATAGACCAGATTATTGACTCCACGGCAGGGTGTGACCTGCTGTCATTCCACGATGCCTATCCGGCTACCACCAGATCTTCATGGCAAGAGAAGACGAAGAGAAGACAGCATTCATCACCCCATGTGGTACGTACTGTTTCGTATGAATGCCTTTCGGGTTGAAGAGTGCTGGCTCGACGTTTGCAAGGGCAGTTCAGATTGTTTTGAACCCAAGCGCCATAGAAATATGGAGGCTTATATGGATGATATAGTGGTCAAAACCAAGAACAAGGCAACCCTTGTACCGGATTTACAAGAAACATTTGTAAACCTGTGCAAGATCAACCTCAAGCTGAACCTTGATAAGAACGTCTTCCGCATCCGTCTGGCAAGCTTCTCGGGTTCTTTGTGTCGCAGCATGGGATAGAAGCCAATCCGGACAAGATCAAAGCTACAGAGCATATTGTAGCACCCAAATTGGTCAAGGATGTGCGTTGGCTTGCTGGCTGCGTTGCCCCCATGAGTAGATTCATTTCCATGTCTGCCGAGCGCGACCTCCCCTTTTTCAAGATTTTGAAAAAGGCAGGCCCAATGGAGTGGACGCCAGAAGCCGAAGCAGCATTACAAGATCTGAAGAGGTATCTTTCCTCCTTGCCAATACTAGTTGCACCTAAACCACAAGAACCGTTGCTGCTATACTTAGCGGCAACAAACTAGGTGGTCAACGCCGCACTAGTGGCGCAGAGAGAAATCGATGATGAGGTGATAGCAGCAACAGAGCCCGATGCCACTGGTGTAGAGGCGACTGAGCCGGTTGGAGTGCAGCCGAAGAAGAAAATGATGCAGCACCCGGTCTACTTTGTTAGCTCCATCTTGCAGGGGGCTAGATCAAGGTACTCCGGTGTGCAAAAATTGCTCTTCGGCCTTCTTATGGCCTCGAGGAAGCTGCGTCACTACTTCCAGGCGCACGAGATCACTGTCGTCACTCGCCTCCCTCTGCAACGGATATTGCACAATCCAGACGCGACGGGAAGGGTTGTAGGGTGGGCACTGGAGCTGTCTAGCTTTGGCCTCAAGTTTGAAAGTACCTTGACAATTCAGAGCCGAGTCCTGGCGGAGTTCGTCGCAGAATGGACCGCAACGCCTGATGAAGAAGTCCAGGAAACTGATCTCCCCGGCACAGAGGCAAGTTGCAACTGGATCATGTACTTTGATGGGGCTTTCTCCTTACAGGGCGCCGGGGCTGGCGTACTGCTGGTCGCGCCCACTGGAGAGCACCTCAAGTACGTGGTACAGATGCACTTCCCTAGGGAGGTATCAACGAACAACACTGCTGAGTATGAGGGGCTGCTTGCTGGTCTTAGGATTGCCGCAGACCTCGGAATCAAGAAGCTCATTGTCAGGGGCGACTCGCAGCTTGTTGTCAAACAAGTCAACAAGGATTACAAGAGCCCATTGATGAAGGCCTACGTCGATGAAGTGAGAAAGTTGGAAGAGCGCTTTGACGGTATACAGGCGGAGCACGTTCCCCGAGCAGAGAACGACATTACCGATTACCTTTCAAAGCGCGCTGCCCTCAAGCTACCTGTGGAACCAGGTACCTTTGTGCTTCAGCTTTCTCAGCCATCCGTTGATCCATCAACACAGCAGAACAAGAGGAGGAAATCAGGGCCCGCCAAGTACTTTCCCGCCGAGCTCCCCGGAGCCGCCGGCAAGGATGTTGCTGGAGACACTGAGCCCGCCACCGGAGGGTTAACTCCGGCGGAGCGTCAAGCTTTTGCCGTCGAGATGGCCGCTCCCTTGGCGGAAGAAATGCCTTTTGTCCTCGCTGTCGAGCCCCAGGCTCGAGCGTGGGCGCAGCATACCGTCCGATTCCTTCAGACTGGGGAACTTCCTGAGGATCAGGAAGAAGCAGAGAAAGTAGCCCGTCGGTCTGCCATGTACCAGTTCGTCGATGACGTCCTGTACAGAAGGAGACCGAACGGTGTGAAATTGAAGTGCATCCCTCGAGAGGAAGGACTGGAGCTATTGGCAGAGATACATGGAGGCATATGTGGATCCCACATAGGGTCGAGAGCCCTTGCCGGCAGGGAATTCCGGCAAGGCTTCTTCTGGCCCACTGCCCTCCAGGATGCGACGACACTGGTCACCAGGTGTGAAGCGTGCCAGTTCCATTCAAAGAAACTTCATCAACCAGCTCAAGCCCTTCAAACCATTCCTCTCTCCTGTCCCTTCTCGGTCTGGGGGCTCAACATACTGGGCCCTTTCCCCTGCGCTGTCGGGGGCTTTGAGTACTTGTACGTTGCAATCGACAAGTTCACAAAGTGGCCAGAGGTGGAGGCAGTAAGGAAGGTCATAGCTCAGTCAGCCGTCAAGTTCTTCAAGGGACTAGTGTGCCGTTTTGGTGTACCCAACAGGATCATCACCGACAACGGCACACAGTTTACAAGCCGCACCTTCATGTAATATACCCAAGACCTCGGCAGCAAGGTCTGTTTCGCTTCCATTGCTCACCCCCGAAGCAATGGTCAAGCTGAGAGGGCAAATGCTGAAGTGCTGCGAGGACTAAGGGCAAAGACCTTTGATAGGCTGCACAAGAGCGGGAGGCGCTGGATTGATGAACTGCCGTCGGTTGTTTGGTCGATCAGAACGACGCCAAATCGAGCCACCGGCCAGACGCCCTTTGCCCTGATATACGGGGCAGAAGCAGTTCTCCCACAGAACTCATATACGGTCACCTCGAGTGCTCGCTTATGATGAGCTTGAGCAAGAGCAATTGCGACAAGACGACGCAATGCTCCTTGAGGAAGATCGTCTTCGGGTGGTTGTGAGAGTAGCACGCTACCAGCAAGCCTTGTGCCACTACCATAAACACAAGGTCCGTGCCCGGAGCTTTGAGGAAGGCGACCTTGTTCTCCGGCGTGTTCAATCGGCCAGGAATACGAACAAGTTGACGCTGAAGTGGGAAGGCATTTATCAGGTAATACGAGCCACCAGGCCTGGTGCTGTCCGCCTGGAGACCGAGGATGCCGTTCCGGTGAGTAATTCCTGGAACATCGAGCATCTTCCGAAGTTTTACCCACAAGGCGCGGCTTGCGGGGCCCCCCGGCAAGCCACCCTTTTGTACAAGCCTTGCCGGCAAGGCATGTAACCCTTTGTACAAAGCGAGGCGCAAACCCTGAGCATAAATAAATGAAGCGCTGGCGCCCTAAGTTATAGCATGCATGCTGAGTCGAGTCTCGTCCTTGGTTAGGGTTGATAGTGCTTAGCGGTGGCTAACCCCTAGCTTAGAGGTCGAGTCTTTGTCTTTCGTCTGTATTCTCTGGTTCACAGGATGCGCAGACATCCTTGCCGAAGCCACTTGAGGGAAGGAAAGAAGAACAGACCAGCGCCTAGGCCCTGGCGAGCCAGTGTTGCCGGAGGCTGCAAGGGCAAGAATTTGCCCACGGCTGACCAGGGTTGCCGGGGGCTGCAGCTTCAGATAAGTTCTTTATCCCTTATCATGCATTCCATTATGGACTGAGGTATGTGAAACCTCGTTCTTTTCCTTAAGATACCGTGCTCCCATAACTCTAGGCCCTAGGGCTCGTTCCTGGGACTAAGTTTGGTCATAGTTGCGGCAGCAGAAGGATGAAACGAGGAGCCTGAGCCCACTTCATCCCTGCCTCCGCCAAGGGCGTGAGAAAGGTCGAGCGAAGTAGGGAAACGGCAGGGCCTGTTGCCGGGCGAAAAAATGTTTATCTTAAAGATATCAGGGATTTATTCCCTGTTGTGGGTTTTTATCTACGAACAAATGACCCGGCAAACATTCCTTTTTCATTAAAAACATTCCATTCAGGTACAGTCCATAGGGAATGAAAAACATGAATAAGGGGATTACAAGTTTTAAACTTAACAGATGCCCGAAGGCTTACAGACTAAAAAGAGATAAGATGCCCGTAATGCCTTTCTTGTCCCTCTCCTCAGGAGGCAGGTCAAGGAGGAGAGAAGGGCAAAAGAGGCGTCTAGGCGAGCTACGGGTGGCAGAAGACACCGAGAAGGCATCTCGGCGGCCTCCCAAGGGCTGGACGGTGATGACGGCGCCGGAGGCAGAGCTCGAAGACGAGGCGGCAGGACGTCAGTACGCGTCAAAGGCGTCGGTGCCCGCGTACTCCGACATGACGACCTTGCCGCCCGCCTTCATCCTCTTCCTCTTCTGCAGCCTCCCTACGCTAGCCGCCGAGGAGACGGCCCCGAAAAGTTCAAGGAGCCGGCGACGTGGATGATGGGGTTGTCGGTGCCACCAGGAGTGGCGCCCGACACCTAGTCGGACCCGTCATCCTGCCGTCCATCGCCCTCGTCGTCGCTGTCGCTGTCCTCCTCGTCACCCTCATTCGAGGAGGAGTCTTCGTCATCGGAGGACCTCTCCACGCAGCACCTCGCGCGAGTCCCGAGGTGCCCGAAGACCTTGATGGAGAGGTGGTCGTCCTCCATCAACTTGAAGTGGAGGGTGAGCCCATCTGTCAGGCTGTGGATGCGAGCGAACCTCTTCCATCCTTGGTGAAGATACATCACATGAGGGGCAGGGAAGTCGATGCGGGCTCGCGTGCCACTGATCCCGCAGCCCCTCATGTGCAGCCGCAGCGACTCCAGCGGATCCACCTCCAACTCCTGCGCAAATGGAGTCGGGAGACGAAGCCGACGACGCGGCTCCCCCCGCATCCTAATGAAGAACTCACAAGGGTCATCTCCAATATGACCTTCCATTGGAGGAGGAGCTGCTGGCGGAGGCGTGGCTGACGGGCTGCCCGGTCCTCCTCTTCCCCGAGCGCCCCAGCCTCGCCCACGGCCCCGCCCCTCCCTCTTCCCCTCGTGGCTGGTTCGGCCACTGTTGGTGCAGTTGAAGGGGGGACGCGTTGTCGAGCAGCGACCCTCGCCACCACCGTTAAGGAGCCGGTATTTTCTCTCTTCCTGGCAGACAGAAGAGAGGAGCAGAAGCTGAAGGAGAAAGAAGATGGAGGAGCGCGGGGCGTCGTCCCTTCCCTCCGCCCTTTATAAAGGGGCGGGGCTGGAGCTCGACCGCCCCACTCGGCCAATCAAGACGCAGAAGGCGAGGGGAGCCGGGACCGACCCGCCGCCCCAACCAGCGACGACTCGGTTTCCCGCCTCCACCGCTCGCCACCTCGAACGCATAGGAGGCACGTGGCGAACGTGCAGGACCGAAGGGACGGGTGAGGCGACCTCTCCCCATCCCGTGATAGTGGGGAGTGGACGCCTAGACGACCGCGCCTCGGCCCCATCCATTAAGCACGCCGCGCCTCC
The DNA here is from genome assembly GCA_902687465.1 of Secale cereale. Classification (NCBI taxonomy): domain Eukaryota; kingdom Viridiplantae; phylum Streptophyta; class Magnoliopsida; order Poales; family Poaceae; genus Secale; species Secale cereale. The sequence continues at coordinate 205,337,291 of LR738713.1, read as the reverse complement.
ACGCCTCCCCCCGTTTACGCGGAAGACGTGGGCCGCCTCCTTTCGCATTTACTGCGACGTGACGCATGCCTGCGGAAACCGCCCCACGCATGCCGCCCACGTCACGCACGCCCATCCACCCCGCGCCATGCGCGCGGGTCGTGGGAGGCGCAGCGCGCGGAAAATTTTACCACGGTAAAAACCACACCGCATGCCCGCGCACCGTTCTGGGCCTGGCCCAACAACGTGTCGCGCTTATGTGTGGCCCAGGCCCGGGGGCTCCTGTCGGTGTACAAAAAGAGGGGTACACTTTTTGTACCCCTATGACTGTGCGCGGGCAGTCTGAGCCACGGGCACCACCACACCAAGCATGGCAAGGGAGGTGAGCCGGGGCAAGACCGAAGCTTGATGGAGACTGGAACAACGCCAAGAACAAGACCACAAAGAGCAAAGGGACGAAGCGGCTCTCCCAGGCAAGATCCTTGCCGGTGCCAGCACTGGCAGCCCCGGCAAGACCCTTGCCGCGGCAGCTCGCCCCACGCCTACGGAGCGGATCACCCTTGAGTCCACCACCCCCATGGGGCCAGGATTCAGGAGATATCCCCGTGGTGGCATGCAGATCTTTGTGAAGACATCCAAGATCAGATACAAGTTAAGAAGACGACGACCCTTGGTGGGATCCCAGCCAAGGAGAACTACAAGGCCCCCGGCAAGCACCTTGTCGGGGATGACAACAGGGGCCACAGCAGGACCCTTGCTGGAGCCCGAGCAAGGCCCTTGCCGAGGACACCCACAGGGCCACCGTCAGGCCCGCACCAACCGGGTTTCCACCGACCCACGCAGCTGCCGACCTGACCAGCTGGACAGGCTCCTGCGTGGCAACCCACAGATCTTCATGGAGACCCGCCGTTGGGCCACCTCAGTTGCCTGTCTGCCTACATGGCACCTCAGGCACCGCTGGCCAGGGCGCGTGTCAACACGAGGAGGAGCGGCGACGGACAAGACGGACGTCTCCCCTCGTCCCCGATAAAGCAAGGACACCTAAGCTAAGCGCATTAAATGCACCTTGTCCTGTAATGCGAGGGATAACCTCGCATCACTGTACCCTTTCCACCTCCTGTGTGCCACTGTGGCGACCCCTTTTTCCTATAAAAGGAGGCCCGAGGCGACCAGGAGGAGGATTTGGCTTATTAGAACTCCTCACGACTCTTTTGGAGCTCCTCACTAGCTGAAGAACATAAACATATAATCCACCAAAGCAGGAGTAGGGTTTTACGCATCTTTGCGGCCCGAACCTGGGTAAAGGAACCGTGTCCCGACTATTAGATCCGCTCTTCTCTCAACCCCGCGCCCCGCAACCGTAGTAGGGATTCTTGTGATCCCATAGGTGTCGATCCAAATACTCCGATAAAAACTAACTCGATTACATGATAGATCCCATCCAACCCATCACCGTCCAGCAAGCCTACGATGGAATTACTCACACACGGCGGTGAGCATCATGGAATAGGTGATGGAGGAAGGTTGATGATGACGATGGCGACGATCTCCACTCTTCGGAGCCCCGAACGGACTCCAGATCAGCCCTCCCGGGAGAGATTAGGGCTTGGCGGCGGCTCCATCTCGTAAAACACAATAATTCTTTCTCCTTGATTTTTCTCTCCATGAAACGGAATATATAGGACCTGGGGATACGTCGGTGGACCTTCGCGGGGCCCTCGAGGCAGGGGGGCGTGCCCTGGGAAGGGGGGTGCGCTCCCACCCTCGAGGACAGCTCGTGGGCCCCCTGGTGTGGATCTTTTTGCGGGTATTTTTTATATTTTATGAAATAATTCTCCGTTGATTTTCAGGCGATTCCGAGAAATTTTTATTTCTGCACAAAAACAACACCATGGCAGTTCTGCTGAAAACAACGTCAGTATGGGTTAGTCCCATTCAAATCATGCAAGTTAGAGTCCAAAACAAGGGCAAAAGTGTTTGGCAAAGTAGATACGCTGGAGACGTATCAACTCCCCCAAGCTTAAACCTTTGCTTGTCCTCAAGCAATTCAGTTGAGAAACTGAAAGTGATAAAGAAAAACTTTGACAAACTCTGTTTGCTCTTGTTGTTGTAAATATGTAAGCTAGCATTCAGGTTTTCAACAAGATCATGAACTAACCACATTCACAATAACTTTCAGGTCTCAAGACTACTCACATCATTGGCATAATCAACTAGCGAGCAATAATAATGAACCTTGGATGACAACACTTTCTCGAAACAATCATGATATGATATAACAGGATGGTATCTCGCTAGCCCTTTCTGAGACTGCAAAACATAAATGCAGAGCACCTTTAAAGATTAAGCACTGACTAGGCATTGTAATTCATGGTAAAAGAGATCCAGTCATGATCATACTTAATGCAAATTAATAGTAATACATGCAACGACAGAGGTGCTCTTCTACTGGTGCTTTTTGATAAGAGGATGATGACTCTGCATAAAAGTAAATAGATAGGCCCTTTGCAGAGGGAAGCAGGGATTTGTAGAGGTGCCAGAGCTCGATTTTTAAATATAGATGAATAACATTTTGAGTGGTATAATGTCATTGTCAACATAGCAACCAAGAATCTCGATATCTCCCATGCTACGCACATTATAGGCGGTTCCCAAACAGAATGGTAAGTTTATATTCCCCCAACCCCCAACGAGCACACTCCACGGCCAGCCGAATCCACGGGTTACCGTCCAAACAAGCAACAGCCCTGGGGGAGTTTTGTTTAATTATTATGATTCTGAGCATGGGACTGGGCATCCCGGTTACCAGCCATTTTCTCATGAATGATGAGCGGAGTCCACTCATCGTGAGAATAACCCACCAAGCATGGAAGATATAGATAGCCCTAGTTGATACATGAGCTGTTCGAGCATACAAAACAGAATTTCATTTGAAGGTTTACAGTTTGGCACATACAAATTTACTTGGAACGGCAGGTAAATACCGCATATAGGTAGGTATGGTGGACTCATGTGGAATAACTTTGGGGTTTATGGAAGTGGATGCACAAGCAGTATTCCCGCTTAGTATAGGTGAAGGCTAGAAAGAGACTGGGAAGCGACCAGCTAGAGAGCAACAACGGTCATGAATCATGCATTAAATTTAATTAACAATGAATGCAAGCATGAGTAGGATATAAATCACCATGAACATAAATATCGTGAAGGCTATGTTGATTTGTTTCAACTACATGCGTGAACATGTGCCAAGTCAAGTCACTTAAATCGTTCAGAGGAGGATACCAGCCATCATACCACATCACAACCATTTTAATATCATGTTGGCACACAAGATATACCATTATAAACTCTCAGCTAATTAAGCATGGCATAAGCAGCTATGATCTCTAATTGTCATTGCAAACATGTTCCATTCATAACAAGCTGAATCAAGAACGACGAGATGTCATATTTACAAAAACAAGAGAGGTCGAGTTCATACCAGCTTTTCTCATCTCAATTAGTTCGTCATATATCACCATTATTGCCTTTCACTCGCACGACCGAACGGTGTGGATAATAATAATAGTGCACGTGCATTGGACTAAGCTGGAATCTGGAGACATTTGATAGAAGAGAGAAGACAAGGTAATATGGCTCAAGGTTAAATTAACAACAAAGCATGTGAGAGCCTCTGAGCAATTTCATCATGGTCTTCTACTCTCAACCCCTAAAGAAAAGAAAAGAAACTATTTACACGGGAAAGCTCCCAACAAGCAAAAGAAGAACATGAAATCTTTTTGGGTTTTCATTTTTTTAGTTACTACTACAAGCAAAGAAAGTAAACTAGCTGGAAGCTACAACTAATATTTTTTGTTTTTCTGGGTTTTTCTAGCATACAAGAAAAAGACTAAGAAAAATAAATTTAAACTAAGCATGAATGGTACAGTGAAAGAGTGTGAGCACCGACAGCTAGAATATGTGTGAACATGAAAGTAAGTCGGTGAGAATCACGTACTCTTCCAAGCTTAGGCTTTTGGCCTAAGTTGGTCTATGCCTAGGGATCGAAGCCACTCCCTCCAGTGTACTGAGATGTGTCCTCTGGGTGCCACTGGTCGGCGAGCTCGTCCAGCTCCCACCCATAAACAGATTGACAGGAAGGATCAAATGGTGGTTTTGGCTCAGGCTCTAAAGCTTGTGTCTGGCCTTGGTACTTGTAGAAGGCATCTGATGTAATGAGGTACTTGCCTGTGGACAGATCAAACAGAGATGGTGCAGGCAAGGTAACAATTTCACAGTATATTTCATCAAACCTCAATTTATAATGTAGCTGCATATTTTTATTTTTAACAATAAAGTCATGAGCTACCATGCTCTTGTAGTCTAGATAAATAGGGGCAAGCAATTTTTCTTCCTTCTCATGATGCCTAATAGGTATATTAAAATGTTCAGCAAGGCGAGAAGCAAAGATGCCTCCAAAGACAGGCCCCTTTGAGCGGTTCAGACTCAATCGTTTGGCAACGACGGCGCCCAAGCTAAAAGTTGTGTCACGAAACAAAGCATGGCGTAAAATGATAATATCAGGGGCACTAAGATTCCCACTGTTCCCGCGACCAATTAAACACCTACTAGCAAGTAAAGCAAAGTAGCGCAGAACAGGAAGTGTATACTGGTGATTCTTGCCCCTGAAACTTGTCTAATTTCACCTACGGCTATCATATCAATAAACCCTTTGACGTCTTCATGACGTGGTTCATCAAGTATACCTTCAAAGGGTACTTTGCATATTTCACAAAAATCTAACGGTGATATCTCCTTAACCACATCATATAAGCGAAACTCCACCGTAGGTGGTGTTTTCCTAGAAAGAAAATGGAAGCTTTGCGTAAAAGTATTAATGAGTAAGAGATACTGTTCTTTTTGGTCGTGGAGGAAGTCGGCGAGGCTTGCATTATTTTCCATCCAAAAAAAGTCTTCGTAAATACCGGCGGACATCATGAAATTATTACCAGGCCATTTGCACGGTCGAACTTCCGCCATACGAGGGAGATGATACTTGGGCTTCTTATTTTCTTCTTTCTTCTTCTCCTTTGAGCTCTTGCTGGAAGAGCCTCTCAATATTCTTTTTATCATTTCCTTTTCTGAAATTTTCTGAAATTTTTAGTAACTCACAATAAAAGTTAACCAAACTCAACAAGAATGATAGAAACAACTCCTATAAGTGCCTAGAAGCTATATCATGCATTAGAACTACTTGGGACCAAGAAAATTTGACATGCAAGCTCAAGAACAAGGTCACCACAGCAACATAAATTTTCAACAAATAAAGCACTAGAACAAAAACTAATTGGACCAGTGGAGGAGTCACACACCAAGGAACAATCTTCCCAATCAGTTTGGTGAATGGTGCTTTGAGCAAGGAGATCGAAAATGGCAGCATAATGAGCTAGAACTCGGGTTTGAGCTGGTTGGGGATTTTTTTGGGAGGAAGAAGAAGAGCATGGGTGAAAGGATAAGTGGAGGGGGGCCACGTGGGGCCCTCAGGCAGGGGGCATGCCTTGTGAAGGGGGGCGTGCCCTGTGCCCTCGAGGCCAGGTGCTGGCTCCCCTCGTTGTGTGTTTAGTGCCATATTTTCTTAAATATTCTAGAAAAAATCACATTTCATTTTCATGGCATTCGGAGAACTTTTATTTTCAGGATATTTTTTATTGCACGGATAAGTCTGGAAACAGACGGATAATGCTATTTTTCTTTTATTTAACCTAATTCACAGAAAGTAAAAGGAGGGTACAGAAGGTTTGTCCTATCTAGATTCACCTATCCCATGTTCATGAAAAGGAAACCATTAACAAGGTTGATCAGGTCTTGTTGATAAACTATTTCCGAGTAACATGAAACCGGAGAATTTTCGAATAACACTAGGTTACCTCAATGGGGATGTGTATGTCCCCAACAATAAGTATGTTATATGCCTTCTTGATAGTAGTTATAGGAAACTCAAAACCTCCAATAGTAATTGTTGAAGTTTTTCCAATATAATTGATACTGAAGACCTGAGGTTGTTTCCTCGGAAAGTGTACCGTATGCTCATTACCATTGACATGAAAAGTGACATTGCCTTTGTTGCAATCAATAGCAGCCCCTGCAGTATTCAAAAAATGTCTTCCAAGAATAATAGACATACTATCATCCTCGGGAATATCAAGTATAACAAAGTCCATTAGAATAGTAACATTTGCAACTACAACAAGCACATCCTCACAATACTGACATGTATAGCAATTGATTTATCAGCCATTTGCAAAGGTATTTCGGTATGTGTCAACTTACTCGAGTCAAGTCTACGATATAAGGAGGGAGGCATAACACTAACACCTGCTCCAAGATCACACAAAGCAGTTTTAACATAGTTTCTCTTAATGGAGCAAGGTATAGTAGGTACTCCTGGATTTCCTAATTTCTTAGGCATCCCACCCTCAAAAGTGTAATTGGCAAGCATGGTGGAGATTTCTACATCAGGTATCTTTCTTTTGTTGGTAATAATGTCTTTCATGTACATGGCATAAGGATTTGTTTTAAGCACATTAGTCAAATGCATACACAAAAAGATAGGTCTAATCATTTCAGCGAAGCGCTCAAAATCTTCATCATCCTTTTTCTTGGATGGTTTCGGAGGAAAAGACATGGGTTTCTGAACCCATGGTTCCCTTTCCCTATCGTGCTTCCTAGCAACAAAGTCTCTCTTATCATAACGTTGATTCTTTAATTGTGGGTTATCAAGATCAACAACAGGTTCAATCTCTACATCATTATCATTGCTTGGTTGAGCATCAACATGAACAACATCATTAATATTATCACCAGGCTAATGTTCATTTCCAGATTCTGTCTGAGCATCAGAAATAGATATATCATTGGGATTCTCAGGTGGGTGAGCTACATGTTCACTAGAAGCATGCAAGGTCCTACCATTTTTCTTTTTCTTCTTTCTAGTAGAACTAGGTGCATCTATATTAGCTCTCTGAGAATATTGCTCAATTCTCTTAGGGTGGCCCTCGGGATACAGAGGTTCCTGAGTCATTTTACCACCTCTAGTTGCAACTCTAACAACATAGTGATTATTCTTACTATTTAATTCATTGAGCAAATCATTCTGAGCCTTAAGCACTTGTTCTACTTGAGTGGTGACCATAGAAGCATTTTACTAATAAGTTTCAGTTCACCTTTAGCTCTAGACAGATAATCACTCAAGCATTCAATCATATAAGCATTGTGTTGTAATTGTCTACCAACATAAGCATTGAACTTTTCTTGTTTCACAATGAAACTGTCAAATTCATCTAAACATTGGCTAGCAGACTTATAACGAGGAATATCATCTTCATCAAATCTATAAAGATAATTTACCTTTAATACCTGTGTCGGGTTATCAAGACCATGTATTTCTTCAATAGGCGGTAAATTTTTAACATCTTCAGCTTTAATACCATTTTCTTTCATAGATTCGTTTGCCTCTTGCATATCTTCAGGACTAAGAAATAGAACACCTCTTTTCTTCGGAGTTGGCTTAGGGGCTGTTCAGGAAGTGTCCAATTATTTTCATTGGCTAGCATATTATTCAATAGTGTTCAGCTTGTTCCATTGTTCTCTCCCTGAAAACACTACCAGCAGAACTATCCAGGTGGTCTCTGGAAGCATCGGTTAGTCCATTATAAAAGACACCAAGTATATCATGCATCTTAAGAGGATGATCAGGCAAAGCATTAAGTAACTGGAGAAGGGTCCCCCAAGCTTGTGGGAGAATCTCTTCTTCAGTTTGAGAAAAGTTATATATTTCCCGTAAGGCAGCATGTTTCTTATGAGCGGGAAAATATTTAGCTGAAAAGTAATACATCATATCCTGGGGACTACGCACACAACCAGGATCAAGAGAATTGAACCAAGTCTTAGCATCACCCTTTAACAAGAACGAAAATAGCTTAAGGATATAATAATAGCGAAACTTTTCATCATTTTTAAACAGGGTGGCTATATCATTCAACTTGGTAAGATGTGCCACAACAGTTTCAGACTCATAGCCATGGAAAGGATCAGATTCAACCAAAGTAATTAACTCAGGAACAACAAAGAAATCATAATCCTTATCAGTGACACATATAGGTGAGGTAGCAAAAGTAGGGTCATGTTTCATTCTAGCATTCAAGGACTTTTCTTCCAGCTTAGCTAATAACTTCTTGAGATCATATCTATCATTGCAAGCAAGAAAGTTTGCAGCAGTTTCTTCATCCATAACATAACCCTCAGGTACAACAGGCAATTCATATCTATTGGGAGTAGTTTCATCATCACTTTCATAAATATCATCAACATTTGCACTCTCCCTAACCTTAGCAATTTGTTCATCTAGAAATTCACCTAGTGGCACAGTATCATGCATAGAGATAGGTTCATCATACATAGCATAAGTAGCATCATCAAGAACATACGACATATCAGATTCAATAGCAGGAGTAGGTGTCGCAAGTTTACTCATAACAGAAGGAGAATCAAGTGTAGAGCTAGATGGTAGTTCCTTACCTCCCCTCGTAGTTGAGGGTAAGATCTTGGTCTTTGAGTCTTGCAAATTCTGCATGGTGATAAGCAGACTTAAAGAATAGAGCTATGCTCCCCGACAATGGCGCCGAAAAATAGTCTTGATAACCCACAAGTGTAGGGGATCGCAAAAGTTTTCGAGGGTAAAGTATTAAACCCAAATTTTTTGATTCGACACAAGGGGAGCCAAACAATACTCTTAAGTATTAGCAGCTGAGTTGTCAGTTCAACCACACGTGGAAACTTAGTATCTGCAGCAAGATAGTTTAGTAGCACAGTAATATGATAGTGGTGGTAGCAGCAATAAAAGTAAAGATAATGTTTTTGTAGTTTTTGTGATAGTAGCAACGGAAAAGTAAATAGCAACTAGCAATATAGGTAAAGCTCATAGGCATTGGATCGGTGATGGGAAATTACGTCGGATGCAATTCATCATGTAGAAGTTATAACCTAGGGCGACACAGAATTAGCTCCAGTTCATCAATGCAATGTAGGCATGTATTCCGAATATAGTCATACATGCTTATGGAAAAGAACTTGCGTGACATATTTTGTCCTACCCTCCCGTGGCAGCGGGGTCCTATTGGAAACTAAGGGATATTAAGGCCTCCTTCTAATAGAGTACCGGACCAAAGCATTAACACATAGTGAATACATCAACTCCTCAAACTATGGTCATCACCGGGAGTTGTCACGATTATTGTCACTTCGGGGTTGCCAGATCATAACACATAGTAAGTGACTATAGACTTGCAAGATAGGATCAAGAACACACATATATTCATGAAAACATAATAGGTTCGAATCTGAAATCATGGCACTCGGGCCCTAGTGACAAGCATTAAGCATAACAAAGTCATAGCAATATCAATCTCAGAACATAGTGGATACTAGGGATCAAACCCTAACAAAACTAACTTGATTACATGATAGATCCCATCCAACCCATCACCGTCCAACAAGCCTACGATGGAATTACTCACACACGACGGTGAGCATCATCGAATTGGTGCTGGAGGAAGGTTGATGATGATGATGGCAACGATCTCCACTCTCCGGAGCCCCGAACTGACTCCTGATCAGTCCTCCCGAGAGAGATTAGGGCTTGGCGGCGGATCCGTCTCGTAAAACGCGATTATTCTTTCTCCTTGATTTTTTCTCCACGAAACGGAACATATAGGACCTGGGGATACATTGGTGGAGCTTCGGGGGGCCCTCGAGGCAGGGGGGCGCGCCCTGGGAATGGGGGCCCGCCTCCCACCCTCGAGGACAGCCCGTGGGCCCCCTGGTGTGGATTTTCTTGCAGGTATATTTTATATTTTCTGAAATAATTCTCCATTGATTTTCAGGCGATTCGGAGAACATTTTATTTCTGCACAAAAACAACACCATGGCAGTTCTGCTGAAAACAACGTCAGTCCGGGTTAGTTCCATTCAAATCATGCAAGTTAGAGTCCAAAACAAGGGCAAAATTGTTTGGCAAAGTAGATACGTTGGAGACGTATCAGATGGTCAAACTCTAAATTCCCCTGTTGGTAATATCCTTTTTGTGTTCGTCCAGTGCTAATCGTACCAAATTTGTGAGAGCTAGAATACATTAGGTTAGGTGTCCTTCCTTGTTCAGACTTAACTGTCATTTTGATATTACTTCATAAGTTAATACACATTTTCTTCAACCGAGGCAAGAGTAATCAGACGCCATTAACATGGACATTACAGTTGCAAACTTTTGATGTACTAACTTAATTTAAACACTCCTTTCAAATAGATTTCCCTTTCAACAGTCCATTATATTTACAATCTATAAGCTGCACTAAGAGTCGTTTGAAGGATTGAGGAGCAACTATAGCTCATGTATGGTAGTTGGGGAATTCTTTTTCTCATGATGCATCCATTCAGTTTTCAGTATTCTCTCGGTTTCATTATCATTACGGTTACCATAATATTTATTCTATAAAACAGAGACACCTATAGGAGTATACCATATTCGTGTTTGGCACTGATGTCCGTGTGTTATGTGGCTGATTTGTATTCTTATGGAGATCATGCGACATTGTGCAAATGATGTTTAATGTTGTATTTTATAAAAGGAGCTGCCATGTCAAATGAATGCGATATGAGTGACAAGTGTAGACTCGAAGTTTGACATCATGTTCTAACTTATAAGGCTCGTGGTTGTGGACAAACAAGCATGCCTCCGTGGGGTGGTTTTTGCAATAGAAGTATGAACCTAGAAATTAATCTTGTAGATTGATTTCCTCATAATGCTGAATTGATTGTTGGACAAAAATCGACTATGTTGAGTCTGTTCACACAATGTGGTTCCCATTCTTGGAAACTGAAGGAGTGTGCTTTTATATTCTTAATTTTTTTATTCACTTTGTTCCAAAATATATGTCTGTCCCGCCTAGGAAAATATATTATACAGTATTAATTTAGTCGAACAACACGAGTAACATGCCTGCCTACTGTAGTTATTTTTGACAATCTTATTTGTACACACATCATTACAAGGTTCCTTAAAACTACCTTTTTAGATATTTGAAACCAAGGTCTAGGAGTATTCAGCCAATCATACTTTCAAACCAGCATAGAATGTGAACGAAAGCTTAGTAACTATTAACACACAAGGTGGTTCTCATATGAATGTGTGTAATTTTATTCTATTCATCAGTATGTAAATCACAAGAGAACTGCGCAATGAGGTTCCTGTCATACTAGTGAGGATAGTGTATTATTCCCAATTTTTTTGCTCAATATTGAAGCACTGGACCTTTCTTGCTTTATGCAACAACTAACACTCTTTATCACCTCTACGGCCGTGAAACTTCAACCATACAGATCTGCTCGAGATGCTTTATATCACATAATTACCATTCTTCTGTTTGCAGCACATGGTCTTTTGATGGTTGGACTCAGCACCTTGGCCTGGTACCATGCACAACAGTCCCCATGGAATCTATCATCGCCTTAATGGCTATTAGAGCTGGTGTAGTGTGGCGAAAGTAGTGTCAATGAAGAGAAGAAAGATTGTCATTGAGGTTTTTGTGTAAGATTCTCTGATTGCTATGACATTAGTAAATAGATGCAAATGAAGCTGAATTCCAGCTTACAAGATTTTGATAAAGATACACATTTTATATTCAAATAAGATATCTAATAAGTCCTTCTATGTACTCTAAGTAGTTGCCCGTTGTACTGAATGTTCTTGAAATTTAAATTGATCAACAGTAGTATTGGTCTGATTTAAGAGATTAGCTGATTTTTTTCAAATATACTCCCTCCGTTTCAAAATAGATGACTCGAACTTAGTACAAAGTTGAGTAATCTATTTTGGAATGGACGGGGTATTAAAGAGGCGAATGCGAAAAATTATTTCTATGGTTAGAACGTGCGTTGCACGTGCAAGCTTACTAGTTAGCCAAAGAGCCATGTTGGACAGTCGAGTCGAGTCAATATGGCATCGTAAATACATAGGAACGGATTTAATTACACACGCGCAATGTTGCCGACACGGTCAATCGATTCTTTTAATTTGGTTGACCAATTTCCTTCTGAATCTATACAATTTGATCTTAATCATCTTGACCATTTTCCTTCAGAATCCAGGTAATTCGATCGCTGACAGAAGTGATAGTCGACTTGTATTAAACATGCGTACCTAAAAATCTAGAGCATGTTGACGCGTATTATCCCCTGTAATTAAGCAATATATGCTAATGGATCGTGAACAAGATAGACTTGAACACTCCTCTCCATGGTGTAGCTGCGGTGGAAAACGACCAGTTTGGTTTCAAGAAAGAGAGCACTCACCACATCGGACATCTAGCAAGCACATATGTCCACATTGAAGAGACCCACATCAAAATCTTCTAAAAACCTCGAGAGCGAGAGAACTACGGCTATCCTCCTGATTGATCCAGCATTGTTGTCTCATGTGTGTATTGGTGTTTGTTGGGTGCTTTTCTCGGGACCAGTTCGTGTTCCCATCATTGACTTTCTGGTCGGCATCTTGTCTATCCTGTCGTGGTCCAGCTGTTTGTTTTGAACGTACTATTTCAAAAAAATCTATGAACACGCAAGATCTATCTAGGAGAAACATATCAATGAGCAGGAGAGTGTGTCCACGTACCCTTGTAGACTGAAAGCGGAGGCGTTTAGTAACGTGGTTGATGTAGTCGAACGTCTTTGCGATCCAACCGATCAAGCACCGAACGCACGGCACCTCCGCGACTTGCACACGTTCAGCTCGGTGATGTCCCTCGAACTCTTGACATAGTTGAGGCCGAGGGAGAGTTTTGTCGGCACGATGGAGTGGTGACGGTGTTGATGAAGTTACCAATGCAGGGCTTCGCCTAAGCATTGTGGCAATATGACCGAGGTGTGTAACAGTGGAGGGGGGCCGCACACGGCTAAAAAATTTGTCTACTTGTGTTTCTAGGGTGCCTCCGTGCCCATGTATATAAAGGAGCAAGTGGGGAGGCCGGCCGGCCCCTATAGGCGCGCCCAAGGGGGGCAATCCTACTCCTACTAGGATTAGGATCCCCCTTTTCCTAGACAAACTAGGAGAAGAAGGAAGGGAGGGAGAGAAGAGAAGGAAGGTGGGGGAGCCGCCCCTCCCTCTACTGCAATTCGGACAAGGCCATGGGGGGCGCGTGGCCTGCCCTAGGCAGCCTCCCTCTCTCTCCCCTAAAGCCCAATAAGGCCCACTACTTCTCCGGTGGTTGTGATAACCCTTCCGGCACTCCGATAATTATCCAGTGACCCCCGGAACTCATCTGGTGTCCGAATAACATCGTCCAATATATCATTCTGTATGTATCGACCATTTCAGGGCTCCTCGTCATGTCTGTGATCTCATCCGGGACTCCGAACAACCTTCGGTACATCAAAACACATAAACTCATAATATCGATCGTCATTGAACGTTAAGCGTGCGGACCCTACGGGTTCGAGAACTATGTAGACATGCCCAAGACTCATCTTCGGTCAATAACCAATAGTGGAACCTGGATGCTCATATTGGTTCCTACATATTCTACGAAGATCTTTATTGGTCAAACCGCATAACAACATACGTTGTTCCCTTTGTCATCGGTATGTTACTTGCCCGAGATTCGATCGTTGGTATCATCATACCTAGTTCAATCTCGTCACCTGCAAGTCTCTTTACTCATTCTGTAATACATCATCTCGTGACTAACTCATTAGTCGTTTCCTTGCAAGGCTTATTACGATGTGCATTACCGAGAGAGCCCAGAGATACCTCTCCGACACTCAGAGTGACAAATCCTATTCTCGATCTATGCCAACACCACAAACATCTTCGAAGACACCTGTAGAGCATCTTTATAATCACCCAATTACGGTGTGACGTTTGATAGCACACAAGGTGTTCCTACGGTATTTGGGAGTTGCATAATCTCATAGTTAGAGGAACATGTATAAGTCATGAAGAAAGCTATAGCAGTAAAACTAAGCAATCATAGTGCTAAGGTAACGGATGTGTTTTTTCCATCACATCATTCTCATAATGATGTGATCCTGTTGATCAAATTACAACATATGTCTATAGTCAGGAAACATAACCATCTTTGATTAACGAGCTAGTCTAGTAGAGGCATACTAGGGACACTCTATTTTGTCTATGTATTCACACATGTATTAAGTTTCCGGTTATTAAAATTCTAGCATGAATAAAAGACATTTATCATGATATATAAGTAAATATAAATAAAAACTTTATTATTGCCTCTAGGGCATACTTCCTTCAGTCTCCCACTTGCAGTAGAGTCAATAATCCAGATTACATAGTAATGATTCTAACACCCATGGAGTTTTGGTGCTGATCATGTTTTGCTCGTGGAAGAGTCTTAGTCAACGGGTCTGCAACATTCAGATTCGTATGTATCTTGAAAATTTCTATGTCTCCCTCCTTAACTTGATCGCGGATGGAATTGAAGTTTCTCTTGCTGTGCTCGGTTCTCTTGTGAAACCTGCATTCCTTCGCCAAGGCTATTACTCCAGTGTTGTCACAAAAGATTTTCATTGGACCCGATGCACGAGGTATTACACCTAGATCGGATATGAACTCCTTCATGTGCCGCTTCACACGTAGATCCCGCCAGGACGCTCTGCTTGGAACTACACCAACAGACAGCTCCACCATTCAACAAAAATACATATCCAGTTTGGGACTTAGAGTCATCCGGATCAGTGTCAAAGCTTGAATCAACGTAACCGTTTATGACGAGCTCTTTGTCACCTCCATAAACAAGAAACATATCATTTGTCCTTTTCAGGTACTTCTGGAAGTTCTTGACTGCTGTCCAGTGATCCACTCCTGGATTACTTTGGTACCTTCGTGCTAAACTTATAGCATGGCACACATCAGGTCTGGTACACATCATTGCATACATGATAGATCCTATAGCTGAGGCATAGAGAATGACTTTCATTTTCTCTCTATCTTCTGCTGTGGTCGCGCATTGAGTCTTAATCAACTTCACACCTTGTAACACAGGCAAGAACCCTTTCTTTGACTGGTCCATTTTGAACTTCTTCAAAACATTGTCAAGGTATGTGCTTTGTGAAAGTCCAATTAAGCGTCTTGATCTATCTCTATAGATCTTGATGCCCAATATATAAGCAGCTTCACCGAGGTCTTTCATTGAAAAATTCTTATTCAAATATCCTTTTATGCAATCCAGAAATTCTATATCATTTCAAATCAACAATAGGTCATCCACATATAATATCAGAAATGCTACAGAGCTCCCACTCACTTTCTTGTAAATACAGGCTTCTCCGAAAGTCTGTATAAAACCATATGCTTTGATCACCTCATCAAAGCGTATATTCCAACTCCGAGATGCTTGCACCAGTCCATAGATGGATCGCTGGAGCTTGCACACTCTGTTAGCACCTTTAGGAAATGATCGACAAAACCTTCTGTTTGCATCATATACAAATCTTCTTTCAGATATCCATTAAGGAATGCAGTTTTGACATCCATTTGCGAGATTTCATAATCATGAAATGCGCCAATTGCTAACATGATTCGGACAGACTTAAGCATCGCGACGGGTCAGAAAGTCTCATCGTAGTCAACTCCTAGAACTTATCGATAACCTTTCGCAACAAGTTGAGCTTTGTAGACTGTAATGTTACCGTCGACGTCAGTCTTCCTCTTAAAGATCCATTTATTTTCAATAGCTTCCGATCATCGGGCAAGTCAACCAAAGTCCACACTTTGTTCTCATACATGGATCCCATCTTAGATTTCATGGCCTCAAGCCATTTTGCGGAATCTGGGCTCATCATCGCTTCCTCATAGTTTGTAGGTTCATCATGGTCTAGTAACATGACTTCTAGAACCAGGTTACCATACCACTCTGGCGCAGAGCGCACTCTGGGTGACCTATGAGGTTCAATAGTAACTTGATCTGAAGTTTCATGATCATCATCATTAGCTTCCTCACAGATTGGTGCAGGAATCACTGGAAGTAGTTTCTGTGATGGACTACTTTCCAATTCAGGAGAAGGTACAATCACCTCATCAAGTTCTACTTTCCTCCCACTCACTTCTTTCAAGAGAAACTCCTTCTCTAGAAAGGATCCATTCTTAGCAACAATTATCTTGCCTTCAGATCTGTGATAGAAGGTGTACCCAACAGTTTCCTTTGGGTATCCTATGAAGACACATTTCTTCTACCTGGGTTCGAGCTTATCAGGTTGAAGCTTTTTCACATAAGCATCGCAGCCCCAAACTTTAAGAAAGGACAACTTGGGTTTCTTGCTAAACCACAGTTCGTAAGGCGTCGTCTCAACGGATTTAGATGGTGCCCTATTTAACTTGAATGCAGCTGCCTCTAAAGCATAACCCCAAAAAGATAGTGGTAAATCGGTAAGAGACATCATGGATCACACCATATCTAATAAAGTGCGGTTACGATGTTCGGACACACCATTATGCTGTGGTGTTCCAGGTGGCGTGAGTTGTGAAACTATTCCACATTGTTTCAAATGAAGACCAAACTCATAACTCAAACGTTCGCCTCCGCGATCAGATCATAGAAACTTTATTTTCTTGTTACGATGATTCTCTACTTCACTCCGAAATTCTTTGAACTTTTCAAATGTTCCAGACTTGTGCTTCATCAAGTAGATATACCCATATCTGCTCAAATCATTTGTGAAGGTTAGAAAATAACGATACCCGCCATGAGCCTCAACACTCATTGGTCCGCATACATCACTATTTATGATTTCCAATAAGTCAGTTGCTTGCTCCAATGTTCCGGAGAACGGAGTTTTAGTCATCTTGCCCATGAGGCATGGTTCGCAAGCAGCAAGTGATTCATAATCAAGTGATTCCAAAAGTCCATCATTATGGAGTTTCTTCATGCGCTTTACACCAATATGACCTAAATGGCAGTGCCACAAATAAGTTGCACTATCATTATCAACTTTGCATCTTTTGGCTACAATATTATGAATATGTGTATCACTACGATCGAGATACAACAAAAATAGACCATTCTTCAAGGGTGCATGACCATAAAAGATATTACTCATATAAATAGAACAACCATTATTCTCTGATTTAAATGAATAATCATCTCGTAACAAACAAGATTCAGATATAATGTTCATGCTCAACGCTGGCACCAAATAACAATTATTTAGGACTAAAACTAACCCCGAAGGTAGATGTAGAGGTAGCATGCCGACTACAATCACATCAAATTTGGAACCATTTACCACACGCATCATCACCTCGTCCTTAGCTAATCTTCGTTTAATCCGTAGCCCCTGTTTTGAGTTACAAATATTAGCAATCGCACCAGTATCAAATATCGAGGTGCTACTACGAGCATTAGTAAGGGACACATCAATAACATGTATATCAAATATACCTTTGTTCACTTTGCCATCCTTCTTATCCTCCAAATACTTGGGGCAGTTTCGCTTCCAGTGTCTAGTCCCTTTGTAGTAGAAGCACTCAGTTTCAGGCTTGGCTCCAGACTTGGGTTTCTTCACGGGAGTAGCAAATGTCTTGCTATTCTTCTTGAAGTTCCCCTTCTTTCCCTTTCCCTTTTCTTGAAACTAGTGGTCTTGTTAACCATCAACACTTTATGCTCCTTTTTTATTTCTACCTCCACAGCTTTGAGCATAGCGAAGAGCTCGAGAATAGTCTTCTGCATCCCTTGCATATTACAGTTCATCATGAAGCCTTTATAGCTTGGTGGCAGTGATTTAAGAACTCTATCAATAACACTATCTTCATCAACTTTGCAGCCAAGTTGAGTCATGTGATTGTAGTACCTAGATATTCTTAGTAAGTGTTCACTGATAGAACTGTTCTCCTCCATCTTGCAGCTATAGAACTTATGGGAGACTTCATATCTTTCAATTCGGGCATTTGCTTGAAATATTAACTTCAACTCTTGGAACATCTCATATGCTCCAGGACGTTTAAAACATCTTTGAAGTCCCGATTCTGAGCCGTAAAGCATGGCACATTGAACTATCAAGTAGTCATCAGAACGAGCTTGCCAGACGTTCATAACATCCGGAGTTGCTCCTGCAGCAGGCCTGTCACCTAGCGGTGCTTCAAGGACATAATTCTTCTGTGCAGCAATGAGGATAATCCTCAAGTAACGGACCCAGTCCGTGTAGTTGCTACCATCATCTTTCAACTTAGCTTTCTCTAGGAACGCATTAAAATTCAAGGGAAAGGTAGCACGGGCCATTGATCTACAACAACATGGATATACAAAAACTATCAGGACTAAGTTCATGATAAATTAAAGTTCAATTAATCATATTACTAAAGAACACCCACTTAGATAGAAATCCCTCTAGTCATCTAAATAATCACGTGATCCAAGTCATCTAAACCATGTCCGATCATCACGTGCCATGGAGTAGTTTTCAATGGTGAACATCTTATGTTGATCATATCTACTATGTGATTCACGCTCGACCTTTTGGTCTCCAGTGTTCCGAGGCCATGTCTGTACATGCTAGGCTCGTCAAGTTTAAACCGAGTATTCTGCATGTGCAAAACTGTCCTACACCCGTTGTATTTGAACGTAGAGCTTATCACACCCAATAATCATGTGGTGTCTCGGCACGATGAACTTTCGCAACGATGCATACTCAGGGAGAATACTTCTACCTTGAAATTTTGTGTAAGGGATCATCTTATAATGCTACCGCCGTACTAAGCAAAATAAGAAGCATAATAAGATAAAGATCACATGCAATCAAAATATGTGACATGATATGGCCATCAACATTTTGTGCTTTTGATCTCCATCTCCAAAGCATCGTCATGATCTCCATCATCACCGGCTTGACACCATGATCTTCATCGTAGCGTCATGGTCGTCTCGCCAACTATTGCTACTATTACTATCGCTAAATCATAGTGATAAAGTAAAGCAATTACATGGCTTTCGCAACTCATACAATAAAGAGACAACCATTAGGCTCCTACTAGTTGCTGATAATTTACAAAACATGATCATCTCATACAATAATGTATAACTCATCACGTCTTGACCATATCACATCACAACATGCCCTGCAAAAACAAGTTAGGCATCCTCTACTTCGTTGTTGCAAGTTTTACGTGGCTGCTACGGGCTTAGCAAGATCCGTTCTTACCTACGCGTTAAAACCACAACGATTTTTTGTCAAGTGTGTTGTTTTAACCTTCACAAGGACTAGGCGTAGTCACACTCGATTCAACTAAAGTAAGAGAGAAAGACACCCGCCAGTCACCTTTAAGCAACGAGTGCTCGTAACGATGAAACCAGTCTTGCGTAAGCATACGCGTAATGTCGGTCCGGGCCGCTTCATCTCACAATACCGCTGAATCAAAGTATGACATGCTAGTAAGCAGTATGACTATTATCGCCCACAACACATTGTCTTCTACTCGTGCATATCATCTACGCATAGACCTGGCTTTGATACCACTGTTGGGGAATGTAGCATTTCAAGAAAAATCCTACGAACACACAAGATCTATCTGGGAGAAGCATAGCAACAAGCGGGAGAGTGTGTCCACGTACCCTCGTAGACCGAAAGCAAAGGAATTTAGTAATGCGGTTGATGTAGTCGAACGTCTTCACGATCCAACCAATCAAGCACCGAACGCACGGCACCTCCGCGATCTACACATGTTCAGCTCGGTGACGTCCCTCGAACTCTTGATCCAATTGACGCCGAGGGAGAGTTTCGTCAGCACGATGGCATGGTGACCATTTTGATGAAGTTACCAACGCACGACTTCACCTAAGCACTGCGACAATATGACCGAGGTTTGTAATAGTGGTGGGGGGCACTGTACACGGCTAAAACAATTGTCGACTTGTGTTTCTAGGGTGCCCCTGCCCATGTATATAAAGGAGCAAGGGGGGAGGCCGTCCGGCCCATATAGGCGCGCCCAAGGGGGGGCAATCCTACTCCTACTAGGGGTAGGAACCTCCTTTTCCAAGTCCAACTAGGAGAAGAAGGAAGGGAGGGAGAGAAGAGAAGGAAGGAGGGGTGCCGCCCATCCCCCTAGTCCAGTTCGGACTAGGGCATGGTTTGGCGCGCAGCTTGCCCTAGGCAGCGTCCTCTCTCTCCCCTAAAGCCCAATAAGGCCACTACTTCTCTGGTGGTTCCGGTAATCCTTCCGGCACTCTGATAGATATCCGGTGACGCTCGGAACTCATCCAGCGTCCGAATAACATCGTCCAATATATCATTCTTTATATCTCGACCATTTCGAGACTGCTCGTCATGTCCGTGATTTCATCCGGGACTCCGAACAACCTCCGGTACATTAAAACACATAAACTCATAATACTGATCGTCATCAAATGTTAAGCGCGCGGACCCTACGGGTTCGAGAACTATGTAGAGATGACCAATACTCATCTCTAGTCAATAACCAGTAGCGGAACCTGGATGCTCATATTGGTTCCTACATGTTCTACGAAGATCTTTATCGGTTAAACCGCATAACAACATATGTTATTCCCTTTGTCATCGGTATGTTACTTGCCCGACATTCGATCGTCGGTATCATCATACCTAGTTCAATCTCGTCACTGGCAAGTCTCTTTACTCATTCTGTAATACATCATCTCATGACTAACTCATTAGTCGTTTGCTTGCAAGGCTTATTACAACGTGTATTACTGAGAGGCCCCAGAGATACCTCTCCGACACTCGGAATGACAAATCTTATTCTCGATCTATGCTAACACCACGAACACCTTCGGAGACACCTGTAGAGCATCTTTATAATCACCAAGTTACGTTGTGACGTTTGATAGTACACAAGGTGTTCCTACGGTATTTGGGAGTTGCATAATCTCATAGTCAGAGGAACATGTATAAGTCATGAAGAAAGCAATAGCAGTAAAACTAAACGATCATGGTGCTAAGCTAATGGATGGGTCTTGTCCATCACATCATTCTCATAATGATGTGATCCCTTTGCTTATATGACAACACATGTCTATTGTCAGGAAACATAACCATCTTTGATTAACGAGATAGTCTAGTAGAGGCATACGAGGGAAACTCTGTTTTGTCTATGTATTCACACATTTATTAAGTTTCCAGTTAATACAATTCTAGCATGAATAAAAGACATTTATCATGATATATAAGGAAATTAACAACTTTATTATTGCCTCTAGGGCATATTTTGTTCACTATTGGCCGCTCGAACCCTTCTCGCTCAGTCTCGATCCCCTTCTCTTGATCCCCTCACCCTCTTCCTTTCGATCCCACCTAGCGCCATCACGCACAGAGGCGAGACCTGCGCATCCGATCTTTCGTTTCCTGTACCTGCTCTATCGAACTCTTCGACTGTCGCGTTGCCCCTTGCCTCGTGCTACTGATACGTCTCCAACGTATCTACAATTTATGAAGTATTCATGCCATGTTTACAACAATTTTATATGATTTGGTATGATTTGATTAGAACTAACCCGGACTAACGCTGTTTCCAGCATAACTACAGTGGTGTGGTTTTTTTTTGCAGAAATAAAAGTTCTCGGAACGAGTTGAAAATTTACAGAGAATATTTTTGGAAAATATAAAAAATACTGGAACAAAAATATATCGAAGAGGAGTCCCAAGGCAACCACAAGGGTGGGGGGCGCGCCCCTTGCCTTGTCGTCGCCTCATGGGCCCCTTGACTTGTCCCCGACGCCAACACCTCCTATGAATCCCAAAACCTCCAAAAATAAACCTAGATCAAGAGTTCCGCCACCGCAAGCCTCTGTAGCCACGAAAAAACAATCGGGAGACCGTTCCAGCACCCTGCCAGAGGGGGAAACCATCACCGGTGGCCATCTTCATCATCCAGGCGGTCTCCATGATGAGGAGGGAGTATTTCACCCTCGAGGCTGAGGGTATGCACTAGTAGCTATGTGTTTGATCTCTCTGTCTCTTGTGTTCTTGATTTGGCACGATCTTGATGTATCGCGAGCTTTGTTTCTATAGTTGAATCATATGGTGTTCCCCCCTCTCTACCTTTTGATGAGTTGAGTCTTTTCCATTGAGGTTTTGTTATGTCAGATTGAATTTTTGGATATGAGAGCACTTGATGTATGTCTTGCGATATGATATCCGTGGTGACAATGGGATGTTCTATTGATCCACTTGATGTATTTTTGGTTATCAACTTGCGGATTCCCGTGGTGACATTGGGGTAATCTATGCATAGGGGTTGCTACATGTTTTCATGTTCCTTTCTTCGATAGAAATCTCCGGATGCTCTTGTAGTTCTTTGTGTTGGATTGAATATTATGAATCTGAAATTGAGTGATGCATATCATAAAATTGACCCACGGATACTTTTGGTGACATTGGAGTATCTAGGTGACATTATGGTCGATTGATGCATGTCACATGGTGTTATTCTAGTACGAATCGTTGGGTTGTTCGTGACACTTATAGGAACAACTCAATAGATTGATCAGAAAGAATAACTTTGAGGTGGTTTCGTACCCTACAAGCAATTTCATCTTTTGTTCCCCGCGATAAGAAGTTTGGAGTGATTCTTTGTTTCATGTTGAGGGATTGTTATATGATCCAATTATGTTATCATTGTGGAGAGAACTTGCACTAGTAAAACTATGAACCCTAGGACTTGTTTCCGAGCATTGCAATACCGTTTGTGCTCAATTTTATCATTAGTTACCTTGCTGTATTTATATTTTCAGATTACAAAAACATGTATCTGCCATCCATATTACACTTGTATCACCATCTCTTCGCCGAACTAGTGCACCTATACAATTTACCATTGTATTGGGTGTGTTGGGGACACAAGAGACTTTTTATTATTTTGTTGCAGGGTTGTTTGAGAGAGACCATCTTCATCCTACACCTCCCATATATTGATAAACCTTAGGTCATCCACTTGAGGGAAATTTGCTGCTGTCCTACAAAACTCTGCGCTTGGAGGCCCAACACGAGTCTACAAGAACACGTTGTGTAGTAGACATCAAGCTCTTTTCTGGCGCCATTGCTGGGGAGGTGACTGTTTGAAGGTATATCTTTAGATCTTGCAGTTGAATATTTTTGTTTCTTGTTTTATCACTAGTTTAGTTTATAAAAGAAAACTACAAAAAATGGAATTGAGGTTGCCTCATATAATTCATCTCTATAATATCTTTTGTGAAAATGATGGAAAGGAAAATTGTGCTCAATTGATAGAAGAAGAAGTCAATAAAATGTTTGGCACTAAATTTTTGAATGATGAGCATGATTGCATTGTTGTTAGTAAGAATTCTTTCAATATCCATGTGGGGACCCCGACTCATAAGTCGAGATCACAGAATACACGTGAATAGTGATCCTAGAGATCAATGCTCAGTGAACAGACAGAAGTTGAATAACAAGAGTCTTACATTCATACTTACCGCCTTACAAAAATTATGACCATTGTGGTCAAGTATTACATAGATAAAGCCTCGAGGGCTGATCATCAAATAAACTCAAGTAGCAGAAGTCTTCGTAGATAAGTATAACCCATGTCATCTGCCTTAACCCTACATGAATTCTGACAGGGAAAGCGTCATAATTCGCATGTTCGTCTCCAAAGGACTCTTCTTCAAATTCCTGCTCTTCTATGCCTGGCCAATTAAATAACCAGTGCAAGCCAATGAGTACTTTGAATGTACTCGCAAGCAACCCATCTTTTGGTTCAAAGTAACAATGCATGTTGTAACAACAAGTAAGCAACCTAGCTTCAAGCTAGTTGAAATGTCCTATCATCTTGTAAGGTATGCATCAATGAACTTGGGTAACCATGAGAACGGGTTACAAATATCAACATAAATAGAGTTTGGATCAATGCTAGCTCATTTAACATGTCAAGTTTGTAAAGTTTTTGGACATATATAGTTTATGTAGCACCTCCCAACTGTCCATGACTGTGGACACGGCTATTCGAATAGTTTGACACTCTACAGAGGTTGTGCACTTTACCCACAAGATCCGGGAAGCTTTCATGTCATCCATAATCCCGCGGTACCTCAAGTACTCGGGGGAAGCACCCGATCATTACCTTTCCCTAGACGACACTAACATAGGGTCCACTCGTTGATACATGACCCTCATGTATAAGCTAAAGATCGTGTGACTATGCCCTTTCACATTATCACACATACACGAAGGGACCAACGGTGTGTCCGGTGCCCTTTGAAAACAGTCATGACCGCCTATCCGAGCATGACCCTGTCCCGAGAGTGACCTCAAGTCACCCCCGTCACTAGTAATGTGGGCACCATACTAGTATCAGCCTAAGTAATCAATAATGCCCCGTCCCTTAAAGGGGTAGAGTGGTTGCACATGTTTGGTTGGGATGGTAATCACACATAAATCTAATCCATCATTTTACACACACACGCACACCAAAAAGCTTCCTTTGGTACACCACTTCTTCCTCAAGTGGTGAAATTAGTTCAACATCACCACGTGCATTAGCGGCACCCGATGGGGTTTTCGAAATAATGCACCCACAAAGAGTTCATGGTATACAAGCAACATTATGCATCAACAACTAATATGTTAACATTGCATCCATGCACAATGTAGAGTTATGAGCAGGGTATGCATCATGTGGTGGTTCACAGCAAGTTCACCACCGTCACTTTTCATCATCATGCAATCAGAAAAAGGTTACCGATGAATAAGAGGGGTGTCATGGTCAAAGGGCTGCTTGCCTTGATTGGCTTGGTTTTCATGGTCTTCAAGTCTTTCTCCTTCTTCTTCTCCAACTACTTCGTCAATTTCAAAAAATCTAACGTTGCAAAGTATCGGGAACACAATAAGGAAATAGCAAAAAAGAAAAATAAAAGTGTTCTAAAAAAGTTCATTTATTTTTGTTAAATATTAGGGTGGAAACTAAGAATGTGAAAATTTCTAGTTTTGGATTTGGAGTTATATAATAGGAGGAATGGATTTTCAGAGAGCAAAATATATGTTCATATTCAAATTCAAATTTGAACACTACATGGGAGTGTGATGGATGGGTATGAAAGTTATACCATTAAATAGGTGGGATTTTTATAAGAATTTAGGAGTTGGAATTATTTAATTTGGATAAATATTTTATCCTGTGGAGTGATTTGAAATTTAATAGAAAAAGAAAACTCGCGTTGTGTCACTGGGCCAGAAAGGCCACAGTGCAGCAGGCACAGTTTTCTTTTTCTGTTAAATTTCAAATAATTCCACAGGATAAAATATTTATCCAAATTAAATAATCGCAACTCCTAAACTCTTATAAAAATCCCACCGATTTAATGGTATAACTTTCATACCCATCCAGCCCACGTGAGTGCTGCCACGTCGAAGGCGTAAAGGCAGAGTACGGCTACAGCCGATGGGGTGAACCGGTGTGCGCGCGTGCATTTTTGAACCGAACATGTTGGTCCCACACGTCAGGACATGAGGCTGACGGACAGGGCCAATGTCCGTTGTCGTCTACCTCCGTCCAGAGGCAACGGCGAGGTCGCCGGTGGCGATATAGGGTACATGAGGATGCGTGGGTGGTACCGTTGAGCTCAGGGAGGTGCCACCATTCAGGTGGATGAGGAGTTGGCCGCCGTGGTGGCCTGGTTCGCCGGCAACGAGGTGGCAGGGCGGCAACTGAAAGT
Source organism: Secale cereale (assembly GCA_902687465.1). Classification (NCBI taxonomy): domain Eukaryota; kingdom Viridiplantae; phylum Streptophyta; class Magnoliopsida; order Poales; family Poaceae; genus Secale; species Secale cereale. Next base: position 205,311,564 of record LR738713.1, on the reverse strand, counting down.
GCAACTATCCCTGGGTGATTTTGGTAATTCCTAACAACATATAGCTGATTGAACTAATGCTCTTTCAAGATGATCATTTCTGAAAGTTCAGTGATGGGCATGGCATCGATTAGGAATGTGGACCCCTCAAAATGCTAAGGACACATATTGGCTCAAGCTCACGACTCTAAATTTTCATTTTAGTGATCCAACATTGTCGGGGGAAACTGTCCGCCACGAACACCTATGGGACCGGAGCCCCTTGTCTGTGCGGTACGAGGGCGGAGGGAGCACAAAGAGCAGATCGTGGCGAGCACGCGGGCAGTTTTACCCAGGTTCGGGCCGCGGTAGACGCGTAAAACCCTACTCCTGCTTGGTTGTGTATTGAGTTTGGGCGCTCGGGAGCTTGAAGAAGCAGCTACACCAAGCGCGAGAGTGAACTAGGTTCCGAACCCCCTCCACGTTGTGCATGGGCCTCCTTTTATAGTGCAAGGGGTCACCGACAGGTGTCAACGTAGGAGAAAGGGGTAAAAATGTAAAAGAGGTGGTAGTTGTAACAGTGCGGGAACAGTGGAGCTACAGTACAGAACAGTGGTCTATACCTACTTTAACAGTGGGGGACAAGGGCATTTAATGCCCGTCGCCGTCGACCCCAAAAGCTCCCGCCTTAGCGTCTCCGTCCGCCACGGCGATGGATCTATCACCGTGGAGTGCCACCGTGTACCCCAGGCTGCACAGCCATCCGCCACGCGCCCTTGGATAGGCCCCAGGGTGACGCGTGGGCCGATGAGCTGGAGCGCGGACACACAGCGCAGCCTCCCCGGCAAGCACCTTGCCGGGGCCTTGATCTTGCCGGGCCCGGGAGCTTGTCGCTCCCCGGGCCCCTTGCCGGGGCGCATATAGCGCCGAGGCGTTGTCTTCTAGTCTTCCTGGCAAGCTCCTCTTGCCAGGGTCTTGTGTTAGCGGGACAGTCTTGAGCCTGGTACGGCCTTCCCGGCAAGCTCCTCTTGCCGGGGTCTTGGTCTTCTTCCTTGTATACTTTGTTTTTGAATGGTTTAATAGGGAGCAGGAAGGTCTCCGGCGAGCACGCAGTAAACCTTGCCGCGGGAGGCTGCAACTGCCCGTGCACAAGTTGGGGTACTGGGGTACCCATACCTTAGTACACCGACAGGAGCCCCCGGGCCTGGGCCACACACGGTGCCGAGCGCTGTTGGGCCAGGCCCAAAACAGTGCACGGGCACCCGCGGCCCGCGGCGCGCCGAATCCACTTCCATATCCGCCGCACCCCACGGTAACGGCACGCGTTGATCGCGGCGCCGTGGGATGGGACGTGCCCATGATCTCTTAATGGAAAGGGCGAAACGCCCCCCACTCCCCCATAAAAGCAGAGGGAGCGGGCGCGGTTCCCCTCCTTGCGCTCTGCTTCCACATCTCCGCCGCCGCCGAGCTCTTCGTCCCCCTCCTTCCACCGCGTCCGCCATGGCCCCGAAGACCGACAAGGCGAAGGCGGAGAAGGCCAAGCGGGAGAAATCGGAGCAAGTGGCCAAGCTCATCGCGTACCGGAAGCGGCACGTCGTCTTCCCGCCGAAGCTCGCCGTGCGGGAGCTCTGGAACAAGTATTACTTGTTCTGGTCCAAGGGAACCGACGCGCATCCCCGCACGCGAGCATACCCGGCCGCCGCCAAGGACAGCTATCCCGGCGGGTACTACTTCTTTGCTGCCTTTTTTCACTGTGGTCTCTGTCCTCCTTTCTCGAACTTCTTCTGCGACGTCATGAACACATATGGCCTCCATCTGCTTGACTTCACCCCCAACGCCATTCTCACCATGGCTGTTTTCGCACACATGTGCGAAAACTTCATAGGAGTCCACCCCAATGTAGCCCTCTTTAGACACTTCTTCACTCCTAGAGCCGAGGCCGATGCCCCCCTCTCCGGAGGAATTTCTTGGGTCTTTCGTCTGAATAAGAAAGGGGCGTACTTGCCGGGGGAGCTCCGCGGCAAGTGGGAGGAATGGCGAGCGGAGTGGTGCTGGATCGTAGAAGACCAGCCGCAAGCCTTCACCGCGCCGCGCACAACGCCCATCGTGCGTGGCAGGGACTGGAGTGAGCTGGACTCGGACGACGTCAAGCTCAACATCGCCCTCGTCCGGATTCTTCGTCTTCGGTTGGCCAATCTGTCAGTTGCTGAGGTGGGTGCAGATTTCCTCCGCCGGCGCATCGCCCCTCTCCAAGACCGGAAGAGGCCGGCCTGGGAGTACGGCGGCCCGGCAGACATCATGAGGTTGCGCCCCGGGCTCAACTTCAACTTCACCACACTGGAGCTGCGGGGAATGGTACGGGAACTCTTCAAGTACGACCCGACGCACCCCGAGTGGTTCAGGACTCCCCGGGAAGTGGTGCCGCTCTGCAACAACGCCGTCAGGGATCGGATCCTCGCCATGATGCCCATGTGTGACTCGCATGGCTTGGACCGCACGTGGATCGCCCCGAAGCCCATCGACGTCCTCAACTTCTACGACAACCTCGCCGAGGTGGCGAAGAACAAGGAGGACCTCAAGCTGCATACGCGGGACACCACCGACCAGGAGATCGCCTACATAGCTTCTCGGGCTGAGGAGGCCGCCGCAGCCGCGGCGGCAGGAGTTTTCGGATTCTCGCCGGAGGAGGCGGAAGCTGAGGACGCGTCCACCCAGGCGGAGGAGGCGGAGATCCGCAGGTTGCTGAATCTTCCACCCGACGCGCTCGCCGGGGTCCCCTCGCTGAGGCACTCCGGGATCCACGGGATCGCGGCGGAGGCCGCGGCAATGGAGGGCACCGCCGGGGGGAGCAGAGGCACCGCGAGGGGCGGAGGCGCCAAGGGAAAGGGGGCCGCAGCGCAGGACGCTGGGCCCAGCGAGCCGGCCGGGGCAGAGGAGGAGGAGGAGGAGGCCGAGGACTCCGGTGGATCCACGGAGTTGTACGCCGACGACCTCTCCTCGTCGGAGAGCTCCCCGCCCCCGGCAAGCCCGAGGCAGTCCCCGGCGAAGCGCCTCCGCAAGGCGGCGACGGGGGAGAGGGCGCAGGCGCCCCGGCAACAGCCACCTCGCCGGGCGGCTCCCCGGGGGAGTCAAGCCGCGCCAAGGTCGTCCGGCGCACCAGCCGCAACGGAGGCGGCCCGTGCGCGGACCACGACGGAGGCGTCTCGCAGGGCGGCAGCGAGCCGGCAGGGGTCTTCTCGGAGCGGAGCAGCGGCTCCGCCCGCCCCTCGGGCGCCGGCCACCACAGGGGCTGGGTCTTCGCAGCCCCCAGCCCCGGTGAACACCAAGCGCGCGAGGGAGTCTTCGTCTTCCGCTCCTCGCGCCGACGCGCCCACGGTGGAGTACGATTTCTCCGCCCTGAGCGAGGACGACGAGGAGGACCAGGAGTAAGGATCCGGGACCTTACACCTTCTCGATTTTTGTCTTGATTTTTTGTTGATGTTGACTCTGTTCATTGTTCTGATTTCAGGACCCTGGCCCATCGCGCGGCGAAGAAGGCCAAGGCGCCCGAGGTTGAGGTCGCGGAAGACTCGGCGGCCGCGGCAACAGGGGGTGTGCCGGAGCCGAGCCTGCCGGACCCGAGCGCTGCTCCGAGGAGCAGCCCCCAGCGTAGCCCGCAGCGCAGCCCCCAGCGTAAGTCTGGGGTTTTTTTTTCTTCTCGCTTGTCGGGGTACGCCTGTGGATTTGGTTTTGTCTTCATGTCTTGACGTTTCTTGTCTTGTTCTGTGCAGAGGTGGAGCCACAGCGGGAAGAGCGCCCGGAGACCACCGTTGAGGAGCCGCAGGCCCCGCCGTCTCCGCCAAGGCAGGACTCTCCGGCAAGGGAGAGTGCTCCGCCAAGGGCGGGTACTCCGCCGAGGCAGAGTACCCCGCCAAGGGCGAGCAGCCCGGCAAGGGTGGCTACTCCGACAAGGCCGAGCTCCCCGGCGAGGGAGCCCGCCGCTGAGGACGTCCGCCAAGGTATATTTTGTGACTTGTCTTCTTGGCTTGCCTCTTTTTTGGATATTTGCTTGAGTCTTGAACTTCTTTTTCTTCTTCTTCTTTTTAGATCTTCCTCCTCCTGCGCCCATGGAGACGGAGGTCATCGACCTTGAGGAGGAGGGTGCGCAGGGCGGCGGCGGCGACGCTCCTGTCGTCGAGGAGATGGCCGAGGCCGCCGAGCCGGCCGCGCAGGAGACTGCCCCAGCTGCGGACGCAGCGGCTGGGGAGGGGGACGGCGACCACACCGCCGGCCCGGAGGCGGCGGGAGCATCGGATGCTGCACCGGCCACCAGCCCCTCCGCCAGCAAGGAGCAGGGGTATTATCTTGAGGCCCCCAACGGCGTCTTCATCCAGATGCCTTGGGGGTCTTCATCGCGAGCTCCTGCGGAGGGCGAGGCGTTCGACGGAGAAATCCTCGCCTCCGCAGGCCTGAAGATCGTCGAGGCGCCCGGCGGGAGTGAGGGGCCCGAGGAGGAGAGGTTGCTCCACCAGCTCCTGGCCCTTTACCGGGCCAGGCTGCGAAGCTCGCCTCCCGGGAGGCTCTTGCCGCCAAGGCCGCGGCGGAAATGGAGAAGCGTGCGGCGGAGCTCACCGCCGCCAATCAGGCAGCCCTCCGCGAGGTGGCGGAGGAGCGGGAGCGTCTCGTCGGCGAGTACCAGGAGTGGGTACTCGAGAAGGCTGATACTGAAGAACAGCAGCGTCTCGCCGGGGTGGAAATGTCCCGGCGAGAGGGAGAGCTCGCGCAGCGGAAGGTCGAGCTGGACTCCCATGAAGAGGACCTTGCCGCTCGCGAGGCTGCCCTTGGCGGGGAGCTGAAGGAGGCGAAAGCCGCCGCGGTTGCCGCGGAAGACGCCAAGAAAGAGCTCGCCGCCAAGGTCGAACAGTTGGAGAAGGCGATGAAAGTGAGCGCCGAGAAGGTTGCCGCGCTCATCTTGGAGCGCGAGAAGGACGCTCACACAAACTCCGAGCTTCAGGTGAGTCTCTCCAAGAGGGGCGACGAGTTGAAGGCCGCCAAGGACTCCATTGAGGACTTGGAACTGAAGGTCACCACTCTGAAGGAATCGCTCGACGCTGCCCGGGTTCAGGAGAACAAGTTGAAGGAGGAGCTCCGCAAGGAGCGGACTTTGATGGACAGCGTCAACAAGGCGTCCGAGCTCTTCCGCCAGACTATCGAGTTATGGACCGAAGACTTGGTTTCTTCCGCGTCCAATATTGACCAGGAGCTGCTGGCGCTGAAGGTCGAACACCTCATCTACTCGCCGGATCCGGATCTCCCGCACAGCGCCAAGCTCAGCCTCTTCTTCAGAGGAATCGCGCCGGCCCTTGCAGGTCTCCGGAACCGCATCCCCGCGCAGCTGGCCGAGGAGTCGCGCCTGCTCTGCGCGGGAACTTTGGAGCGGGTGCTGACGAAGATCGTGTACCGCAACCCGGGAATCAATCTCACGAACGTTCTTCGCAGCTTGCCGGCTGATGCAGACACGGAGGCCCTGAAGGAGCAGGTCGGCCACATCATCGCCAAGGTGGCAAAGCTTGGTAGGAAGGAGGGCGACCGTGTAGACTAGGGCTCCATTTATCTTTATCTTTCTGTTGCTGCACATTATGTCATGAACTTATTAGTCCATTGCGACAAGCTATCCTTTGTAAGATATTTGCTTTATTTTGATCAATCAGTGCAATGTTATCTTCCTTGTTTCAATCTTTGACTTTGTATGTTTTTCACCCTACGCTCCCGGGGAGCTTGCCGGCAAGGGGCCCTTGCCGCGAGCGCTGAGTGCTGGACTCTGAGCAGCCTGCTGGCCAAGGTCTTTGCCGACAAGCAACCTTGCCGCAGCTAGTCGCAACGCACTTAGCTTGCTGAGCATACTCGGAAACGAAGCAAGGGCGCTACACTTGTCGCAGCTCACTTAAATCGTTGAGTGAACTCGAAAACAAGATAAGGGTGCGGCAAGCCACGGGTAGGTTCCTCCGCGCACAGGTTTTCCATACAAAATGTGATCGTTCAAGGAAGACAACTAAAATTTAAAATTTGAACTGGTCAAATTCTAACAACTTATCTTTCATATGCTGCTTGCTTATATTGCTTGCTTTCCGGTAAGGCTTCTCTTTCTTGAACATCACTTGGTTCTTCCTCCACCTCCTTCCCCCCCGGCAAACTTGTGCGCGAGGAACGTTCCTTCTGCTTAAGAGGAGAGAAAAGGGAGAGGAAAACAAGCATATTGCCTTTCGGCGTACTAATGCTTACCGTATACTTGAGTGTTGCACCAAATGCCAAACAGAACATGCAAATAGCAAAGAGAAGCATGCAAAAGGCAATCGATGCGAAAAACACAAAAGCTTTACTGATGCACGGGGTCTGCGCCCGGCTTTGTACAAAGGGTTACATGCAACAGCGGCAAAGCTTGTACAAAAGGTGGTTGCCGGAGCGGATCACGGCAACCGCGCCTTAGGGGTGAAACTTGCGAAGATGCTCTATGTTCCAGGAGTTGCTCACCGGTAAGCCTTCTTCGGTCTCGAGGCGGACAGCGCCGGGCCTCGTAACTTGTCTCACCCGATAAGGGCCTTCCCACTTCGGCGTCAACTTGTTGGAATTCTTGGCGGACTGAACACGCCGAAGAACAAGGTCGCCTTCCTCGAGACTCCTGGCCTTGACTTTGCGGCTATGGTAGCGGCGCAAAGCTTGCTGGTATCGAGCAGCTCGTACAGCAGCCTGGAGACGTCCCTCCTCAAGGAGCAATGCGTCATCTTGCCGCAGTTGCTCTTGCTCGAGCTCATCATAAGCGAGCACTCGAGGAGATCCGTATACGAGTTCTGTGGGGAGAACTGCCTCTGCTCCATAGACTAGAGCAAAAGGTGTCTGCCCGGTGGCTCGACTTGGTGTCGTTCTGATTGACCAAAGAGCCGCCGGGAGCTCCTCTATCCAATTTCTTCCGCACTTGCGCAGCCTGTCAAAGGTCCTTGTCTTGAGTCCGCGCAGCACTTCAGCATTTGCCCTCTCCGCTTGACCGTTGCTCCTCGGGTGAGCAACAGAAGCGAAACAGACCTTGGCGCCAAGGTCTTGGACGTATTGCATGAAGGTGCGACTAGTGAATTGCGTACCGTTGTCGGTGATGATCCTGTTAGGGATCCCGAAACGGCAAACAATCGACCTGAAGAACCTGACCGCTGACTGTGCTGTCACCTTCCTCACTGGCTCCACTTCTGGCCACTTTGTGAACTTGTCGATTGCAACGTACAAGTACTCAAAGCCCCCGACAGCACGAGGGAAAGGGCCGAGGATGTCGAGCCCCCAGACCGAGAAGGGCCATGACAAAGGGATTGTTTGGAGAGCTTGAGCTGGCTGATGGATTTGCTTCGCATGGAACTGGCACGCTTCACACTTGGTTACTAGTGCAGTTGCATCTTGGAGGGCTTCTTGCCAAAAGAACCCTTGCCGGAAAGCTTTCCCGGCAAGCGCCCTTGCGCCAATGTGGTGGCCGCATATGCCTCCGTGTATTTCCGCCAACAGCTTCTGTCCATCTTCTCTGGAGATGCACTTCAACCTGACACCGTTGAGTCTTCTTCTGTACAGCTCGTTATCCACGAACTGGTACATACTCGACTGCCTTGTTATCTTCTCTATCTCTTGAGGGTCGTCGGGAAGTTCTCCAGTTTGCAGAAAACGGACGATCTGCTGCGCCCATGCCGGAGCCCGAGGCTCGACGGCAAGGACTAAAGGCTCGAGGGCCGCTGCGGGAACCTCAGCTTCTACGGCAAGGACCTCTGGTTCTGCCGGAGCTGACGGTCCCCCGGCAAGCTCGCCGGGGCGAGGCTTGCCGGGAACGTTTGCTTCAACTGTACAAGCCCGAGGACTTGCAGGAGCAAACTGTTCCTCAGCGTTCTGGTTGTTGATCTTGGGGACCTTGGCGGCGGTTTCAGGAAGATCCGCCGGCAAGTAGTCGCCGGAGACCAACTTTCTCTTCTTGGACTGCCCAATTGATGGTGTAACGGATGGTTGAGTCAGCTTGAGTAAGAAGGTCCCTGGTTCCACAGGTAACTTCATCGCGGCGCACTTCGAAAGGCCATCTGCAATTTCATTTTGAGCTCTCGGGACGTGCTCCATCTGCAAACCTTCAAAGTGCTCTTCAAGCTTTCTTACTTCATCGACGTATGCTTCCATCAAAGGGCTCTGATAGCTCTTGTTAACTTGTCGGACCACCAACTGAGAATCTCCTCGCACAATCAGCTTTCTGATCCCAAGTTCGGCCGCAATCCTGAGGCCGGCAAGCAAGCCTTCATATTCTGCAGTGTTGTTTGTCGCTTGCTCCCTGGGAAAGTGCATCTGGATAACATATTTGAGGTGCTCTCCGGTGGGCGCGATGAGTACCACGCCAGCACCGACGCCTTGCAGCGAGAAGGCACCGTCAAAATACATTACCCATTCACTTGTCGCTTCTTGTACGGGTGCACTTGTTTCTTGAACTTCCTCATCTGGTGTTGGGGTCCACTCAGCTATGAATTCTGCCAAAGCTCGGCTCTGTATGGTTGAAGTACTTTCAAACTTGAGTCCAAAGCTCGACAGCTCCAGTGCCCACTCAACGATCCTGCCTGTTGCTTCTGGATTGTGCAATATCCTCTTCAGCGGAAAGCGAGTGACCACAGTTATCTCATGGGCTTGGAAGTAATGGCGCAGCTTTCTCGAGGCCATGAGGAGGCCGAAAAGCAATTTTTGCACACCAGAGTATCTTGATCTAGCCCCCTGGAGAAGGGAACTTACAAAATACACTTGGCGCTGCACCATCTTCTTCCGCACCTCTCCTTGTTCCTGCGCAGAGTCTTCCTTGTCGGGACCAGAGCTTGTCGGGACAGCCCCCTGCTTGTTGCTGGATTCGCTTGCCGGTGGTGCTGACTCCTCGTCGGACTCCCTCTCCGCTACTAACGCAGCACTAACCACCTGGTTGGTTGCCGCTAAGTATAGCAACAACTTTTCCTGTGGTCTAGGTGCGACAAGTATAGGAGTGGAAGACATGTACCGTTTCAAATCCTGCAACGCCGCCTCCACTTCCGGAGTCCACTTCATGGGACCTGCCTTCTTCAAGATTTTGAAGAAAGGTAGGGCGCGTTCTGCAGATTTTGAAATGAACCTACTGAGGGCAGCAACACAACCTGCAAGCCTTCTGACATCCTTGACGCGCTTTGGGGCCTCTATCTGCTCAATGGCTTTGATCTTGTCGGGGTTGGCTTCAATCCCCCTCTGCGATACAAAGAACCCGAGAAGCTTGCCAGAGGGGACTCCGAAGACGCACTTCTCGGGGTTCAACTTGAGCTGTATCCTGCGCAGGTTCTGAAACGTTTCTTCCAAGTCTTGAATCAGGGTTTCCTTGCTCTTGCTCTTCACCACGATGTCATCCATGTAAGCTTCTACATTTCTGTGGATCTGTGGTTCAAAAGCAGTGTATACTACCCTTGCAAAGGTTGAGCCTGCATTCTTCAGTCCAAATGGCATGCGGATAAAACAATAAGTGCCACATGGAGTGATAAATGCAGTCTTCTCTTCATCTTCCTTGGCCATGAAAATCTGATGATAGCCTGAGTATGCATCAAGAAAGCAGAGTAGCTCACATCCGGCAGTGGAGTCAACGATCTGGTCAATGCGCGGCAAAGGGAATGGATCCTTGGGACATGCTTTATTCACATCGGTGAAGTCTATACAGAGTCTCCACTTCCCGTTGGCCTTGCGCACGACGACTGGATTTGCCAACCACGTCGGATGGATCACACCTCTAACTAGGCCTGCTGCTTCTAGCTTCTTGATTTCCTCGTTGATGAACTCTTGGCGCTCCACGGCTTGCTTCCTCACTTTCTGCTTGATGGGCCGCGCATAAGGACAGACAGCAAGCTTGTGCTCAATCACCTTTCTGGGAACACCGGGGATGTCAGATGGTTGCCAGGCAAACACATCGACATTCGCCCGCAGGAAGGCGACGAGCGCACTTTCCTATTTGCTGTCTAGGGTGGCACTGATGGTGAAGGTACCACCAGTGCCGTCCTCCTTTGCGGACACTTTCTTGGTTGCCGGAGGAGCAGCCATTCCTTTCTTACTCTTGCCGGTGGAGCTCGATGGAACGTCCTCGACGGCAGCGCAGCACTCCGAAGAGGTGCGGTTGCCGGAGTGGGTCCCAGAGCACTTGCCGGACTTGGTCTTCGTCTTCTTCCCCCCGGGAGCTTCAGCGGCAAGAGTATCCTTCTCGGCCGCAGCTGCCGCATCCCGGTAGATCTTGTCGGCGCAAATAAGCGCATCCTTCTTGTCGCTATGGACAGTGATGACGCTTATCGGCCCCGGCATCTTCAGCACGTTGTAGGCATAGTGGGAAGCTGCCATGAACTTGGCGAGGGCAGGACGGCCAAGTATTCCATTGTAGGGCAATGGAATGTCGGCGACGTCGAAAGTGATGCGCTCAGTCCTGAAGTTGAGCTCCCCGCCAAAGGTCACTGGCAGAGTGATCTTTCCCTTGGGCTTGCTCCTTCCCGGGTTGATTCCTTGGAATGAACCGGTCTCTTCGAGCTCGCCATCTTGAATCTGGAGTTTCTTGATCACAGCGGAGGAGATCAAGTTCAGCCCGGCCCCGCCGTCAACCAACATTTTGGTGACCTTGAGGTTGCGGATGGTGGGAGAAACCAGCATCGGCAAGCACCCGACCGCAGTGGTGCGGTCAGGGTGATCTTCAAGATCAAAAACGATGGGCGTGCTGGACCATTTGAGGAGCCTGCGCGACTCCACGGGCGGCTCCGCTGCGTTCACCTCACGCACCCACTGTTTTAGCTGGCGGTGGGAGGTGTGCAGGGAGGCGCCACCGTCGACGCACAGGACCTCCGTGGCCTTCTGGAACTCCTGCTCGCTGTTCTCCTCATCCTCCATGTCTTCATCGTCGTCTTCGTCGTTGTCGCGGCCCCGGGGAGGTCGATCTCCTTGCCGCTGCTTAGCCTTGCCGCGGCGTCCTCCCCGGCCGTTGAACGGCCGCTTCTTGCTGGGCTCTTCCCCGCCACCCTGGGCCTTCTCCTTGTCGCGCCTCTCGTACTCAGCTTTTTGCTGCTCGACGAGATACTCGACGCGCTTGCAGTTAGAGAGATCATGACCCTTGGTGCGGTGGATCTTACAATATTGCTTGTCGGAGCTACCCGGCTTGTCGGCCGCCGCTGCAGGGGCAGGCTCCTTGCCGGAGCCGCCAGCCTGCGCTTGCTTGGCGGGGGCCTCCTTGCCGGACTTCTCGACGGCAAGCACCTCCTTCTTGCCCTTCTTCCTGTTGTTCCGCCGCCGGCTCTTCTTTGCCGGGGCGGCGTCGTCGCTATCGCTTCCTCCCGCGCCAGTATCCTCCCCGGGGAGTCTCCTCCCCTCTTCCGCGCGTGCGCACTTGTCAGCAAGAGCATAAAGCTCGCTGACATCCCGAATCTTCGTCATCGCCATCTCTTCACGCATGCGGCGGTTACGCACGTTCTGATGGAACGCGCTGATAACCGCGGCAGGGTGAACGTCAGGGATGTTGTGCTGTACCCGGCTGAAGCGTTGGATATACTTGCGCAGGGGCTCGCCCTCCTTCTGGGCCAAGATATGGAGATCGCTCTCCTGGCCATGGGGTTTGTGGCCGCCGGTGAAGGCGCCAACAAACTGGTGGCAGAGGTCGGCCCAAGAGGAGATGGAACCTTCCGGCAAGTGCATGAGCCACGAACGGACGTTCGGCTTTAGCACGAGCGGGAAGTAATTTGCCAAGATCTTCTCGTCGCGCCCCCCGGCAGCTTGCACTGCGATGGTGTAGACGCTGAGAAACTCCGAGGGGTGCGTCTTGCCGTCGTACTTCTCCGGTACGTCGGGCTTAAAGTTCTTCATGCTGGGCCACTGGACGCGCCGCAGCTCGCGGGTGAACGCAGGGCAGCCTGCCGCGTACGGCAAGTCGCCTGGTTCACCGGGCGCGTGCGCGTCGACAGTGTTCCCAGCTCTCTTGTCGGATTGTCGCCGAGCTTCTCGGCGGCGCTCGATTGTGGTCCGAGCGTCTTCATCTCGCCGGTCGTCGAGGACTTGGCGCTGGTCCCGACGAGCCCGCGGGTCCGACGAGGCTGTGGAGCCGTCGTCGGGGTTGTTCCGGCGGGGCGGCGTCTTCTGCTTCTGCGGCGGGGAGTGCACGCTTGTCGCACCCCCGGCAGTCTTGTCGCCGATAGCCTTCGTCTTCTCAGCTTGCCGCGGCCGTGAGGTCGACGGCTGCTGTGGAGATTCGTTGTTGGCGAAGTCTATCAGGCTCCGGATGGTGGCCCTCCATTCCTCGGCCTTGTCGGCCGCTGGAGGAAAGTCGAGGAGCAGCTGCGCTCTCGCGAGCGCTTCCGCTGGAGTAGAGGGGAACGCGGGTGAGCGGTGCGAGGAGCGGGATACGCTCGGACTTCTAACAACGTTAGAAGGAGCGGGGTCCCGCGCCGGCGCCTTCGCTTTGCTCGTGCCCGGACGGGGGTCCGGGGCGTCCCGCGAGCCTCCAGCTTGGCCTTGCCCCAGCAAGCGGATACCACCTCCCGTGGTATGGCGCTGCTGGGTCGCCGTGTGCTGAGATGGACGCGGCGCGTCCACGGAGACCGAGGTCCGGTCGTCCGTCCTGTTCTTGGATCTGGTGGCGCCGTGAGTGTCCTCACCGGCAACCACCCTTCCGACGGCGTCTCCCCCGCCCACCGTTGGCTCCGGTGGCGGCGGGTGAGACGCAGACGGGCCTCCGACCTCCGAACCCTTCTTCTTCGGGGCCATGGAGTTGTCGCTGATGAAGTTGCTGGTGAAGCTGGAGAGGTTGATGAAGAATGCGCCCGCGCGAATGCCGGATCAGGTTCGCACAACCTCGACGCCCCCTACCTGGCGCGCCAAAGATGTCGGGGGAAACTGTCCGCCACGAACACCTATGGGACCGGAGCCCCTTGTCTGTGCGGTACGAGGGCGGAGGGAGCACAAAGAGCAGATCGTGGCGAGCACGCGGGCAGTTTTACCCAGGTTCGGGCCGCGGTAGACGCGTAAAACCCTACTCCTGCTTGGTTGTGTATTGAGTTTGGGCGCTCGGGAGCTTGAAGAAGCAGCTACACCAAGCGCGAGAGTGAACTAGGTTCCGAACCCCCTCCACGTTGTGCATGGGCCTCCTTTTATAGTGCAAGGGGTCACCGACAGGTGTCAACGTAGGAGAAAGGGGTAAAAATGTAAAAGAGGTGGTAGTTGTAACAGTGCGGGAACAGTGGAGCTACAGTACAGAACAGTGGTCTATACCTACTTTAACAGTGGGGGACAAGGGCATTTAATGCCCGTCGCCGTCGACCCCAAAAGCTCCCGCCTTAGCGTCTCCGTCCGCCACGGCGACGGATCTATCACCGTGGAGTGCCACCGTGTACCCCAGGCTGCACAGCCATCCGCCACGCGCCCCTGGATAGGCCCTAGGGTGACGCGTGGGCCGATGAGCTGGAGCGCGGGCACACAGCGCAGCCTCCCCGGCAAGCACCTTGCCGGGGCCTTGATCTTGCCGGGCCCGGGAGCTTGTCGCTCCCCGGGCCCCTTGCCGGGGCGCATATAGCGCCGAGGCGTTGTCTTCTAGTCTTCCTGGCAAGCTCCTCTTGCCAGGGTCTTGTGTTAGCGGGACAGTCTTGAGCCTGGTACGGCCTTCCCGGTAAGCTCCTCTTGCCGGGGTCTTGGTCTTCTTCCTTGTATACTTTATTTTTGAATGGTTTAATAGGGAGCAGGAAGGTCTCCGGCGAGCACGCAGTAAACCTTGCCGCGGGAGGCTGCAACTGCCCGTGCACAAGTTGGGGTACTGGGGTACCCATACCTTAGTACACCGACAAAGATCACATTTAGTCCATAGGAAAAGCCAATACTATTAAAAGGGGATGAGGTGTTTCTTAATGGCTTGCTTGCTCAAAGTGCTTAGTGATATGGTCCAAATCCCTCAACCACTTTCTCATACCCACGTATATCCTAAACCTAAAGTCAAACTTAGCGCCACCGATTTGATATATCCGGTGCCACCGAGTTCATTTGACATAGCCATAGCTAGAAACCCTAATCATTTCGGTCTCACTGATAGGGATCTTGGTCTCACCGAGATGGGATTGGAAACGCTCTGTTTCCCTTCATAATGTTTCGGTCTAACTGAAGCAAGCGATCGGTCCCCCGAGTTCACAATGCAAACTTTCTGTTTCCCCTTCGTAACATTTCGGTCTCACCGAAATGAGCGAATCGGTCCCACCGAGTTTGCCTGACCAACTCTTTGTTTGCCTATTACAGAAATCGGTCTCACTGAGTTGATGTGATCGGTCTCACCGAGATTACATTATGCCCTAACCCTAATGAAATTGGTCCCACCGAGTTGATCATATCGGTTCCACCGAAAAGCCTAACGTTCACATTTTGAATTAAATCGGTCTGACCGAGTTTGATGATTCGGTCCCACCGAGTTTGGTAAATTGTGTGTAACGGTTAGATTTTGTGTGGAGGCTATATATACCCCTCCACCCACTCTTCATTCGAAGAGAAAGACATCAAAACAAGCCTACACTTCCATTACTCATTTTCTGAGAGAGAACCACCTACTCATGTGTTGAGACCAAGATATTCCAATCCTATCATATGAATCTTGATCTCTAGCCTTCCCCAAGTTGCTTTCCACTCAAATCTTCTTTCCACCATATATCCAAATCTGTGAGAGAGAGATGAGCGTTGGGGAGACTATCATTTGAAGCACAAGAGCAAGGAGTTCATCATCAACACACCATCTATTACCTTATGGAGAGTGGTGTCTCCTAGATTGGTTAGGTGTCACTTGGGAGCCTTTGACAAGATTGTGGAGTTGAACCGAGGAGTTTTTACGGGCAAGGAGATCGCCTACTTCGTAAAGATCTACCCTAGTGAGGCAAGTCCTTCGTGGGCGATGGCCATGGTGGGATAGACTAGGTTGCTTCTTTGTGGGCCCTTCGTGGGTGGAGCCCTCCGTGGAATCGGGCAGCCGTTACCCTTCGTGGGTTGAAGTCTCCATCAACGTGGATGTACGATAGCAAGACCTATCGGAACCACGCCAAAAACATCCATGTGTCCACTTGAGTTTTGCACTATCCAAACCCCTCACTTTACCTTCATATGCAATGATTTACATTCCGCTGATGTACTCTTAGAATTGCACGTGTAGGTTGATTGCTTGACTTGTGATAAGTTGCTAAAATCTACCAAGACTTAAAATTGGGAAAAGGCTAGATTTTTATTTGGTCAAGTAGTCTAATCACCCCCCTCTAGACATACTTTCGATCCTAAAAGTGGCATGGGAGCTTTGGTCTACATTTGCCTTGATTTCCAAAGCTTTGGTGATCATAGCCTTGGTTTCACAACCTAGGAGAGTATGGCGTCTAGCGAGGGATGTTACGAGCGTATAGGTCCTTACTTTGATGGTACTCATTTTGCTAGTTGGAAGCATAAGATGAAGATGCATATTCTTGGACATACCCCCGCCGTTTGGGCTATTGTGTGTATTGGTTTGCAAGGTGAATTCTTCGATGGGAAGGAACCAAACCGTGAAGCCTCCGCTGAAGAATTGAAGATGTTGCAATGCAATGCTCAAGCTTGCGATATCCTCTTCAATGGATTATGCCATGAAGAATTCAACAAAATCAGTCGTCTTGAGAATGCAAAGGAAATTTGGGATACTTTGATTGATATGGACGAAGGTACCGACTCCGTCAAGGAATCCAAGTTGGATGTGCTTCAAAGTCAACTTGACAAGTTCAAGATGAAGGATGGTGAAGGTGTCGATGAAATGTACTCTAGGCTTGCTCTCATCACAAATGAGATTGTCGGTTTAGGAAGCGAAGAAATGACCGATAGATTCATCATTAAGAAAATCCTAAGAGCCTTGGATGGAAAATATGACACCGTGTGCACATTGATCCAAATGATCCCAATTACAAAGATCTCAAGCCAACATAAGTCATTGGAAGAATTGTTGCTCATGAGATGTCACTCAAGGATAAAGAAGAGCTTCACAACAAGTCTAGAGGTGCTTACAAAGCCTCATGTGATGCTCCTACATCAAGTGAGAAACAAGTCTTCAATGAATAATTGAGCTTAATGGTGAAGAACTTCAACAAGTTTTACAAGAATAGAAGCAAATAGAGAAGTTCCAAGTCAAGGTCCTACAATGACAACAGATCTTCTAGTCGTGAGAATAATTGCTACAATTGTGGAAGACCCGGACACTACTCCAATGAGTGTACGGCTCCCTACAAAAGAAGAGAAGACTCACCTAAAAGGAGTAGATGAGAAGAATCACCACCAAGAGAGAGAAGGAGTAGAGATGATCGTTATGAACGAAGAACCTCTCGAAGAAGCAAGGATTCAGAAAGGAAGGACAAATCATCAAGGAGCTATACAAGACGAAGACATCAAGCTCATGTTGGTGAATGGGTATCCGGTTCTGATACGTTTCCGTCGTATCTATAATTTTTTATTTTTCCATGCCAATATTCTACAACTTTCATATAATTTTGGCAACTTTTTATACTATTTTTTGGGACTAACATATAGATCCAGAACCTAGTGCCAGTTCCTGTTTGTTGCATGTTTTTTGTTTCGCAGAATATCCATATCAAACCGAGTCCAAACGGAATAAAAATGGACGGAGAGTTTTTTTGGAATATATGTGAATATTGGGAAGCAGAACCAACATGAGACGATGCCCGAGTGAGCCAGGAGGCAAGGGCGCGCCCACCAGGGGCAGGCGCGCCCTGGGCCCTCGTGGCCACACCTTAGGGCAGTTTATGCCCTTCTTTCGCCGCAAGAAAGCTAATATCCGGATAAAAATCATGTGAAAAAATCAGCCCAATCGGAGTTACGGATCTGTGGGAATATAAGAAACTGTGAAGGGACAAAATGTGGGAACGCAGAAACAGAGAGACACAGAGAAACAGATCCAATCTTGGAGGGGCTCTCGCCCCTCCGCCGCCATGGAAGCCATGGACCAGAGGGGAAACCCTTTTCCCACCTAGGGAGAAGGTCAAGGAAGAAGAATAAGGAGGGGGCTCTCTCCCCCTCGCTTCCGGCGGCACCGGAGTGCCGCCGGGGCCATCATCGTGTCACGGCTATCTACAACAACACCTCCGTCATCTTCACCAACATCTCCATCACCTTCCCCCATCTATCTACAACGGTCCACTCTCCCGCAACCCGCTGTACCCTCTACTTGAACATGGTGCTTTATGCTTCATATTATTATCCAATGATGTGTTGCCATCCTATGATGTCTGAGTAGATTTTTGTTGTCCTATCGGTGATTGGTGAATTTCTATGATTGGTTTAAATTGCTTGTGGTTATGTTGCTATCCTTTGGTGCCCATCATATGAGCGCGCGCGTGGATCACACCATAGGGTTAGTTGTATGTTGATAGGACTACATATTGGAAGGCAAGAGAGACAGAAGCTTCAACCTAGCGTAGAAATTGATGCATACGGGATTGAAGGGGCACCAATATATCTTAATGCTATGGTTGGGTTTTACCTTAATGAACGTTAGTAGTTGCGGATGCTTGCTAATAGTTCCAATCATAAGTGCATAGAATTCCAAGTAAGGAATGACATGCTAGAAGTGGCCTCTCCCACATAAAACTTGGTATCCATCTAGTAACGTAGTCAATTCCTTAGGGGCAATTTTGCAACTCCTACCACCACTTTTCCACACTCGCTATCATTAAATTTATTGCTTCTTTATCTTAACAGCCCCTAGTTTTATTTACGTGTTCTTTATATTCTTGCAAACCTATCCCACAAGAACTACAAAGTACTTCTAGTTTCATACTTGTTCTAGGTAAAGTAAACATCAAGCGTGCGTAGAGTTGTATCGGTGGTCGATAGAACTTGAGGGAATATTTGTTCTGCCTTTAGCTCCTCGTTGGGTTCGACACTCTTACTTATCGAAAGAGGCTACAACTGATCCCCTACACTTGTGGGTTATCAATACCATTTTCTGGCGCCGTTGCCGGGGAGCAATAGCGTGGGGTGAATATTCTCGTGTGTGCTTGTTTGCTTTATCACTAAGTAGATTTTATTTGCTATTCTAAGTTGTTCTGTATCTTTAGTTATGGATATGGAACACGAAATACCAAAAAAATTAGGTGTACTTGCTACTCATGGAGATGGGGAACCTCCTAAAAACCCTCGATGCTTAGTATGTGAAAGATATTATGTACTACTACGATAATCCTGAGAAAACCCCATTCAACTATATAATGGGAGTAACATTTGATCAACGTGAATACTTTAGGGATTATCGCTTGACTCATAAAG
This sequence comes from Secale cereale, assembly GCA_902687465.1. Taxonomy (NCBI): domain Eukaryota; kingdom Viridiplantae; phylum Streptophyta; class Magnoliopsida; order Poales; family Poaceae; genus Secale; species Secale cereale. The sequence goes on along the minus strand of LR738713.1, from coordinate 205,293,273 downwards.
GGAAACTATTATGGGATCAAATTCATATGTTGCATTGGTATGCTCGGCAACTATGATTGAGTTATGATTATACTTGTTGCTCTATGATGAAGGCTCCACACCTTCCGTTTTCATGCAAATTAAATGATAATGAAACCTTAGCTTTTTATGCTAATGGTATATATGATTATTATGATGTGGAACAAATAGAAGAATTCGTTGCTTTTAAGGGTGCTCATGAAATTGAACCTCTGTTTAAAAAGAATGAGGCTTTTGATGATGATGTTTATGGGCCTAAAAATCTTGCTATATTGAAATATTGCTATTTTAATTATGAATATAACTCCAATATTGATGCGTTTATTGAGAAGGTCTCTGCTGTCCAAGAAGAGACTAATATTTTGCAGGAGTCTATGGAAGAAGAAATTAATGACATTGTGAGCTCATTGGATAAAAAAGATGAGGAGGAGAGCGAAGAACAAAAGGAGGAAGAGCGGATTGATCACCCGTGCCCACCTTATAATGAGAGTAACTCTTTATCTCATACATTTTTAATTTCCCTCCGTGCTTACCGAAGGATGAATACTATGATGATTGCTATGATCCCTTGGATTCGTTTGAAATATCCCTTTTTGATGATGCTTGCTATGCTTGTGGCCAAGATGCCAATATGAATTATGCTTATGGAGATGAACTTGCTATAGTTCCTTATGTTAAACATGAGATAGTTGCTATTGCACCCACACATGATAGTCCTATTATCTTTTTGAGTTCGCCAGACTACACTATATCGGAGAAGTTTGCACTTATTAAGGACTATATTTATGGGTTGCCTTTTTCCGTTACACATGATGATTTTGATGAGTATAATATGCATGAGCTTGCTGCTCCTACTTGCAATTATTATGAGAGATGAACTACATCTCCACCTCTCTATGTTTCCAATACGATAAAATTGCAAGAAACTTCCTATACTATGCATTGGCCTTTAGTTGATGTGCATGAATTGTTCTTGTATGACATACCTATGCATAGGAAGAGAGTTAGACTTCGTTGTTGCATGTATATGTTAATTTTTAATCACTACTAAATGCCAAATCATTTTTAATTAAAATTGGCTTTGATATACCTTGGGATCCGGGTGGATCCATTACTTGAGCACTATATGCCTAGCTTAATGGCTTTAAAGAAATCGCTCCCAGGGAGACAATCCGGAAGTTTTAGAGAGTCATTTATTTCTGTTGTGTGTTTTTACAAAGTTTAAAAACAAAAAAATAAAGAGGGGAACCTAAAACTTTTTCAAAAAGAAAAGTGAAAGTAAGAAGGACGAGCACCATTGAAATGGGGGAGCTCCTTGTACTTTGTTCATGCCCATGGAAACTTTGCAAATCTTGAATTACAGAAACTTTTCAATAAAAATAATTATCCCTTTGTACAATTACATTGTATTATAAAAATAATGTGCCAATAGTTTCCTTTAGGATGATTAAACTGCTTGTTGGTTTGTGCGGTGCAAAAACAGAAACTTTGGATGTAGTGCGCGATTTTACATTTTTTTTACAGGAACATCGAAAGGATCCGAAACTTTTTTTAGAGTCTTGCTATGCAAATTTTTGATTTTTCCTAAATTTTCCATGATTTTTAGAGTTACAGAAGTATGGTTAATGTTTAGATTACTACAAACTGTCCTGTTTTCACAGATTGCTGTTATAGCTTCATTATTTGCATATGTTTGAATTCTTGTTGATGCCTCCTTGAGTTGGGGCCATAGAATTATGATAGCATACAGTGGGTAATGTTTGTTTATAATTATACAATAATGTTAGAGCAGTACATGATGGGATTTTATTGATCATATGCACTAACCCCGCCACCAAAAGTTTGGTTAAGTTTTTTGAGGATGAAGTGTTCGAAGATCGAGGAGGTCTCGATGCGAGGAGAAGGAGGAGAGGCAAGAGCTCAAGCTTGGGGATGTGATAACCCTCAACCGTAAGGGATCGAGATAGTCTTCGCGGGTAAGAATAACCCAATTTATTGATTCGACACACGGGGAGCCAAAGAGTATTTATAAGCTTTAACAGTTGAGTTGTCAATTCAACCGCACCTGAAATATACTAACTTGCAACAAAAGATAAGTGGTAACAGTGATATGATAGTGATGATAGTAATAGTGAAAGTAAACAGTAGATAGCAAAGTAAATAGCAAAAGTAGCGACTAGTAACAAGCAAGGTTTGAAATACTGTAGGCTAGGGAGATGGATGGTTGGGCGTTGCATGGATGAGATAGTTTCTAACTTGGGGCACGGCACACAGAAAAGTAATGATCATCTAGGCAAATATCAAACATTAGGCATGTATCCCGTAGGTAGTTGTACGTGCTTGCAATAAGAACTTGCACAACATCTTTTGTCCTACCATCCCGCTACGAACGGGGCCAAAAGGAACTAATGGATATTAAGGTGCTCCTGTCAAAGAGCACCGGATCAAAGCAATGAACTCAATGGATACATGTGATCCTCAAACCACGGACCATGCCCTTTGGTGTCCCAAGCTATCACTTTTGGGATCGCCGGTTCCGAACCGTAATAGGTGCATACAACTAATAGATAGGATCAAGAACTCAAATATATTCATGCAAACACATATGGTTCAGATCTGAAATAATGGCACTCGGGCCCTAAGTGTCAAGTCTTAAGAATAACAAGTTGTAGCAAAGATGATAAACACCATACTAGATGATAGGCAACATGCCCCCAACAATCTGACAAACTATTACATGATCTAACTCATCCAATCCCTACCATCCCCTTCGCCTACAGCAAGGGAATTACTCACACATGAAGGGGGAAGTCATGGAGGGATGATGGAGTGGTGATGATGATGACGATGGCGACGATCTCCCCTCTCCGGAGGCCAAATCAGCCTCCAGATTAGCCCTCCCGAAGAAGAACAGAGGGTGGCGGCGGCTCCGCGACGAAAAACAGCGAAAGGACTTCCGATCTGGGATTTCTGCGTCGGGAGAAAAAATACGGGCTAAAGTAGGGCACCAGGGGGTGTGGGCCCCACCCAGGCGCCCCCCCGGCGCGGCCCAGGGGGGCGCGCCCACAGGGCGCCTGGGCACCCCCTGGCCCCCCTCTGGCCCCACTTCTGGCATTTTGTTTCTTCGGGTGCGTGGATTTTTCGTGATTTTTCGTGGATTTTTCTGAGATGCTTAAAAATCCGTTTTCCTGCACACAAATAAACCATACAGGCAGCTCTGCTGAAAACAACGTTAGTCCGGGTTAGTTTAGTCCAAATCATTCAAGAATGAGGTCAAAACAATATCAAAAGTGTTTGGAAAAGTAGATACCTTTGAGACGTATCAACTCCCCCAAGCTTAGCATATTGCTTGTCCTCAAGCAATCCAGTTCAACGAACTGGACGCGACAAAGAAAACTTTGACAAACTCTTTTGCTTCATTAGATGTATATAAGAATGTACTACGAAAAGAGTTCAGCAAGTATTAAAACAGTACTTATGAGAACAATGCAAGGAGCAATCCTTCTTTCAAGTGACCAGTCACAAATAATCAAGAGTAAACAATATATTACCGAAAATCAAGACAAGATCACATTGCACATAGCTTGAGCATATTAAGGTGGTATCTCGCTAGCCTCCATGAGTGAAGCAAAACATAAATGCAGAGACTCCTCCAGAGTTTTAAAGGAGACTAGAACTAAGAATTTCAGAATAAATCATATCACAAGTATGCAGAAGACAATGTAATACTTTGGGACAATGCACATTACACTCAGAATGACAATTATGCTCTCCTAGTTAGTGCTTTGAAGAAAGAAGATGAGACTCTCGAACCGTGGCTTTTATTAGCAAAGTTGAAAACCCGTGATCGGAAACAAAAACTAAACATGTACCAGAGCTCTTGGTTTTAAAAACAGAAGTAAATATGTTTTTGAGAGGTGCATATTTCGTCAACGAATGCTAGCAGATAACTCAATCACCTTTTAAGCTAGACAAGTCTCGAGGAACGGCTCCCGCATGAGGACGATCACATCCTCTTAATCTCCTTTGTTTATCACTGCCAAAGTTTTCTGATTTCTCATGAACAAAGCGTGAAGGAGGGTTCGTTTGTTATATTATCTTTTTGAGCCGGGTGCACTCAATGCCAGTTCCTTTTCATATTAGGGGTTCGCACATTATACATGCAATCCAGGGGTGAAACTTGTCCAACTTAAAGAGATCATGAATTAACTACTACTTCCTCATGAGCTAAAACATAGGCACAAAAAGAGAAATGCTTTTGATTAGTTTCAAGATGGTACATGAAAGTCTTTGTTAGGAATGGCAGGTAAATACCATATATAGGAAGGTATAGTGGACTCATATGGCATAACAGGTTTAAAGGTTTTGGATGCACAAGCAGTCATTCCGCTTAGTACGGGTGGAGGTTTAGCAAAAGACTGGGAAGCGACCAACTAGAGAGCAATAACGGTCATAATCATGCAGAGCGACAAAGCAACATTGAATCGGGCATGAAAGTGATATAACTATTCTAAAACTCAAAGATCATCAAGGCAAAGTAGACTTTTTAGTCTTAAACATGTATAAGCATGTGCCAAGTCAATCCAAAAATTCTCTAAAGGGAAATACCACCTTAGTATGCCAGATTATGAACAGCGCGATGCATGTAGATAATTTCAATAACACATTATGTATTCTAGTTATTCGGGACTAGCCACAAGGAAAGCATGAACCACTGAAAAAGCATTATAAACATAGCACTATGTCGCTACAAGCTGGTCTCTAGATCATAAGTACATGCATATGTACAAAAGTAGAAACAGAAAGAGTTCATACCGGTCTTCCTTGTTGCTTCCTTTCAGTCGATCTTCGTCATTACTGCTCGTCACTTGCACGATCGAACGTAGGAAATATAATCAAATGCCATCACGGACTCGAGCTGATCTCTGAAAACAAAGCAAACTAAAGAGAGAAAGGAAATCTTTTTGAGTTTTTCAAAAGTTGAATAAAAACAAAAAGAAAGAGAAAATCTTTTTGTTGTTTTTGCAAATAGAGGAATAAAGAAGAATAGGCAAAAACTTCGAAAAGATCAAAGCGAATAAAACGGATAATACAATGAAAAAGTGAGAAGGGCACGTACTCCCCCAAGCTTAGGCTTTTGGCCTAAGTTGGTAGCAGCTACTGCCCCCAGGAGCCTCCTGCTCCAGGGGTATGGTGGTGAGACCAAGGGTCGTAGAAGGATGATGGCGCGTACACCGAACTCCTCGGAGTCTCCCACGAGGAAGGTTCCGAGCGCCAAACAGAGGAAGACCCTTCACCAAACTCGGTGGCGGTCTCATCCTGAAAATGTGGTATCTCACCGTGCCTCTCCTCGTCGGGCACAACCCCCTCCATGGGGTTATGGAACTGATGCTGGACCATGAACTCATCGAACTGGACAACATCGAAGGACCATCCGTTCCTGCGAGAAAAATCAAACAAAAGAGGTGCAGGTAGACGGATCTCGCGTTCCGCGGTAGTTCCGAAACGCAAGATATGAACAAGGTTATCAAGCTCAGAACCCATGGTAACAAACTTATGCCTTTTCATAGCAGCAAGATCAAAGCTTAAATAAGTAAAAGGAGTATCATCAGGGTGTGGGGTGCCTCCAAGATGCTCTAAGATAAGCGTGGCATAAATGCCACCATATAAGTCCCCCTTGTTACCGTTCATAGCAAGGTGTCGAGCAATTAAGGTACCAATATTATAATCAGACCTCCCTGAGAGGGCTGCTGCCAGGATAGCAATATCCGGAGCAGAAATGCTGCTCGTGTTGTCACGAGCTAACACCCCTCTAGCAATATAATATGCGAAATACCTGAGGTGAGGAAACAAGATGCTGGAGATCTTCGACCGATGAATATCCCACGTACCCATGCTGCAGAGAGAGTTGATGACGGTTTTCAGCTCGGAGGGCTGCGTGGCCATCCTTGCCGTCCTCCCAACGTTCGGCACACCTATTACTTCACAAAAATTTCCCAGAGTCATGGTGATAAGATCATTATAAATTTTAAACTCAATAGCACCTGAATCAGGATTATATCTAAAACTGTTAATGAAACCGGAGGTAAGTTTCTGATACTGAGTAACACGGCTCGTGACGAGTCGTGTCAAACCTGTATTAGCACAAAAATTATAAAACTCATCCTTGATTCCCGCAGCTTCCATGAATTCATCACATGGAAATGTCATCGCACGTGCTGGACTTGTGTCTTCCAACAACTCCAGGGGCACATGATCTTCATTATAGCTCACCCTAGCAGTCGATGGTGAAGCTGCGGCTCTAGTGACTCGATCGGAGTGTGCGGGCCTCCTCTTCTCAAGCCATCCTTTTGCCCTTCCTAACAAACTCATTTCTGAAATTTTTTACAATTTACAAAAACGAGGATTAAAACAAAGTGAGCTAAGGCAAACTACTCAACTCACTTGCCCAAGGCATAAACTTGCATCAAAACTTGGAAAACAACTTTCTACACATGCATGCAAGCTCATCTCTACAGCACCAAGAACTACTAAATACTCACAAATGAGGCCACCAATCAAAAATCTATTTGGAGGGGTGGAGGAGTCACATACCAGGGAGTATTTGCTCAAAATTTCAGCTCAAATGATGGGATGTAGAGAGAGATCGAAGAATCGCCCCCAAGAACAGCAAGAACAGCAAGAACAAGACCAGAACTCGGGTTTCTGGAAAGAGAGAGAGAGAGGGGAAGAAGAAGTACCTGGAGGGGGGTCCCGTGGGCCCCAGGCGCCCTGTGGGCGCGTCCAGGGGCTGGGCCACGCCAGCTGGCCGCCTGGGCCATTGGTGGCCCCCCCTGGCTGGCCCCAGGACTTTCCGGGTCTCTCCCGTTGTGGAAATTTTTAATATAATTTTTCTGGAATTTTTCTGAAAACTTCACTGTTGAAATTTTTTCGAAGTTCAAAAAGTTGCGAAACTCTCTAAAAACTTGAAGCAGTTAGTAGTATTGTGAAGCTTCAAAAACACAGATACTTGGTACAGCAAGTAGGACAACACTAAAAACAAATGAAAACATAGCAAGCTCAACTTTTTATCCATATAAAACACGTCCACTAGTAAGGTTGATCAAGTCTTACCAACAAACAAGCGATATATAGAGCAAAAAGTCTCGCCTCCTACGAAGTAATCACTGAACTTTTACCTTGATGGACATTGTCCCTACCATGATAGTTTTGTATTTGTGAGGCATATGTAGTGGACAGTCCCATTCTCCAATTTTCACGGTCTCGATATTCTCTATAGAGTTGAGGGCATGCCTCCTGTCGGTCTTCTTCGGAAAATATACCGTGTGTTCTTTATCATTTACATGAAAGGTAACCTTCCCTTTGTTGCAATCAATAATAGCACCTGCGGTGTTAAGGAAAGGTCTACCAAGAATAATGGACATGCTCCCATCCTCGGGCATGTCAAGCACAACAAAATCAGTAAGAATTAAACAATTAGGAACTTCAACTGGAACATCCTCACAAATACCTATCGGAACAATGGTTGACTTGTCAGTCATCTGAAGGGAGATATCTGTAGGAATTAGTTTCTCTAAACAAAGCCTCTCGTAAAGAGAGAGAGGCATAACACTCAATCCCGCTCCAAGATCACACAAAGCAGTTTTGACATAATTATTCTTTATGGAGCAAGGAATGGTGGGTATACCTGGATCACCGAGCTTCTTAGGAATCTTTCCACTTAAAGAATAGTTAGCAAGCATAGTAGATATTGCATCATTAGGAACTTTTCTTTTGTTAGTGACAATATCTTTCATATATTTTGAATAAGGAAGTAACTTAATAGCATCAGTCAAAGGAATTTGAAGAAAAAGAGGTTTAATCCATTCACAAAACTTATTGTAATGCTCTTCTTCTTTAGATTTGATGGACTTACCTGGAAAGGGCATGGGTTTCTGTACCCATGGTTCTTTCTCCTTCCCATGTTTTCTTGCGATGAAGTCTTCTTTAGTGTACCTCTTACGTTTTTCAGGTGCTTCTTCTTCTCGAACTTCAGGCGGATCATTCTTCTCATTATCATTACCTTCAGGTTCAGCACCGTCTTCAGTCTCAGCATCGGAGATAGATACACTGTTGGGATCAATAGCTGGCTCTTCATCTGCAATAGGATCACTAGAATTGTCAGTCTCTTTATGTTTCTTCTTCTTATTTGGAGAGACAACAATTTCTTCTTCCTGCATTTGAGAATCTTGCTCGATTCTCTTCGGATGTCCCTCTGGATAAAGAGGATCTTGAGTACTAGTTCCTCCTCGGGTCTTAATCCCAAAAGCCCGCAATTTATCTTGTTTGGCATTGTTAGCAAGCAAATCTCTTTGCACATTAGAAATTTGATCAAGCTGAGTTTGAACCATATGAAAATGCTTTACAAGACATTGAACATCATTAACTGTTCTATCTAAAACATCAAGCAACTTTTTGATAGCAAGGAAATTATCATGCAACTGACTTTCTATCCTCTCATTAAAATGATTCTGTTTCATAATAAAATTATCAAACTCATCTAAACATTGATCAGGAGGTTTACCATGAGGGATGTCACTTGCGTTGAAATCTAAAAGAGAGTGTACCTCTACCATAGGAGGGTGAGTGGTAGGCTCACACAGCTTCTCAATAGGGGGTAGATTCTTCACGTCTTCAGCTTTAATACCTTTCTCTTTAATAGACTTCTTTGCTTCTCGCATATCCTCGGGGCTTAGAACAAACATGCCCCTCTTCTTTGTTGGTGGAGGTGGTTCAGGGACGGACCAATCTTCATGGTTTTTGGCAATCCTGCCCATTAGATCTTCCGCATCGTCCGGTGTTCTTTTCCTGAAAACACAACCAGCACAACTGTCCAAATAGGACCTAGATTAATCAGTTAGACCAGCATAGAATATATCAATTAATTCATTCTTAGGAATTTCATGTCCTGGTCTAGCCCGAATCAAACCGCAGTACCTCCCCCAAGCTTTAGGGAGGGACTCATCCTGCAACTGTTTAAAGTTGTAAATTCTTTGTAAAGCAGCATGTTGCAAATGAGCAGGAAAGTACATATCAACAAAAGAGTGAGCTAAGTCCTGAGGACTCTTAATAGAACCGCATGGGAGTGAATCATACCATGCTTTAGCACCTTCCTTCAAGGAGAAAGGAAGAAACTTGGTCACATAAAAGTAGCGTATCTTCTCGTCTGTGGTAAACAGGCTACCTAGCTCACCAAGTTTAGTTAGGTGTGCAATAGCATCATCATTTTCTCTGCCATAAAAGGGGTCAGCTTCAACCATAGGTATAAGTGAAAGATCAACAGAGAAATCAAAATCAGGATCATCAATGCATATAGGAGATGTAGCAAACACAGGATTAGGAACGGTTTTGTTTTTCAAGGAGTGTTTTTCAAATATTTTCTTAATAACTTCAGGGTCAGAGCCGGCAAACTCTGTCAGTTCCCTGCATAAATCTTCATCAAGTATATAGTAATCATCATCAAGGAGCCTCTCCTGAAGTTTACTCAAATCAGGATAATCATAAGTTTCACCAATAGGGTAGCGAGTAACAAGAAGTTCAATTCCATATTTTTCAGCAGCAGCAATAATTTGTTTCTCAAGAACATAACCAAGCGAACTAATATCATCATCAAAAGTAGTAGAAGCATCATCAAGAGTATCAGAAATAGTAACAGATTCAGTAGGAGCATCATGTGGTGGTGGTGAGGCAAACTTACTCATAACAGAAGGTGAATCAAGAGTAGCACTAGTGCTCAGAGCAGTACCTCTTCTTGTAGTGGATCGTAAGATCGGAACCTTGGGGTCTCCTTTCTTACCCATAGTGAATAAAGTGCAGCAGGTAGGATACCTCAAGTAGACTTGTAAATATTGATATGCTCCCCGGCAACGGCGCCAGAAAACGGTACTTGATAACCCTCAACCGTAAGGGATCGAGATAGTCTTCGCGGGTAAGAATAACCCAATTTATTGATTCGACACACGGGGAGCCAAAGAGTATTTATAAGCTTTAACAGTTGAGTTGTCAATTCAACCGCACCTGAAATATACTAACTTGCAACAAAAGATAAGTTGTAACAGTGATATGATAGTGATGATAGTAATAGTGAAAGTAAACAGTAGATAGCAAAGTAAATAGCAAAAGTAGCGACTAGTAACAAGCAAGGTTTGAAATACTGTAGGCTAGGGAGATGGATGGTTGGGCGTTGCATGGATGAGATAGTTTCTAACTTGGGGCACGGCACACGGAAAAGTAATGATCATCTAGGCAAATATCAAACATTAGGCATGTATCCCGTAGGTAGTTGTACGTGCTTGCAATAAGAACTTGCACAACATCTTTTGTCCTACCATCCCGCTACGAACGGGGCCAAAAGGAACTAATGGATATTAAGGTGCTCCTGTCAAAGAGCACCGGAACAAAGCAATGAACTCAATGGATACATGTGATCCTCAAACCATGGACCATCCCCTTTGGTGTCCCAAGCTGTCACTTTTGGGATCGCCGGTTCCGAACCGTAATAGGTGCGTACAACTCATAGATAGGATCAAGAACTCAAATATATTCATGCAAACACATATGGTTCAGATCTGAAATCATGGCACTCGGGCCCTAAGTGTCAAGCATTAAGAATAACAAGTTGTAGCAAAGATGATAAACACCATACTAGATGATAGGCAACATGCCCCCAACAATCTGACGAACTATTACATGATCTAACTCATCCAATCCCTACCATCCCCTTCGCCTACAGCAAGGGAATTACTCACACATGAAGGGGGAAGTCATGGAGGGATGATGGAGTGGTGATGATGTTGACGATGGCGACGATCTCCCCTCTCCGGAGGCCAAATCAGCCTCCAGATTAGCCCTCCCGAAGAAGAACAGAGAGTGGCGGCGGCTCCGCGACGAAAAACAGCGAAAGGACTTCCGATCTAGGATTTCTGCGTCGGGAGGAGAAATACGGGCTAAAGTAGGGCACCAGGGGGTGTAGGGCCCACCCAGGCGCCCCCCCGACGCGGCCCAGGGGGGGCGCCCATAGGGCGCCTGGGCACCCCCTGGCCCCCCTCTGGCCCCACTTCTGGCATTTTGTTTCTTCGGGTGCGTAGATTTTTCGTGCATTTTTCTGAGATGCTTAAAAATCCGTTTTCCTGCACACAAATAAACCATACAGGCAGCTCTGCTAAAAACAGCGTTAGTCCGGGTTAGTTTAGTCCAAATCATGCAAGAATGAGGTCAAAACAATATCAAAAGTGTTTGGAAAAGTAGATACGTTTGAGACGTATAAGGATGCCCGAGGCACCCCAAGTAAATATTCAAGAAGACTCAAGCGTCTAAGCTTGGGGATGCCCCGGAAGGCATCCCAACTTTCTTTAACAAGTATCGGTATGTTTTCAGATTCGTTTAGTTCACATGATATGCGTAAACTCTTGGAGCGCCGTGTGCTTTTTCTTTTTCTTTTAATAAACGCACCATGCTGGCATGAGATAGTCCTTGGTTGATTTATAGAATGCTCTTTACACTTCACTTATATCTTTTGAGTATGGCTTTATAGAATGCTTCATGTGCTTCACTTATATCATTTGAAGTTTGGATTGCCTGTTTCTCCTCACATAGAAAACCGCCATTTGTAGAATGCTCTTTTTCTTCACTTATATTTGTTAGAGCGTGGGCATATGTGGGGACCCCGACTTAGAAGTCGAGATCACCGAATGCACGTGTACAGTGATCCCAGAGATCAATGCTCACTGAACACACAGAAGCTGAAATAACAAGAGTCTTACATCCATACAAATAGTCTTACACGAATTATGGCCGTTATGGCCAAGTCTTACATAGATAGAGCCTCACAGGCTGAAAATAACTCAAATAGCGGATGTCTTCGATAAACGGGTAGAACCCATGCCATCTGCCTTAACCCTACAGGAATTCTGACTGGGATAGCGTCCTAGTTCGCATGTTCGTCTCCAAAGAACTCTTCCTCATAATCCTGTTCTTCCATGCCTGGCCAATTAAATAACCAGTGGCAAGCCAATGAGTACTTTGAATGTACTCGCAAGCAACCCATGATGTGGTAACAATGCAATGGAACAATAATGAACAATCTAGCTGTCGGTGTACTAAGGTAGGGGTACCCTAGTACCCCAACTTGTGCACGGGCAGTTGCAGCTTCCCGCGGCAAGGTTTACTGCGTGCTCGCCGGAGACCTCCCTGCTTCCTATTAAACCATTCAAAAACAAAGTATACAAAACAGAAGATCGAGACCCCGGCAAGAGGAGCTTGCCGGGAAGGCCGTACCAGGCTCAAGGCTGTTCCGCTAACACAAGACCCTGGCAAGAGGAGCTTGCCAGGAAGATTAGAAGGCGTTGCCTCGGCGCTATGCGCGCCCCGGCAAGGGGCCCGGGGAGCGGCAAGTTCCCGGGCCCGGCAAGATCAAGGCCCCGGCAAGGCGCTTGCCGGGAAGGCCACGCTGTGTGCCCGCGCTCCAGCTCATCGGTCCACGCGTCGCCCTGAGGTCTAACCAGGGACGCGTGGCGGATGGCTGTGCAGCCTGGGGTACACGGTGGCACACCACGGCGATAAATCCGTCGCCGTGGCGGACGGAGACGCTAAGGCGGGAGCTTTTGGGGTCGACGGCGACGGGCATTAAATGCCCTTGTCCCCCACTGTTAAAGTAGGTATAGACCACTGTTCGGTACTGTAGCTCCACTGTTCCCGCACTGTTACAACTACCGCCTCTTTTACATTTGTACCCCTTTCTCCTACGTTGACACCTGTCGGTGACCCCTTGCACTATAAAAGGAGGCCCATGCACAACGTGGAGGAGGTTCGAAACCTAGATTACTCTCACGCACGGTGTAGCTGCTTCTTCAAGCTCCCGAGCGTCCCACTCAATACATAACCAAGCAGGAGTAGGGTTTTACGCATCCGTGCGGCCCGAACCTGGGTAAAACTGCCCGCGCGTCCGCTCCGATCTGCTCTTTGTGCTCCCTCCGCCCTCGTACCGCACAGACAAGGGGCTCCGGTCCCATAGGTGTTCGTGGCGGACAGTTTCCCCCGACATCTTTGGCGCGCCAGGTAGGGGGCGTCGAGGTTGTGCGAACCTGATCCGGCGTTCGCGCGGGCGCATTCTTCATCAACCTCTCCAACTTCATCAGCGACAACTCCATGGCCCCGAAGAAGAAGCCTTCGGAGGTCGGAGGCCCGTCTGCGTCTCACCCGCCGCCACCAGAGCCAACGGTGGGCGGGGGAGACGCCGTCGGAAGGGTGGTTGCCGGCGAGGACACTCACGGTGCCACCAGATCCAAGAACAGGACGGACGACCGGACCTCGGTCTCCGTGGACGCGCCACGTCCATCGCAACATACGACGACCCCGCAGCGCCATACCACGGGAGGTGGTATCCGCTTGCTGGGACAAGGCCATACTGGAGGTTCGCGGGACGCCCCGGACCCCCGTCCGGGCACAAGCAAAGCGAAGGCGCCGGCGCGGGACCCCGCTCCTTCTAACGTTGTTAGAAGTCCGAGCGTATCCCGCTCCTCGCACCGCTCGCCCGCGTTCCCCACCACTCCGGCAGAAGCGCTCGCAAGGGCGCAGCTGCTCCTCGATTTTCCTCCAGCGGCCGACAAGGCCGAGGAATGGAGGGCCACTATCCGGAGCCTGATAGACTTCGCCAACAACGACTCTCCGCAGCAGCCGTCGGCCTCGCGGCCGCGGCAGGCCGAGAAGACGAAGGCTATCGGCGACAAGACTGCCGGGGGTGCGACAAGCGTGCACTCCCCGCCGCAGAAGCAGAAGACGCCGCCCCGCCGGAACAACCCCGACGACGGCTCCACAGCCTCGTCGGACCCGCGGGCCCGTCGGGACCAGCGCCAGGTCCTCGACGACCGGCGAGATGAAGACGCTCGGACCACGATCGAGCGCCGCCGAGAAGCTCGGCGACAATCCGACAAGAGAGCTGGGAACACCGTCGACGCACCCGCGCCCGGTGAACCAGGCGACTTGCCGTACGCGGCAGGCTGCCCTGCGTTCACCCGCGAGCTGCGGCGCGTCCAGTGGCCCAGCATGAAGAACTTTAAGCCCGACGTACCGGAGAAGTACGACGGCAAGACGCACCCCTCGGAGTTTCTCAGCGTCTACACTATAGCAGTGCAAGCTGCCGGGGGGCGCGACGAGAAGATCCTAGCCAACTACTTCCCGCTCGTGCTGAAGCCGAACGTCCGTTCGTGGCTCATGCACTTGCCGGAAGGCTCTATCTCTTCTTGGGCCGACCTCTGCCATCAGTTTGTTGGCGCCTTCACCGGCGGCCACAAACCCCATGGCCAGGAGAGCGATCTCCACATTTTGGCCCAGAAGGAAGGCGAACCCCTGCGCAAGTATATCCAACGCTTCAGCCGGGTACAGCACAACATCCCGGACGTTCACCCTGCCGCGGTTATCAGCGCGTTCCATCAGAACGTGCGTAACCGCCGCATGCGTGAGGAGATGGCGATGACCAAGATCAGGGACGTCAGCGAGCTCTACGCTCTTGCCGACAAGTGCGCCCGTGCAGAAGAGGGGAGGAAACTCCCCGGGGAGGATGCTGGCGCAGGGGGAAGCGACAGCGACGACTCCGCCCCGGCAAAGAAGAGCCGGCGGCGGAACAACAGGAAGAAGGGCAAGAAGGAAGTGCTTGCCGTCGAGAAGTCCGGTAAGGAGGCCCCCGCCAAGCAAGCGTAGGCCGGCGGCTCCGGCAAGGAGCCTGCCCCTGCGGCGGCGGCCGACAAGCCGGGTAGCTCCGACAAGCAATACTGTAAGATTCACCGCACCAAGGGTCACGACCTCTCCAACTGCAAGCGCGTCGAGTACCTCGTCGAGCAGCAAAAAGCTGAGTACGAGAGGCGCGACAAGGAGAAGGCCCAAGGTGGCGGGGAAGAGCCCAGCAAGAAGCGGCCATTCAATGGCCGGGGAGGACGCCGCGGCAAGGCCAAGCAGCGGCAAGGAGATCGACCTCCCCGGGGCCGCGACAACGACGAAGACGACGATGAAGACATGGAGGACGACGAGAACAGCGAGCAGGAGTTCCAGAAGGCCACGGAGATCCTGTGCGTCGACGGTGGCGCCTCCCTGCACGCCTCCCACCGCCAGCTGAAACAGTGGGTGCGTGAGGTGAATGCAGCGGAGCCGCCCGTGGAGTCGCGCAGGCTCCTCAAATGGTCCAGCACGCCCATCATTTTTGACCTTGAGGATCACCCTGACCGCACCACGGCGGTCGGGTGCTTGCCGATGCTGGTTTCCCCCACCATCCGCAACCTCAAGGTCACCAAAATGTTGGTTGACGGCGGGGCCGGGCTAAACTTGATCTCCTCTGCTGTGATCAAGAAACTCCAGATTCAAGACGGCGAGCTCGAAGAGACCGGTTCATTCCAAGGAATCAACCCGGGAAGGAGCAAACCCAAGGGAAAGATTACTCTGCCGGTGACCTTTGGCGGGGAGCTCAACTTCAGGACTGAGCGCATCACCTTTGACGTTGCTGATATTCCATTGCCCTACAATGGGATACTCGGCCGTCCCGCCCTCGCCAAGTTCATGGCAGCTTCCCACTATGCCTACAACGTGCTGAAGATGCCGGGGCCGATAAGCGTCATCACTGTCCACAGCGACAAGAAAGATGCGCTTATTTGCGCCGACAAGATTTACCGGGATGCGGCAGCTGCGGCCGAGAAGGATACTCTTGCCGCTGAAGCTCCCGGGGGGAAGAAGACGAAGACCAAGTCCGGCAAGTGCTCTGGGACCCACTCCGGCAACCGCACCTCTTCGGAGTGCTGCGCCGCCGTCGAGGACGTTCCATCGAGCTCCACCGGCAAGAGCAAGAAAGGAATGGCTGCTCCTCCGGCAACCAAGAAAGTGTCCGCAAAGGAGGATGGCACTGGTGGTACCTTCACCATCAGTGCCACCCTTGACAGCAAATAGGAAAGCGCGCTCGTCGCCTTCCTGCGGGCGAATGTCGATGTGTTTGCTTGGCAACCATCTGACATCCCCGGTGTTCCCAGGAAGGTGATTGAGCACAAGCTTGCTGTCTGCCCTCATGCGCGGCCCATCAAGCAAAAAGTGAGGAAGCAAGCCGTGGAGCGCCAAGAGTTCATCAATGAGGAGATCAAGAAACTAGAAGCAGCAGGCCTAGTTAGAGGTGTGATCCATCCGACATGGTTGGCAAACCCAGTCGTCGTGCGCAAGGCCAACGGGAAGTGGAGACTGTGTATAGACTTCACTGATGTCAATAAAGCATGTCCCAAGGATCCCTTCCCTTTGCCGCGCATTGACCAGATCGTTGACTCCACTGCCGGATGTGAGCTACTCTGTTTTCTTGATGCATACTCAGGCTATCACTAGATTTTCATGGCTAAGGAAGATGAAGAGAAGACTGCATTTATCACTCCATGTGGCACCTATTGCTTTATCCGCATGCCATTTGGACTGAAGAATGCAGGCTCAACTTTTGCAAGGGTAGTGTACACTGCTTTTGAGCCACAGATCCACAGGAATGTAGAAGCCTACATGGATGACATCGTGGTGAAGAGCAAGAGCAAAGAAACACTGATTCAAGACTTGGAAGAAACGTTTCAGAACCTGCGCAGGATACAGCTCAAGCTGAACCCCGAGAAGTGCGTCTTTGGAGTTCCCTCCGGCAAGCTTCTCGGGTTCTTTGTATCGCAGAGGGGGATTGAGGCCAACCCCGACAAGATCAAAGCCATCGAGCAGATAGAAGCTCCAAAGCGCGTCAAAGATGTCAGAAGGCTTGCAGGTTGCGTTGCTGCCCTCAGTAGGTTCATTTCGAAATCCGCAGAACGCGCCCTACCTTTCTTCAAAATCTTGAAGAAGGCAGGTCCCATGAAGTGGACTCCGGAAGCGGAGGCGGCGTTGCAGGATCTGAAACGGTACCTGTCCTCCACTCCTACACTTGTCGCACCTAAACCACAGGAAAAGTTGTTGCTATACTTAGCGGCAACCAACCAGGTGGTTAGTGCTGCGTTAGTAGCGGAGAGGGAGTCCGACGAGGAGTCAGCATCACCGGCAAGCGAATCTAGCGACAAGCCGGGGGCTGTCCCGACAAGCTCTGGCCCCGACAAGGAAGACTCTGCGCAGGAACAAGGAGAGGTGCGGAAGAAGACGGTGCAGCGCCCAGTGTATTTTGTAAGTTCCCTTCTCCAGGGAGCTAGATCAAGGTACTCTGGTGTGCAAAAATTGCTTTTCGGCCTCCTCATGGCCTCGAGAAAGCTGCGCCACTACTTCCAAGCCCATGAGATAACGGTGGTCACTCGCTTTCCGTTGAAGAGGATATTGCACAATCCAGAGGCAACAGGCAGGATCGTCGAGTGGGCACTGGAGCTGTCAAGCTTTGGACTCAAGTTTGAAAGTACTTCAACTATACAGAGCCGAGCTTTGGCAGAATTCATCGCTGAGTGGACCCCAACGCCAGAAGAAGAAGTTCAAGAAACGAGCGTACCCGTGCAAGAAGCGACAAGTGAATGGATAATGTATTTTGACGGTGCCTTCTCGCTGCAAGGCGCCGGTGCCGGCGTGGTACTCATCGCGCCCACCGGAGAGCACCTCAAATATGTTATCCAGATGCACTTCCCCAGGGAGCAAGCGACAAACAACACTGCAGAATATGAAGGCTTGCTTGCCGGCCTCAGGATTGCGGCCGAACTCGGGATCAGGAAGCTGATTGTGCGGGGAGATTCTCAGTTGGTGGTTCGACAAGTAAACAAAAGCTATCAGAGTCCTTTGATGGAAGCATATGTCGATGAAGTGAGAAAGCTTGAAGAGCACTTTGAAGGTTTGCAGATGGAGCACGTCCCAAGAGCCCAAAATGAGATTGCAGATGGCCTTTCAAAGTGCGCCGCAATGAAGTTACCTGTGGAACCAGGGACCTTTTTTGCTCAAGCTGACTCAACCATCAGTTACACCTTCAATTGGGCAGTCCAAGAAGAGAAAGTTGGTCTCCGGCGACTACTTGCCGGCGGATCTTCCTGAACCCGCCGCCAAAGTTCCCAGGATCAACGACAACGCTGAGGAACAGTTTGCTCCTGCAAGCCCTCGGGCTTGTGCAGTTGAAGCAAGTGTTCCCGACAAGCCTCGCCCCGGCGAGCTTGCCGGGGGGCCGTCAGCTCCGACAGGACCAGAGGTCCTTGCCGTAGAAGCTGAGGTTCCCGCAGCGGCCCTCGAGCCTTTAGTCCTTGCCGTCGAGCCCCGGGCTCCGGCATGGGCACAGCAGATCGTCCGTTTTCTGCAAACTGGAGAACTTCCCGACGACCCTCAAGAGATAGAGAAGATAACCAGGCAGTCAAGCATGTATCAGTTTGTGGATAACGAACTGTACAGAAGAAGACTCAATGGTGTCAGGTTGAAATGCATCTCCAGAGAAGATGGACAGAAGCTGTTGGCAGAAATACACGGAGGAATATGCGGCCATCACATTGGCGCTAGGGCACTTGCCGGGAAAGCTTTCCGGCAAGGGTTCTTTTGGCAGGAAGCCCTCCAAGATGCAACTGCACTAGTAACCAAGTGTGAAGCGTGCCAGTTCCATGCAAAGCAAATTCATCAGCCAGCTCAAGCTCTCCAAACAATCCCTTTGTCATGGCCCTTCTCGGTCTGGGGGTTCGATATCCTCGGCCCTTTCCCTCGCGCTGTCGGGGGCTTTGAGTACTTGTACGTTGCAATCGACAAGTTCACAAAGTGGCCAGAAGTGGAGCCAGTGAGAAAGGTGACAGCACAGTCAGCAGTCAGGTTCTTCAGGTCGATTGTTTGCCGTTTCGGGATCCCTAACAGGATCATCACCGACAACGGTACGCAATTCACTAGTCGCACCTTCATGCAGTACGTCCAAGACCTTGGCGCCAAGGTCTGTTTCGCTTCTGTTGCTCACCCGAGGAGCAACGGCCAAGCGGAGAGGGCAAATGCTGAAGTGCTGCGCGGACTCAAGACAAGGACCTTTGACAGGCTGCGCAAGTGCGGAAGGAATTGGATAGAGGAGCTCCCGGCGGCTCTTTGGTCAATCAGAACGACGCCGAGTCGAGCCACCGGACAGACACCTTTTGCTCTAGTCTATGGAGCAGAAGCAGTTCTCCCCACGGAACTCGTATACGGATCTCCTCGAGTGCTCGCTTATGATGAGCTCGAGCAAGAGCAACTGCGGCAAGATGACGCATTGCTCCTTGAGGAGGGACGTCTCCAGGCTGCTGTACGAGCTGCTCGATACCAGCAAGCTTTGCGTCGTTACCATAGCCGCAAGGTTAAGGCCAGGAGTCTCGAGGAAGGCGACCTTGTTCTTCGGCGTGTTCAGTCCGCCAAGAATTCCAACAAGTTGACGCCGAAGTGGGAAGGCCCTTATCGGGTGAGACAAGTTACGAGGCCCGGCGCTGTCCGCCTCGAGACCGAAGAAGGCTTACCGGTGAGCAACTCCTGGAACATAGAGCATCTTCGCAAGTTTCACCCCTAAGGCGCGGTTGCCGTGATCCTTTCCGGCAACCAACTTTTGTACAAGCCTTGCCGCTGTTGCATGTAACCCTTTGTACAAAGCCGGGCGCAGACCCCGTGCATCAGTAAAGATTTCGTGTTCTCGCATCGATTGCCTTTCGCATGTTTCTCTTTGCTATTTGCATGTTTTATTTGGCATTTGATGCAACACTTAGACATTCGGTAAGCACTATTACGCCGAAAGGCAATATGCTTGTTTCCCTCTCCTTTTCCTTTTCTCTTAAGCAGAAGGAACGTTCCTCGCGCACAAGTTTGCCGGGGGGGAAGGAGATGGAGGAGGAACTAAGTGCTGTTCAAGTAAGAAGAGCCTTACCGGAAAGCAAACAACATGAGCAAGCAGCATATGAAAGATAAGTTGTTAGAATTTGACCAGCTCAAATTTTAAATTTTTGGTTGTCTTCCTTGAACGATCACGCTTTGTATGGAAAACCTGTGCGCGGAGGAACCTACCCGTAGCTTGCCGCACCCTTATCTTGTTTTCGAGTTCGCTCAACGATTTAAGTGAGCTGCGACAAGTGTCGCGCCCTTGCCTCGTTTCCGAGTACGCTCAGCAAGCTAAGTGCGTTGCGACCAGCTGCGGCAAGGTTGCTTGCCGGCGGGGACCTTGGCCAGCAGGCTGCTCAGAGTCCAGCACTCAGCGCTCGCGGCAAGGGCCCCTTGCCGGCAAGCTCCCCGGGAGCGTAGGGTGAAAAACGTACAAAGTCAAAGATTGGAACAAGGAAGATAACATTGCACTGATTGATTGAAGTAAAGCAAATATCTTACAAAGATAGCTTGTCGCAATGGACTAATGAGTTCATATCATAATATGCAGCAACAAAAAGATAAAGATAAATGGGGCCCTAGTCTACGCGGTCGCCTTCCTTCCTGCCAAGCTTTGCTACCTTGGCGATGATGTGGCCAACCTGCTCCTTCAGGGCCTCCGTGTCTGCATCTGCTGGCAGGGTGCGAAGAACGTTCGTGAGATTAATCCCCGGGTTGCGATACACGATCTTCGTCAAGACCCGCTCCAGAGTTCCCGCGCAGAGACGGCGCGACTCCTCGGCCAGCTGCGCGGGGATGCGGTTCCGGAGACCTGCGAGAGCTGGAGCGACGCCTCTGAAGAAGAGGCTGAGCTTGGCGCTGTGCGGGAGATCTGGATCCGGCGAATAGATAAGATGTTCGACCTTCAAAGCAAGCAACTCCTGGTCAATGTTGGACGCAGAAGAAACCAGCTCTTCGGTCCACACCTCGATAGTCTGCCGGAAGAGCTCGGAGGCCTTGTTGACGCTCTCCATCAAGGTTCGCTCCTTGCGGAGCTCATCCTTCAGCTTGGTCTCCTGGGCCCGGGCAGCATCAAGCGATTCCTTCAGGGTGGTGACCTTCAGCTCCAAGTCTTCAATAGAATCCTTGGCGGCCTTCAGCTCGTCACCCCTCTGGGACAAACTCACCTGGAGCTCTGAGTTGGTGTGCGCATCCTTCTCGCGCTCCAGGATGAGCGCGGCAACCTTCTCGGCGCTCACCTTCATCGCCTTCTCCAGTTGTTCAACCTTGGCGGCGAGCTCTTTCTTGGCGTCCTCCGCGGCAGCCGCGGCGGCCTTCGCCTCTTTCAGCTCCCCGCCAAGGGCAGCCTCGCGAGCGGCAAGGTCTTCTTCATGAGAATCCAGATCCACCTTCCGCTGCGCGAGCTCTCCCTCTCGCCGGGACATCTCCACCCCGGCGAGGCGCTGCTGTTCATCGGCTTCGGCCCTCTCGAGTACCCACTCTTGGTACTCGCCGGCGAGACGCTCTCGCTCCTCCGCCACCTGGCGGAGAGCAGCCTGGTTGGCGGCGCTGAGCTCCGCCGCACGCTTCTCCATCTCCGCCGCAGCCTTGGCGGCAAGAGCCTCCCGGGAAGCGAGCTTTGCTTGCCTGGCCCGGTAAAGGGCCAGGAGCTGATGAAGCAATCGCTCCTCCTCGGGCCCCTCACCTCCACCGGGCGCCTGGACTATCTTCAGGCCTGCGGAGGCGAGGACCTCTCCGTCGAACGCCTCGCCCTCCGCAGGAGCTCGCGACGAGGACCCCCACGGCATCTGGATGAAGACGCCATTGGGGGCCTCGAGATAAAACCTTTGCTCCTCGCCGGCGGAGGGACCAGTGGCCGGCGCAGCATCCGATGCTCCCGCCACCCCCGGGTCGGCGGTGCGGCCACCGTCCCCCTCCCCGGCCGCTGCGTCCGCAGCCGGAGCAGTCTCTTGCGCGGCCGGCTCGGCGGCCTCGCCCACCTCCTCGACGACTGGTGCGTCGCCGCCGCCGCCTTGCGCGTCCTCCTCCTCGAGGATAATTACCTCCGTCTCCATAGGCACAGGAGGAGGAAGATCTAGGAAGAAGAAGAAGACAAAAAAAATTCAAGACTCAAGCAAATATCCAAAAGAGACAAGCCCAGAAGACAAGTTACAAAGGTTACCTTGGCGGGCGTCCTCGGCGACTGGCTCCCTCGCCGGGGAGCTAGGCCTCGTCGGAGTAGTTGCCGTCGCCGGGGAACTTGGCCTTGGCGGGGTGGCCGCCCTTGCCGGGCTGCTCGTCCTTGGCGGGGTACTCTGCCTTGGCGGAGTACCCGCCCTTGACGGAGCACTCTCCCTTGCCGGAGAGTCCTGCCTTGGCGGGGATGGCGGTGCCTGCAGCTCCTCGGCAGTGGTCTCCGGGCGCTCTTCCCGCTGCGGCTCCTCCTCTGCACGAAACAAGACAAGAAGTGTCAAAATATGAAGATAAAGTCAAAAGCCTCAGACGTACCCCGACAAGCAAAAAGAAAGAACCCCAGACTTACGCTGGGGGCTGCGCTGCGGGCTGCGCTGGGGGCTGCTCATCGGAGCAGTGCCAGAGTCCGGCAGGCTCGGCTCCGGCGCGCCCTCCGCTGCCGCCGCTGCCGAGTCCTCCGCGACCTCGGCCTCGGGCGCCTTGGCCTTCTTCGCGGCGCGATGGGCCAGGGTCCTGAAACCAAAACAGAAGACAGAGTTAGCATCAACAGAAGCTCAAGACAAGAATTAAGAAGATGAAGAATCTCGGATCCTTACTCCTGGTCCTCCTCGTCGTCCTCGCTCAGGGCGGAGAAATCATACTCCACCGTGGGCGCGTCGACGCGAGGAGCGGGAGGCGAAGACTCCCTCGCGCGCTTGGTACTCGCCGGGGCTGGGGGCTGCGAAGACCCAGCCCCTGTGGCTGCCGGCGCCCGGGGGGCGGGCGGAGCCGTTGCTCCGCTCCGAGAAGACCCCTGCCGGCTCGCTGCCGGCCTGCGGGGCGCCTCCGTCGTGGTCCGCGCCGGGCCCGCCTCTGCTGCGGCTGGTGCGTCGGACGGCCTTGGCGCGGCTTGACTCCCCCGGGGAGCCGCCCGCCGAGGTGGCTGTTGCCGGGGCGCCTGTGCCCTTTCCCCCGTCGCCGCCTTGCGGAGACGCTTTGCCGGGGACTCCTTCGGGCTTGCCGGGGGCGGGGAGCTCTCCGACGAGGAGAGGTCGTCGGCGTACAACTCTGTAGATCCGCCGGAGTCTTCGGCCTCCTCCTCCTCCTCCTCCTCTGCCTCGGCCGGCTCGCTGGGCCCAGCATCCAGCGATGCGGCCCTCTTCCCCTTGGCGCCTCCGCCCCTCGCGGCGCCTCTGCTTCCTCCGGCGGTTCCCTCCCTTGCCGCGGCCTCCGTCGCGATCCCATGGATCCCGGAGTGCCTCAACGAGGGGACCCCGGCGAGCGCGTCGGGCGGGAGGTTCAGCAACCGACGGATCTCCGCCTCTTCCGCCTGGGTGGACGCCTCCTCGGCCTCCGCCTCCTCCGGCGAGAACCCGAAGATTCCTGCCGCCGCGGCTGCGGCGGCCTCCTCAGCCCGGGAAGCTATGTAGGCGATCTCCTGCTCGGTGGTGTCCCGCGTATGCAGCTTGAGGTCCTCCTTGTTGCTCGCCACCTCGACGAGGTTGTCGTAGAAGTTGAGGACGTCGATTGGCTTCGGGGCGATCCACGAGCGGTCCAAGCCATGCGAGTCGCACATCGGCATCATGGCGAGGATTCGGTCCCTCGCGGCGTTGTTGCAGAGCGGCACCACTTCCCGGGGAGTCCGGAACCACTCGGGGTGCGCCGGGTCGTACTTGAAGAGCTCTCGTACCATCCCGCGCAGCTCCAGAGTGGTGAAGTTAAAATTAAGTCCAGGGCGCAGCCGCATGATGTCTGCCGGGCCGCCGTACAACCAGGCCGGCCTCTTCCGGTCCTGGAGGGGGGCGATGCGCCGGCGGAGGAAATCTGCGCCCACCTCGGCAACAGACAGCCGGGCCAGCCGAAGACGGAGGATCCGGACAAGAGCGATGTCGAGCTTGACGTCGTCGGAGTCTAGTTCGCTCCAATCTCTGCCGCGCGCGATAGGCGTTGTGCGCGGCGCAGTGAAAGCTTGCGGCTGGTCCTCTACAATCCAACACCACTCAGCTCGCCATTCCTCCCACTTGCCGCGGAGCTCCCCCGGCAAGTACGACCCCTTCTTCCCGAGACGGAAGACCCAAGAAATACATCCGGAGAGGGGGGCATCTGCCTCGACTCTAGGAGTGAAAAAGTGTCTAAAGAGGGCTACGTTGGGGTGGACTCCTATGAAGTTTTCGCACATATGTGCGAAAACGGCCATGGTGAGGATGGCGTTGGGGGTGAAATCAAGCAGATGGAAGCCATACGTATTCATGATATCACAGAAGAAGTTCGAAAATGGAGGGCAGAGACCACAGTGGAAAAAGGGAGCAAAGAAGTAATACCCGCCGGGATAGTGGTCCTTGGCGGCGGCCGGGTATGCTCGGGTGCGGGGATGCGCATCGGTGCGCTTGGACCAGAACAAGTAGTACTTGCTCCAGAGTTCTTCCACACCGAGCTTCGGCGAGAAGACGATGTTCCGCTTCCGGTAAGCGATGAGCTTGGCTGCTTGCTCGGATTTCTCCTTCTTGGACTTCTCCGCTTTCCCCTTGTCGCTCTTTGGGGCCATGGCGGACGCGGCGGAAGGAAGGGGACGAAGAGCTAGGCGGCGGCGGAGCTGTGGAGGCGGAGCGCAAGAAGGAATCTTTTTGCAGGAAGAAGACGACGTAATGAGAGCACAGGGAGGGGAACCGCGCCCGCTGCCTCTGCTTTTATGGGGGAGTGGGGGGCGTTTTCCCCTTTCCATTAAGAGATCGTGGGCACGTCCCATCCCACGGCGCCGCAATCGACGCGTGCCGTTACCGTGGGGTGCGGCGGATATGGAAGTGGATTCGGCGCGCCGCGGGCCGCGGGTGCCCGTGCACTGTTTTGGGCCTGGCCCAACAGCGCTCGGCACCGTGTGTGGCCCAGGCCCGGGGGCTCCTGTCGGTGTACTAAGGTAGGGGTACCCTAGTACCCCAACTTGTGCACGGGCAGTTGCAGCTTCCCGCGGCAAGGTTTACTGCGTGCTCGCCGGAGACCTCCCTGCTTCCTATTAAACCATTCAAAAACAAAGTATACAAAACAGAAGATCGAGACCCCGGCAAGAGGAGCTTGCCGGGAAGGCCGTACCAGGCTCAAGGCTGTTCCGCTAACACAAGACCCTGGCAAGAGGAGCTTGCCAGGAAGATTAGAAGGCGTTGCCTCGGCGCTATGCGCGCCCCGGCAAGGGGCCCGGGGAGCGGCAAGTTCCCGGGCCCGGCAAGATCAAGGCCCCGGCAAGGCGCTTGCCGGGAAGGCCACGCTGTGTGCCCGCGCTCCAGCTCATCGGTCCACGCGTCGCCCTGAGGTCTAACCAGGGACGCGTGGCGGATGGCTGTGCAGCCTGGGGTACACGGTGGCACACCACGGCGATAAATCCGTCGCCGTGGCGGACGGAGACGCTAAGGCGGGAGCTTTTGGGGTCGACGGCGACGGGCATTAAATGCCCTTGTCCCCCACTGTTAAAGTAGGTATAGACCACTGTTCGGTACTGTAGCTCCACTGTTCCCGCACTGTTACAACTACCGCCTCTTTTACATTTGTACCCCTTTCTCCTACGTTGACACCTGTCGGTGACCCCTTGCACTATAAAAGGAGGCCCATGCACAACGTGGAGGAGGTTCGAAACCTAGATTACTCTCACGCACGGTGTAGCTGCTTCTTCAAGCTCCCGAGCGTCCCACTCAATACATAACCAAGCAGGAGTAGGGTTTTACGCATCCGTGCGGCCCGAACCTGGGTAAAACTGCCCGCGCGTCCGCTCCGATCTGCTCTTTGTGCTCCCTCCGCCCTCGTACCGCACAGACAAGGGGCTCCGGTCCCATAGGTGTTCGTGGCGGACAGTTTCCCCCGACACTAGCAGAAAGCTAGAATAATATGCTATCATCAAGTTTATGCATCAATAACCTCGCGTAACCTCGAAGACAGGTTACCGATATCAACATGAATATGATTCAACTCATCGAGTCAAGTCACCATCCTTGACTTATCACACACATTCCAACACCGATGAAGTAAAATTCTGGACATAGTTTAAGTAGCACCACCCAACTGTCCATGACCGTGGACACGGCTATTCGAATAGTTTTACACTCTGCAGAGGTTGCGCACTTTACCCACAAGATTCGGGGAACTTCCGTGTCCTCCACGACCCGCGGTACCTCAAGTACCTGTGGTAAGCACCCGGTCATTACCTTTCCTTAGACGACACTAACATAGAGTCCACTCGTTGGTACACGGCCCTCGGGTACAAACAATAGATCATGGGACTTGCCCTAATTTCAATGTCACGCGTACCCGAAGGGACCAACGGTGTGTCCGGTGCCCTGTGAAAACAGTCATGGTCGTCTATCCAAGCACGACCCCGTCCCGGGAAAGACCTCAAGTCTTCCCGTCACTAGTAATGCGGGCACCATGCTAGTATCGACCTAAGTAATCAATAAAGCCCCGTCCCATAAGGGGTAGTGTGGTTGCACATGTTTGGTTGGGATGGTAGTCACACATAAATCTAATCCATCATTCCACCATGCACATGATATTACCGGCACATCACTTCTTTCTCAAGTGATGACCTAACACATCATCACCCTCGGGCATTAGGGGCACCAGATGGGTTCATGCAAAGATTTCAACTACGAGGGTTCATATCACACATGCATCATATAAGCATCATGACCATCTATTTGCATGTCATCTAGCACTTAGCAAGATCAAGATCAAGCATGCATCATGTGGTGGAATCAACTAGGTTACCATCGTAACCCTAATATCATGCATTGGAAACAAACGGGTTCCGAGGAACAAGTGTATCATGGTCAAAGGGCTGCTTGCCTGGATTGGCTTGGTCTTCAAAGTCTTCAAGTCCTTCTCATTCTTCTTCCACAGCAACTTCGTCAAATACGGGATCTATACGTCGCATAATAACCACGGGAAAATAAGAATACTAACAAAACAGAAAAATCAAAGTGCTCAGAAAAATGTCAACTCATTTTTTTAAAATACTAGAGGGATTTCTAAGATGGGGAAAAATCTTAGTTGGAGTTTTGGAGTAACAGAATGGAATATATTGATTTTAGAACAGGAGTATTACTGCCCAAATTTGAATTTAAATTTGAACAGTACATCAAAGTTTCATGGATTTAAGTGAAAGTGGTACCATTAAATAGGTTGGAATATTACAAGATTATAGGAGTTGGAATTATTTAATTTGGACCATTATTCTTTTCTGTAGAAATGTTTAAAACATTTACAGAAAAAGAAAAAGAAAAAAGGGTCCTGTGCACTGGGCCAGAGGAGGCCACAGTGCACGGCCCAGGCGGTCCAGCCCAGCCGCACGGGGGCCTGCGCGCGCACGTCAGGTTTTTAAACCTGACGGGCGGGGCCCGTGGGTCAGTGGCACAGAGGAGGGGGAGAGAGGTGAGGGGATGACAGGCGGGGCCCGCCTGTCATCTCTAACCCCACGGCGACGGCGACGGCGAGCTCACCGGCGAGGTTCCCGGCCACGGCGACGGTAACGGAGGGCAGGAACGTGACCAGCGTCGTGTCGCGGATGCAGGGGTGGTGGTGCGGCACGGCGGGGAGGTCCGGTTCACCGGCGGCGAGGTGGGACGGCGGAAGCTCGTCGGAGGGTCGTGGTTCTGGTCGTTTCCGACTGCCACAGAGAGGGGAACCAAGGGGGAAATGGTCAGTGTGGCTCGGTGGTTCTAGATCGGGCAAGAAGAAGAGCGGGGGATGGCCCGTACTACGGGATCACCGGCGGCCCGACGCGGTGGAGCTCCGGTCGATCCCGAGCACTAGGACGACCTGGGGAGGAGTGGATGATGCTGGGGGACTCAGTGGAGTGTGGTGGAGCTACTGATGCTGTTGGAGAGGCTCGGGAGGGGCTATAAATAGGAGTTCGACGGAGGCCCGTGGTCCAGTGCGCCGGCGAGCTCCGGCTCGAGGCTACAGCGCACGGGAGGCCAAGGGAGTTAGTCCGTGGAGTTCCTGGACGATCTCCACGTCCAGTAGAGGTCAGAGGAGGAGCGGGGGAGCGTCAAGAGCGTGCGCGCGTGCGAGGCAGAGGAGTGGCCGCCGTGGGCGGGCAGCGTGCGTGCGACGACGGCCACTGGAGGGCGCAGGAGGAGGGGGGACAGCGCCGGGGAGGTCGCGGACGTCGAGGGGCCTCGACTGGCGCGAGGGGGAGGCCCGAGGCTGTCGGGGTCAGCGATTGGCCGGAGACACCGTGCGGAGGTGCACTGTTGCGCGCTCCAGAGCGTGCGTACTGCTGGCATCATCGCGCTCTCGCCGTTTTGGTCCTAACCAGCGTGTCGAACAGTGTCCAGCACGTTGAGGGAGGAGTAAAGAAAGGGCCTGAGGCCTTGGATGCCCTGGAGATGCTGAGAGAGAGGGAGAGTGCTGGTGAAATGGTGAAAACCTGCTGTCCAGCAAGGTAAAACAGGGCTTTCACCCCTCAATCATGGAGCTGGGGTGCTGGGGGAGTTACTGGAGCTAGCTATTAACTCAATGATCATGTGGTAAGAGGTTGAGGCAATGGAGAAAAGTAAAAGTGATCAAGTTGGAGGTTTTAGCAATTCTGCAGAAGGTGTTTGATCAATGTTTGGTCAAGTAAATGACCTCCACTTGACATGGCACTTAACAGGGTTGAAAGTCATGAGGAAATAGGGTGCTTCACCAAATTTGGGCTCATTTAAAGAAACTAGCCAATGTAACTTTGGTGAACCCTAGAAATCAACAGAAACAGTTTCATCTTGATTGAGTCAAGCTAATCATCTCCCCTTGATGCACCACTTGGTGTAGCATCATCATTTGGGATATTGATCATGCCCACAAAGTTTGAAGCTCCAGATAAAAATTGGTAATGTAAAGTTGTTCAAATTTGCATTTGAACAGAAAGGGTTTTGAGGTGATCTGATCAAGTTGCTCTATTACAATTCTTGTGCCATTTGGTCTAGATGCCTTATTAGGTCATTCTAGCATGTGCACCAAGTTTGAGAGCATTTGGACAAGTTTGGCAATGTAAAGTTGCTCAAACTTCAAATATGGACAGAATGGTTATGAAGGGGTTTGAGGATGTTTTCTTGCTTCCCAAGGCATGGGACTTGGCAAGATCATCAAATATGTCATATATGACATGATAGAATTTCCTTGGAATTTTTGGACACAGTTTCCTTTGTAAATATTTCAAAAGCTTGAAATATCCAGAAAGGGTTTTAGAGGGTTTAGCCCATTAGTTTGAACATGACCAAGTGTTGAAACTCTTATATATGGACAATATATGTCCTCTGAGTCTCTCTGAATTTTGGCAAATATTTTTGAAACAGTTAAATAATTTTCCCCTATTAAAGACCATTTCTGGCCTTAAGAAAAAGCTTTTAAATAAAATAGGAAAATGACTTTTAAAATTATACCTTTGTGGTTTCTGGGAGTCCTATGACTACTAGGTCTCAAATAAACCTTTTGAAATAATTTTCTCACCCTAAATCAAGTACTTGCAGTGCAAATCTCAATTCAGGGGTTTTTGGGAAACTAAATTTATAAAAATACTTTTTGGCCAAATTAATTTTGTAAGAAAATACTATACTGTTATATAACACTTGGCATGATCATTGCGCAGAAGTTTTGGGTATGGTGATGAAATCTACAAGAGGTCATAGTTGACTTTAATGAGCACATGAAAAAGCACATGAAGAAATCTCAATTCCAAATAAAAGCCAAATGATGCTAAAATTTTTTGCTGGTCCAAATTTTCATGCTTCAAAGTTACAAATAACATGTTACAAAATGCAGGGTGTGACAGACCTACCCCCCCTTACAAGAATCTCGTCCCCGAGATTCCTAAACTAGGGCTTAAAAGAGATCGGGAAACTCGGATCTAAGATAGTCTTCTCGTTCCCAGGTGGCTTCTGCTTCGGTGTGGTTGCTCCACTGGACCTTGAAGGACTTGATGGTACGGCTTCGCGTACGTCGTTCTGCTTCATCCAGAATACGAATGGGCTTCTCGCGGTAGGTCAAATCAGGCTGCAGATCAATGGCTTGGTGATCCACATCCTTGTAGAGATTGGGCTTGTCTGGAACTTGGAGACATTTCCAGAGTTGTGACACATGGAATACATTGTGCACATCGGATAGCTCAGGTGGTAGTTCCAACTGATAAGCCACTTCTCCTCGTCGTGCAGTGATCTCAAAGGGTCCAATGAACCTTCGTGCGAGCTTCCCCTTGACGCGGAAACGCTTGGTTCCCTTCAGAGAAGTTACCCGCAGGTACACATGGTCCCCGACATGGAAACTCATGTCTCGGCGTCGAGTGTCAGCATAACTCTTCTGCCTTGACTTGGCTGCCTTTAATCGCTCCCTGACTAGTTGGACTTGCTCTTCTGCTGCGCGGAGAATATCCGGTCCAAAGACTAGTCCTTCTCCAGTCTCCAACCAATTGAGGGGTGTGCGACATCTACGTCCGTACAATACCTCAAATGGTGCCATCTGAAGGCTTGACTGGTAACTGTTGTTATAGGAGAACTCGGCAAAAGGGAGAAAGTCTTCCCACTTAGCTCCATATGCCAGGACACAGGCTCGGAGCATGTCTTCGAGAATCTGATTGACTCGCTCAGTCTGTCCTCCGGTCTGTGGGTGGAAAGCTGTGCTGAAAGACAACTTGGTTCCCAGGGCCTCTTGGAACTTCTTCCAGAACCTTGAGGTGCACTGGGTTCCTCGATCCTACACAATCTCCTTGGGAACACCATGAAGACTTACGATTCGGTCGATGTAGAGAGCTGCCAGCCGGTTGCCATCAAAAGTGGTCTTGACAGGAATGAAATGGGCCACCTTGGTCAAATGATCGACTATGACCCAGATAGAGTCATGTCCTCTATTCGACCTTGGTAATCCAGTGACGAAGTCCATTCCGACTTTATCCCACTTCCACTCAGGAACCTTGAGTGGTTGAAGCAATCCAGCAGGTCGCTGATATTCAGCCTTGACCCTTTGGCACACATCACAGTTTGCAACATAGGTTGCAATCTCTCTCTTCATACCGTGCCACCAGAATCGTGCCTTCAAGTCTTGGTACATCTTGGTTCCTCCGGGGTGGATGGAATACGGAGTGTCGTGGGCTTCTTGCAGAATCAGCGTCTTCAGCTCGGTGTTGTTTGGTACGTAGAGGCGACCTTTGTACCAAACAATCCCGTGCTCGTCTTTGGAGAATCCTGGGGCCTTGCCCAGCTTCATCTTCTTCTTGATACCTTCGATGCTTGCATGTCCATCTTGTGCCTTCTTGACGTCGTCCATCAGGGTCGGTCTGACTTCCAAATGATCCAAAAATCCAGGGGTGACCAATTCCAAACTGAATTGTTCAATCTCCTTAAACAAGGCTGGCTGCCTTTCTTGAATAACGGCATTTAAAGAGCAAGCCTTCCTGCTTAAGGCATCGGCCACCACGTTAGCCTTCCCAGGGTGATACTGAACAATGAGGTCATAATCTTTGATGAGTTCCAACCATCTCCACTGCCTCATGTTCAATTCCTTTTGGGTGAAAATGTACTTCAGACTTTTGTGGTCTGTGTAGATCTCACACCGTTTCCCTAGGAGGTAATGCCGCCATGTCTTCAAGGCATGAACTACTGCTACTAGCTCAAGTTCGTGAGTAGCGTAGTTCTCCTCATGGGGTCGTAGCTGCCTTGAGAGGTATGCTATGACGCGGCCTTCCTGCATTAGAACGCTTCCCAATCCGGTTCGAGAGGCATCACAATATATCACGAACTCCTTGTGAATATCAGGTGTTGCCAGAATTGGGGCGGTGGTCAATCTCTTCTTGAGCTCTTGGAAGCTCTCTTCGCATTTTGGCGTCCACTCGAACTTCTTGTCCTTCTTGAGGAGCTGAGTCATTGGTCGTGCAATGCTAGAGAATCCTTCCACGAACTTGCGGTAATAGCCTACTAGTCCGAGGAAGCTTCTAACTTCCTTGACGGTCGTTGGAGATTGCCATTGGGTCACAGCTTCGATCTTTGCAGGATCAATAGATAATCCTTCCTCGGTCAAGACATGACCTAAGAATCCAACTTTATGCAGCCAGAACTCACACTTGCTGAATTTGGCATACAGTTGGTGCTCACGAAGCTTGTCCAGGACCATCCTCAGGTGCTGCTCGTGCTCTTCCTCCGACTTCGAGAACACAAGAATGTCATCAATGAAGACAACAACAAACTTGTCCAAATATTCCATGAAGACTTTATTCATGAGATACATGAAGTAAGCTGGGGCATTGGTTAACCCAAAATACATGACCGTGCACTTGTACAGGCCATATCTGGTTACGAATGCCGTCTTCGGAATATCTTGGGGTCTGATCTTCAGCTGGTAGTACCCAGATCTGAGGTCGATCTTGGAGAATACCTTGGCTCCGCTGAGTTGATCAAACAGATCTTCGATCTTGGGAAGTGGGTACTTGTTCTTGATTGTAACTTCATTGAGGGAACGATAGTCAATGCATAAGCGGATGGTACCATCCCTCTTGGCCACAAACAGAACAGGAGATCCCCAAGGGGAGGCACTCGGGTGAATAAATCCCTTCCTTAGCTGCTCTTCCAGCTGCTTCTTCAACTCGGCTAATTCTTCCGTCCCCATTCTATAAGGCTTCTTATAGATGGGTCCAGCTCCGGGCACGAGCTCGATGATGAACTCAATGTCACGGTCAGGGGGCATTCCCGGTAGTTCATCCGGAAAGACATCAGGATACTCACATACCACCGGTACTTGGTCTAGCCCAACTTCAGACAGACAGTTGACTTTAGCGGCTTGAGCGGAAGAGGAGTTGGGAGCAAACTTGACATCGACTCCCTGGTCATTGGTCACAGTGACTGTCCGATTGGCACAGTCTAACAAGCATTGGTGCTTACTGAGCCAATCCATCCCTAAGATCACATCCAAGCCTTGCGATCTCAGGACGATAAGGTCTGCTAGGAAGTCTACACCGTTAATGGTAATACTGACTCCTTTACAGCCTATCTTGGCTCTCATCTCGGCTCCGGGGGTTTGTACCACCATAGGGTTATTCAGGGGTGTAGGGGTCATGCCACTTTTTAATGCAAATCTTTGAGTGACAAATGAATGCGTTGCTCCAGAATCAAACAAGACAGTTGCAGGTGCTGAGTTGACAAGGAACGTACCCAGCACGACGTCCGGGTCTTCCTGGGCTTCTTCAGCAGTGACGTGATTCACATGCCCCTTCCCATAGTTCGGTGGATTGCGAGGAGCTGGGTTCCTTGGTGGCATTCCACGGCCTTGTCCCTGGTTCTGCGCATTGGGGCGCGGGGCATCAGGCTTCTTGTTAGGGCACACCCTTAAGATGTGTCCGGGCTGACCACATCCAAAGCAAGTGACTTGGTTTGGAGTGTTGATCTTGTTGCCACCACTGGTATTGGGGTTGAAGGCTGGCCTGGGGTTGGCATACTGCTGAGGCTGAGGATTGGCACTAGGTGCAGGAGCTCTTGGCTGCTGATAGGTTGGCTTGGCCGGGGCTGACTGCCACGGACGAGGCTTCTGGTTGCTGGAACTTCCCTTACTGACTAACTTGCGCTTGCGAGTGTCTTCCAATGCACGCCGCTTGTCTTCAAGCATGAGTGCCTTGTTCACCAGGTCAGGGAAAGACGGGCAGTCGCACACGACAAGCGAGTATTGCAGAGTCTGATTAAGGCCTTCCATGAAGCGCTCCCTTTTGGCAGCATCAGTGCTGACATCTTCAGGGGCATACCTTGACAGAATACTGAACTTCTGTATGTACTCCTTGACAGTGCCGCTTCCTTGCTTCAGGGCTCGGAACTCACGCTTTTTGATAGCCATGATTCTGGAAGGAATGTGGGCCTTGCGGAATTCTGCCTTGAAGTTAACCCAAGTGATGTCTTGTTCAGCATGCATGACCTTGAATCCATCCCACCAAGCTCTAGCAGTTCCCCCGAGGCAGTGGGCTGCATAAGCCACCTTCTCGCGATCTTCGGTGCATCCGACTAGTTCCAGGATCTCCTCAATGGAACGGACCCAGTCGTCTGCATCCAGGGGTTCTGCAGTCTCGATGAAGGTTGGCGGTGCATGCTTCTTGAACTCGGCCAACGTGGAACGTCCATTGCCATTCCCCGCCGGCTGGCGGTTGTTGGTGATAGCTTGAGCAATCAGCTGAAGAGCTGCAGTGTTGGCTTGGCGTTCCTCTCAGAAAGCTTGGAGAAGCTGAGCCATGTCCATGCTTGGAGGAGGTGGTGGTGGAGCTTGGTCGTTGGTTTGGTCGTGGCCTGCCTCTGGCTGAGAGGATGCTCCGGCTTCGGGCTGCTGGGTAGAGGTACCAGTACGAGTTACAACAGGCATCCTGTTGGAGCGGTAAAAGGTCTCATGACTCGGAAGAGGGAAAGCAAGATAGATGGGTGCCTAGTAAGGGGGTGGGTGTGACACTAAATCAAATCATGCAGGGGCCGTAAGGCCAAAACACATTCATTAAAATCCAAATGGGTGATGTAGTCGTTTACACATTCCCGAAGGAAGATTACGACTTACATCCAGACACAACAAAAGCAAACACTAGATGGTTTCATATGAACCATACAGGGGTTACACGACCTATCCTATCGTAGAGGTTACAACTGGCATATCCAATTTGCGAATAATGCCTAAGCGGCGGAATGCTCGGTCGCGTATTCCGGCTCTTCTGGGTCTTCCTCCTTGTCTTCATCTGTCTGGGCTCACTTGTTGCTTGAGGGAGTGGGAGAGTGGAGGAGTTGGATACGGCGGTGCTTCGTCGGTGGTGCAGGGAAAAGCTTGCGATATTCCCTTGCTGTCATCCGGCGTCCCCGAGGTGGTTCTTCAGCCTTGGAAGATACATCCTCGGAGGGCCTTCCGCCTCGATATGCGATAGCGGATTGTCCAGAAGGTGCTCCTTCCTTCTTGATCCTGTTTTCCTTCTCTTGAGCTTGGCGAAGAAGTGCCTTGGTCTTGTGAAGTTCTTCTCGAAGCTTCATTGATTCCGAGGCCAAGTCTTGTGAAGTTCTTCACGATCACTTCCACATGGTATTCCACCTCAGTATCGCTCACCCAATGCTCAAGGTAGGTGAGGATGGGTGCTCGGTGGAACTGACACTCCTGGAGGCTATCCTCGAGATGTAAGGGAAACCCAGTGGTCAGGTGCTCTTCGGGTACAGCGGCCATCTACAAAGGTGGAATAGGAGGGGTTAATAAGCTGATGAAATCTCAGGTTTAGAAAAGAAGAGAGGTTCAGAAGGTTTTTGAAAAGGGGGTCTCAACTAACTAACGCCCATGCTAACTAAGGCTTCCTACAGTCAGGATGGCACTGATACCAGCTCTGTGGGGACCCCGACTTAGAAGTCGAGATCATCAAATGCACGTGTACAGTGATACCAGAGATCAATGCTCACTGAACACACAGAAGCTGAAATAACAAGAGTCTTACATCCATACAAATAGTCTTACACGAATTATGGCCGTTATGGCCAAGTCTTACATAGATAGAGCCTCACGGGCTGAAAATAACTCAAATAGCGGAAGTCTTTGATAAACGGGTAGAACCCATGCCATCTCCCTTAACCCTACAGGCATTCTGACTGGGATAGCGTCCTAGTTCGCATGTTCGTCTCCAAAGAACTCTTCCTCATAATCCTGTTCTTCCATGCCTGGCCAATTAAATAACTAGTGGCAAGCCAATGAGTACTTTGAATGTACTCGCAAGCAACCCATGATGTGGTAACAATGCAATGGAACAATAATGAACAATCTAGCAGAAAGCTAGAATAATATGCTATCATCAAGTTTATGCATCAATAACCTCGCGTAACCTCGAAGACAGGTTACCGATATCAACATGAATATGAGTCAACTCATCGAGTCAAGTCACCATCCTTGACTTATCACACACATTCCAACACCGATGAAGTAAAATTCTGGACATAGTTTAAGTAGCACCACCCAACTGTCCATGACCGTGGACACGGCTATTCGAATAGTTTTACACTCTGCAGAGGTTGCGCACTTTAGCCACAAGATCCGGGGAACTTCCGTGTCATCCACGACCCGCGGTACCTCAAGTACTCGGGGTAAGCACCCGGTCATTACCTTTCCTTAGACGACACTAACATAGAGTCCACTCGTTGGTACACGGCCCTCGGGTACAAACAATAAATCACGGGAATTGCCCTAATTTCAATGTCACGCGTACCCGAAGGGACCAACGGTGTGTCCGGTGCCCTGTCAAAACAGTCATGGTCGTCTATCCAAGCACGACCCCGTCCCGGGAAAGACCTCAAGTCTTCCCGTCACTAGTAATGCGGGCACCATGCTAGTATCGACCTAAGTAATCAATAAAGCCCCGTCCCATAAGGGGTAGTGTGGTTGCACATGTTTGGTTGGGACGGTAGTCACACATAAATCTAATCCATCATTCCACCATGCACATGATATTACCGGCACATCACTTCTTTCTCAAGTGATGACCTAACACATCATCACCCTCGGGCATTAGGGGCACCCGATGGGTTCATGCAAAGATTTCAACTACGAGGGTTCAAATCACACATGCATCATATAAGCATCATGACCAACTATTTGCATGTCATCTAGCACATAGTGAGAACATCAATAAAGCATGCATCATGTGGTGGTTCATCTAGGTTACCATCGTAACCCTATCATCATGCATCGGAAACAAACGGGTTCCGAGAACAAGTGTATCATGGTCAAAGGGCTGCTTGCCTGGATTGGCTTGGTCTTCAAAGTCTTCAAATCTTTCTCCTTCTTCTTCCACAGTAACTTCGTCAAATACGGGATCTATACGTCGCATAATAACCATGGGAAAATAAGAATACAAACAAAACAGAAAAATCAAAGTGCTCAGAAAAATGTCAACTCATTTTTATAAAATACTAGAGGAATTTCTAAGGTGGGGAAAAATCTTAGTTGGAGTTTTGGAGTAACAGAATGGAGTATATTGATTTTAGAACAGGAGTTATACTGCTCAAATTGGAATTTAAATTTGAACAGTACAGAAAAGTTTCATGGATTTGAGTGAAAGTAGTACCATTAAATAGGTTGGAATATTACAAGATTTGAGGAGTTGGAATTATTTAATTTGGATCATTATTCTTTTCCGTAGAAATGTTTAAAACATTTACAGAAAAGAAAAAGAAAAATGTGCCCTGTGCACTGGGCCAGAGAAGGCCACAGTGCACGGCCCAGACGGACCGGCCCAGCCGCACGGGAGCCTGCGCGCGCACGTCAGGTTTTTAAACCTGACGGGCGGGGCCCGTGGGTCAGTGGCACAGAGGAGGGGGAGAGAGGTGAGGGGATGACAGGCGGGGCCCGCTTGTCATCTCTAACCCCACGGCCACGGCGACGGCGAGCTCACTGGCGAGGTTCCCGGCCACGGCGACGACAACGGAGGGCAGGAACGTGACCAGCGTCGTGTCGCGGATGCAGGGGTGGTGGTGCGGCATGGCGGGGAGGTCCGGTTCACCAGCGGCGAGGTGGGACGGCGGAGGCTCGTCGGAGGGTCGTGGTTCTGGTCGTTTCCGACTGCCACAGAGAGGGGAAACAGGGGGGAAAGGATCAGTGCGGCGAGGGGGTTCCGAATCGGGTGGAAGGAAGGGCAGGGGAGGCCCGTACCACGAGATCGCCGGCGGCCCGACGCGGCGGAGCTCCGGTCGATCCCGAGCACCGGGACGTCCTGGGGAGGAGTGGATGATGCTGGGGGACTCAGTGGAGTGGAGTGAGGCTTGTGGTGCTGCTGGAGAGGCTCGGGAGGGGCTTATATAGCCGCGCCCATGGTCCACCGTGGACCCGTGCGCCGACGAGGTTGCAGGCGAGGCTAGGAGGGGTTCTGGAGCCTGGGATCAAGCCGGGGAGGACCGTGGACTTGCTCCACGTCCAGCTGAGGGAGAAAGAGGAGCGGGGGAGCGTCAGGAGCGTGCGCGCGTGCGAGGCAGAGGAGTGGCTGCCGCGGGCGGCCAGCGCGCGTGCGACGACGGCCACTGGAGGGCGCAGGAGGAGGCGGACAGCGCCGAGGAGGTCGCGGACGTCGAGGGGCCTCGACTGGCGCGAGGGGGAGGCCCGAGGCTGTCGGGGGAGGCCGATTGGCCGAAGCTACAGTGCTTGTCTGCACTGTTGCGTGCTCCAGAGCGCGCGTTTGGCTGGCATCGCCGCGCTCTCGCCGTCCTGGTCAAACCCAACGTGTCCATCAGCGTCTAGAAGGTCAGGGGGAAGTAAAGAATTGGCCTGAGGCCTTGGATGCCCTGGAGATGCTGAGAGAGAGTGAGACTGCTGGTGAATTGGTGAAAGCTTGTTGTCCAGCAAGGTAAAACAGGGCTTTCACCCCTCAATCATGGAGCTGGGGTGCTGGGGAAGTTACTGGAGGTAGCTAGTAACTCAATGATCATGTGGTAAGAAGTTGAGGCCATGGAGAAAAGTAAAAGTGATCAAGTAGGAGGTTTTAGCAATTCTGCAGAAGGTGTTTGATCAGTGTTTGGTCAAGTAAATGACCTCCACTTGATATGGCACTTAACAGGGTTGAAAGACATGAGGAAATATGGTGCTTCACCAAATTTGGGCTCATTTGAAGAAACTAGCCAATGTAACTTTGGTGAACCCTAGAAATCAACAGAAACAGTTTCATCTTGTTTGAGTCAAGCTAATCATCTCCCCTTGATGCACCACTTGGTGTAGCATCATCATTTGGGGTATTGATCATGCCCACAGAGTTTGAAGCTCTAGATAAAAAGTTGGTAATGTACAGTTGTTCAAATTTGCATTTGAACAGAAAGGGTTTTGAGGTGATCAGATCAAGTTGCTCTATTCAAATTCTTGTGCCATTTGGTCTAGATCCCTTATTAGGTCATTCTAGCATGTGCACCAAATTTGAGAGCATTTGGACAAGTTTGGCAATGTAAAGTTGCTCAAACTTCAAATATGGACATAATGGTTATGAAGGGGTTTGAGGATGTTGTCTAGCTTCCCAAGGCATGGGACTTGGCAAGATCATCAAATATGTCATATATGACATGATAGAATTTCCCTGGAATTTTTGGAGAAAGTTTCCTTCGTAAATATTTCAAAAGCTTGAAATATCCAGCAAGGGTTTTAGAGGGTTTAGCCCATTATTTTGAACATGACCAAGTGTTGAAACTCTTATATATGGACAATATATGTCCCTTGAGTCTCTCTGAATTTTGGCAAATATTTTTGAAATACTTAAATAATTTTCCCCTATTAAAGACCATTTCTGGCCTTAAGAAAAAGCTTTTAAATAAAATAGGAAAATAACTTTTAAAATTATACCTTTGTGGTTTCTGGGAGTCCTATGACTACTAAGTCTCAAATAAACTTTTTGAAGTAATTTTCTCACCCTAAATCAAGTACTTGAAGTGCAAATCTCAATTCAGGGGTTTTTGGAAAACTAAATTTATAAAATACTTTTTGGCCAAATTAATTTTGTAAGA
This sequence comes from Secale cereale, assembly GCA_902687465.1. Lineage (NCBI taxonomy): Eukaryota > Viridiplantae > Streptophyta > Magnoliopsida > Poales > Poaceae > Secale > Secale cereale. The sequence continues at coordinate 205,253,827 of LR738713.1, read as the reverse complement.
AAATACTATACTGTTATATAACACTTGGCACGATCATTGGGCAGAAGTTTTGGGTATGGAGATGAAATCTACAAGAGATCATAGTTGACTTTAATGAGCACATGAAAAAGCACATGAAGAAAACTCAATTCCAAATAAAAGCCAAATGATGCTAAAAAAATTTGCTGGTCCAAATTTTTCATGCTTCAAAGATACAAATAATATGTTACAAAATGCAGGGTGTGACATGTTTCCACCCCTCAATCATGGAGCTGTGGACATGGGGGAGTTACTGGAGGTAGAATGTAACCAGATGAAGCTGTGGTAGAAAGTTGAGGCAAAAGTAAATAGTAAAAGAGGTCAACAAGATGGTTTTGGTAAAATGGCAGAAGGTGTTTGATCAAGTGTTGGTCAAGAAAATGATTTCCACTAGCCATGACACTTAACAAGATTGAAGGTTATTAGGAAATAGGGTGTTTCACCAAATTTGGGCTCATTTGAAGAAACTAGCCAATGTAACTTTGGTGAACCCTAGAATACAACAGAAATGGCTTCATCTTGTTTAAGTCAAGCTAATCATCTCCCCTTGTTGAACCGCTTGGTGTAGTTTCATCATTTGGGG
>LR738713.1:205192151-205253103 GCA_902687465.1 Secale cereale | reverse complement strand
TATGATCATGCCCACAAAGTTTGAAGCTCCAGATAAAAAGTTGGTAATGTAAAGTTGTTCAAATTTGAGTTTGAACAGAAATGGTTTTGGGGTATTCTGATCAAGTTGCCCTTCTCCAAATCTTGTGCCATTTGGTCTAGATGCCTTATTAGGCCATTCTAGCATGTGCACCAAGTTTGAGAGCATTTGGACAAGTTTGGCAATGTAAAGTTGCTCAAACTTCAAATATGGACAGAATGGTTTTGAAGGGTTTTGAGGATGTTATCTTGCTTCCCAAGGCATGGGACTTGGCAAGATCATCAAATATGTCATATGTGACATGATAGAATATCCCTGGAATTTTTGGAGAATATTTCCTTTGTACATATTTCAAAAGCTTGAAATATCCAGAAAGGGTTTTAGAGGGATTAGCCCATTATTTTGAACATGACCAAGTGTTGAAACTCTTATATATGGACAATATATGTCCTATGAGTCTCCCTGAATTTTGGCAAATATTTTTGAAATACTTAAATAATTTTTCCCTATTAAAGACCATTTCTGGCCTTAAGAAAAAGCTTTTAAATAAAATAGGAAAATAACTTTTAAAATTATACTTTTGTGGTTTCTGGGAGTCCTATGACTACTAGGTCTCAAATATACTTTTTGAAATAATTTTCTCACCCTAAATCAAGCACTTGCAGTGCAAACCTCAATTCAGGGGTTTTTGGAATACTAAATTTATAAAATACATTTTGGCCAAATTATTTTTATAAGAAAATACTATACTGCTATATAACACTTGGCATGATCATTGGGCAGAAGTTTTGGGTATGGAGATGAATTCCTCAAGAGGTAATAGTTGACTTTAATGAGCACATGAAAAACATAGGAAGAAAAACTCAATTCCAAATAAAAGCCAAATGATGCCAAAAATTTTGCTAGTCCAAATTTTCATGCTTCATTGATGCAAATAACCAGTTACAAAATGCATGGTGTGACAGACCTACCCCCTTACAAGAATCTCGTCCCCGAGATTCCTAAACTAGGTCTTAAAAGAGATCGGGAAACCTCGGATCTAAGATAGTCTTCACGTTCCCAGGTTGCTTCTGCTTCTGTGTGGTTGCTTCACCGGACCTTGAAGTACTTGATGGTGCGGCTTCGCGTCCGTCGGTCTGCTTCATCCAGAATGCGAATGGGCTTCTCGCAGTAGGTCAGATCAGGCTGCAGATCAATGGCTTGGTGATCAACATCCTTGTAGAGATCAGGCTTGTTCGGAACTTGGAGACATTTCCGGAGTTGTGACACGTGGAACACATTGTGCACATCGGATAGCTCAGGTGGTTGTTCCAACTGGTAAGCCACTTCTCCTCATCGTGAAGTGATCTCAAACGGTCCAATGAACCTTGGTGCGAGCTTCCCCTTTACGTGGAAATGCTTGGTTCCCTTTAGAGGAGTTACCCGCAGGTACACATGGTCCCCGACATGGAAACTCATGTCCCGACGGTGTGTGTCAGCATAGCTCTTCTGCCTTGACTTGGCTGCCTTCAAACGTTCTCTGACTAGTTGGACTTGCTCTTCTGCTGCGCGGAGATTATCCGGTCCAAAAACTATCCCTTCTCCAGTCTCTGACCAGTTGAGGGGTGTGCGACCTCTGCGTCCGTACAACACCTCAAATGGTGCCATCTGAAGGCTCGACTGATAACTGTTGTTATAGGAGAACTCGGCAAAAGGGAGACAATCTTCCCACTTGGCTACATATGCCAAGACATAGGCTCGGAGCATGTCTTCGAGAATTTGATTTACTCGTTCTGTCTGACCTCCGGTCTGTGGGTGGAAAGCTGTGCTGAAAGACAATTTGGTTCCCAAGACTTCTTGGAACTTCTTCCAGAACCTTGAGGTGAACTGGGTTCCTCGATCTGACACAATCTCCTTGGGAACGCCGCGAAGGCTTACGATTCTGTCGATGTAGAGAGCTGCCAACCGGTTGCCATCATAAGTAGTCTTGACAGGAATGAAATGGGCCACCTTGGTCAAATGGTCGACTATGACCCAGATGGAGTCATGTCCCCTACTTGACCTTGGTAATCCAGTGATGAAGTCCATTCCAACTTTATCCCACTTCCACTCAGAAACTTTGAGGGGTTGAAACAGTCCAGCAGGTCGCTGATATTCAGCCTTGACACTTTGGCATACATCACACTTTGCAACATAGGTTGCAATCTCTCTTTACATCCCGTGCCACCAGAATCTTTCCTTCAAGTCTTGGTACATCTTGATTCCTCCAGGGTGGATGGAATACGGAGTGTCGTGGGCTTCTTGCAGGATCAGGTTCTTCAGCTCCATCTTGTTTGGTACGCAGATGCGGCCCTTGTACCAAACAATCTCGTGATCGTCTTCGGGCACACAATAAGGAAATAGCAAAATAGGATCAGGTTCTTCAGCTCCATCTTGTTTGGAACACAGAATCAAGCTAGTTCAAAAAATCTAACGTTGCAAAGTATCGGGCACACAATAAGGAAATAGCAAAACAGAAAAATAAAAGTGCTCTATAAAATTTCATTTATTTTTGTTAAATATTAGGGTGGTAACTAAGAATGTGACAATTTCTAGTTTTGGATTTGGAGTTATATAATAGGAGGAATGGATTTTTAGAGAGCAAAATATATGTTCATATTCAAATTCAAATTTGAACACTGCATGGGAGTGTGATGGATCGGTATGAAAGTTATACCATTAAATAGGTGGGATTTTTATAAGAATTTAGGAGTTGGAATTATTTAATTTGGATAAATATTTTATCCTGTGGAGTTATTTGAAATTTAACAGAAAAAGAAAACTCGCGCTGTGTCACTGGGCCAGAAAGGCCATAGTGCACCAGGCACAGTTTTCTTTTTCTGTTAAATTTCAAATAATTCCACAGGATAAAATATTTATCCAAATTAAATAATCGCAACTCCTAAACTCTTATAAAAATCCCACCGATTTAATGGTATAACTTTCATAACCATCCAGCCCACGTGAGTGCTGCCACGTCGAAGGCGTAAAGGCAGAGTACGCCTACAGCCGATGGGGTGAACCGGTGTGCGCGCGTGCATTTTTGAACCTAACATGTTGGTCCCACACGTCAGGATGTGAGGCTGACGGACAGGGCCAATGTCCGTTGTCGTCTACCTCCGTCCAGAGGCAAAAGCGAGGTCGCCGGCGGCGATATAGGGTACAGGAAGATGCGTGGGTGGTACCGTTGAGCTCAGGGAGGTGCCGCCATTCAAGTTGATGAGGAGTTGGCCGCCGTGGTGGCCTGGTTCGCCGGCAACGAGGTGGCAGGGCGGCAACTGAAAGTGCAACTATCCTGGGTGATTTTGGTAATTCCTAACAACATATAGCTGATTGAACTAATGATCGTTCAAGATGATCATTTCTGAAAGTTCAATGATGGGCATGGCATCGATTAGGAATGTGGACCCCTCAAAATGCTAAGGACACATATTGGCTCAAGCTCACGACTCTACATTTTCATTTTAGTGATCCAAGATCACATTGAGTCCATAGGAAAAGCCAATACAATTAAAAGGGGATGAGGTGTTTCTTAATGGCTTGCTTGCTCAAAGTGCTTAGTGATATGGTCCAAATCCCTCAACCACTTTCTCATACCCACGTATATCCTAAACCTAAAGTCAAACTTAGCGCCACCGATTTGATATATCTGGTGCCACCGAGTTCATTTGACATAGCCATAGCTGGAAACCCTAATCATTTTGGTCTCACTGATAGGGATCTTGGTCTCACCGAGATGGGATTGGAAACGCTCTGTTTCCCTTCATAATGTTTCGGTCTAACAGAAGCAAGCCATCGGTCCCACCGAGTTCACAATGCAAACTTTCTGTTTCCCCTTCGTAACATTTCGGTCTCACCGAAATGAGCGAATCGGTCCCACCGAGTTTGCCTGACCAACTCTTTGTTTGCCTATTACAGAAATCGGTCTCACTGAGTTGATGTGATCGGTCTCACCGAGATTACATTATGCCCACCGAAATGTTCCCACCGAGTTGATCATAATGTTTCGGTCTCACCCTAATTAAATTGGTCCCACCGAGTTGATCATATCGGTCCCACCGAAAAGCCTAATGTTCACATTTTGAACTAAATCGGTCTGACCGAGTTTCATGATTCGGTCCCACCGAGTTTGGTAAATTGTGTGTAACGGTTAGATTTTGTGTGGAGGCTATATATACCCCTCCACCCACTCTTAATTCGAAGAGAAAGACATCAAAACAAGCCTACACTTCCATTACTCATTTTCTGAGAGAGAACCACCTACTCATGTGTTGAGACCAAGATATTCCAATCCTATCATATGAATCTGGATCTCTAGCCTTCCCCAAGTTGCTTTCCACTCAAATCTTCTTTCCACCATATATCCAAATCTGTGAGAGAGAGATGAGTGTTGGGGAGACTATCATTTGAAGCACAAGAGCAAGGAGTTCATCATCAACACACCATCTATTACCTTTTGGAGAGTGGTGTCTCCTATATTGGTTAGGTGTCACTTGGGAGCCTTTGACAAGATTGTGGAGTTGAACCGAGGAGTTTTTACGGGCAAGGAGATCGCCTACTTCGTGAAGATCTACCCTAGTGAGGCAAGTCCTTCGTGGGCGATGGCCATGGTGGGATAGACTAGGTTGCTTCTTTGTGGGCCCTTAGTGGGTGGAGCCCTCCGTGGAATCGGGCAGCCGATACCCTTCGTGGGTTGAAGTCTCCATCAACGTGGATGTACGATAGCACGACCTATCGGAACCACGCCAAAAACATCCATGTGTCCACTTGAGTTTTGCACTATCCAAACCCCTCCCTTTACCTTCATATGCAATGATTTACATTCCACTGATGTACTCTTAGAATTGCACGTGTAGGTTGATTGCTTGACTTGTGATAAGTTGCTAAAATCTACCAAGACTTAAAATTGGGAAAAGGCTAGATTTTTATTTGGTCAAGTAGTCTAATCACCCCCCTCTAGACATACTTTCGATCCTACAAGTGGCATGGGAGCTTTGGTCTACATTTGCCTTGATTTCCAAAGCTTTGGTGATCATAGCCTTGGTTTCACAACCTAGGAGAGTATGGCGTCTAGTGAGGGATGTTACCACCGTATAGGTCCTTACTTTGATGGTACTAATTTTGCTAGTTGGAAGCATAAGATGAAGATGCATATTCTTGGACATAACCCCTCCGCTTGGGCTATTGTGTGTACTGGTTTGCAAGGTGAATTCTTTGATGGGAAGGAACCAAACCGTGAAGCCTCCGCTGAAGAATTGAAGATGTTGCAATGCAATGCTCAAGCTTGCGATATCCTCTTCAATGGATTATGCCCCGAAGAATTCAACAAAATCAGTCGTCTTGAGAATGCAAAGGAAATTTGGGATACTTTGATTGATATGGACGAAGGTACCGACTCCGTCAAGGAATCCAAGTTGGGTGTGCTTCAAAGTCAACTTGACAAGTTCAAGATGAAGGATGGTGAAGGAGTCGCTGAAATGTACTCTAGGCTTACTCTCATCACAAATGAGATTGTCGGTTTAGGAAGCGAAGAAATGACCGATAGATTCATCATTAAGAAAATCCTAAGAGCCTTGGATGGAAAATATGACACCGTGTGCACATTGATCCAAATGATGCCCAATTACAAAGATCTCAAGCCAACAGAAGTCATTGGAAGAATTGTTGCTCATGAGATGTCACTCAAGGATAAAGAAGAGCTTCACAACAAGTCTAGTGGTGCTTACAAAGCCTCATGTGATGCTCCTACATCAAGTGAGAAACAAGTCTTCAATGAATAATTGAGCTTAATGGTGAAGAACTTCAACAAGTTTTACAAGAATAGAAGCAAATAGAGAAGTTCCAAGTCTAGTCGTGAGAGTAAATGCTACAATTGTGGAAGACCCGGACACTACTCCAATGAGTGTACGGCTCCCTGCAAAAGAAGAGAAGACTCACCTAAAAGGAGTAGATGAGAAGAATCACCACCAAGAGAGAGAAGGAGTAGAGATGATTGTTATGAACGAAGAACCTCTCGAAGAAGCAAGGATTCAGAAAGGAAGGACAAATCATCAAGGAGCTATACAAGACGAAGACATCAAGCTCATGTTGGTGAATGGGTATCCGGTTCTGATACGTTTCCGTCGTATCTATAATTTTTTAGTTTTCCATGCCAATATTCTACAACTTTCATATACTTTTGGCAACTTTTTATACTATTTTTTGGGACTAACATATTGATCCAGTGCCTAGTGTTAGTTCCTATTTGTTGCATGTTTTTTGTTTCGCAGAATATCCATATCAAACCGTCTCCAAACGGAATAAAAATGGACGGAGAGTTTTTTTGGAATATATGTGAATATTGGGAAGCAGAACCAACATGAGACGATGCCCGAGTGGGCTAGGAGGCAAGGGGCGCGCCCACCAGGGGCAGGCGCGCCCTGGGCCCTCGTGGCCACACCTTAGGGCAGTTTATGCCCTTCTTTCGCCGCAAGAAAGCTAATATCCGGATAAAAATCGTGTGAAAAAATCAGCCCAATCGGAGTTACGGATCTGTGGGAATATAAGAAACTGTGAAGGGACAAAATGTGGGAACGCAGAAATAGAGAGACACAGAGAAACAGATCCAATCTTGGAGGGGCTCTCGCCCCTCCGCCGCCATGGAAGACATGGACCAGAGGGGAAACCCTTCTCCCACCTAGGGAGAAGGTCAAGGAAGAAGAATAAGGAGGGGGCTCTCTCCCCCTCGCTTCCGGCGGCACCGGAGTGCCGCCGGGGCCTTCATCGTGTCACGGCTATCTACAACAACACCTCCGTCATCTTCACCAACATCTCCATTACCTTCCCCCATCTATCTACAACGGTCCACTCTCCCGCAACCCGCTGTACCCTCTACTTGAACATGGTGCTTTATGCTTCATATTATTATCCAATGATGTGTTGCCATCCTATGATGTCTGAGTAGATATTCGTTGTCCTATCGGTGATTGGTGAATTTCTATGATTGGTTTAAATTGTTGTGGTTATGTTGCTATCCTTTGGTGCCCATCATATGAGCGCGCGCGTGGATCACACCATAGGATTAGTTGTATGTTGATAGGACTACGTATTGGAGGGAAAGAGAGACAGAAGCTTCAACCTAGCGTAGAAATTGATGCATACGGGATTGAAGGGGCACCAATATATCTTAATGCTATGGTTGGGTTTTACCTTAATGAACGTTAGTAGTTGCGGATGCTTGCTAATAGTTCCAATCATAAGTGCATAGAATTCCAAGTAAGGAATGACATGCTAGAAGTGGCCTCTCCCACATAAAACTTGCTATCGGTCTAGTAACGTAGTCAATTCCTTAGGGGCAATTTTGCAACTCCTACCACCACTTTTCCACACTCGCTATCATTAAATTTATTGCTTCTTTATCTTAACAGCCCCTAGTTTTATTTACATGTTCTTTATATTCTTGCAAACCTATCCCACAAGAACTACAAATTACTTCTAGTTTCATACTTGTTCTAGGTAAAGTAAACATCAAGCGTGTGTAGAGTTGTTCTGCCATTAGCTCCTCGTTTGGTTCGACACTCTTACTTATCGAAAGAGGCTACAACCGATCCCCTACACTTGTGGGTTATCAATACCTTTTTCTGGCGCCGTTGTCGGGGAGCAATAGCGTGGGGTGAATATTCTCGTGTGTGCTTGTTTGCTTTATCACTAAGTAGATTTTATTTGCCATTCTAAGTTGTTCTGTATCTTTAGTTATGGATATGGAACACGAAATACCAAAAAAATTAGGTGTACTTGCTACTCATGGAGATGGGGAACCTCCTAAAAACCCTCGATGCTTAGTATGTGAAAGATATTATGTACTACTTCGATAATCCTGAGAAAACCCCATTCAACTATATAATGGGAGTAACATTTGATCAACGTGAATACTGTAGGGATTATCGCTTGACTCATAAAGGGAAACTATTATGGGATCAAATTCATATGTTGCATTGGTATGCTCGGCAACTATGATTGAGTTATGATTATACTTGTTGCTCTATGATGAAGGCTCCACACCTTCCCTTTTCATGCAAATTAAATGATAATGAAACCTTAGCTTCTTATGCTAATGGTATATATGATTATTATGATGTGGAACAAATAGAAGAATTTGTTGCTTTTAAGGGTGCTTATGAAATTGAACCTCTGTTTAAAAAGAATGAGGCTTTTGATGATGATGTTTATGGGCCTAAAAATCTTGCTATATTGAAATATTGCTATTTTAATTATGAATATAACTCCAATATTGATGCGTTTATTGAGAAGGTCTCTGCTGTCCAAGAAGAGACTAATATTTTGCAGGAGTCTATGGAAGAAGATGAGGAGGAGAGCGAAGAACAAAAGGAGGAAGAGCGGATTGATCACCCGTGCCCACCTTCTAATGAGAGTAACTCTTTATCTCATACATTTTTAATTTCCCTCCGTGCTTACCGAAGGATGAATACTATGATGATTGCTATGATCCATTGGATTCGTTTGAAATATCCCTTTTTGATGATGCTTGCTATGCTTGTGGCCAAGATGCCAATATGAATTATGCTTATGGAGATGAACTTGCTATAGTTCCTTATGTTAAACATGAGATAGTTGCTATTGCACCAACACATGATAGTCCTATTATCTTTTTGAGTTCGCCAGACTACACTATATCGGAGAAGTTTGCACTTATTAAGGACTATATTTATGGGTTGCCTTTTTCCGTTACACATGATGATTTTGATGAGTATAATATGCATGAGCTTGCTGCTCCTACTTGCAATTATTATGAGAGATGAACTACATCTCCGCCTCTCTATGTTTCCAATACGATAAAATTGCAAGAAACTGCCTATACTATGCATTGGCCTTTACTTGATGTGCATGAATTGTTCTTGTAGGACATACCTGTGCATAGGAAGAGAGTTAGACTTCATTGTTGCATGATATATGTTACTTTTTAATCACTACTAAATGCCAAATCATTTTTAATTAAAATTGGCTTTGATATACCTTGGGATCCGGGTGGATCCATTACTTGAGCACTATATGCCTAGCTTAATGGCTTTAAAGAAAGTGCTCCCAGGGAGACAATCGGAAGTTTTAGAGAGTCATTTATTTCTGTTGTGTGTTTTTATAAAGTTTAAAAACAAAAAAATAAAGAGGGGAACCTAAAACTTTTTCAAAAAGAAAAGTGAAAGTAAGAAGGACGAGCACCGTTGAAATGGGGGAGCTCCTTGAACTTTGTTCATGCCCATGGAAACTTTGCAAATCTTGAATTATAGAAACTTTTCAATAAAAATAATTATCCCCTTGTACAATTACATTGTATTATAAAAATAATGTGCCAAGAGTTTCCTTTAGGATGATTAAACTGCTTGTTGGTTTGTGCGGTGCAAAAACAGAAACTTTGGATGTAGTGCGCGATTTTACATTTTTTTACAGGAATGTCGAAAGGATCCGAAACTTTTTTTAGAGTCTTGCTATACAAATTTTTGATTTTTCCTAAATTTTCCATGATTTTTAGAGTTACAGAAGTATGGTTAATGTTTAGATTACTACAAACTGTCCTGTTTTCACAGATTGCTGTTATAGCTTCATTATTTGCATATGTTTGAATTCTTGTTGATGCCTCCTTTAGTTGGGGCCATAGAATTATGATAGCATACAGTGGGTAATGTTTGTTTAAAATTATACAATAATGTTAGAGCAGTACATGATGGGATTTTATTGATCATATGCACTAACCCCGCCACCAAAAGTTTGGTTAAGTTTTTTGTGGATGAAGTGTTCGAAGATCGAGGAGGTCTCCATGCGAGGAGAAGGAGGAGAGGCAAGAGCTCAAGCTTGGGGATGCCCGAGGCACCCCAAGTAAATATTCAAGAGGACTCAAGCGTCTAAGCTTGGGGATGCCCCGGAAGGCATCCCAACTTTCTTCAACAAGTATCGGTATGTTTTCGGATTCGTTTCGTTCACATGATATGCGTAAACTCTTGGAGCGTCATGTGCTTTTTCTTTTTCTTTTAATAAACGCACCATGCTGGCATGAGATAGTCGTTGGTTGATTTATAGAATGCTCTTTACACTTTACTTATATCTTTTGAGTATGGCTTATAGAATGCTTCATGTGCTTCACTTATATCATTTGAAGTTTGGATTGCCTGTTTCTCCTCACATAGAAAACCGCCATTTGTAGAATGCTCTTTTTCTTCACTTATATTTGTTAGAGCGTGGGCATAACTTTTGTAGAAAGAATTAAAACTCTCTTGCTTCACTTATATCTATTTAGAGAGTTGACAGGAATTGGTCATTCACATGGTTAGTCATAAAATACTACATAAACTTTTCGATCGCTGAATATGATATGTTTGATTCCTTGCAATAGTTTTGCGATATAGAGATGCTAATATGTGGGAGCAACTAGTGAATGATTATGGTTTAGTAAAAATATTGGTGTTAAGGTTTGTGATTCCCAAAGCATGCACATATGGTCTCCTAACTATGTAACCAAATTGGAGCGCATTGTATTTTGATTGTTTATCTTTGCGTGAAGGTCGGGGGCGTGCGATGGTTAACTCCTACCAACCTCCCCCCTAGGAGCATGCGTCGTAGTATTTTTGCTTCGAGTGCTAATAAATTTTTCGCAATAAGTATGTGAGTTCTTTATGACTAATGTTCAGTCCATGGATTATACGCACTCTCACCCTTCCACCATTTCTAGCCTCTCTTGTACCGCGCAACTTTCGCCGTACCATACACCCACCATATACCTTCCTCAAAACAGCCACCATACTGTGGGGACCCCGACTTAGTAGTCGAGATCACCGAATGCACGTGTACAGTGATCCTAGAGATCAATGCTCATTGAACACACAGAAGCTGAATAACAAGAGTCTTACATCCAAACATACCGTCTTACACAAATTAAGGCCATTATGGCCAAGTCTTACATAGATAAAGCCTTAAGGGCTGAATAGCAAATAACTCAAATAGCGGAAGTCTTCGATGATAAGTAGAACCCATGCCATCTGCCTTAACCCTACAGGCATTCTGACTGGGATAGCGTCCTAGTTCGCATGTTCGTCTCCATAGTCCTCTTCTTCATATTCCTGTTCCTCCATGACTGGCCAATTAAATAACCAGTGGCAAGCCAATGAGTACTTTGAATGTACTCGCAAGCAACCCATGATTTAGTTCAAAGTAACAATGCAATTGAACAACAATGAGCAATCTAACAATGGGCTAGAATAAATATTCTATCATCAAGTATATGCATCAATAACTTTACGTAACCTCGAGGACAGGTTACCGATATCAACATGAATATGTTTCAACTCATCGAGTCAAGTCACCTCCTTGACTCATCACACACACGTACTTTCACCGATGTGGTAAAACTCTGGACATAGTTTAAGTAGCACCACCCAACTGTCCATGACCGTGGACACGGCTATTCGAATAGTTTTACACTCTGCAGAGGTTGCGCACTTTACCCACAAGATCCGGGAAGCTTTCGTGTCACCCACGATCCCGCAGTACCTCAAGTACTCGGGGGAAGCACCCGGTTATTATCTTTCCTTAGATGACACTAACATAGAGTCCACTCGTTGGTACACGGCCCTCGGGTACAAACAATAGATCATGGGACTCGCCCTAATTTCAATGTCACGCATACCCGAAGGGACCAACGGTGTGTCCGGTGCCCTGTAAAAACAGTCATGGCCGTCTATCCAAGCACGACCTCGTCCCGGGAAAAAACCTCAAGTCTTCCCATCACTAGTAATGCGGGCACCATGCTAGTATCGGTCTAAGTAATCAATAACGCCCCGTCCCATATGGGGTAGAGTGGTTGCACACGTTTGGTTGGGACGGTAGTCACACATAAATCTAATCCATCATTTCACCCATGCACAAGATCTTTACCCGTTACATCACTTCTTCCTCAAGTGATGACCTAACTCAATATCACTCTCGGGCATTAGAGGCACCCGATGGGTTTTTTTGAAAAGAATGCAACCACGAAGTTTTCACGGCACACATGCACCACTAGCATCACTACTAATCATATGCATAACATCTAGCACATAGCAAGATCATGAGTAAGCATGCATCATGTGGTGGTTCTTAACTAGGTCATCACGGTAACTCTTTTTATCATGCATTCGAAAACCAACGGGTTCCAAAGAACACAAGTGTATCATGGTCAAAGGGATGCTTGCCTGGATTGGCTTGGTCTTCAAAGTCTTCAAATCCTTCTCCACCTTCTTCCTCAGCAACTTCGTCAAATACGGGATCTAATCGTCGCAAAATAACAACGGGAAAATAAGACCACAATGAAAACAGAAAAATCAAAGTGCTCAGAAAAATGTCAACTTATTTTTGTTAAATACTAGAGGGAAAACTAAGATGGCAAAAATTCTCAGTTGGAGTTCTGGAGTGACAGAATGAAATTTAAGGATTTTTGAACAGGAGTTTTAATGCTCAAATTTGAATTTAAATTTGAACAGAACAGAAAAGTTTCATGGATTTGTGTGAAAGTGACACCATTAAATAGGTTGGAATTTTACAAGATTTTAGGAGTTGGAATTAATTCATTTGGACAAATATTTAATTCTGTGAAATTAATTGAAATAATCACAGAAAAGATTAAAAGGAAATGGCCATGTGCCACTGGGCCAGAACGGCCACAATGCACGGCCCAGGGCGAACAGCCCAGCCGCACGCGAGCCAGCGCGCGCGCGCCAGGTTTTCAAACCTGACGGGCAGGGCCCGGCGGTCAGTGGCTGCGAGGAAAGAGAGAGAGCGGTGAGGATGACAGGCGGGGCCCGCCTGTCATCTTTAACTTCACGGCCAAAGCGACGGCGAGCTCACCGGCGGCGATTCCTGTCATGGCGGGGCAAGCGAAGGGCAGCAACGGGCTCAGCAGTGAGTCGCCGTTCCAGTGGTGGTGGTGCGGCTCGGCGGAGAGGCCTGGTTCGTCGGCGGCGAGGTGGAGCGGCGGAGGAGCGTCGGGAGGTTGCTGGCTGGCTCGCTCTGGGCTGCAATAGGAGCGGGAGAAAGAGGGGAACGAGTCAGTTGGGTACGGCGGTTCCAGATCGAACAAGAATCGGGGCGGAGAGGGGCTGTACTGCGAGATCTCCGGTCGCCCGACGCGGCGGAGCTCCGATCGATCCCGAGCACTGAGGCTCACTGAGGGCGAATGGATGGTGCTAGAGTGCTACTGGAAATGTGGGGAGGCTGTTGGTGCCGTTGGAGGGCCTCGGGGTGTGCTATTTATAGGGGAGCGGCGAGGTCCCATGGACCTGTGCGCTGGCGAGCTCACGAGCGAGGCCAGAGGCCGTGCAGGCGCTCGCATTCGAGTTGGGGAGGATCATGGACGAGGTCCACGTCTAGTAGAGGGGAGAGGAGGAGCGGTGTGGGGACCCCGACTCATAAGTCGTGATCACTGAATGCACGTGTACAGTGATCCCAGAGATCAATGCTCACTGAACACACAGAAGCTAAATAACAAGAGTCTTACATCCTTACATACCGTGTTACACAAGTAGGACCATAATGGTCAAGTCTTGAGTATATCATCGCAGCGGAAAATCTTCAAATACAACTGGGACCCATGCCATCTGCCTTAACCCTACAGGCATTCTGACTGGGAAGCGTCCTAGCTCGCATGCTCGTCACCAAGAAATCTTCATCATAACCTGTTCTCTCCTGCCTGGCCAATAAAATAACCAGTGGCAAGCCAATGAGTACATCGAATGTACTCGCAAGCAACCCAAGTGTGATAACAGAATAATTATGCAAGGCTCTACTGCTAGGTTGGCAGTTTTTGCGGAAAGCTAGTTTTTCATATGCAAGTATGATCAACATATAACATGGATATGCAAGTGTCTGCAACAAGTATCAGGAGGTCACCGACATCAATATCGAGAAAGAGTTGCAATCAACTCATGTTCAAGCTCATTGAGACTTTCTCACAATCACATCAACAATATCTCTGAATCGTGTTGTTTCCCAGAAACTTATGGACATAGTCTAAGTAGCACCACCCAACTGTCCTTGACCGCGGACACGGCTATTCGAATAGTTTGACACTCTACAGAGGTTGCACACTTTACCCACAAGATCCGGGGAACTTCCATGTCATCCACGACCCGCGGTACCTCAAGTACCCGGGGTAAACACCCGATCACTATCTTTCCCTAGACGACACTAACATAGAGTCCACTCGATTGGTAGCAGCCCCGTGCCAAACATTTCACATCTCAAGGTTTGTGGAGACTCACTCCGTATTCATCACATATCACAAGCACGGGGTACCAACGGTGTGTCCGGTGCCCTGTAAAGACAGTCATGGCCGCCTATCCAAGCGCGACCCCGTCCCAAGAGTGACCTCATGTCACTCCCATCACTAGTAATGCGGGCACCATGCTAGTATCGACCTAGGTAATCAATAATGCCCTTTCCTATATAAGGGTAGAGTGGTTGCGCATGTTTGGTTGGGACGGTAGTCACACATAAATCTAATCCATCTCTGTAAACAACACTTCCGTCAAGCCTCGGCACACTACTTCTTCACCAAGTAGTGCCCTAGCTCCTCATCAACTCCCAGGGGCATTAATGGCACCCACTGGTTCATTTCCAAGTATGTCAGACCACACTTGTTTCACTCAATGCATAACCCCGACCCATTTTGCGTAGCCAACTACTATAGCATACATCTATCAATTCCCACCCACATAACCCTCATAGGAAGGTAGGGTCTTGTTTGATGCAAGTTTCAACAGTAAAGTAACAGGGGTAGCAACCAAAGTGGTTTCCACCTCAACATGATTCCGATGCATTGAATAATAAAGGTTCTATGAGACATGCATAAAAAGGTTTCTCGAACATGCTCAAAGGGCTGCTTGCCTTATTCTTCAGAGTCTTCAAATCTTCTGGTCCATCTCCGAATACTCCGTTTATTACGTCAACTAACGATCGAAACAATCATAATAAGCAACACAATCAAAGCAAAAATAAAAGTGCTCTAAAAATGGGAGTTGGACTTTTGTAGGATACCTCTGGTCATATGATAAATAACCAAGGTGGTTTCATAGGTGTTGGATCAATAGGTAGTTTGGAATATTTCAATATGATGGAACCAAAGGGTTTCTGGATTTGGAAGAAGTATACAGAAATAATTCCTTGAATGATGAGCAAAGGTACCCATCATCAAGTCATGATTTTAGAAGCATTTAGGAGTTGGTTTCACTGGATTTGGATTTGAAATGAATTTCCTAGGATTTTGCAAAGCTGATAAATATGAAGAAATGGCTCAATATTTGGTGGGGTACAGAAACTATTTTTAAAAATGTTCCAAAACTAAGTTTGGATGTGACAAGCATCTAGGAATTTGAATCACTGCATTTGGATCAAGATTGAGCTCTCTGTGATTTTCTAAAGTTCATCACAGAAATGAAATAAAGGCATTTGATAAATATTTGTGTAGGAAAAGTCTCTGGAATAATGTGCATGTTGCACCATGTGATAGGGAATGAGTTATGGAGCCATAGGAAATTTGAATCATCAAGTTTGGACTTCATTTGAATATTTGGGAGATATTTGAAGTTTACTGGAAACAGAAAATAAAAGGGAAAAAGGGGTTATACCCTTGCGCGCAGGGCGAAGAATAGCTGCACCGTGACTGGGCCAGCCCATCAGCTCGGCCGCGTGCACAGGAGCCTGGCCACGTCGAAGACGCCCGCCAGGAAGGGCGCCACCGCGCGGGGGAAGCGGTCGGGGCCAGACCCGCCTCCACTTAAACGGAGGGGCCCAGCCTCCAGGTCGCTGACGCGCGGGCCCCCGTGGCAGGTTCATCCCCTTCCTCCCGCGCAACGCGGCGGGGAGGAACAGAGGCGATGCCCGCCGGCGGCTTGCCGGCGCTGCAGGGCATTTCCGGCGACGCTCTGCGCACCGTTGTGCTCAGGAGGGCACGCCACATCCATCCGTTTGCTTAACGCACGCCGGGGAGGGCTGGAGCGGCGACGGCTCGGAAGACCGCGAAGGCGACCGTCGGCGAAGTTCAGCACAGTGGGGAAGAGGCGGGGGAAGGAAGAGCTGGAGCTTGGGGGGGAGCCTGGGGCGATGCTGGGGCAGCGCTGGAGCGGCTAGGTGGAGGAGGAAGTGCCTGAGGTGCCCGTATTCGAGCGGCGGCCGGCGGCTCTGCTCCGGCCAGGGAGGAGGCTGTAGGACACGGGGAGAGCAACGGAACGGCTCGGGAGTCGCACGGGAGTGGGAGAGTGCGGAAGGAGGTGCAAGGGGGGCTCGGGGTGCCCTATTTATAGGTGGGCGCCGGTCCACCGAGGCGCCGTGCGCCGGCGAGGTCGTGGCCGTTGCTGCAGGCCAACCGGGCTCTCCTGAGCATGTCTAGGGCGCTCGTGGACGAGGTTCAGTCCAAGGGAAAAGCAGAGGAGGAGCGGGGAGGCGTCAGAGAGGCCGCGCGTGCGAGGTCGCCCACTGGTGCACATGGTCGGCCGGTGCACGTGCGAGCAGGGGCGAGGGAGGAGGAGAGAGGAGGGGGCCGACCGCCCGGCGTGTTGCGGACGTCGAGGCCTCCTCGGGGGACACGAGGGGGAGGCCCTAGGTGGTCGGGGCTGGCGATTGGAGGGCGGCTGCAGTGCTCCAGAGCACTGTAGTGCGCTCCAGAGCGTGCTTTTGGCCGGCATGGCCGTGCCTTTAGCTCCTTGGCCGTGTCCTCTTGTGTCCAGCAGTGTTAGGGAGTAGTAAAGAAGTGGCTTGTGGCTTTGGATGCTCTGGGGAACCACTGGGATGAGGAGGGAGGTGAGGAAGAGGGTGAAACCTGCTGTCCAGCAGTGTAAATTGGGGTTTTACCCCCTCCAATAATTGAGTTGAGGCCATGGGAATGTTACTGGGGGTAGATGATGATCAGAATTGGCTGTGGTAAGAATTTGAGGTAAGGAGAAAAAGTAAAAGAGGTTCAAACACTGGTTTTGGTAAATGAACAGAAGGTGTTTGATCAGTGTTTGGTCAAGCAAATGACATCCACTTGACATGGGACTTAACATGATCAAATGTCACATATAATTAGGCTCCTACACCAATTTTGAGCTCATTTGGGCGAAGTGACCAATGTAACTTTGGTGAACCCTAGAAATCAACAGAAATGGTTTCACCTTGTTTGAGTCAAGCAAATCATCTCCCCTTGATGCACCACTTGGTGTAGCATCATCATTTGGGGTTATGATCATGCCCACAAAGTTTGAGGCTCCAGATAAAAAGTTGACAATGTAAAGTTGTTCAAATTTGAATTTGAACAGAAGTGGTTTTGGGGTGATCTGATCAAGTTGCTCTATTCCAAATCTTGTGCCATTTGGTCTAGATGCCTTATTAGGCAATTCTAGCATGTGCACCAAGTTTGAGACCATTTGGACAAGTTTGGCAATGTAAAGTTGCTCAAACTTCAAATATGGACATAATGGTTTTGAGGGGACTAAATGATGTTTCCTTGATCTTCAAGGCATGAGGCTTTGCAAGATCATCAAATATGTCATATATGACATGATAGAATTTCCCTGGAATTTTTGGAGAACATTTCCTTTGTAAATATTTCAAAAGCTTGAAATATCCAGAAAGGGTTTTGGAAGGATTAGTCCAATATTTTGAACATGACCATGTGCTAAAACTCTTATATATGGACAATATATGTCCTATGAGTCTCCCTGAATTTTGGCATATATTTTTGAAATGATTAAATACTTTTTCCCTACTAAAGACCATTTCTGGCCTTAAGAAAAAGCTTTTAAATAAAATATAAAAATAACTTTTAAAATTATACTTTTGTGGTTTCTGGGAGTCCTATACCTAATAGGATTCAAATATACTTTTTGAAAGATTTTTCACACCCTAAATAAGGTACTTGCAGTGCAAACCTCAGTTCAGGGGTTTTTGGAAAACTAATTTTTGAAAATACCATTTGGCCAAAATATTTTTATAAGAAAATTCTATACTGGTCTATACACATGGCATGATCATTGGGAAAAGGTTTTGGGTCAAGGAGATTAAGTATAAGAGTTGGAGGATTTAATTGATTTTTAGAGCACCAGCAAAGAGCAGACAAAAGTCAAATCAAGCAAGGTCAAAAACACTCAAAAGTTTTTGCAAATCCACATTTTTAACATGGAAATTAGCTTAAGCAAGGTGACATGAAAATCAGGGTGTGACAAGCGGGGGATGCTCCGGAGGGCTCGCGCGTGTGAGGCCAACGAGTGGAGGTTGCGGGCGGGCAGCGCGCGTGCGAGGGCGGCCACTGGAGGGAAGAGGAGGAGGGCGACAGCGCCGGGGAGGGTCACAGACGTCGAGGCGCATCGGTAGGCGCGAGGGAGGAGCACGAGGTGGTCGGGGGCGCTGGATTGGGCGAAGCTACAGTGCGGGTGCGCACTGTAGCGCGCTCTGGAACGAGCTTATCGCATGCCATGGCATGCCATTGGCTCCCTGGGCGTGTCCGCCGTGTCTGGGGGGTCCAGCACGAAGCAGACGTCTCAGCTGAGGCCTTGGATGCTCTGGATGATCAAGGAGAGAGAGGTGAAGCTGGTAACTAGGTAGAATTTGGCTGTCCAGCAAGGTGAATAGGGGTTTCCACCCCTCAATCATGGAGCTCTGGACATGGGGGAGTTACTGGAGGTAGAATGTAACCAGATGAAGCTGTGGTAGAAAGTTGAGGCAAAAGTAAATTGTAAAAGAGGTCAACAAGATGGTTTTGGTAAAATGGCAGAAGGTGTTTGATCAAGTTTTGGTCAAGCAAATGATTTCCACTAGCCATGACACTTAACAAGATTGAAGGTTATAAGGAAATAGGGTGTTTCACCAAATTTGGGCACATTTGAAGAAACTAGCCAATGTAACTTTGGTGAACCCTAGAATACAACAGAAATGGCTTCATCTTGTTTAAGTCAAGCTAATCATTTCCCCTTGATGCCCCACTTGGTGTAGTTTCATCATTTGGGGTTATGATCATGCCAACAAAGTTTGAAGCTCCAGAAAAAAGTTGGTAATGTAAAGTTGTTCAAATTTGAGTTTGAACAGAAATGGTTTTGGGGTATTCTGATCAAGTTGCCCTTCTCCAAATCTTGTGCCATTTGGTTTAGATGCCTTATTAGGCCATTCAAGCATGTGCACCAAGTTTGAGAGCATTTGGACAAGTTTGGCAATGTAAAGTTGCTCAAACTTCAAATATGGACAGAATGGTTTTGAAGGGTTTTGAGGATGTTATCTTGCTTCCCAAGGCATGGGACTTGGCAAGATCATCAAATATGTCATATGTGACATGATAGAATATCCCTGGAATTTTTGGAGAATATTTCCTTTGTAAATATTTCAAAAGCTTGAAATATCCAGAAAGGGTATTAGAGGGATTAGCCCATTATTTTGAACATGACCAAGTGTTGAAACTCTTATATATGGACAATATATGTCCTATGAGTCTCCCTAAATTTTGGCAAATATTTTTGAAATACTTAAATAATTTTTCCCTATTAAAGACCATTTCTGGCCTTAAGAAAAAGCTTTTAAATAAAATAGGAAAATAACTTTTAAAATTATACTTTTGTGGTTTCTGGGAGTCCTATGACTACTAGGTCTCAAATATACTTTTTGAAATAATTTTCTCACCCTAAATCAAGCACTTGCAGTGCAAACCTCAATTCAGGGGTTTTTGGAATACTAAATTTATAAAATACATTTTGGCCAAATTATTTTTATAAGAAAATACTATACTGCTATATAACACTTGGCATGATCATTGGGCAGAAGTTTTGGGTATGGAGATGAATTCCTCAAGAGGTAATAGTTGACTTTAATGAGCACATGAAAAACATAGGAAGAAAAACTCAATCCCAAATAAAAGCCAAATGATGCCAAAAATTTTGCTAGTCCAAATTTTCATGCTTCATTGATGCAAATAACAAGTTACAAAATGCAAGGTGTGACAGACCTACCCCCCTTACAAGAATCTCGTCCCCGAGATTCCTAAACTAGGTCTTAAAAGAGATCGGGAAACTCGGATCTAAGATAGTCTTCACGTTCCCAGGTTGCTTCTGCTTCCGTGTGGTTGCTCCACTGGACCTTGAAGTACTTTATGGTGCGGCTTCGCGTCCGTCGTTCTGCTTCGTCCAGAATGCAAATGGGCTTCTCGCGGTAGGTCAGATCAGGCTGCAGATCAATGGCTTGGTGATCAACATCCTTGTAGAGATCAGGCTTGTTCGGAACTTGGAGACATTTCCGGAGTTGTGACACGTGGAACACATTGTGCACATCGGATAGCTCAGGTGGTAGTTCCAACTGGTAAGCCACTTCTCCTCGTCGTGCAGTGATCTCAAAGGGTCCAATGAACCTTGGTGCGAGCTTCCCCTTAACGTGGAAATGCTTGGTTCCCTTTAGAGGAGTTACCCGCAGGTACACATGGTCCCCGACATGGAAACTCATGTCCCGACGGTGAGTGTCAGCATAGCTCTTCTGCCTTGACTTGGCTGCCTTCAAACGTTCTCTGACTAGTTGGACTTGCTCTTCTGCTGCGGGGAGATTATCCGGTCCAAAAACTAGCCCTTCTCCAGTCTCTGACCAGTTGAGGGGTGTGCGACATCTGCGTTCGTACAACACCTCAAATGGTGCCATCTGAAGGCTCGACTGATAACTGTTGTTATAGGAGAACTCGGCAAAAGGGAGACAATCTTCCCACTTGGCTCCATATGCCAAGACACAAGCTCGGAGCATGTCTTCGAGAATTTGATATACTCGTTCTGTCTGAACTCCGGTCTGTGGGTGGAAAGCTGTGCTGAAAGACAATTTGGTTCCCAAGGCTTCTTGGAACTTCTTCCAGAACCTTGAGGTGAACTGGGTTCCTCGATCTGACACAATCTCCTTGGGAACGCCGTGAAGGTTTACAATTCTGTCGATGTAGAGAGCTGCCAGCCGGTTGCCATCATAAGTAGTCTTGACAGGAATGAAATGGGCCACCTTGGTCAAATGGTCGACTATGACCCAGATGGAGTCATGTCCCCTACTTGACCTTGGTAATCCAGTGATGAAGTCCATTCCGACTTTATCCCACTTCCACTCAGAAACTTTGAGGGGTTGAAACAATCCAGCAGGTCGCTTATATTCAGCCTTGACCCTTTGGCACACATCACACTTTGCAACATAGGTTGCAATCTCTCTTTTCATCCCGTGCCACCAGAATCTTTCCTTCAAGTCTTGGTACATCTTGGTTCCTCCAGGGTGGATGGAATACGGAGTGTCGTGGGCTTCTTGCAAGATCAGGTTCTTCAGCTCCATCTTGTTTGGTACGCAGATGCGGCCCTTGTACCAAACAATCCCGTGCTCGTCTTCGGAGAATCCTGGGGCCTTGCCTAGCTTCATCTTCTTCTTGATGCCTTCGATGCTTGCGTGTCCACCTTGTGCCTTCTTGACTTCATCCATCAGGGTCAGTCTGACTTCCAAATGATCCGGAAATCCAGGGGTGACCAATTCCAAACTGAACTGTTCGAGTTCCTTAAACAAGGCTGGCTGCCTCTCTTGAATAATGGCATTCAAAGAGCAAGCCTTCCTGCTTAAGGCATCGGCCACCATGTTAGCCTTCCCGGGGTGATATTGAACACTGAGGTCATAGTCTTTGATGAATTCCAACCATCTTCGCTGCCTCATGTTCAATTCCTTTTGGGTGAAAATGTACTTCAGACTTTTGTGGTCTGTGTATATCTCACACCGTTTCCCTAGGAGGTAATGTCGCCATGTCTTCAAGGCATGAACCACTGCCGCTAACTCAAGATTGTGAGTAGCATTGTTCTCTTCATGAGGTCGTAGCTGCCTGGAGAGGTAAGCTATGACTCGGCCTTCTTGCATCAGAACGCTTCCCAGTCCGGTTCGAGATGCATCACAATATATCACGAACTCCTTGTGAATATCAGGTGTTGCCAGAACTGGGGTGGTGGTCAACCTCTTCTTGAGCTCTTGGAAGCTCTCTTCGCATTTTGGCGTCAACTCGAACTTCTTGTCCTTCTTGAGGAGCTGAGTCATTGGTCGGGCAATGCTAGATAATCCTTCCACTGATTTGCGATAATAGCCCGCAAGTCCGAGGAAGCTTCTGACTTCCTTGACGGTCGTTGGAGATTGCCATTGGGTCACAGCTTCGATCTTCGTGGGATCAACTGATAATCCTTCTTCTGTCAAGACATGACCTAAGAATCCAACTTTATGCAGCCAGAACTCACACTTGCTGAATTTGGCATATAGTTGCTGCTCCCGAAGCTTGTCTAGGACCATCCTCAAATGTTGCTCGTGCTCTTCCTCCGTCTTCGAGAAGACAAGAATGTCATCAATGAAGACAACAACAAACTTGTCGAAATATTCCATGAAGACTTTATTCATGAGATACATGAAGTAAGCTGGGGCATTGGTTAACCCAAAGGACATGACCGTGCATTCATACAGGCCAAATCTGGTTACGAATGCCGTCTTCGGAATATCTTGGGGTCTGCTCTTCAGCTGGTAGTACCCAGATCTGAGGTCGATCTTGGAGAACACCTTGGCTCCGCTCAGCTGATCAAACAAATCTTCAATCTTGGGAAGTGGATATTTGTTCTTGATTGTAACTTCATTGAGGGAACGATAGTCAATGCATAAGCGGATGGTACCATCCCTCTTTGCCACAAACAGAACAGGTGATCCCCAAGGGGAGGCACTTGGGCAGATAAATCCCTTCCTCAGCTGCTCTTCCAGCTGCTTCTTCAACTCGGCTAATTCTTCCGTCCCCATTCTATAAGGCTTCTTATAGATGGGTCCTGCTCTGGGCACGAGCTCGATGATGAACTCAATGTCACGGTCAGGAGGCATTCCCGGTAGCTCATCCGGAAAGACGTCAGGATACTCGCATACCACCGGTACTTGCTCTTGCCCAACTTCAGATAGACAGTTGACTTGAACGGCTTGAGCGGAAGAGGAATTGGGAGCAAACTTGACTTCGACTCCTTGGTCATTGGTCACAGTGACAGTCCGATTGGCACAGTCTAACAAGCCTTGGTGCTTGCTGAGCCAATTCATGCCTAGGATCACGTCCAAGCCATGTGATCTCAGGACGATAAGGTCTGCTAGGAAATCTACACCGTTAATGGTAATACTGACTCCCTTACAGCCTATCTTGGCTCTCATCTCTGCTCCGGGGGTTTGTACCACCATGGGGTTATTCAGGGGTGTAGGAGTCATGCCACTTTTTAATGCAAATCTTTGAGTGACAAATGAATGCGTTGCTCCAGAATCAAACAAGACAGTTGCAGGTGCTGAGTTGACAAGGAACGTACCCAGCACGACGTCCGGGTCTTCCTGGGCTTCTTCAGCAGTGACGTGATTCACACGCCCCTTCCCATGGTTAGGCGGGTTGCGAGGAGCTGGGTTCCTTGGTGGCATCCCATGGCCTTGTCCTGGGTTCTGCGCATTGGGGCGCGGGGCATCAGGCTTCTTGTTGGGGCACACCCTTGAGATGAGTCCTGACTGACCACATCCAAAGCAAGTGACTTGGTTTGGATTGTTGATCTTGTTGCCACCAGTGTTATTGGGGTTGAAAGCTGGCCTTGGGTTGGCATACTGCTCAGACTGATAATTGGTGCGAGGTGCAAGAGCTCTTGGTTGCTGATAGGTTGGCTTGGCCGAGGCTGACTGCCACGGACGAGGCTTCTGGTTGCTGGAACTTCCCTTGCTGACCATCTTGCGCTTGCGAGTGTCTTCCAAAGCACGCCTCTTGTCTTCAAGCATGAGTGCTTTGTTCACCAGGTCAGGGAAGGTCGGGCAGTCGCACACGACAAGCGAATACTGCAGGGTCTGATTGAGGCCTTCCATGAAGCGCTCCCTTTTTGTAGCATCAGTGCTGACATCTTCAGGGGCATACCCTGACAGAACACTGAACTTCTGCATGTACTCCTTGACAGTGCCACTTCCTTGCTTCAGAGCTCGGAATTCATGCTTTTTAATAGCCATGATCCCGGAAGGAATGTGGGCTTTGCAGAATTCTGCCTTGAAGTTGACCCAAGTGATGTCTTGTTCAGTGTGCATGACCTTGAATCCATCCCACCAAGCTCTAGCAGTCCCCCTGAGGCAGTGGGCTGCATAAGCCACCATCTCGCGGTCTTCGGTGCATCCGACTAGTTCCAGCAAGTCCTCAATGGTGCGGACCCAGTCGTCTGCATCCAGGGGTTCAGCAGTCTCGATGAAAGTTGGCGGTGCATGCTTCTTGAACTCTACCAGCATGGAACGTCCATTGCCCTTCCCCGCCGGCTGGCGGTTGTTGGTGACAGCTTGAGCAATCAACTGAAGGGCTGCAGTGTTGGCTTGGCGTTCCTCTCGAAAGGCTTGGAGAAGCTGAGCCATGTCCATGTTCGGAGGAGGTGGTGGTGGTGGAGCTTGGTCATTGGTTTGGTCGTGGCCTACCTCTGACTGAGCGGATGCTCCGGCTTCAGGCTGCTGGGTAGAGGTACCAGTACGAGTTATAACAGGCATCCTGTTGGAGCGGTAAAAGGTCTCATGACTCAGAAGAGGGGAAGCAATATAGATGGGTGCCTAGTAAGGGGGTGGGTGTGACACTAATTAAATCATGCAAGGGCCGAAAGTGCCAAACACATTCATTAAAATCCAAATAGGTGATGTGGTCGTTTACATATTCCCGAAGGGAGAATACGACATACATCCAAACACAAAAAAAGCAAACACTAGATGGTTTCATATGAACCATACAAGGACTCGACTGCGCATAGGGGTTACACGACCTATCCTACCGTAGAGGTCACGAACTGGCATATCCGAGTAGCGAATAATGCCTAAGCAGCGGAATGCTCGGTCGCGTATTCTGGCTCTTCTGGGTCTTCCTCCTTGTCTTCATCTGTCTGGGCCCCCTTGTCACTTGAGGGCGTGGGGGAGTGGAGGAGTTGGATACGACGGTGCTTTGTCGGTGGTGCAGGGAAAAACTTGCGATATTCCCTTGCCGTCATCCGGCGTCGCCGAGGTGGTTCTTCATTCTTGGAAGATACATCTCCGGAGGGTCTTCCGCCTCGGTACGTGATAGCGGATTGTCCTGGAGGCGCACCTTCCTTCTTGATCCTATTTGTCTTCTCTTGAGCTCGACGAAGAAGTGCCTTGGTCTTGTGAAGTTCTTCTCGGAGCTTCATTGATTCCGCGGCCAAATCTTGTGCCAAGCTGTCGGCACACAGACTGAAGTAGGTCTGGAATCGAAGCGAGAGTCCTTCCTTCAGTGGAGGGGCTAGTGCGCTGCTTTCATCTTCACCTTCATTCCGGTAAGGTAAGAAGCGAGTTGTCATCTTGGCTGCCATCTCCGGAAGAAGCTCGCGGAGACGGGTTAGTGCCTTGAGTGCAGCAGCCTCGACAGCGAGAGGTAGTGTTGCCATCTGGGGTCCCTCAAAGAACTAACTGGTGGGAGGATCGTTTGCCTTTACGATCACTTCCACATGGTACTCCACCTCAGTGTCGCTAACCCAATGCTCAAGGTAGGTGAGGATGGGTGCTCGGTGAAACTGGCGCTCCTGGAGGCTATCCTCGAGAAGCAAGGGAAACCCAGTGGTCAGGTGCTCTTCAGGTACATCGGCCATCTACAAAGTTGGAATAGGAGAGGTTAATAAGCTGATGAAATCTCAAGTTGGTAAGGTTTAGAAAAGAAGGGAGGTTCAGAAGGTTTTTGAAAAGGGGTCTCATCTAACTAACGCCCATGCTACCTAAGGCTTCCTACAGTCAGGATGGCTCTGATACCAGCTCTGTGGGGACCCCGACTTAGTAGTCGAGATCACCGAATGCACGTGTATAGTGATCCCAGAGATCAATGCTCAGTGAACACACAGAAGCTGAATAACAAGAGTCTTACATCCATACATACCGTCTTACACAAATTAAGGCCATTATGGCCAAGTCTTACATAGATAAAGCCTCAAGGGGTGAATAGCAAATAACTCAAATAGCGGAAGTCTTCGATGATAAGTAGAACCCATGCCATCTGCCTTAACCCTACAGGCATTCTGACTGGGATAGCGTCCTAGTTCGCATGTTCGTCTCCATGGTACTCTTCTTCATATTCCTATTCCTCCATGCCTGGCCAATTAAATAACCAGTGGCAAGCCAATGAGTACTTTGAATGTACTCGCAAGCAACCCATGATTTGGTACAAAGTAACAATGCAATTGAACAACAATGAGCAATCTAGCAATGGGCTAGAATAAATATTCTATCATCAAGTATATGCATCAATAACTTTACATAACCTCGAGGACAGGTTACCGATATCAACATGAATACTTTCACCTCCTTGACTCATCACACACACATACTTTCACCGATGTAGTAAAACTCTGGACATAGTTTAAGTAGCACCACCCAACTGTCCATGACCGTGGACACAGCTATTCGAATAGTTTTACACTCTGCAGAGGTTGCGCACTTTGCCCAGAAGATCCGGGAAGCTTTCGTGTCACCCACGATCCCGCAGTACCACAAGTACTCGGGGGAAGCACCCGGTCATTATCTTTGCTTAGACGACACTAACATAGAGTCCACTCGTTGGTACACGGCCCTCGGGTACAAACAATAAATCACGGGACTTGCCCTAATTTCAATGTCACGCATACCCGAAGGGACCAATGGTGTGTCCGGAACCCTGTAAAATCAGTCATGGCCGTCTATCCAAGCACGACCCCGTCCTGGGAAAAACCTCAAGTCTTCCCGTCACTAGTAATGCGGGCACCATGCTAGTATCGGTCTAAGTAATCAATAATGCCCCGTCCCATAAGCGGTAGAGTGGTTGCACATGTTTGGTTGGGACGGTAGTCACACATAAATCTAATCCATCATTTCACCCATGCACAAGATCTTTACCCGGTACATCACTTCTTCCTCAAGTGATGACCTAACTCAATATCACCCTCGGGCATTAGGGGCACCCGATGGGTTTTTTGAAAAGAATGCAAGCACGAAGGTTTCACGGCACACATGCACCACTAGCATCACTACTAATCATATGCATAACATCTAGCACATAGCAAGATCATGAGTAAGCATGCATCATGTGGTGGTTCTTAACTAGGTCACCACCGTAACTCTTTTCATCATGCATTCGGAAACAAACGGGTTCCGAAGAACACAAGTGTATCATGGTTAAAGGGATGCTTGCCTGGATTGGCTTGGTCTTCAAAGTCTTCAAATCCTTCTCCACCTTCTTCCTCAGCAACTTCGTCAAATACGGGATCTAATCGTCGCAAAATAACAACGGGAAAAATAAGACCACAATGAAAACAGAAAAATCAAAGTGCTCAGAAAAATGTCAACATATTTTTGTTAAATACTAGAGGGAAAACTAAGATGGCAAAAATTCTCAGTTGGAGTTTTGGAGTGACAGAATGAAATTTAAGGATTTTTGAACAGGAGTTTTAATGCTCAAATTTGAATTTAAATTTGAACAGAACAGAGAAGTTTCATGGATTTGTGTGAAAGTGACACCATTAAATAGGTTGGAATTTTACAAGATTTTAGGAGTTGGAATTAATTTACTTGGACAAATATTTAATTCTGTGAAATTAATTGAAATAATCACAGAATAGATTAAAAGGAAATGGCCCTGTGCCACTGGGCCAGAACGGCCACAATGCACGGCCCTGGGTGAACAACCTAGCCGCACGGGAGCCAGCGCGCGCGCGCCAGGTTTTCAAACCTGACGGGCGGGGCCCGGCGGTCATTGGCTGCGAGGAGAGAGAGAGAGCGGTGAGGATGACAGGCGGGGCCCGCCTGTCATCTTCAACCTCATAGCCAAAGCGACGGCGAGCTCACCGGTGGCGATTCTGGGCACGGCGGGGCAAGCGGAGGGCAGGAACGGGCTCAGCAGTGAGTCGCCGTTCCAGTGGTGGTGGTGCGGCTCGCCGGAGAGGCCTGTTTCGTCAGCGGCGAGGTGGAGTGGCGGAGGAGCGTCGGGAGGTTGCTGGCTGGCTCGCTCCGGGCTGCAATAGGAGCGGGAGAAAGAGGGGAACGAGTCAGTGGGGTACGGCAGTTCTAGATCGAGCAAGAATCGGGGCGGAAAGGGGCTGTACTGCGAGATCTCCGGTCGCCCGACGCGGCGGAGCTCCGGTCGATCCCGAGCACTGAGGCTCACTGAGGGCGAATGTATGGTGCTGGAGTGCTACTGGAAGTGTGGGGAGGTTGTTGGTGCCGTTGGAGGGGCTCGGGGTGTGCTATTTATAGGGAAGCGGCGAGGTCCCGTGGACCTGTGCGCCGGTGAGCTCACGGGCGAGGCCAGAGGCCGTGCAGGCGCTCGCATTCAAGTCGGGGAGGATCATGGACGAGGTCCACGCCTAGTAGAGGGGAGAGGAGGAGCGGGGGATGCTCCGGAGGGCTCGCGCGTGTGAGGCCGACGAGTGGAGGTTGCGGGCGGCCAGCGCGCGTGCGAGGGCGGCCACTGGAGGGAAGAGGAGGAGGGGGACAGCGCCGGGGAGGGTCGCAGACGTCGAGGTGCATCGGAGGCGCGAGGAAGGAGCACGAGGTGAACGGGGGCGCTGGATTGGGCGACGCTACAGTGCGGGTGCGCACTGTAGCGTGCTCTGGAGCGAGCTTATCGCATGCCATGGCATGCCATTGGCTCCCTGGGCGTGTCCGCCGTGTCTGGGGGGTCCAGCACGAAGCAGACGTCTCAGCTGAGTCCTTGGATGCTCTGGATGATCAAGGAGAGAGAGGTGAAGCTGGTAACTAGGTAGAATTTGGCTGTCCAGCAAGGTGAATAGGGGTTTCCACCCCTCAATCATGGAGCTATGGACATGGGGGAGTTACTGGAGGTAGAATGTAACCAGATGAAGCTGTGGTAGAAAGTTGAGGCAAAATTAAATAGTAAAAGAGGTCAAGAAGATGGTTTTGGCAAAATGGCAGAAGGTTCTTGATCAAGTTTTGGTCAAGCAAATGATTTCCACTAGCCATGACACTTAACAGGATTGAAGGTTATAAGGAAATAGGGTGTTTCACCAAATTTGGGCTCATTTGAAGAAACTAGCCAATGTAACTTTGGTGAACCCTAGAAAACAACAGAAATGGCTTCATCTTGTTTAAGTCAAGCTAATCATCTCCCCTTGATGCACCACTTGGTGTAGTTTCATCATTTGGGGTAATGATCATGCCCATGAAGTTTGAAGCTCCAGATAAAAACTTGGTAATGTAAAGTTGTTCAAATTTGAGTTTGAACAGAAATGGTTTTGGGGTATTCTGATCAAGTTGCCCTTCTCCAAATCTTGTGCCATTTGGTCTAGATGCCTTATTAGGCCATTCTAGCATGTGCACCAAGTTTGAGAGCATTTGGACAAGTTTGGCAATGTAAAGTTGCTCAAACTTCAAATATGGACAGAATGGTTTTGAAGGGTTTTGAGGATGTTATCTTGCTTCCCAAGGCATGGGACTTGGCAAGATCATCAAATATGTCATATGTGACATGATAGAATTTCGATGGAATTTTTGGAGAATATTTCCTTTGTAAATATTTCAAAAGCTTGAAATATCCAGAAAGGGTTTTAGAGGGATTAGCCCATTATTTTGAACATGACCAAGTGTTGAAACTCTTATATATGGACAATATATGTCCTATGAGTCTCCCTGAATTTTGGCAAATATTTTTGACATACTTAAATATTTTTTCCCTATTAAAGACCATTTCTGGCCTTAAGAAAAAGCTTTTAAATAAAATAGGAAAATAACTTTTAAAATTATACTTTTGTGGTTTCTGGGAGTCCTATGACTACTAGGTCTCAAATATACTTTTTGAAATAATTTTCTCACCCTAAATCAAGCACTTCCAGTGCAAACCTCAATTCAGGGTTTTTTGGAATACTAAATTTATAAAATAAATTTTGGCCAAATTATTTTTATAAGAAAATACTATACTGCTATATAACACTTGGCATGAGCATTGGGCAGAAGTTTTGGGTATGGAGATGAATTCCTCAAGAGGTAATAGTTGAATTTAATGAGCACATGAAAAACATAGGAAGAAAAACTCAATTCCAAATAAAACCCAAATGATGCCAAAATATTTTGCTAGTCCAAATTTTCATGCTTCATTCATGCAAATAACAAGTTAAAAAATGCAGGGTGTGACACATACCTACCTATTATGGCCTTTCCATAGCCATTCTGAGATATATTGCCATGTAACTCCACCGTTCCGTTTATTATGACATGCACCATCATTGTCATATTGCCTTGCATGATCGTAAGATAGCTAGCAAGATGTTTCCATGGCTTGTCCGTTTTTTGATGTCATTGCTACGCTAGATCATTGCACATCCCGGTACACCACCGGAGGCATTCATATAGAGTCATATTTTTGTTCTAGTATCGAGTTGTAAGTAAATAGAAGTGTGATGATCATCATTATTAGAGCATTGTCCCTTGATAAAAAAGAAAGAAAAAAAGTAAAGGAAAAAAAAGAGAAAGGACAAATAAAAAAAGAAAAGAAAGGACAAATAAAAAAAGGAAGGCCCAAAAAAAATAAAAAAATAAAAAAAGAAAAAAGAAAAAAGGGGGACAATGCTACTATCACTTGTGCTTGAAAGTATCACCATGATCTTCATGATAGAGAGTGTCCTATGTTGTCACTTCCATATACTAGTGGGAATTTTCATTATAGAACTTGGCTTGTATAATCCAACAATGGGCTTCCTCAAATGCCCTAGGTATTCATGAGCAAGCAAGTTGATGGACAACCACTAGTTTTATTTCGAGCTTTCATACACTTATAGCTCTAGTGCATCCATTACATGGCAATCCCTACTAACTCACATTGATATCTATTGACGGGCATCTCCAGAGCCCATTGATACGCCTAGTCGATGTGAGACTTTCTCCCTACTTTTGTCTACTACCACCTTCTATTCCACCCATAGTGCTATATCCATGGCTCACGCTCATGTATTGCGTGAAGAGTTGAAAAAGTTCGAAAAGTAAAGTATGAAAACAATTGCTTGGCTGACACCGGCATGGGCATGAGGGGTACCTTCTGTTAAGGAAAGGGAAGCATTAAAGACTATATGATTTTGTAGGGATAACGTTCTTTAGCATTGATATTTTGAAAGACTTGATTGTTTATTGGGATGCCCGAGTATTAAATTCCTCTATATCAAATGATAGACTATTGCTTTGAATCACTCGTGTCTTAATATTCATGCCATGATTAGATTACATGATCAAGATTGTGCTAGGTAGCATTCCACATCAAAAGTTATCTTTTTTATCATTTACCTACTCGAGGACGAGCAGGAATTAAGCTTGGGGATGCTGATACGTCTCCGTCGTATCTATAATTTTTAATTGTTCCATGCCAATATTCTACAACTTTCATATACTTTTGGTAACTTTTTATACTATTTTTTGGGACTAACATATTGATCCAGTGCCTAGTGCCAGTTCCTGTTTGTTGCATGTTTTTTGTTCACAGAATATCCATATCAAACAGAGTCCAAACGGAATAAAAATGAATGGAGATTTTTTTTGGAATATATGTGATTTTTGGGAAGCGGAACCAACATGCGACGATGCCCAAGTGGGCCACGAGGCTGGGGGCACGCCCACCAGGGGCAGGTGCACCCTGGGCCCTCGTGGCCACACCGTAAGGCGGTTGATGCCCTTCTTTAGCAGCAAGAAATCTAATATCCGGATAAAAATCGTGTCAAAAAATCAGCCCAATCGGAGTTACTGATCTCCAGGAATATAAGAAACGGTGAAGGGACAGAATCTCGGAACGCAGAAACAGAGAGAGACAGAGAGACATATCCAATCTCGGAGGGGCTCTCGCCCGTCCGCCGCCACGGAGGCCACGGACCAGAGGGTAAACCCTTCTCCCACCTAGGCAGAAGGTCAAGGAAGAATAAGAAGGAGGGGGGCTCTCTCCCCCTCGCTTCTAGTGGCACCGGAGTGCCACCGAGGACATCATTGTGTGACGGCGATCTACACCAACACCTCTGTCATCTTCACCAACATCTCCATCACCTTCCCCCATCTATCTACGGCGGTCCACTCTCCCGTAACCCGTTGTACCCTCTACTTGAACGTGGAGCTTTATGCTTCATATTATTATCCAATGATGTGTTGCCATCCTATGATGTTTGAGTAGATTTTCGTTGTCCTATCGATGATTGGTGAATTGCTATCCTTTGGTTATGTTGCTGTCCTTTGGTGCCCATCATATGAGTGCGCGCGTGGATTACACCATAGGGTTAGTTGTAGGTAGATAGGACTACATATTAGAGGGAAAGAGTGACAAATGCTTCAACCTAGCGTAGAAATTGATGCATACGGGATTGAAGGGGGACCAATATTTCTTAATGCTATGGTTGGGTTTTACCTTAATGAACGTTAGTATTTGCGGATGCTTGATAATAGTTCCAATCATAAGTGCATATAATTCCAAGTAAGGGGTAACATGCTAACAGTGGCCTCTCCCACATAAAACATGCTTTCGGTCTATTAACGTAGTCAATTCCTTAGGGGCAATTTTGCAACTCCTACCACCACTTTTCCACACTCGCTATCATGAACTTTATTGCTTCTTTATCTTAACAGCCCCTATTTTTATTTACGTGTTCTTTCTATTCTTGCAAACCTATCCCACAAAAACTACAAAGTACTTCTAGTTTCATACTTGTTCTAGGTAAAGTAAACGTCAAGCGTGCATAGAGTTGTATTGGTGGTCGATAGAACTTGAGGGAATATTTGTTCTGCCTTTAGCTCCTCGTTGGGTTCGACACTCTTACTTATCGAAAGAGGGTACAACTGATCCCCTAAATTTGTGGGTTATCAGGTTCCGCTCCGATAACTACTCCGAGAGAAGCTATCACTCCAACCCAGAAGATACTCAAGATGAAGGTGTTGCCAGAATTGCTCTTGTGTCATCCAACTCCTACGACTTATTTGACTGACAAAATGAAGGAATTGGAAGATGCTTCATGGCTAAAGGCCCTCAGGTATCACACCCCGCGTATCTTGATTTCAATAGTGATGAAGATGACTTGCTAGGAGATGATGATTTACTTGTTGGTAGCAATAGTGATGAAACCTATGATGAAAACTATGATGAAATTGATATTAATCATGCTAACCAAGATAAAACGAATGACAATGAAAATGAGAAGATTGATCATCTAACTAAGGAATTAAACACTCTCAAGTTAGCTCATGAAACTACCTTAGAGGATCATCGAGAACTTTTGAGGACTCATGAGAAGCTACACCTAGAAAAGCTCAATCTAGAGCAAGATCATGAGTTCTTAAAAGCAATCAATGATGATCTTCGTAAGAAAAAATCTTCTTACATTTCCAAGCATTTACTCTTGTCTACTTACATGCCACAAGTAAAATCGAGCAACAAGAACAAAGAAGATTCTTCCTCTAGTAGTAACAATAATCATGATAAATAAAAAGTTATTGCTTCTAGTAGTTATCTTGATTCCACTAATGATTCTCTTAGCCAAGTTACAGTTGAGCAAGAAAATAGCTTATTGAAGAGAATTATAGAGAAAGGTTTTTATTATAGTTTTGCCGGGAGTAAGAAATTTGAGGAAATTGTACGCAAGTAAGGAAGGCACCGGAAGAATCAAGGTGTTGGTTTTGAACGAAAGTTCAATGCCAATGGAGTTGAGTGGGAAGAAGATCAATACCCCAAGACGAGGTTTGTTCCTCAACAAGAGAAGTATGATCGTACTTCTTTCAAGGGAACACAAGCTCAAGATGATCTTCCACCACAAGACCACAAGCAAAAAGGCAAGGGCAAGCTTCAAGAAGAGATTCATGCATTCGAAGAAGCCCCTAAGGCCTTGGTCAAGTGGGTTCCCAAGACTACTTCAAGGTCTACTTCATCAAGTACGACTACAACTCCAAGGATTCCCATCAAGTTGGTGTGGATCCCGAAGAATAAGAACTAGAGAGGTCCTGAGGGTGACTCTGCCAACATACTTTACTCATATCATCTTGGCAAGGACAAGTGCAAACAACTTCCACATCTTGCAATAGTTCAAGGAGTCACAAACCCTCTTGTTGGTAAGACAAGGGACAAGGTAAACTAATGCTTTCATGGATATCATCTTGTGTGCAATTCACTCTATGTCCATGGATATCTTTGTTTGTTCCTTGTGGGACTAACCCGTGTAGGTATTGAAAGTGCAACTCACTCCAATGGATTGCTCCAAAATGATCTACATCAACTTTGAGCATCCACATCTTCAACATCTACATGAAGTCATCATCGACAAAACCCAAGGTTAGTCCATCCCTCTTAAGTGGGGATATCACATCTAGGGGAGCTTTACTCTAAGAATTGAGCTAAAGCAACTCTAATGGTGTGAACACAACAATGCTTTATGTAAAAGTGGTAACCCCACTTGTGCTTAAACGATGAGTGTGACCTATGATCAAATGTTCTCATTTGACTCCCAAGTCAATATACTCATATATAGATGACCTAGTCATCGCCAATTGCTTGATAGATGCTAGAATGGTTGTGCATGCTTTTCCACATGTTTCATTTGCTATCTTATTGTGTGAGCATGTTGAATGCATATTTTTCTCATTCGAGGACATCCATTTGTTGCTTTGATTGTTTGGATCTTTATCTTTTGCCAAATGGATGGACAAGAATGCCTAAGAACCTTCTCTAGCTATCTATGCTTTTCTTGTCTCAAACTCTATTCATGCTACATCACAAAGTTTGATCAAGTCAAATTCGAACCACTCTATGTGAGGAGCAATCCGATTCCCCAATTCATCATAGACTTAAACTTCCAAAACCTCTCAGTGCATTTCGGTCTGACCGATTCATCCTTTTTGGTCATACTGAGTTCACTGAGTTGATCTAGGTTTTCAATCTCGCTGCAACCAATTAGAACTTTTTGGTCACACTGAGTTTGCAGTAACTGCTAGTAGTTTTGCATCTCAGTGCCACCAAGTTGATCCACTCGATCACACCGACAGGGTCATGTTATATATACCGTCGAGCTAAATTTTGGTAAAGTTTACAAAACCTCTCGCCCGCGCATGACCTGCTCTGTCGTCTCGGGTCTCCGGATCGTCCTCTCGTCGCTAGCGACCTACCACCGCTGGTTCCCATTGCCGTCAAGAGGATTCTGGCCCGCCGTTGCCGCCGTAGCAAACTCACCGCCGAACTAGGGTATGAGTTCAATCTTTTGTGTTAATTCCTTACTCCAATTCTTAGCACATTGCTTTGCCATGTTCTTTTCCACGTATGAAATCAATCCATCCAGAGAAATCATCCTTTAGATTAGCTTTGATTCAAATTTTAGGGTTAGGTTTCCGCCGAAATCATCTCGGACCAACCGACTTGTATAAATCGGTCCCATCGATTTGGCTTAGGCCATTGCACATGTAAGGTTCGGTCTGACCGAAAAATGCAAATCGGTGTGGCCGAGCTCAATTCTAAGTGAAACCCTAGCAAACTCGGACTCACCGAACTGTGTCTCGATCTGACCAATTTCACTAGTTTAGACTCCAAAGTTGCTTCGGTGTCACCGAGTTTAACAAATCGGTACCTCTGAAATGCTTTCTGTAGAAACCCAAAACTCCAAAGTTGACTCAATTGTTTTGCAAAAACTCTGCACTTTCTGATGCTCATCCGCTCTATCTCATCTACATATATTCACAGGGTCAGCTTTCAGTGTCATCCATGTATGATCAAAGTGACTGCCAGAACATGTCAGAAGAGCAAGCATATTTGAGTGAGGGCTCTAGTCCCTCAAATAGCAGCTACTACGAGAGTAGCATGAGCACTCCAAGTAACCTTCCAAAGGCTGCTACCAAGTCAAGGAAGAAGAAAACTTCTGACAGTGAGGATCAGGACTTTGTGGCTGATGAGGCCACTTCAAAGAAGAAAGTGACCAAGAAGGAGTATGGCACAGTTGCTTCAACAAAGCCTGGACTAAACAAGAAGGCCCCTGCCAAAAGAGCTCCAATGTCAAAGGCTAGAGCATCAACTCAATAAACAATCGTGTTCACTCTTGAAACCAGAGATGATGAGCTAGTAGGAACTAAGAAAAGGGCTAGGAAAACCATAGCAGAGTGGTTGGCAAGCCATCTATGAGAAATGATGGTGATGATGAGGAATAAAAAGAAGAGGATGTTGCACCAGCACCTAAATCTTACAAGCTGATGGGGATGCCATTAAGTCAGGGTCTGCTCCTTCAAAGCCCAAGATTGCCCCCAAAGCTGCTGCTTAAGCCACCAAGTCTGCACCCAAGAGAAGCACAAGGAACATTCCAGCTACAGAAAAGAACAAGGCCCCAGTGCCTGAAATTGAAGAAGATGATGAAGTCCAAGTGCTTTGGAAGCTCAAGCCCAAGATCCATGATCATGATGTTAATCATGGTTTTGCTGAGGACATGAAGTTGAGGAAGGATGCAGGTCTCAAAACATGAAGACAATCTGATCCATTTGCTGTGAGGAGAAGGACTGATGTGGATTACAAGTTCCACACCAAAGAACATTAGGATTTCTATGAAACCATACTGCTTGACAAGAAGCCCATAGTGTGTGATATGAAGTGGGTGGATTGGAAATTCATTGATGAGAATAAAGATCATTTTCCAGGTGTCCATGAAAGTTTCAAATCATGTGTTGTTGACAAGTTTGTGGGTCAAAAGTTGACAAAATGGAGTGATGAACTCATCATGCAATTCTACTCTACAACACATTTCTATCCAGATGGTAGAATTGTGTGGATTTCTGAAGGTATAAGGTACCAGTCAACTGTTGATGAGTGGGACAAGTTGATAAAAGCCCCTAAAGAGCATGAAGATGACTTGGATGTCTATGACAAGAAGAAGAAAGACCACAACTCTATGGACAACATGTACAAAGAGATGCCAAACAAAGCATTCGAAACACACAAGTTTGGATTTGTTCATTACTTGTTGTCTGGTCTAGCTCTAATCAACAGTATATTGAGGCATACATTGTTGCCCAAATCTGGAGATCACAAGATGATCAGAGGCCATTCAATCAACTTGCTACAGATATTTGATGTGCCACAGAAATTCAAAGTGACGAGTTTGATTGTTGAAACAATCAAGAGGACTGCTGCAGACCAGAAGAGATCATGTGGGTATGCTCCACACATCTAGATGCTCATCAACACCAAAATGGGCACATGCACATACTTATTGGATAAAGAACATCTTCCCTTATTGCCTGACTTTGAGGACAACACAGTTGTCATGGATGAAGAAGATCCCACATCTGTGCAAGCACAAGAAAAGAGAGAGAAAGCTAGAGCTGAGAAAGCAGCAAAGATGCCAAGTGTTGAAGAGGCATCTCAAGTGTCCCTCAAATCTAAACAAGATCAAATGGCATATCTGATTCAACAACCTTGAGGATTGAGAAAAGTTTGGCCAACTTGACTCAGAATCAAGCGAGCCTGGAGAGGATCATTGAAACAAAATTCTATGATCTAGACTTGAAGGTGACTGAGATACATACTGCAGTTTAGCAGCTCCAGGAGGAAGCAGAGGAGAAGAAAGGGAAGGCTACCATAGATGCTTTTCAGAGAGTTCCTAGAGGTCAGAGGTCAGCTGCAGTGCCCATGGTAGACACTAGAGCAGCAACTTCAGCACCAGCAGCAACAGCTTTAGTGCCACCTCCAGTTGCTACTCCACCAGCTCCAACAACATATATAGATGCCTTCGTCCTTGGAGTTCTCTCAACGCCTCCTCCCGAAAATCAAGCCTAGAGAGACACATATCACTATGCATTTTCAAGCATTTTGGTAACTTGTTGCCAAAGGGGGAGAAAGTGTATAGATCATAGGCTTCGAGAGAGAGGGAGAGAGCTTTGCTTCTTTTTGCTTTCTTTGGTTTTTGCTTGCTACTTCGTTTGATTGTTGGGTGCTACAATTTACTCCATGGTTATGTGTGTGAGATACTTGTATGATCATGTGTTTGATCATATCATACCTTAATGCTTGCTTAAATGATGCTATTATTCTATCTCTCGTATATGATCATTCACTTTGCTTGGTGATGAGTGCATATTTTACTTTCTATCATTTTGAGCGCTCCACCAAGATGTATGTGACATGGAAGAGTAACCCATGATCCTAATCGATTGTGCATTTACATTCAAAAGAAAATTTTAAATAATGCACAAATTTAGGGGGAGCTCTTGCTTATCACATACTTCTCAAAGTGACGATGTATTTCAATCTTATTATCATTTGTCGAAGCTTTGATCTATATGTTGTCATCAATTACCAAAAAGGGGGAGATTAAAAGTGCAACTATCCCTGGTGGTTTTGGTAATTCCTAACAACATATTGCTCATTGAACTAATGCTCTTTCAAGATGATCATTTTAGAAAGTTCAATGATTGGAATGGCATGGATTAGGAATGTGGACCCCTCAAAATGCTAAGGACACATATTGGCTCAAGCTCAAGACTATTAAAAGGGGATGAGGTGTTGCTTAATGGCTTACTTGATCAAAGTGCTTAGTGATATGCTTCAAAGCCCTCAACCACTTTCTCATATCCACATATGTCCTAAACTAAAGTCAAACTCGGCCCCACTGATTTGATATATCCGATGCCATCGAGTTCATTTGACATAGCCATAGCCAGAAACCCTAATCATTTCGGTCTCACCGAGATGGGATTTCAAACTCTCTGTTTCCTTGCGTAACATTTCGGTCTAACCGAAGTGAGCGATCAGTTCCACCGAGTTTGCAATGCAAACTCTCCGTTTCCCCTTCGTAACATTTCGGTCTCACCAAAATGAGTGAATCGGCCCCACCGAGTTTGCCTGTCCCACTCTTTGTTTTCCTATTACAGAAATCCATCTCACCGAGTTGATGTATCTATCTCACCGAAATTACGTTATGCCCTAACCCTAATTAAATCGGTCCCACCGACTTGATCATATCAGTCCCACCGAAAAGCCTAACGGTCACATTTTGAACTAAATTGGTCCGATTGAGTTTCATGATTCAGTCCCACCGACTTTGGTAAATTATGTGTAACGATTAGATTTTGTGTGGAGGCTATATATACCCCTCCACCCACTCTTCATTCGGAGAGAAAGCCATCAGAACAAGCCTACACTTCCATTTCTCATTTCCTGAGAGAGAACCACCTACTCATGTGTTGAGACCAAGATATTCCAACCCTATCATATGAATCTTGATCTCCAGCCTTTCCCAAGTTGCTTTCCACTCAAATCTTCTTTCCACCATATATACAAACATATGAGAGAGAGATGAGTGTTGGGGAGACTATCATTTGAAGCACAAGAGCAAGGAGTTCATCATCAACACACCATCTATTACCTTTTGGAGAGTGGTGTCTCCTAGATTGGTTAGGTGTCACCTGGGAGCCTCTGGCAACATTATGGAGTTGAACCAAGGAGTTTGTATGAGCAAGGAGATCGCCTACTTCGTGAAGATCTACCCTAGTGAGGCAAGTCCTTCGTGGGCGATGGCCATGGTGGGATAGACAAGGTTGCTTCTTCGTGGACCCTTAGTGGGTGGAGCCCTCCATGGAATCTCGCAGCCGTTGCCCTTCATGGGTTGAAATCTCCATCAACGTGGATGTACGATAGCATCACCTATCAGAACCATGCCAAAAACATCCGTGTCTCCACTTGCGTTTGCACTTTCCAAACCCCTCCCTTTACCTTCATATGCAATGATTTACATTCCGCTGCTATACTCTTAGAATTGCACATGTAGGTTGATTGCTTCACTTGTGATAAGTTGCTAAAATCTGCCAAGACTTAAATTTGGAAAAGGCTAGGTTGTTATTTTGTCAAGTAGTCTAATCACCCCCTCTAGACATACTTTCGATCCTACAGCGGCGCGTCGGGAGGTGGATGAACTGCTCTGCTCGGCCAGTAATCGATGCGAAAGAGGGAGGGGAAATGATCAGTGGGCTCTTGCGGCTCCAGATCGAGCAATAGTGGGGGCAGAGAGGGCTCGTACCTCTAGATCGACGGCGACCCGAGGCGGTGGAGCTTGAGCTCAATCTTGAGCTCGGGCTCCTCTGGAGAGAGGTGAGTGGTGCGGGTAGGTTGTAGGGAGTGGGAGAGAGGTGTCGGCGTGGCGAGGAGGGTCGGGGAGGCTTGATATAGTCGGGCGACGTCTAACCGGGGTCCAGTGCGGCGACGATGTCATTGCCGTTGCTTGAGGTCATGGGGGCTGGCTTGCGCGTGTCTGGGGTGTTTGTAGAGGTGGTCTACGACCAGGGGAAGGAAGAGAAGGAGCAGGGAAGGGCCAGAGCACATCGTGTGTGAGCTCAGCCATTGGACCTCTCGGGCGGTCGACGCGCGTGCGAAAGGAAGCAGCAAGAGAGAGAAGGACGAGGGGGACAGAGGCATGCCGTGCGGTGGATGTCGAGGAGCATCAGCTAGCGTGAGGGGGAGACTCTAGGTGGCCAGAAGCCTTGGATTGGGGGTGGCTACAGTGCGGGTGCGCATTGTAGAGCGCTCTGGAGCACGCCAATTGCATGCCAGGGCATGCCTTTGGCATGTAGGGCGCAACCACTTGTGTCTAGGAGGTTTAGGGAGGAGTAAACAAAGGGGAGAGAGGCTTGGATACTCTGGAGGAGCTTTGGTGAGAGGAGAGGGGTCTGAGAGAAGGAGGCTGTGGCTGTTTAGAGGGATAAATGAGGATGTTTCACCCCTCAATCATTGAGTTGAGGCCAAGGGAGAGTTACTGGAGGTAGAAGACGGTCAGGAGTAGCCGTGGTAAGAGGTTGAGCCCAAGGGAAAGAGTGGAAGAGGTCCAAGTAGATGTTTTGGTAAAAGGGAAGAAGGTGTTTGTTGTTGGTTTGGGCAAGAGAATGAATCCCATTTGGCATTAGGCTTAACAGGGTGAAATGGCAGATATAATTAGGGTGTTCCACCAAATTTGAGCTCATTTGGGCGAAGTTGCCAATGTAACTTTGGTAAACCCTAGAAATTAACAGAAATAGCTTTTCCAAGATTTAGTCATGCAAATCGTTCCTCCTTGATGCACCACTTGGTATATTGTCATCATTTGGGGTTTTAAGCATGTCCACAAATTTTGAGGTCACAAGTAAAAAGTTGGCAATGTAGAGTTGTTCAAATTTGGTTCTGTACAAAGAGGGTTTTGAGGCACTTTGACCAAGGTATCTTCCTCTCCAACTTGTGCAATTTGATCTAGATGCATGATTACATCATTTGAGAATGTTCACCAAGTTAGAGAGCATTTGGACAAGTTTGTCAATGTAAAGTTGCTAAAACATCAAAATGGACAGAAATGGTTTTGAGGGGGTTTGATGATGTTTTCTTGATCTTCAAGGCATGAGGCTTTGCAAGATCATCAAATATTTCATATGTGACGTGCTAGAATTTTATTGGAATTTTTAGGGAATATTTCCTTTGTAAATATTTCAAAAGCGTGAAATATCCAGAAAGGGTTTTTGATGGATTTGACCAATATTTTGAACATGACAATGTGTTGAAACTGTTATATATGGACAATATATGTCCTATGAGGTACCCTAAATTTTCTCAAATATTTTTGAAATAGTTAAATAATTTTAACCTATAAAATACCATTTCTGGCCTAAAAAAATCCTTTAAATAAAATAGTAAAATAACTTTTAAACTTATATTTTTGTGGTTTGTGGGAGTCATATACCTAATAGGAGTGAAATATACTTTTTGAAATATTTTTCACACCCTCAATTAAGTACTTGTAGTTCAAGTCTCAACTCAGGGTTTTTTGGAAAAGCTAATTTAGAAAATACTTTTTGGCCAAAATATTTTTGTAAGAAAATACTATTATGTCCTATACACATGGCATGATCAATGGGAAAAGGTTTGGATCAAGGATAAGGAGTATAAGAGTAGGAGGATTTAATTTATTTTTAGAGCAGCAAACAGAAAACCAAATCAGGCAAAGTCAAAAACACACAAAAGTTTTTGTCAAACCACATTTTAGCATTATTATCATCTTAAGTGTTGTGGCATGAAAATTAGGGTTTTACAATCCATGATGCTAATGATATGCAAAGCCACAAGCTTGGCGATGCTATGTTTGATGAAGATGATATTTTTAGTCCCCCAAGTTTTGATGAGCAAATTAATTATGATGAAAGCATGCCTCCTATTTATGATGATTATTGTGATGACATGTATGCTATAAAGAATAATGATTAACATGAGACTTGTCATCATGATTTTAATGCGCAAATTGATTTTGCCAGTCAAGTGTCACATGATAGTTATTTTGTTGAGTTAGCTCCCACGTCTATTCATGAGAATAAATTTGCTTATGTGGAGAGTAATAAAATTTCTATGCTTATGGATCATGAAAGGAATGCTATATGTGATGTTTATATTGTTGAATTCATTCATGATGCTACCAAAAATTATTATGAGAGAGGAACATATGCTTTGAAGTATTGCAAAAATATCAATTCTCCTCTCTTTATGTTGTAAGTTTTGAAATCATGCTTGTTTTGACTTCCTATGCTAGTTAATTCTTGCTCCCATAAATTGTTTTCTCACAAAATCCCTATGCATAGGAAGTGGGTTAGACTTAAATGTTCTTGTAATGTGATTCATGATGCTCCCTTTTATGTTTCAATTCTTATCTTCACGTGAGCGTCACTTAAATCTTCATGCCTAACTAACCTACTTTTTTTGTGTGTTCACATGATTAAGCTACTGTGGTAACCATGTTTTATAGTTTTCGTTTCAATAAAGTGCCAAGTAAAGCCTTTGGGATAGTGTGGTTGATAGTTGACTTGATTCTTTCGAAAAATTGAAAGTTTTCTGTCTAGTGCAGAAAATTCAATAAATCACTAGAACGTGATAATTAGCTGAAATTTTTACACACGATTGATATACAAATTACCTACGTTCTCCTAATTTTTCTGAATTTTTATAGTTCAGAAGTATGGTGGTTGTCTGGATCATTACAGGTTGTTCTGTTTTTGATAGATTCGGTTTTCCATGCATAGTTTGCTTGTTTTAGTGTTTCCATAGCTTACATTAATTGATATAAATTGTAGAAATGATAAGGTATAGTAGGCATTGTTTGAGAAAAAACTGTGAATCTTGTCTTTGACAATACCCAAGTGAATGATGTGCTTTACTATACTAATGCATCTCATGAAGTTCCGTTAAGTTTTGTGTGACTGAAGTTTTCATGTTTTGGGTGAGACATCGATATGAGGGGAATAAGGAGTGCTAAGACCTAAAGCTTGGGGATTCCCAAGGCACCCCAAGGTAATATTCAAGGAAGATCCAAGAAACTAAGCTTTGGGATGCCCCGGAAGGCATCCCCTCTTTCGTCTTCAACATTATTGGTAACCTCACATGGAGCTATATTTTTATTCATCACATGACATGTGTTTTGCATGGAGCGTCATTTTATTTTGTTTAGATTTGCTTGATTTTATTTATGATAAGTATTAGTATCTTTTATTTCAATACAAGT
Source organism: Secale cereale (assembly GCA_902687465.1). Lineage (NCBI taxonomy): Eukaryota > Viridiplantae > Streptophyta > Magnoliopsida > Poales > Poaceae > Secale > Secale cereale. Next base: position 205,209,541 of record LR738713.1, on the reverse strand, counting down.
GTCAAGTGTAACCTTTACCATGCTTATTTATCAAGTATATATGTTGCTATTTGAAAACAGAAAGTTTTCTATAATTGTCTGAATTCTTCTGGAAAGTCAGAACATGATAAAATCTTTAATTTTTTTAAAAAGTTAGCATGAATAAGTCCTCTGTAACGTGGTAAGTTTTTTTTAGAATTTTTAGACCTAGGGAAGTGTGAGCACAATTCCTCTCTTTACAGACTGTCCTTTTTAGACAGATTGCTATTATGTTTGCATTGTTTGCATATGTTCGCTTGTTTAATGACTCTAATTGAGGATAGAAGTATTGAATATCCAGAGGCATTTAGTAAGCAATGTCAAATTATAATTTTAGTGATTTGGTACAGTAGAGAATGATAAGGTTGTTAGTTGATTTATACTAACTTATCTCACGAGTTCATGTTGAGTTTTGTGTAGATGAAGTTTTTGAGATTTAGGGAAACCGTGACATAAGAGGAATTAAGGAGACACAAGAGCTCAAGCTTGGGGATGACCAAGGCATCCCATGTTAATATTTCTAGAAGTATCAAGGATCTAAGCTTGGGTATCCCCCGGTAGGCATCCCACCTTTCTTCATCAACAACTATCGGTTAGTATCGGTTTAGCCTAAGTTTTTGCTTCTTCACATGATATGTGCTATCCTTGCAATGTTATTTTATTTTGTTTTGCTTGATGTTTGAATAAAGTACTCAAGATCTGAAATTTTTATGAGAGAGAGTCTTCACATAGTTACATAATTATTCGACTATGCATTGATCTTCACTTATATTTTTGGAGTAGTTTGTCATTTACTCACGTGCTTCACTTATATCCAATGAGTAAATGGTTGAATGAATTGAATATCATAAATCTGAAATTATATATGATTCATATGCTTATACCACGGGGAGTAATGACTTCACATATAATAAGTAGAGGTTGTAAATTTATTGAAAGTTAGCAAACATAGTATTCGTCACATGAACAATTCATGAAAGAATATTAAAGGAAGAGAGATTTCACATATAAATATACTATCTTGGACATTTTGTATGATTGTGAGCCCCATTAATTATTTTAAAACTTGAGCAAATTAGTTGAAGTTGGACAACGAAGACAACGTAATGAGTTATGTTTGGGTATATTTGTATGGAAGTTATACTGTAATGGATTCTTCAACATGTGGTGCTTGCCATTCAGAATCTTTTTCTAGCCAAAATTTATGTACTAAGCGGGAATACTGCTTGTGCATCCAAAATCGGTGAATCAAGTTTCTTCCATGAGTGTCCACCATATCTACCTATATGCGGTATTTACCTGCCGTTCCAAGTAAATTTGCATGTGCCAAACTCTAAACCTTCAAATAATAATCTGTTTTGTATGCCCGAATCGCTCATGTGGCGACTAGGGGATGTCAGTATCTTCCATGCTGGGTGGATTATTCTCATGATGAGTGTTTATTCACTTATCATTCACGAGAGAGTGGCTCGTAATTAAGATTCCCAATCCTATGATCAAAAGATAAAAAAACAAAATTTCTAATAATTAAACAAAACTCCCCTAGGACAGTTGTTGGTATGGACGGTACCGTTGTTTCGGACCAGTCGGGGAGTGTGATTGTTGGTGGAGTGGGACTAAAAACTTTACCATTCTATTTGGGTACTGCCTATAAGGTGTCTAGCATGGAAGACGGTGAGAACTCTAGGTTGTTATGTTGACAATCAAAGCATGCCTCGCAAAACTATTTTCATCTCTGTTTTAAAAGATTCAAGCTCTGGTACCTCTGCGAATCACTGCTTCCCTCTGTGAAGGTCCTATCTTTTACTTTTATGCAAGAGTCAGTAGTATTCCTTCTCATTCTAACCTTCTCTTTAGTTGGCAAGCATCATGTGGTGGGGAAATATCTAAGCATATATGTCCATTCAAATATATTTGATCATGAATTATTATTGTTGACAATTATCTATATGATAAATAAATTGGTAGGCGAAACATTAAGCCCCTATCTTTCTTTGTGTTCAATGGATGCTATTTGTTCTAAAAATATGCTTTGAGTGGTAGCAATCATGGAAGACTATATTATAGTTGAGTATGTGGGATTTGCTGAATGAAAGCTCTTACATAGACCCTTCCTGAAAATAAGATGAATTGCAATTGTTTAGTGACTGAGAACCTAGTTTTTTTGTTTTCAAGAGAGTTTATGATCTATGCTTTAACATGTGAATAGCTTGCTACTTGATCATGAGAACTTTTATGAGATGAACTACGGTTATGATATATAATGATGCTAGAAAAAGTGATTTAAATTATAATTTATCAAACTTGTGCACCTGCTAGCATTCACATTTCATAAATTATTTATTTTATCATTTACCTACTCGAGGACGAGCAGGAATTAAGCTTGGGGATGCTGAAATGTCTCCAACATATCAATAATTTATGAAGTATTCATGCGATGTTTACACCAATTCTATATGATTTTGGTATGATTTGATTAGAACTAACCCCGACTGACGGTGTTTTCAATAGAACTACCATGGTGTCATTTTTGTGTGCAGAAATAAAAGTTCTCGGAACGAGCTGAAAATTTACGGAGAATATTTTTGGAAAATATAAAAATACTGGAACGAAAAGGTAATAGAGAAGAGTCCTGAGGAAACCACAATGGTGGGGGCGCGCCCCCTGCCTTGTCATTTCCTCGTGGGCCCCTTGACTTGTCCCCGACGCCAACACCTCCTATAAATCCGAAAATCTCAAGAAATAAACCTAGATTGGGAGTTCCGCTGCCGCAAGCCTTTGGAGCCATGAAAAACCAATCGGGAGCCCGTTCCGGCACCCTGCCGGAGGGGGAAACCATCATCGGTGGCCATCTTCATCATCCCGACGGCCTCCTTGACGAGGAGGGAGTGGTTCACCATCAGGGCTGAGGGTATGTACCAGTACCTATGTGTTTGATCTCTCTCTCTCTCTCTCTCTCTCTCTCTCGTGTTCTTGATTTGGCACAATCTTGATGTACCGCGAGCATTGTTGCTATAGTCGAATCATATGGTGTTCTCCCCCTCTCTACCTTGTGATTAATTGAGTCTTTTCCATTGAGTTTTTATGTCAGATTGAATTTTTGGATGTGAGAGCACTTGATGTATGTCTTGTGATAGGGTATCCGTGGTGACAATGGGATGTTCTAATTATCCACTTGATGTATGTTTTTGTTATCAACTTGTGGATTCCCGTGGTGACATTGGGGTAATCTATGCATAGGGGTTGCTACTCGTTTTCATATTCTTTTGTCCGATAGAAATCTCTAGATGCTCTTGAAGTTCTTTGTGTTGGTTATGAATCAGAAATTTAGTGATGCATATCATATAATTGACCAACAAATACTTCTGGTGACATTGGAGTATCTAGGTGACATTAGGGTTGATTGATGCGTGTCACATGGTGTTATTCTAGTATAAAAACTCTAGGGCTATTTGTGACACTTATAGGAATATCCCAATAGATTCATAAGAAATATTAACTTTGAGGTGGTTTCATACCCTAGAAGCAATTTCATCTTATGTTCTCCGCGATAGGAACTTTGGAGTGATTCTGTGTTGCATGTTGAGGGATTATTATATGATCCAGTTATGTTATTATTGTTGAGAGAAGTTGCACTAGTGAAAGTATGAACCCTAGGCTTTGTTTCCAAGAATTGCAATATTGTTTGTGCTCACTTTTATCATTTGTTACCTTGTTGTTCTTATATTTTCAGATTACAAAAACCTATATCTACCATCCATATTACACTTCTATCACCATCTCTTTGTTGAACTAGTGCACCTATACAATTTACCATTGTATTCGGTGTGTTTGGGACACAAGAGACTTTTTATTATTTGGTTGCAGGGTTGTTTGAGAGAGACCATCTTCATCCTACGCCTCCCACGGATTGATAAACCTTAGTTCATCCACTTGAAGGAAAATTGCTACTGTCCTACAAAAATCTGCGCTTGGAGGCACAACACGAGTCTACAAGAAGAAGGTTGTGTAGTAGACATCACGTACCCTGCCACCTCACCTTCCCTTCCTCCCCTACCTCTGTTCTACACCACACGGGTGAACTCTACCAGGCCAGAGCCATGGTGCCTCGCCTCTCCCTATGACGCTGCCTCGTCGCCGGATTTCCCCTTCCCCGCCAAATATGCCACTCCTGATTCCTCCTATGCTTCGTCGTCTGATGTTATTGTCCCCCATCGGGACCGTGCCATGCGAGGCCCAACAGAAGGAGCATCTCCGCATCTCCCTTTTCTAACTTGCCTCAGGTCAGGGGCCTAAAGGATGAATTTCGTTTGCCTCCAGCAGCAGGCTGCAACCGGCAGAACTCATGTTTTTCTATTAAGATTAGATCATGTTCTGGTTGTTCAATTTGAGGAGGATATTGACATGCTTATATCTTGTCTCCTCGTATGATAGGGATATGGATTGGTTTCCTACCTTTTTCTTTTGTTACAGTGGAAGTTTGACACAGACACGTGACAACAAAATTTTCTACCTACGGGGAGGGGTGACGAACAAAGGAAGCACACAACAATATTTTCTTTGTACAACAAAAATCTAAACTTTATCTAGATTTTCTTTCAGATCTCATCCATCAATCTTTATGGTTAACATAGAATCAACGGATACAAATAGATGACATATGGAGAACTATGAAAGTTTCAATCTTTTATTATTAGGCAAATATTAGAGCATTGCCCCAGTGAGTAAAGGATGATGGAGACCATGATTTCCCCACAAGTCGGGATGAGACTCCGGACAAAAGAAAAAGAAAAAGAAAAAGAAAAAGAAAAAAGAAAGAAAAAAAAGAGAAGGGAAAAAGAAAAGGGGCATGCTATTTCCACACTTGTGCTTCAAAGTAGAACCATGTTTTTCATATAGAGAATCTCCTATGTTGTCACTTTCATATACTAGTGCGAATTTTCCATAGTAGAGTTTGATGCATGCCCACTTAGTTTCATATTAAGATTTCATACACTTATAGCTCTTAGTGCATCTGTTGCATTGCTATCCCTACTCTTGCATTGATATCTATTGATGGGCATCTCCATATCCCATTAAATTGCCTAGTTGATGTGAGACTTTCTCCCTGCTTTTGTCTACTACCACCGCATTCTATTCCACCTATATTGCTATATCCATGGCTTGCGCTCATGTATTGCGTGAGAGTTGAAAATGCTGAAGCGCTTCAAAAGGTATGAACCAATTGCTTGAATGACATCGGGGTAATACACGATTTATACTTTGTGTTAAGAAGACAGATCATGACAAGGCTATATGATTTTGTAGGGATAACGTTCTTTAGCATTTGATATTTTGAAAGACATAATTGTTTGTTGAGATGCCCGAGTATTGATGTCTTTATGTCAAATTATAGACTATTGCTTTGAATCAGTCATTTCTTAATATTCATGCCATGATTAGACTTATGATCAAGTTTATGCTAAGTAGCATTCCACATCAAAAATTATATTTTTTATCATTTACCTACTCGAGCACGAGTAGGTATTAAGCTTGGGGATGCTCATACATCTCCATCGTATCTATAATTTTTTATTGTCCCATGCCAATATTATTCAACTTTTACATACTTTTGGCAACAATTTATATGTTTTATTCGGACTAACCTATTGTTTCAAATAATATCCATATCAAACGAAGTCCAAATGCAATAAAAAATTTAAGGATAATTATTTTGGATAATTTTTGAATTTTGGGATGCGGAATCAACATAAAAGGAGGTCCAAGGCCTCCATAATCCACCAGGGCGCGCTGTGCCCTCCTCAAACATCGGTTGGGGCCCTTCTTCGGGCGCAAGAAAGCTAATTTATGGAAAATAATCGTGTAAATATTTCAGCGCAATCGGAGTTATGGATCTCCAGGAATTTGAGAAACGGTGAAGGGCTATATCTGGGGAATGCGAAACAGAAGAGAACAGAGAGACGGATCCAATATCGGAGGGGCTCTCGCCCCTCGGGAGCCATGGAGGCCAACGACCAGAGGGGAAACCCTCCTCACATATAGGGGGGTGGTCAAGGAAGATGAAAAAGGAGGGGGCTCTCTCCCCCTTTCCCCCGGAGGTACCAGAACGCCGCCGGCGCAATATCGTGTGCCGGCGATCTACTCCAACAACCCCGTCATCTTCACCAACAACTCCATCACCTTCCCCCATCTATATTCAGCGGTACACTCTCCAACAACCCGTTGTACCCTCTACTTGATGGTACTTTATGCTTTGTATTATTATCAAATACTATGTTGCCATCGTATGATGTTTGAGTAGATCTATTTTGCCCTATGGCATAATCGGGATTTTGGTTAGTATGATTGTATATTTTATTTTGGTGCTGCCCTACGATGCCCTCCGTCTCGCGCAGACGTGAGGGATCCTCGCTGTAGGGTGTCGCAATATGTTCATGGTTCGCTTATGGTGGGTTGCTAGAGTGACATAAGCTTGAACCAGAGTAAGGGGGATATGACATATGGGAGTAAAGAGGACTTGATACTCAATGTTATGGTAAGGTTTCATGACCTTAATGATTTTAGTAGTTGCGGATTCTTGCTAGAGTTCCAATCATTAGTGCATATGATCCAAGTAGAGAAAGTATGTTAGCTCATGCCTCTCGCTCATATAAAATTGCAAGAATGATTACGGGTCTAGTTATCGATTGCCTATGGGCAATTCCGCAAATCCTACCACTACTAATCCACACTCGCTATAATAATTTAATTGTACTTTTATCTAAGCAGACCCTAGTTTTTATTTATGTGCTCTTTATTATCTTGCAAAACTATCCTACAACACCTACAAAGTACTTCTAATTTTATTCTTGTTCTAGATTAAGCAAAGGTTAAGTGTGCGTAGAGTTATATCAGTGGTCGATAGAACTTGAGGAAATATTTGTTCTACCTTTAGCACCTTGCGGGCTTTGAAACTCTTACTTATCTAAAGAGGCTACAAACGATCCCCTACACTTGTGGGTTATCAGCCATGCATTGTCTCTAATTGAAAAAAAAATCTATGGATCACTGATATTACTAAACTGATTAACATTACATATGTCCCCAAATTGAAATGAATATGCAAGTTTGATAGCCCAGTTTTTGTTATGATATTATTGATGTCCTGATCTCTAATTTAAATATTTTAATCCCCTTAAATCCAGATATTTCGTCTCACATGGCTATCACTCACGCCCTTATATATCTATCTAGACCCATATGCCTACACCATCTCTCGGGTATGTCTTGTGCTAGTGGTATGTTGATACCGGTCTTTTCTTGTTCGTAACACTTTGACAATAGTCTCTCCCTCGACATTCACTATATCTCTCCCTGTTATGCCTCTCTAACTATAATTATCCGTGTGAAATCTCTTTCTCTCACACGAACAAAAACTTCGTCTCCGGGGGTCTAATTTCTCTATGTATTACCCTATATGCCGCTCACACACACCCTCTCACTCTAGACATGTTTTGCGCTCCCTAAGTCTCAATAGCTACAACTCTTCCTCTTAAACACCCATCTCTTGCACTCAAACAAAAACTCAGTCTCCCAATGTCTCATTTATCTCCACCGTTCCCCTATACGCCGCTCACACAGACCCTCTCTCCCTAGGGATATCTCGTGTTCCCTATGTCTCTCTAGCTATGACTCTCCCTCTGAAAAGTCTCACTATCTCACAAACACATACTCCGTCTCTTGGGGTCTCATTTCTCTCTCATGTTTGTTTGTATGTCACTCACAAGCACCCTCTCTCTATCTCTCTCTCTCTCACACATATCCTACTATACGGATCTACTTGACTCTTATCTATAACAAACGCACTAGCCGATCTCCCTCTAACTAGCATCTCTATCTCCCTATTTCCATGTTTCTCCATCAACTTTCTTTCTCGGTGGCACTCTTTTTTTCCTATCACGCACGCCATCTCTCTCTTAAAGAAAAAACACACTAGCCGATCTCCCTCTAACTAGAATCTCTATCTCCCTATTTCCATGTTTTCTCCATCAACCTTCTTTCTCGGACGCAGTCTTGCTTCCTATCACGCACACTATATATGTTTCTCTCTACATGCATCTATAGGTCGGTTTATTTTGCATACACATTTGTGTGCCGCTCTCTCTACTTACCATATATGCATGATCCACCCCACGCCACTCTCTCTTTAAGAGAAAAACACACGCTCCATCATCGCGCCTTCTTCCCTCCACTCTCACATGGATCCATATTGTCATATCGATCCATCTCTCCCGTCATGTTGATCTTATGACTTATGTCCTCTCTTTTATCTTGATCATGCGCGTGTGCACACAGATCCCCCACGTATATATGTATATGTCCCGTACATGCATGTCCAAGGTCTCATCTCTCTCCATACCTAGTTAATTACCCCTAGCTCCCACCAACATGGCTTCCATCTAGATGCGTCTTTTCTCTGAAACACACACTCACACTTAAGTATGTACTTCTGGCTACCCCATTCTTTAACTCCCTCCCTCTATCCCTGAAACCAATACGACTTTCACTTCATTCAATTCCCGCCTATATGCACCACCGATAGTAGTTTTCCTTGGTGTCTCTTGAACAAACGTATTATCTCGATGTCCACTCGTCTCACACGCACACGCCTTTCTTCCATATCTACAGGCCTCTTTGTTGGAAACGTTGCATGAAATAAAATCTACGCACACACAATGATCTATCCATGGAGATGCATAGCAACTAGGGAAGAGTGTGTCTACGTACCCGCATAGACCGTAAGCGGAAGCGTTTCACAACGCGGTTGATTTAGTCGAACTTCTTCGCACTTCAACCGATCAAGTGCCGAACGCACATCACCACCCCGTTCTGCACACGTTCAGCTCAGTGACGTCCCTCGCCTTCTTGATCCAGCAAGATGTCGAGGTAGTAGATGAGTTCCGTCATCACGACTGCGTGGTGATGGTGATGGTGAAGTGATCTTCGCAATGATTGGCTTAAGCACTACGAAAATATGACCAGGGAAGTAAACGGTGGATGGGGGCGCCGCATACGGCTAAGAAAATGTTGTGTGTCCTTGTGAGGCTCCCCCTCCCCACATATATATAGGTGGGAGGTGAGGGGAGGCAGCCAGAGCGCACCCTAGGGTTGGCCGCCGCTGTAACAACCCAAATTTTCAATTTGGAATGTTATACATAGATCATAATGCATATCATGTTTTTCTTGCATTCGTGTGTTGCGATCCTCGAAAATTCTAAGCAACTCAAGGACCCATGGAGAGAGTTGGGGATTTTACCCTTTTTCGTATTTGAGTTTATCTCAAATACCGCTATAGGATCACTTTGGTTTTAATTATTTTTTCTCACCGAAAAAATATTTCATAATAAAAAAATATGACCGGAGATAATATGACTTCTACGAAATAAAAGAAATAGGAGGAAAAATATTAAAATCAACTTTGGTATTTTATTTGGATTTATTTGCAATTTTATTTGCATAGGAAAAATGTGCGTTTTTCAAAATTGCATTTAGGTCTTGGAAAAAATGTTCACTTTGTCCTAAATAATATTAGAGGACGGTGAAAATTTAATTCGGAATTTTTCGAGTTCGTTTAGTATTTTCTTTGCCCGTTTTGTCGCGTCAGGACTGTTTAAAAAAAAGGAATGGATCTAGTCGGGCCGTGTCCAACCGGCACTCCGCCCGGGGGCTTTTATAAGCCCAGCCGCCGCCCCACTAGCCCACCCAGCCCCGCCGCCCGCAAACCCCAGCGCCACCGCCCGCCAGCCGTGCCGCCGCCTTTTGTTGCCCCCGCCGGAGCACCGCCGCCCCGCTGCAACCCGCTGCCTCGCCGGTGCCCGCCGTCGCCGAGGTAGCCGCCGCCGTCGGTTTTCCAAAGAAAACCGATCGGTTTTTTCCAAAACCCTAGATCTGTTTTTTTAGATCGGTTCGTTCGGTTTTCTTGGTTTAGTTAAATAGCGAATGTTCGTCCGTACGTTCGTTTTAACGAACGTTGTTCGCCCGTTAGTCACACACAACGAACGTTCGTTCATTAGCCTATTCGTCAGTTTTCTTTTTCAGGGTTTTTCCGCGATTATTTTCGATCACGATTTCTGCCCTGATCTTCTTTTTAGTTTTTATTTTTGCTCGTAACTTGGAATTAAGCGCCTAGATCTTCGTCTCGAAACCCTCTTTCCGTTTATCCAACTTGAACAAGGTTTTGATACTGTAAAATTTGACTTTAGTTCAATCTAGTAAACGGATCTTATTTCTTTCGTGGTTTGAGTTTCGTTGCTCCGTTTGATTTGATTCGTTTTGGAAACTGTCTTCAGTTGAACTTTCTAGTTAGATCTTTTTGTTTGAGATTTACCCGTGCATTCTTTGCTTGGTTGCTTATTTATGCTATTGTTTGCTTGCGATAGAATTCCTGGAGTGCGAAGCATGCTACTACGAGTCCCTAGGTTTTGTGAATCATCAACAAGGCAAGTAACACTTTGATCATACCCGTTATTACCCAGTTTTTATGCATTAGATCAAACCCTCACACATTGCATGAGTAGGATCTCTTAACTTGTGGGTCTTTGAAGTAGATTGAGGTAGAACCTATTACCTGCATTATTTGCAAACCCTTGGGAGTTACTTCTACGTTATGCTTAGGTTGCCATGCTATGCTTGTAGACGTGGATTGGGTTTGAGAGTATCCATGACAGATGTGAGATTATTAATTAATGGTTGAACTTAAGGTGGCTACTTTAATACTCATCTGGGTGGATTGGTTGCAGGTCACCTAGAGAATCCAGTGTTCTCCTAGGAAATCCCGGGGGTACCATGTGATTTTTCCTATGGAATGCCACCCAGGCTCAAAGGGATCATAAGACTATTCATGCTAGAAACTTCCGTGTGCAGCCACAATGCCATTATGGGCTCTGGCATAGCTGAGTATGTTGTGTGAGCTCTTTCAGTTGTGGACTAGCAGATGTAGGGGAAAGTAGGTGTACGGGTCCACGTGGGGTAAAGAGTAAATGCTTCTGAAAGATTATTTGTCGGTCATCCGTCTCTCAAACATCATGCAGTGCGAAAAATCCAACGGAGGAGATCGAGTCTTGTGTGGAAAAGTGCACAAACCTCTGCAGAGTGTACAAACTAATCATGATTAGCCGTGTCCCCGATTATGGATATCTTGAGTATCTGGTACTTGAATTATTGGATTGATCTCATCACTCTAAAACTAATTTGATGGGTTGTTAATGACTACTTTAATTGGGATTGAGTTGGAGGTACCTTCTGAATGATGTTTCAACTACCATGATAGTTAAAATAAAAGTTATTCCTTTGTTGTAGGGAAAAATTGGCTTTATGCAAAAACCTTAACCTTAGAGCCTCCACCAGCCATATATGCATATAGTGTAGCCTTTCTTCTGTTACTTGCTCTACTATGTTATCTTGCCAGCATATTCCATGTGCTGACCCGTATCGGGCTGCAACATGTCATGTTGCAGACTTTTCAGAAGAAGAGTAAGGTGCGCTAGGTCGTTTTTCATGCACTCAGCTATGCCGTTCGAGTTGATGGACTCACTTATCTTCCAAGCCTTCCGCTGTTATCGTGTTAGATGGCCTTATGCCATGTTATTTTGTAATAAGTTCTCTTTTGAGACATTTGACGTAATAAGTGTGTGATTGCCACTCTGTTATAAATCCTTCAAAGTACTGTGTGTTTTAGCATTCCCAATCCAGGGATGACACAGAACACAGAGACATCGGTCGATTAGGATCGTGGTCGCTACAAGATGGTACCAGAGTACACGCTGACTGTAGGACACGACCACTAAGATAAACCTTAGGTCACTCTTCTCTACTGATGACCCAAAAGTGTAGGGGATCTATCGTAGTCCTTTCGATAAGTAAGAGTGTCGAACACAACGAGGAGCAGAAGGAAATGATAGGCAGTTTTCAGTAAGGTATTCTCTACAAGCACTGAAATTATAGGTAACACATAGTTTTGTGATAGGATAATTGGTAGCAAGTGACAAACGGTAAAAGTAAATAGGTGCAGCAAGGTGGCTCAATCCTTTTTGTAGCAAAGGACATGCCTGGACAAACTCTTATGCAAGGTAAAGCGCTGCCGAGGACACTTGGGAATTATCGTCAAGCTAGATTTCATCACGATCATCCGATTCGCGTTCGGTACTTTGATAATTTGGTATGTGGGTGGACCAATTCTTGGCTGCTGCCCTTACTTGGACAAGCCTCCCACTTATGATTAACCTCTAATGCAAGCATCCGTAACTACAAAATAAGTATTAAGGTAAACCTAACCATAGCCTGAAACATATGGATCCAAATCAGCCCCTTATGAAGCAACGCATAAACTAGGGTTTAAGCTTCTGTCACTCTAGCAACCCATCATCTACTTATTACTTCCCAATTCCTTCCTCTAGGCCCAAATAATGGTGAAGTGTCAAGTAGTCGACGTTCACATGACACCACTAGAGGAGAGACAACATACATCTCATCAAAATATCGAACGAAGACCAAAATCACATGATTACTAATAGCAAGACTTCTCCCATGTCGTCAGGAAAAAAAGTAACTACTCACAAGACATAATATTGTTCATGATCAAAGGGGTATTAATATGCATAATGGATCTGAACATATGATCTTCCACCAAATAAACCAACTAGCATCAACTACAAGGAGTAATCAAGACTACTAGCAACCCACAGGTACCAATCTGAGGTTTGGATACAAGAGATGATCTAGGGTTTGAGAGGAGATGGTGCTGGTGAAGATGTTGATGAAGATAGCTCTCCCCAAGATGGGAGAGTTGTTGTTGATGACGGAGGTGACGATTTCACCCTCCCAGAGGGATGTATCCCCGACAGAACAGCTATGCCGGAGTCCTAGATTGGTTTCCGCCTCGGTTCCGCCACGAGACTGCGGCGTCTGATCCCGAAAGCCTCCTCCTGATTTTCTCCAGGTCAAAATGTTTCATATAGGAGAAGATGGGCACCGGGGGTCCACCGGCTGGCCCTCGAGGTAGGAGGGCACGCCCTGGGAAGGGGGGCGCGCACCCCACCCTTGAGGCCAGCGAGTGGCCTTTCTCGTGGTTTTCTTCCGCCAGATATTTTTTATATTTTCCGAAACAATGTTCTGTGGAGTTTCAGGGATTTTTGAGTTGTGCAGAATAGGTTTCCAGAGTTTGCTCCTGTTCCAGCCCAGAATTCTAGCTGCCGGCATTCCCCCTTCTTCATGTAAACCTTGCAAAATAAGAGAGAAAAGGCATAAGTGTTGTGACAAAACATGTATGAACAGCCCATAATGCAAAAAATATCAACTTGTAAGCATGATGCAAACTAGACGTATCAACTCCCCCAAGCTTAGACCTCGCTTGTCCTCAAGCGAAAGCCGATATCGAAAAATATGTCCACATGTTTAAAGATAGAGGTGTCGATAAAAACAATATACGGATATGTGGGCATCATGATCATTCTCATAACAGCAACTTATATTAATATAGTCATATGATTCTTATGCTGAAGTGACAATTCATCCACAATATCAAGTATGCACCATAAACTTCATTGGAAACTAACAAACTTTGATCTCGGTCATTGAAGCAACTGCAATTTATCGTAATATCAGAAAGAGTCAATATAAGAGCTTCTCAGCAAGCCTACATACTCAACTATCATATAATCTTTCAAAATTGGTCACACTCACGCATTACTTATGTTTATGGAGTTTAATCGGACACAGAGAAAGATAGGGGCTTATAGTGTTGCCTCCCAACCTTTTACCTCAAGGGTAATGTCAACAGTAATAGATCATGAAAACTTACATCCAAGTGGGTATATTTGTCAGGATCTTTCCAACACAATGTGCTTGCCAAAGGATAAAATGTAAAAAGGAAAAGTGGATTTCACCTTGACACTTATAAGACAAGAATAAATGATAGGCCCTTCGCAGAGGGAAGATAAGGTTTTCATGTGTTTTTATGGTTGGATGCACAAATACTTAGCATAGAAGAACTTCGCTTTATATTGCCCCTTGTGATAAGGACCTTTATTATGCAGTCCGTCGCTTTTCTTACTTCCATATCACAAGATCATATAAAGCTAATTTCTCCTACACTAACAAATCATACATATTTAGCGGGTCTGCAACATGACAACTTACTTGGAAGGATCTTTCTCATTCCATAGGTAGGTATGGTGGACTCTCATGGCAAAACTGGGTTTAAGGATATATGGAAGCACAAGTAGTATCTCTACTTAGTGTGACGAGTTTTGGCTAGCATGAGAGAGAAAGGCAAGCTCAACATGTTGGAAGATCCATGACAATATACTTTATTTCGGATATAAGAAGACATATCCCATTATGTTGTCTTCCTTGTTCAACATCAACTCTTTAGCATGTCATCCTTTAATGAGTGCTCACAATCATAAAATATGTCCAAGATAGTATATTGGTATGTGTCGGTGTACTAGAGTAGGGGTACCCTAGTATCCCGAACTTGTGCACGGGCAGTCGCAGCGTCCCGCGGCAAGGCTTGCCGGGTGACCGCCAAGGTCCTCCGTGGTTCCTTTGGAGCCATTCACGAACAAAGTGTTCAAGCCAAGGAGACAAGACCCCGGCAAGAGGAGCTTGCCGGGAAGGCCAACCAAGGCATCTCAAGGAACTTGCCGTGACGCGCCACGCGTCCCGGCAAGGCCCGGTGAGCGACGAGCTCCCAGAAGCGACAAGACAACGACCGCGGCAGGCGCTTGCCGTGGCAAGCTATCACTCTGTACCCGCGCTCCAGCACATCCACCAACGTATCGCTCTATGACCCTTCCAGGCGTACGTGGAGGGAGGCTGTGCAGCCAGCGGTGTGCGGTGGCAAGCGGTGCTGACAAGATTGCCATCGTGGCGAGCGGTGTCGTCCCTGACGGTCCCTTTTGCACTATTTGGGCGACACAGATGGGCATTCAATGCCCTTGTCCCCTGCCGTCAGAGTTAGGTATGATGCACTGTAATAGGTAGTTGTACCAACCGTAACACCTTTCCATTTTTACCCTTGTCTACATTGCCACCTGTCGGTGACCCCTTGAGCATATAAAAGGAGGCCCATACGCAAAATAGAGGGGAGAGGAGAACACTCACGCTCGGTCTCGTTAGGCGCTGGTGTGTACTGTAGCACTCAGCGCTCCCGAGCAAGAACTCAATACAAACCACAAAGCAGGAGTAGGGTTTTACGCATCCGTGCGGCCCGAACCTGGGTAAACTACTCGTGTGTTTCGCCTCGATCCGCTCTTCGTGCGATCTTCGCCCCTGCCAAACCGAAAGGGGATCGGTCTGCCGGTCCCATAGGTGCTCATGGATTCGTTCCCCGACATCTTTGGCGTGCCAGGTAGGGGGCGTCGAGGTTGTGTGAACCTGATCTGGCGTTCACACGAGCTAGATCCTCATCGTCTTCATCGACATGCCGCCGAAGAAGAAGGCTTCGGAGGCGGCTGCTCCGTCCGCGTCGAACCCACCACTGCCGGAGCAAACGGCTGGTGGGGTAGACGCCGGCGGAAGAACGGGTGTCGACGCAAGGCCATCTCGGAGACCCGTCGACGGGGAGCTCACGGTGCTGCTAGGTCCAAGGACAAGGCTGCGCTGCCCATCTGCGGCGTAGTCGACTCCCACAACGACTGAGCGCACTCCAAGACCTCGGCGTCCGTACAGGCACCGCGCCCATCTCAGGAGGCACGGGACCGGCAGCGTCATGGTACTCACGGTACCATACGTTTGCTGGACCAAGATCGAGCTGGTGGATCTCGGAGTGCTCAAGACCAGCATGCACACCAACATGCTGGCACGAGCGAGGCACGATCGCCTGGACGGGATACTGCTCCTTCTAACATAGTTAGAAGTCCGAGCATATCCCGCTCCTCACACCGTTTGCCACCGCCACCCACCACTTCAGCAGAAGCTTTGGCGCGAGCTCAACTGCTCCTGGACTACCCTCCAACGGCAGACAAGATCGACGACTGGAGGGCCACCATTCAGGGTCTCATCGGCTTCGCCAACGGCGACACTCCACGGTAGCCGAGTACATCGCAGCCGCGGCAAGTTAGCCAGGCACGAGCCGGTGGCAACAAGACCGGTGGGGGTGCAACCACTGTGCACTCTCCGCCCCGAAGACCAAGATCGTTGACTCGCCGGATCCACCTCGACAGCGACTCCACCGCGTCATCAGATCCACGAGCTCGTCGCGATCAGCGCCAAGTTCTTCACGAATGACAGCAAGAAGACGCTCATACTCGCATCGAGCGCCGAAGAGAAGCGCGGCGTCAATCGGACCAGCGCGCTGGGCCCTCTGTCGACATGCATGCGCCAGGGGAACCAGGCGACTTGCCGTACGCGGTAGGTTGCCCTTCGTTTACTCGTGAGCTGCGGCAAGTCCAGTGGCCCAGCAAGAAGAATTTCAAGCCAGACATACCAGAGAAGTACGATGGCAAGTCGCATTCGTCGGAGTTCCTCAGCATCTACACCATCGCGGTGCAAGCTGCCGGGGGGCGGGACGACAAGATCCTTGCCAACTACTTCCCGCTGGTGCTCTAGCCCAACGTCAGGTCCTGGCTCATGCACTTGCCGGACAACTCCATATCCTCCTGGGCAGACCTATGCCATCAGTTTGTCGGCGCCTTTATAGGCGGCCACAAACCTCATGGCCAAGAGAGTGACCTTCATCTGCTCGCCCAGAAGGAAGGAGAGCCCCTGCGCTAGTACATTCAAAGATTCAGCCGTGTACAGCACAACATCCCGGATGTCCACCCTGCCGCGGTCATCAGCGCGTTCCATCAGAACGTGCGTAACCGTAGGATGCGGGAGGAGAAGGCGATGTGTAAGATCAAAGACGTCAATGAGCTGTATGCCCTGGCCGACAAGTGTGCACGTGCTGAGGAAGGGAGGAAACTCCCCGGAGAGAATACAGGAGCAGGAGGATCTGACAGCGAGGATGCTGCCCCGGCAAAGAAAAACCGGCGGCGGAACAACAGGAAGAAGAAAGGCAAAGATGTGCTAGTCATTGAGCAGTCCGACAATGAAGGTGGCGCCAAGAAAGCCAAAGCTGGTAGCTCCGGCAAGGAGATTGCCGCATGCACCAACTGCCAGGCTGTGGCGGTCGCCGACAAGCAGGACGGCACCGACAAGCAGTACTGCAAGATCCACCGCACCAAGGGCCATGACCTCCAGAGCTGCAAGAAGGTCGAGAAGCTTGTCGAGCATCAAAAGGCTGAATACGAGCGACGCGACAAGGAGAAGGCCCAAGGAGGTGCTGGAGGATCCGGCAAGAAGCGCACCGGCCGGGGAGGACGTCGCGGCAAGGCCAAGCAGCGGCAAGGAGA
>LR738713.1:205169860-205191995 GCA_902687465.1 Secale cereale | reverse complement strand
CCCGCGGCCGCGACAAGGATGAAGATGACGACGACGATGAAGACATGGATGATGTCGAGACCAATGAGCAGGAGTTCCAGAAAGCCACAGAGGTCTTGTGCGTTGACGGCGGTGCTTCTCTGCATACTTCACACCGCCAACTCAAGCAGTGGATGCGGGAAGTCAATGCGGCAGAACCACCTGTCGAGTCATGCAAGCTTCTGAAATGGTCCAGCACGCCTATCATCTTTGATATTGAGGACCATCCTGATCGCACAACTGCGGTCGGGTGCTTGCCGATGTTGGTTTCACCAACTATC
This sequence comes from Secale cereale, assembly GCA_902687465.1. NCBI lineage: Eukaryota > Viridiplantae > Streptophyta > Magnoliopsida > Poales > Poaceae > Secale > Secale cereale. The sequence goes on along the minus strand of LR738713.1, from coordinate 205,191,696 downwards.
CGCAACCTGAAGGTCACTAAGATGCTAGTTGACGGCGGGGCCGGCTTAAACCTGATCTCCTCCGCTGTACTCCAGAAACTCCAGATCCCTGACAGCGAGCTTGAAGACACCGACACATTCCAAGGAATCAACCCGGGAAGGAGCAAGCCGAAGGGGAAGATAACGTTGCTGGTGACATTTGGCAGCGAGTTGAACTTCAGGACTGAGAGGGTCACTTTTGACGTTGCCGATTATCCATTGCCTTATAATGGAATACTCGGCCGTCCAGCACTCGCCAAGTTCATGGCGGCCTCTCACTACACATACAACATGCTAAAGATGCCAGGCCCGATAAGTGTCATCTCTGTCCCTGGCGACAAGAAGGATGCTATTATCTGCGCCGACAAGATCTACTGGGAAGCGGCAGCCGCAACAGATCGCAAGTCACCTGCCATTGAAGCTCCCGGGGGGAAGAAGAAGACCAAGTCCGGCAAGAGTTCTGATGCCCACTCCGGTAAGCGCACCTCTTCGGAGTGCTGCGCTACCGTCGAGGATGCACCATCGAGCTCCAACGACAAGTGTAAGAAGACAATGGCAGCTCCGCCAGAGACCAAGAAGGTGTCCGCCAAGGAAGACGGCACTGGGGGTACCTTCACCATCAGTGCCACTCTTGACCCTAAATAGGAAAGCGCGCTCATTGCTTTCCTGTGGGCGAACGTCGACGTGTTTGCGTGGCAACCGTCTGACATCCCCGGTGTTCCCAGGAAAGTAATTGAGCACCATCTTGTCGTATGTCCTCATGCGTGGCCCGTCAAGCAGAAAGTTAGGAAGCAAGCAGTGGAGCGCCAAGAATTCATCGCAGAAGAGATCAAGAAGTTGGAAGCAGCAGGCCTTGTCAGAGGAGTGCTCCATCCTACGTGGTTGGCCAATCCTGTAGTCATACGCAAGGCAAACGGGAAATGGAGGCTTTGTATCGACTTTACCGATGTTAACAAAGCTTGTCCCAAAGACCCATTTCCCTTGCCGCGCATTGACCAGATTGTTGACTCCACGGCCGGATGTGACTTGCTTTCATTTCTTCACGCATACTCAGGATACCATCAGATCTTCATGGCAGAAGAGGATGAGGAGAAGACTGCATTCATCACTCCATGTGGCACGTACTGTTTCATACGGATGCCTTTCGGTTTAAAGAATGCTGGTTCAACATTTGCAAGGGTAGTCCATCTCGCTTTTGAGCCACAAATACACAGAAATGTGGAAGCCTACATGTATGACATAGTGGTCAAGAGCAAGGACAAGGCAACTCTGATTCAAGATTTAGACGAGACCTTTGCAAATCTGCGCAAGATCAGCCTCAAAGTCAACCCCGAGAAGTGCGTGTTTGGAGTCCCTTCCGGCAAGCTTCTCGGGTTCTTCGTGTCTCAGCGGGGAATTGAAGCCAATCCCGACAAGATCAAGGCCATCGAGCAAATTGAAGCACCAAAGCGCGTCAAGGATGTACGAAGACTTACCGGTTGCGTGGCTGCTCTCAGCAGGTTTATCTCTAAGTCTGCTGAGCGCGCCGTGCCATTTTTCAAAATATTGAAAAAGGTAGGTCCAATGAAATGAACCTCGGAAGCGGAGGCTGCGCTGCAAGACTTGAAGAGATACCTGTCCTCCACTCCAACACTTGTCGCACCTAAGCCACAAGAGAAGTTGCTGCTGTATATAGCGGCAACCAATCAAGTGGTTAGTGCTGCGTTAGTAGCGGAGAGGGAGGCAGATGATGAGCCAGCAACCACGGCAGGTGCATCCAGCGACAAGCAGGGGGCTTCCCCGACAAGCTCTGGTCCCGACAAAGATGGATCTGCGCAGGCACGCGAGGAGATACAGAAGAGAATGGTGTAGCGCCCAGTTTACTTTGTCAGTTCCCTTCTGCAGGGGGCTAGGACAAGGTACTCTGGTGTGCAGAAATTGCTTTTCGGCCTTCTCATGGCCTCGAGAAAGCTGCGCCATTACTTCCAAGCACATGAGATCACAGTTGTCACTCGTTTTCCGCTGAAGAGGATACTGCAGAATCCAGAAGCAACAAGCAAGATTGTTGAGTGGGCACTGGAACTATCAAGCTTTGGCCTCAAGTTTGAGAGCACTTCAACTATCCAAAGCAGAGCATTGGCAGAATTCATAGCAGAGTGGACGCCAACACCAGATGAAGAAATTCCAGAAACGAGCATCCCCGTCAAGGAAGCAAGCAAAGAGTGGCTGATGTACTTTGATGGTGCCTTCTCGCTGCAAGGCGCCGGTGCTGGCGTGCTGCTTGTTGCACCCACCGGAGAGCACCTCAAGTACGTAGTCCAGATGCACTTTCCCAAGGAGCAAGCAACAAACAATACCGCAGAGTATGAAGGTTTGCTTGCCGGTCTCAGAATCGCGGCAGACCTTGGGATCAAGAAGCTCATTGTCAGGGGTGACTCGCAGCTTGTCGTCCGCCAAGTGAACAAGAGTTATCAGAGTCCGTTGAAGGAAGCCTACGTTGATGAAGTGAGAAAGCTAGAAGAGCACTTTGATGGCCTACAGATGGAGCATGTTCCAAGAGCTCAGAACGACATCGCCGATGACCTGTCGAAGTGCGCCGCACTTAAGTTACCTGTGGAACCAGGGATCTTTGTGCTCAAGCTGACTCAACTGTCTGTGACGCCATCAACTGGACAGAGCAAGAAGAGGAAGTTGATTTCTGGTGACTATTTTCCGGCAGAACTTCCCGAAGCCACTGCCAAGAAGGTCCCCAAGATCAACACTAAGAGTGTTGAGGAGCAGTCTGCTCCGGCAAGCCCTAGGGTTTGTTCCGTTGAAGCAGAGGCTCCCGACAAGTTTTGCTCCGGCAAGCTTGCCGGGGAACGTCAAGCTCCGGCTGAGCCACAGGTTCTCGCCGTAGAAGCGGATGTTCCCGCAGCAGCAGATGTGCCTTTAGTCCTTGTTGTCGAGCCACAAGCTCCAACATGGGCACAGCAGATCGTCCGTTTCCTTCAGACATGAGAACTTCCCGAAGAGCAAGAAGAAGCGGAAAGAGTAGCCCGGCGGTCAAGTATGTACCAGTTTGTCGACAACACACTGTACAGAAGTTGACTCAACGGTGTGAAATTGAAGTGTATTCACCGAGAAGACGGACAAAAGCTGTTGGCAGAGATACATGGAGGCATATGTGGTCACCACATTGGCGCAAGAGCACTTGCCGGCAAAGCATTCAGGCAAGGTTTCTTTTGGCCGACATCCATCCAGGATGCAACTTCACAAGTAACCAAGTGTGAAGCGTGCCAGTTTCATTCCAAGCAGATACACCAGCCAGCTCAAGCTCTCCAGACGATCCCTTTATCCTGGACATTTTCGGTCTGGGGGCTCGACATCCTCGGCCCCTTTCCCCAAGCAGTCGGGGGCTTTGAGTACTTGTACGTTGCAATCGACAAGTTCACAAAGTGGCCGGAAGTGGAAGCAGTGAGGAAGGTGACAGCACAGTCAGCAGTCAAGTTCTTCAGGTCGATTGTTTGCCGCTTCGGGATCCCTAACAGGATCATCAGCGACAACGGTACGCAATTCACGAGCCGCACCTTCATGAAGTACGTCCAAGATCTTGGCGCCAAGGTCTGCTTCGCTTCTGTTGCTCACCTGAGAAGCAACGGTCAAGCGGAGAGGGCAAATGCTGAAGTGCTGCGTGGGCTCAAGACCAGGACTTTCGACAGGCTGCGCAAGTGCGGAAGAAACTGGATTGAGGAGCTGCCGGTGGTTCTTTGGTCGATCAGGATGATGCCAAATCGAGCCACTAGCCAGACACCTTTCACTCTAGTCTATGGAGCAGAGGCAGTTCTCTCCACGGAACTCGTATACGGGTCACCTCGAGTGCTCGCTTATGATGAGCTTGAGCAAGAGTAGCTGCGACAAGATGATGCGCTGCTCCTTGAGGAAGAACGTCTTCAGGCTGCTGTACGAGCTGCTCGATACCAGCAAGCTTTGCGCCGCTACCATAGCCGCAAAGTTAACGCCAGAAGTCTCGAGGAAGGCGACCTTGTTCTTCGGCGCATTCAGTCCGCCAAGAATTCCAACAAGTTGACGCCGAAGTGGGAAGGCCCTTACCGGGTGAAACGAGTCACTAGGCCTGACGCTGTCCGCCTTGAGACCGAAGATGGCATTCCGGTGAGCAACTCCTGGAACATTGAGCATCTTCGTAAGTTTTACCCGTAAGGTGCGGTTGCCGGAACCTGTTCCGGCAACCACCTTTTGTACAAGTCTTGCCGCTGTTGCATGTAATCCTTCGTACAAAGCCGGGCGCAGACCCCGTGCATAAGTAAAGCTCATGTGCTCCGCACATCTTGACAAATCCATGCTTTCTATTTTTTGAATGTGTTATCTAACAGTTTGTGCACCACCTACCCCCGGTAAGCAATAACGAGCCGTAAGGCTCCATATCTTTATTTTCTCTTCTTTATTTTTCTCAAGGAAAGTAAGGTTCCCTCGCCCACAAATTTGCCGGGGGGGGCGGGGAAGGAGGAGATAATGGTATGGACCAGGCGTCGTTCAAGAAAGTTTCACCTTACCGGGAAGCAAACAACAGAAAAGCTAAGTTGCCAAAGTTTGAGCAATCAGATTTTTTAAATTTTTAAGTTATCTTCCTTGAACGACCGTGCTTTGTATGGAAAACCTGTGCGCGGAGGAACCAACTCGTAGCTAGTTGCGCCCTTACTTTGTTTCGAGTCCGCTCAACAACTTAAGTGTGCTGCGACTAGTTGCGACAAGGTTTCTTGTCGGTAACGGCACCGCTAGCAGGCTGCTGAGGTCCCGCACTCAGCGCTCGCGGCTAAGGTGCATGCGCCGGCAAGTTCCCTAAAAGCATAGGGCAAAAACATACAAAGGAAGGAATCGAGTAAAGGAAATAACATTGCAATCATTACCCAAAATAGAGTTATATTACAAGGTAGCTTGTCGCGGCTCTAACAGATTTTTCACATAACATGACCAGCAGCGACAAGAAAAGAAGAAATCGGGCGGCCTAGTCTACGCGATCACCCTCAATCCTCTTGATCCCGCTTACCTTGTCCACAATGGGTGCGACAAGGGTCTTCAGCGCTTCCAGATCAGCATCCGGCGGCAGGGTCTTGAGGACGTTGGTGAGGTTGAGGCCCGGGTTGCGGAAGGCCACCTTCACCAACACCTTTTGAAGAGCTCCCGCGCAAATCTTGCGCGACTCGTCGGCCAGCTGCTTTGGAATCTTCTCCAGGAGTCGCTGGAGGTCCGTCGCCACGCCTTTGAAGAACAAGGTGAGCTTGGCGCTGGGTTGGAGGTTCTCATCAGAGGGATACCCGAGATCCTCCATCCCCAGCTGCGCCAGCTCCCTGTCAATGTCTGCGGCAGCATCCACGAGAACCTCCGTCCAGTGCTCCACATTCTCCCTAAAAGCGTTCTGGTCGGCAGCAGCACTCGCCAGCAGCGCCTTATCGGCCTTGATCTCCTCCTTCAAGGCCACCTCCTGCTCCCTGGCGCGGTCCACCGTCTTGGTCAAAGTAGTCAGCTTCAACTCAAGATCTGCGTTGGAATCCTTGGCGGCGCCAAGTTCCTTGCCCTTCTCGGCAAGGCGAACCTGCAGCTCTCCAAAGCTATAGGCGTCCTTCTCCTGCTCACGCTTGAGCGCGGCAAGCTCTTCACCGCTCGCCTTGAGATCGGCCTCCAGACGCGCCACCTTCGTCTCCAGCTCCTTCTTGGCGGCCTCGGCAGCAGCGGCAGCATCCTCTGCTTGCTTGAGGGCTCCGCCGAATGTTTGCTCGCGCGCATTAAGCTCCTCCTCGTGGCTGTCAAGGTTAACCTTCCGATGCGCCAGCTCGCCCTCCTGTGCAGACAGCTTCTCAGCGACAAGCCGATGTTGTTCCTCGACTTCAGCCTTCTCGAGGAGGAAGGCCTTCTGCTCCTCGACGAGTTGCGCCCGCTCCTCTGCCAGGGACTAGTGAGCTTCCTGGTTGAGACCCCGGAGCTCCTCCGCGCGCTTCTCGATGTCCGCTCCCGCCTTCGCGACAAGCGCCTCTCGGGATTCCAGCTTGGCCTGCCGAGCACGGTAGAGCGACACCAGCTTCCGCAGCAGCCGCTCTTCCTCAGGCTCGCCGCTGTTGCTGCTCAGCGCATCAACCAGCGTCAACCCAGCGGAGGCGAGCACCTCTCCATCGAAGCTTTCTCCTTCGACTAGCGCCCTAGAGCTTGACGCCCAGGGGAGGTTGATGAAGACGTTTTCGCCGGCCTTCTAGTAGACGCCTGGCTGGGGCTCTTCAGAGCCTGACGCTGCGGCAGCGGCGGAAGGATCGGCGGTCGGCGTAGCGCCTGGCGCTCCTGCGGCCTCAGGGCCGTCAGTGCGATCGCCAGACCCCTCGCCAGCTTCTGCGGCGGCAGCTTTGGCGGCCTCTTCGCTGGCGGGATCATCAGCGCCGGCTGCTTCTTCGGTGGCAGCGGCGTCGTCGGTACCACCGCCCGCGGCAATCTCGACGACATCATCGACGGCGGCCTCGGCGGTGTTCTCCTCGCTAGCAACCTCGGTCTCCATCGGCTCCGCAGCAGATGGGTCTGGCGGCCGGAAAAGGGAGAAAAGTCAAGCAAATATCCAAAAAGAAGATCAAAAGAAGAAGAACCCAAGGGAAGTTTTGAAGCGAGAGGATTACCTGTACCGGGTTCTGTAGTCGTAGTCTCCGCCTCCGGGGGGGCGCTGGTGCTGTCCCTTGCCGGAGAACTCTCCCTTGCTGGAGAACTCTCCCTTGGCATGTCGGGGGCGGCCTCCGGGCGCTCCTGGTGGGGCTGCTCTGCTCCTACACAAACCAACAATCAGATGTCAGCAAAGAAAGAGCATCCATGCGCGCCTAACAGCGGGAAGCGAACCATATACTTACGCTGGGGGCTGCTCTGGAGAATAGTTGCCGGGTCCGGCAAGGTGGTCTCGGGCGCACCCTCTACTGTCTTGGTGGGTTCGTCCTTGACGATAATCACCTTTGGATGCGCCGGGACCTTGGCTCTCTTCGCCTCTCTCTGGGCCAGAGTCCTGAAAAGGAATAAGTTCGGAGTAAAGCAAATGAGATACAAGACAAAACAGCAAGAATTGAAGAACTACAAGTACAACAAAGAATCTTACTCTTCTTCTTCCTCGTCGGAGCTGAACACGGAGAAGTCGAAGTCCGGCTCACCTCCGGCGCGAGGAGACAGAGGAGTAGGTTCCCTTGGCCGCTTGGCGGGAACAGTGGCGGTGGTCCGAGACGACCCCGCTCCGGTTGCCGCCATGGCGTGAGAAGCGGCGGGAGCAGAAGCGGTGGTCCGAGACGACCCCGCTCCGGCTGCCGCCGCAGCGTGAGGTGCTCCTGCGGCAACAGTGCTTGCCGCGATGGAGCGTGTCACGCGGCGCGGCGACTGTTGACTCGTCCGCCACTCCGCTACGTCCTCGGCCATGCGGAGACGCCTTCTTGGTGGATCTAGGGGCTCTGCTTGCGACGAGCTGTCTGAAGATGAGGAGGAAGAGGAGTTGATCTCCAACGAGCCACTCGTATCCTCGGCGGGCTCGCTCGACTCGACGTCATGCCCGGCAAGCTCTTCCTCGCCGGCAAGCTCCTCTCGCTCGGCACGGCTTGCCGCCTCTGCTGCCTCTACCTCCTCCACGGTGAATCCAAACTCGCCCGCGGCTGCGACTGCCGCCACCTCTTCCAGCCTAGTGGCGATGCGTTTCACCTCCGCATCGGTGGTGGCGCGAGTGAGGCTCTTCTGTTCATCGGAGCGGATCGGCACTTCTACCAAGCCGTCAAAGAACTCCTGCACGACGACGTCTGCAGGCTCTTGCCAAGTTGGGACAATTCCATGCGAGTCGCACAGCGGCATCATTGCACGGATGCGGTCGAGCGAGGAGTTGTTGCACAGCGGAACGACATCCTTCGGCAACCTGAACACTTCGGGATGTTGAGGGTCGTACTTGAACAGCTCCCGGAGCATTGCGTCAAGTTCCATAACAGTGAAGTTGAAGTTGAGGCCCGTGCGCAGCCTCATGATGTCCGCCGCATTCTTGAAGTCCCAGGCGGGCCTCCTCCTCTCCTGCAGAGGGGCGATGCGGCGGCGAAGAAAATCTGCGCCAACCGCGCCTACAGTGAGCCCGGCAAGCCTAAGGCGTTGGATCCGGGTGACAGCAATCTTCAGCCTATCGTCTTCCGGGGCCACGTTGCTCCAATCACTGCCGCGCGCTACTGGGGTTTGGCGCCGGGCAGTAAACGGCTGCGGGTTCTCCTCGACAATCCAGCACCAGTCCGCTCTCCATTCCTCCCACTTGCCGCGGAACTCTCCCTCCAGATAAGCTTCCTTCTTGCCGGATCTCGAGATCCAGGCGATTCCGTCGGATAAAGGCTCTCCTCTCTCAACTCGGGGCATAAAGAAGTGGCGAAAAAGGGTTACGTTTGGATAGACTCTGACAAAGTTTTCGCAGAGATGTGCAAAAACTGTCATGGTCAGAACAGCATTGGGGGTGAAGTCAAGGAGGCGGAACCCGTAGGTGTTCATAAGATCGCAGAAGAACTCAGAGAAAGGCGGACAGAGCCCACAGTAGAAGAACAAGGCGAAGAAGGGATATCCATTTGGAGCCATTCTTGAAGCGTTGGCTGGAAGTACCTTCGTGCGCGGATGCGCCCGCGTCTCCGCCGACCAGAAGAGGTAGTAATACTCCCTCAGCTCCTTCGCGACGAGCTTGGGGGGGAAGATTGCCTGCTCCTTTCGCAGCGCCACGAGCCGCTGCGCCTCGGACGACTTCACGACCTTCCCCTTGTCGGCTTTCGGAGCCATGGCGGAAGTGGTGGGGGAGGTCGACGGTGTTGGTGGTGCTGGTGGCGATGGGGGGCAGAGCGCTGCTCTCTTTTAGCTTTGGGAAGAAGGGGGAGCGGCGGAGGTTTCCGAGATTGGAATAGCAACCGGCGAGTGGGCGAACTGCCCCTGTTTCCCCTGCTTATAAGGAGGGAGGGCGCGGATGTTCCGTCTTTCCGAATAAAGAAACCACCCACGATCTCTCCCACGACGCCGCATTCAACGCGTGTCGTTCGGGGAGGGCGCGGTGGATACGGAGAGAGATACGGCTTAACCCAGGCCACGCATGCCCGTGCCCTGGTTTGGGCCTGGCCCAACAGCGCTCGGCACCGTGTATGGCCCAGGACCGGGGGCTCCTGTCGGTGTACTAGAGTAGGGGTACCCTAGTATCCCGAACTTGTGCACGGGCAGTCGCAGCGTCCCGCGGCAAGGCTTGCCGGGTGACCGCCATGGTCCTCCGTGGTTCCTTTGGAGCCATTCACGAACAAAGTATTCAAGCCAAGGAGACAAGACCCCGGCAAGAGGAGCTTGCCGGGAAGGCCAACCAAGGCATCTCAAGGAACTTGCCGCGACGCGCCACGCGTCCCGGCAAGGCCCGGTGAGCGACGAGCTCCCAGAAGCGACAAGACAATGACCGCGGCAAGGCGCTTGCCGCGACAAGCTACCACTCTGTACCTGCGCTCCAGCACATCCTCCAACATGTCGCTCTAGGACCCTTCCAAGCGTACGTGGAGGGAGGCTGTGCAGCCAGCGGTGCGCGGTGGCAAGCGGTGCTGACAAGATTGCCATCGTGGCGAGCGGTGGCGTCCCTGACGGTCCATTTTGCACTATTTGGGCGACACAGATGGGCATTCAATGCCCTTGTCCCCTGCCGTCAGAGTTAGGTATGATGCACTATAACAGGTAGTTGTACCAACCGTAACACCTTTCCATTTTTACCCTTGTCTACGTTGCCACCTGTCGGTGACCACTTGAGCATATAAAAGGAGGCCCATGCGCAACGTAGAGGGGGGAGGAGAACACTCACGCTCGGTCTCGTTAGCCGCTGGTGTGTACTGTAGCACTCAGCGCTCCCGAGCAAGAACTCAATACAAACCACAAAGCAGGAGTAGGGTTTTACGCATCCGTGCGGCCCGAACCTGGGTAAACTGCTCGTGTGTTTCGCCTCGATCCGCTCTTCGCCCCTGCCGAACCGAAAGGGGCTCGGTCCGCCGGTCCCATAGGTGCTCGTGGATTCATTCCCCCATAGTATGTGAAGCCTCTCTTCTTTTATTACTTCCAATTAATTGCAACGATGACCAAAACTATGTTTGTCACCTCCCAACAACTTTTATTTATCATACTCTTGTATGTGAATTCATTACTTCCCATAAGATCAATATGATCTCTTTGATACTCTTTTTGTTTTCTTTCTGTTTATCATGACCCAAGTGAGGAAATCGAGCCCTTGACTCAACAATAATCTTTGTTATATAGCTCACAGACTCGATTACAAAGGATAAAACTCACAAAGCAAAAGCTCATACTAGATCATGCTAACTTTATTCTAATAGATCAAGATACTACCAAAAGGATCGAACTAAGTAAAACGGTAAAGATAGGAGTGATGGTGATACGATACCGGGGTCACTCCCCCATGCTTGGCAGTTGCCAAGGGGAGTGCCCATACCCATATGATTATGTCTCCTTCGGGGTTGGTGATGATGGAGTTGTTGCTGATGTAGGCTTGTTGTTCTTCCAAGGCATGGGCTCACCATCATAGAAGGATGATCGAGTCTCCGAGATACTCAAATATGCAGCCAAACTCATATTCTTGAATCTATATTCATACTCACAGTTTTGGTTTTGCAGGTCATAGATCTCGGCTTGGAGGTGATTGATCTTCTCTTGAAGATTGGAGATGGCTTCTCAGAAGATCCTTGAGTCCATCTTGAGGTTGTTGGCAAGCTCCGAGATCATCATGTGGTTGGCGTCTAGTCCTCGTTCCACCATACCTTGGCACTTGAAAACTTGTTGCTCCATTGCTTCGAGTCTTGTCTCCACGCTTCCGGTCCTTCTCGGCCCCTCAACATCACGGATGTGCAGCACCCCCTCATGCAACTCCATGATTTTGGGGTGGTGCAGCACCTCCGCAAGGTAGGGGTTGATGACCTTCTCGAAGAACTTGTCCTTGGGTGTGTTCGAGGACACCATGATGATCTAGATCTGTCAAAAACAGCAGCTCGAAACGAAAACAGAGGAATTTTGCGTGATATAGAGGTCAAAACCTCCGGGAGTATATATAATGAATTTTTCCCGAACGAAAGGAGTAACCCACAAGAAAACGAAGTCCAGGGGACACACGGGGTGCCCTCGAGGTAGGGGGCGCACCCGGGGAAGGGGGGCACACCCCCTACCCTCGAGGAGGCTCCGTGTCTCCTCCGGACTACGGTTTATTTTTCTATTTTTCTAAATATTCCAAAACGGAGAAAAATTACCTTTAGAACTGTTTTGGAGTCGGTTTACTTACCGTATCACGTACCTCTTCCTTTTCGGAGGCTGAATCGTTCTGGAAAGTGTCACTAATGTATTCCTCCGGGGTTATAGTTTCAATAATATTAGTTTCAACATTTATGGGATTACCTGAGATATAATGTTTGATCCTTTGTCCATTCACCACCTTCGGATTTGTGCCCTCGAAGTTGCTGATTTTTATGGCACCGGAACGATAGACCTCCTCGATAAAGTAAGGTCCTTCCCACTTGGAGAGAAGTTTTCCTGCAAAAAATCATAAACGAGAGTTGTATAGCAAAAGATAATCACCTACTTTAAACTCACGCTTTTGTATTCTTTTGTCATGCCATCTTTTAACTTTTTCTTTAAATAACTTGGCATTCTCGTAGGCTTGGGTTCTCCATTCATCGAGACAGCTAATATCAAATAGCCTCTTTTCACCGGCAAGTTTGAAATCATAATTGAGCTCTTTGATAGCCCAATATGCCTTATGTTCTAGCTCAAGAGGTAAGTAGCTTTTCCATATACCATCTTATATGGAGACATACCCATAGGATTTTTGTATGAAGTTCTATAGGCCCATAATGCATCATATAGTTTCTTGGACCAATTCTTTCTAGACCTATTAACCGTCTTTTGCAAGATTAATTTCATCTCCCTATTACTTAATTCTACTTGACCACTAGTCTCTGGGTGATAAGGTGATGTGATTCTATGGTTGACATCATACTTAGCAAGCATCTTACGGAAAGCACCATGAATAAAGTGTGAACCACCATTAGTCATTAGATATCTAGGGACTCCAAACCTCGGAAATATAACTTCTTTAAGCATCTTAATAGAGGTGTTATGATCAACGCTACTATTTGGAATAGCTTCTACCCACTTAATAACGTAATCAACATCAACTAATATATGTGTGTACCCATTAGAGGCAGGAAAGTATCCCATATAATCAAAGCCCCACACATCAAATGGTTCCATAACAAGTGAATAATTCATATGCATTTCTTGACATCTACTAATATTACCGATTCTTTGACATTCATCACTTGATAAGACAAACTTACGGGCATCCTTGAAGAGAGTAGTCCAATAAAAACTAGATTGCAATACCTTGTGTGCAGTTCTATCTCCCGCATGGTGTCCTCCATAAGCTTCAGAGTGGCACTTGCGTAAGATATGTTCCTGTTCATGCTCAGGCACACAACGTCTAATAATACCATCTACTCCTTCTTTATAAGGTGCGGGTCATCCCAGAAGTAATTCCTCAAATCATAGAAGAACTTTTTCTTTTGCTGGTATGTGAAGTTAGGAGGTATAAACAAAGCAACAATGTACTTAGCATAATCAGCATACCATGGAGCAGTACGAGAAGTATTTATGACAGCTAGTTGTTCATCAGGAAAGCTATCATCAATAGGTTGTGGGTCATCAAGTATATTCTCTAACCTAGACAAGTTATCTGCTACGGGGTTCTCAACTCCCTTTCTATCAATAATATGCAAGTCAAATTCTTGCAGCAAGAGAACCCATCTAATAACTCTAGGTTTAGCATCTTTCTTTTCCATAAGGTATTTGATAGCAGCATGATCAGTGTGAATAGTTACTATAGGACCAACGATATAGGGTATAAACTTATCACAAGCAAATACAACTGCTAAGAATTCTTTCTCAGTGGTACCATAATTTCTTTGGGCACTATCTAGAGTTTTACTAGCTTACTAGATAACATTGAATTTCTTATCAACTCTTTGCCCTAAAACAGATCCTACAATATAATCACTAGCATCGCACATAATCTCAAAGGGTAAATTCCATTCAGGAGGCTGGACAATAGGTGAAGAGATCAATGCTTTCTTAAGTATTTCAAATGCTTTCTAGACAACCATCATCAAAGACAAAAGGAATATCTTTTAGTAAAAGATTAGTCAGAGGCCGGGAGATTTTGGAGAAGTCCTTAATGAACCTCCTATAAAACCCGGCATGACCAAGGAAACTTCGTATACCTTTGATATCCTTAGGGCATGGCATCTTTTCAATAGCATCAACTTTAGCTTTGTCAACTTCAATACCTCTTTCAGAAATTTTATGTCCCAAGACAATGCCTTCATTAACCATAAAGTGGCACTTCTCCCAATTCAAGACCAGATTAGTGTCTTCACATATCTGCAAAACTCTATCAAGGTTGCTTAAGCAATCATCAAAAGAAGTTCCGTAAACGGAGAAATCATCCATGAATACCTCAACAATCTTTTCACAAAAGTCAAAAAATATAGCCATCATACATCTTTGAAAAGTAGCAGGTGCATTACATAAACCAAAAGGAATATGTCTATAAGAAAAGGTACCGAAAGGACAAGTAAAGGTGGTCTTTTCTTGATCCCCTTTTGACACATGTATTTGAGAGAAACTGGAATAACCATCTAGAAAGCAGAAATGAGAATGTTTGGATAACCTTTCTAGCATTTGATCAATAAATGGCAAGGGGTAATGATCTTTCTTAGTAGCTTTATTTAACTTACGGAAATCAATTACCATCCTATAACCTGTAACTATCCTTTGTTGGATCAATTCATCTTTATCATTAGGGACAACAGTCATACCTCCTTTCTTAGGAACACAATGGACAAGACATACCCACTGACTATCAGCAACTGGATAGATAATAGCTTCTTCTAGGAGCTTTAGTATTTCCTTCCTTACCACTTCTTTCATCTTAGGATTTAACCGTCGCTGATGATCAATAACTGGTTTAGCATTTTCTTCCAATTTTATCGTGTATTGGCATATAGTGGGACTAATGCCCTTAAGATCATCCAGAGTATATCCAATAGCAGCTCGGTGCTTCTTCCGAGTTTTCAATAATCTTTCTTCTTCCTGCTCTGAAAGGTTAGCACTAATAATAACAGGATATATCCTCTTTTCATCAAGATAAACATACTTAAGATTATCAGGCAAAGGTTTAAGTTCAAACATGGGATCACCCTTGGGTGGAGGAGGATCCCCTAGGATTTCAACACGCAACTTCTTTTTCAGTACGGGTCCCTGTGTAAGGAATATTTCATCTATCTCCGTTCTCTCATTCATATGCATATCATTTTCATGGTCTAGCAAGTATTGTTCTAAAGGATCATTAGGTGCCACGACAATAGAAGCGAGACCAAAAAGTTCATCCTTACTGGGTGGTGCCTTTTCAAGGGGTTGTCTACGGAATTTAGCAAAGTTAAAATCATGAGACATATCCCCTAATCCAACAGTGACAATATCTTTCACGTAGTCTATCTTGGCATTAACAGTATTCAAGAAGGGTCTGCCAAATATAATGGGACAGAAAGCATCTTGTGGGGAACTAAGAACAAGAAAATCAGCAGGGTATTTAACCTTCCCACACAAGACTTCAATATCTCTAACAATCCCAACTAGTGAAATAGTATCTCTATTAGCAAGCTTAATAGTAACATCAATCCCTTCTAACTCAACAGGTGCAATATCATGCATAATTTCGTTGTACAAATCGAGAGGGATAATACTTGCACTAGCACCTATGTCACATAAACCATAATAGCAATGATCTCCTATCTTGACAGAGATAACAGGTAAGCCTACAACAGGTTTATGTCTATTCCTAGCATTGGGTTTGGCTATTCTAGCAGACTCTTCCTGGAGATAAATAACATGTCCATCTAAATCTTCTACCAAGAGATGTTTAACCATAGCAACACTAGGTTCAACTTTAATTTGCTCAGAGGGTGTAGGTGTTCTAGTATTACTCTGACGGACTACAGTTGAAGCTTGAGCATGATCCTTTATCCTAACAGGTAAAGGTGGTTTCTCAATATAAGCGGTAGGAATAACATGATCAACATTATAAGTGATGATCTTTTCTTCAACTTTAATAGGTTCATCTACTTTTACTTCAATAGGGGGATGGTATTTAAACCACTTCTCCTTGGGGAGATCAACATGAGTAGCAAGACATTCACAGAAAGAAGCTACTATCTTAGAGTCAAGTCCATATTTAGTGCTAAACTCACGGAAAACATCGGTATCCATAAAAGCTTTAACACAATCAAACTTAGGGGTCATACCTGACTCCTTACCTTCGTCGAGATCCCAATCTTTGGAGTTGCGTTTAATTCTTTCCAATACATTCCATTTGAATTCAACAGTCTTCATCATAAAAGAGGCGGAACAAGAATTATCGAGCATGGTGCGATTATTGAGAGAAAGCCGAGCATAAAAATTTTGGATGATCATTTTCCTTGAAAGCTCATGATTGGGGCATGAATATAACATTGACTTAAGCCTCCCCCAAGCTTGAACGATGCTTTCTCCTTCATGAGGCCAGAAATTATAAATATAATTATGATCACGATGAACCTGGTGCAAAGGGTAGAACTTCTGATGAAATTCCAACTTCAGATGATAATAATTCCAAGATCCCATATCATCGCATAGCCTAAACCATGTCAATGCATATGCCTTCAAAGATAAAGGGAAGACCTTCTTCTTGATAACATCCTCGGGCATACCTACAAGCTTAAACAATCCACAAACTTCATCCACATAGATTAGGTGTAAATCGGGGTGAAGTGTTCCGTCTCCTGTATAGAGATTTTCAAGAAGTTTCTCTATCATACCCGAAGGAATCTCAAAGCAAACATTTTCATTAGGTGCAGTAGTTTGAGGAGCAACTCTTTGCTCTTCTGCTCGGGGTGAAGATACCCCGAACAAGCCCCTCAAAGGATTTTGAGCCATAGTAACAAGTGACAATAAATTTCAGCACACTATATAAGTTTTTCCTTACCAAATTCAACTTATCGAAGGCGCTTCACTCCCTAGCAACAGCGCCAGAAAAGAGTCCTGATGACCCACAAGTGTAGGGGATCTATCGTAGTCCTTTCGATAAGTAAGAGTGTCGAACCCAACGAGGAGCAGAAGGAAATGATAGGCAGTTTTCAGTAAGGTATTCTCTGCAAGCACTGAAATTATAGGTAACAAATAGTTTTGTGATAGGATAATTGGTAGCAAGTGACAAACGGTAAAAGTAAATAGGTGCAGCATGGTGGTCCAATCCTTTTTGTAGCAAAGGACAAGCCTGGACAAACTTTTATGCAAGGTAAAGCGCTCCCAAGGACACATGGGAATTACCGTCAAGCTAGTTTTCATCACGATCGCCTGATTCGCGTTCGGTACTTTGATAATTTGGTATGTGGGTAGACCGGTGCTTGGGTGCTGCCCTTACTTGGACAAGCCTCTCACTTATGGTTAACCTCTAATGCAAGCATCCGCAACTACAAAAGAAGTATTAAGGTAAACCTAACCATAGCCTGAAATATATGGATCCAAATCAGCCCCTTACGAAGCAACGCTTAAACTAGGGTTTAAGCTTCTGTCACTCTAGCAACCCATCATCTACTTATTACTTCCCAATGCCTTCCTCTAGGCCCAAATAATGGTGACGTGTCTTGTAGTCGACGTTCACATGACACCACTAGAGGAGAGAGAACATACATCTCATCAAAATATCGAACGACGACCAAACTCACATGATTACTAATAGCAAGACCTCTCCCATGTCCTCAGGCACAAAAGTAACTACTCACAAGACATAATATTGTTCATGATCAAAGGGGTATTAATATGCATAATCGATCTGAACATATGATCTTCCACCAAATAAACCAACTAGCATCAACTACAAGGTGTAATCAACACTACTAGCAACCCACAGGTACCAATCCGAGGTTTGGATACAAAGATTGGATACAAGAGATGAACTATGGTTTCAAAGGAGATGGTGCTGGTGAAGATGTTGATGAAGATAGCTCTCCCCAAGATGGGAGAGTTGTTGGTGATGATGGCGGTGACGATTTCCCCCTCCCGGAGGGAAGTATCCCCGGCATAACAGCTCTGCCAAAGACCTAGATTGGTTTCCGCCTCGAGACGGCGGCGTCTAGTCCCGAAAGCCTCCTCCTGATTTTTTCGAGGTCAAAACGCTTCATATAGGAGAAGATGGGCACCGGGTGCCCATCGGCTGGCCCTTGAGGCAGGGGGGCGCCCCCCCACCCTCGAGGCCAGCCAGTGGCCCCTCTCGTGGGTTTCTTCCACCAGATATTTTTTATATTTTCCAAAACAAAGTTCTGTGGAGTTTCAGGGATTTTGGATATGTCCAGAATAGTTTCCAGAGTTTTCTCCTTTTCTAGCCCAGAATTCCAGCTCCCGGCATTCCCCCTTCTTCATGTAAACCTTGTAAAATAAGACAGAAAAGGCATAAGTGTTGTGACAAAACATGTATGAACAGCCCATAATGCAATAAATATCAACTTGTAAGCATGATGCAAAATGGACGTATCATCTACTCATTTCTGACTCCTCTCCATTTTCTACTCTTTAGGATGGTGGACCCAAGGAACAAGTTCACTCAACCGGATGAAGACACACCTCTTGGACGACACTTGAAGGAAGTCACTAGGAACCTGAACATCGGAATACCAAGCTTCACCGGAACCTACACCGCCACTACTTTACCAGAAGGGGATTGATGGAATATTCAAGTTCAAATTCCCGGGAGGACATTCACGCCATCCACCGAGCCGATAGAGTTTTCCTTTGATGCACCAACCTGGAGCCTAGGCAAGAGTATGGCAGCCCACATTGCTATGGGACATATTGGAGAAGTCTACAAGCTGGAGCTGAAGGACACTATCTACCAGATATGTGGATGCCAAGATGAGCAATGGGACATGATCAGCACTCGGAAGGACATGTCCATTGCAACTTTCATCCAGGAGTTAAACCAGCACATTCTTCGACAGGAGCACCAGATGTGCGCAGGCATGATAGATTTGAAGAAGGCGTTAACCTGGAACTTGGAGCTAGAACAGGAACTCAAGACTACACATGACAGATACGTGGAGGATTGACAATATTTGTGGAGAGGAATGACGACCTGACAAGGAAGCTAGGAGTATTCATGGGAGATCTCGCGCCAGGAGGAGGAGAAGAAGAAGAACCCCAGGAGATTCGTTCAGAGGACTACATCATGATCGACGACACCGACTCAGACCCTGATGATAGTGATGATGACTATGAAGATGAAGCTGGAGCAGATATCATGTAATCTTCTGCCGATTAAAATTTCTAGATGCCAACCCTATGACTAGTAGTTTTCCCCCATAAAGTAGAATTTAGAGCACTTTTGTAACGTTAGTTAGATCTTTTGTATGCCCTTTTCTTGAAATTGATTGGTGTGATATGATTGTGTTTGTCTCATGTGCATATGGGTAGTGAATTTTCCCCTAGACCTCATTTCTATTCTAATCTCTTCCCTCTACACCGATCAGATGCCTCCGAGACGTGAGACCGGATTTCAGTTTCCCCCTGAGCTCACTTAGCTGATCTAGCAGCAGAACACCTTGATGCAACTTCTTGTCCAGAACAACTAGAACAACCAGAACAATCAGAACAACAACAACAACCCTCCACCACCACCAGCAGTGGACAACCTAACCCGTTTTCTAAGGTTGCAACCACCGGTGTTTTCTAAGGTTGCAACCACCAGTGTTTTCTAGTAGAATTCAACCAATAGTTGCTGATAACTGGCTATGCAAGATTGGAAGGGAGTTGACCACCGCAAATTTCACGGATGCCGAGAAGGTGCGTTTTGCTGCACATCAATTGGCAGGACCAGGAGCAGCATGGTGGGAGAATTACACAGCTACTTTCCCGTTAGCCAATGTCACTTGGGATCAGTTTTAGCAAGCTTTTGGCACCGCCCATGTCTCAACTAGAGCCATGATCATGGAGAAGCGTGAGTTTCGCAACTTGCGCCAAGGAAATCGTACTGTGGCTCAGTACGTAGATGAGTTTAGTACTCTATCTCGCTATGCCCCTGATGATGTGGCCACAGATGCCGTGAAGCAGGAGAAGTTTATGGAAGGGCTGAATGATGAGATGAGCATAGAGTTGATGGTGGCAACATTCAATAACTACCAAGAGTTTGTAGACAAGGCTCTTATGATTAAAGGGAAGTGGCAGTAGATTGAGAGCCGCAAGAGGAAGTATGGACAAGGAAAGAATAATTCTGGAGCCCAGCAGAAGCCCCGTTTCACCCCGAACACGGGAGGATACACCCATAACCATGGAAGACACACCCATAATGGAGGGATTTGTCACAACCACAATGGCTCTAAGAATGGGATGGGAACGGAGCATGCAATAATCAGAACCGCTCTACTCCATCCACACCAGCCAAGAGGGATTTAAGTCACATTACCTGTTTCAAATGCGAGAAGGATGGACACTATGCCGGAGAGTGCCCTGAAGCGAAGAATGGGAACGGCAATGGAAGCGCTGAGAAGAAGCCCAACCCTTTGAACAAGGGACAAGTGAACCACGTGACCATGGAGGAGCTTGAAGAGCAGCCTGATGCAGTTGTCGGTAAGTTTTTGGTTAAGTCATTTACCGCATTAGTTCTTTTCGATACTAGTGCATCGCATTCATATATTTCAAGGGAATTCTTGAATAGATATAATTTTCCCATGAAAGTACTAATGACCCCTAGTTAGTAAGCTCACTAGGAGCGGAATATATGGCAAATCAAGAATGTTTTCAGATGCCATTGACCATTGGACGCCATATTTTCCCCTCATACCTGATAGTTTTGGAGTCACAAGGATTGGATGTGATACTAGGTATGGATTGGCTATCGATGTATGGAGGGAACATCGATTCTGCCAGTAGGTCGATTTTACTTACCACCCCAGAGGGAAAAAGGATCAAGTATGTATCTAGGCATTCGCCTAGGAGGACACAACTAAATTCTCTCTCGGGAATTGTTCATGAGGAAGTGCTTGTAGTAATGGATTATCCGGATGTATTTCTAGAGGAGCTACCAGGCATGCCGCCGGATAGGGACATTGAGTTTTTGATAGAGCTATTGCCAGGCACCGGCCAATATCGAAGAGACCATATCGGATGCCAGCGAATGATCTGGAGGATATCAAGCAGCAGATTAAGGAGTTATTGGAGAAAGGATTTATTCAACGAAGTTCATCACCTTGGGGAGCCCCTGTGCTTTTGGTCCAGAAGAAGTATGGATCTTTAAGGATGGTCGTTGATTATCGAGCATTGAACTAGGTGATGATTAAGAATAAGTACACACTACTGATGATCAATGATTTGTTTGACCAACTTCAAGGAGCTAAAGTATTCTCCAAGATCGATCTACGATCAGGATACCACCAGTTGAAGATCCGAGAGAAGGATATACCAAAGACAACCTTCACCACAGTGGGCTATATGAGTATACAGTTATGTCATTTGGATTGACTAACGCACCTTCCTATTTCATGAGTATGATGAATAAGGTATTCATGGAGTTCTTGGATAAGTTTGTCGTGGTATTCATTGATGATATCTTGGTGTACTCGAAGAATTAAGAGGAACACGAGGAGCATTTGCGTTTGGTTCTTGAGAAGCTCAGAGAACACCAGTTGTATGCCAAGTTTAGCAAATGTGAGTTTTGGCTGAAGGAAGTTGGATTCTTAGGACATGCTATATCCGGAGAAGGTATAGCAGTGGATCCTATCAAGGTGCAGGCAGTCACTGAGTGGTTGGCACCCACCTCAGTTGGATAAATCCGTAGTTTTCTTGGACTCGTGGGATATTACCGGAGGTTCATTGAGAATTTCTCCAAGATTGCCAAGCCTATGATGGCATTGTTGCAGAAGGCCACAAAGTTCCATTGGGCTAAAGAGTGTGAAGAAATTTTCTAGTACTTGAAGAAACGTTTGACGACAGCCCCAGTGCTGATCTTGCCAGATATACGCAAGGATTTCCAAGTGTATTGTGATGCTTCACGCTTAGGACTTGGAGGAGTACTCATGCATGACGGAAGAGTTGTTTCTTATGCATCTCGTCAACTTCGACCGCACCAGTTGAATTATGCTACGCATGATTTGGAGTTAGCAGTAGTGGTGCATGTGCTCAAAACATGCAGACATTTCCTTATTGGGAATTGAGGTGATGTGTACACGGATCACAAGAGTTTGAAGTACATTTTCACCCAGAAGGAGCTGAACCTCAGACAGAGGAGATGGTTCGAGCTCATAAAGGATTATGATATGAAGCTGCACTATCATCCAGGCAAGGCCAATGTCGTTGCAGACGCTTTGAGCTGGAAGAGTTATGTCAATACCCTAGTAAACGGAGGATTGCCACCAGAGTTAGTTGAAGATCTCAGGGAGCTTCATTTGGAGATAGTCCCTAGAGGTATTGTTGCAACCTTTGAGGTTCAGTCAACACTATTGGGAAAGATACAAGAAGCCGAGAAAGATGACAAGGAGATTGCCTACATAAAGGAGAAGATGGGTGAAGGAAAAGCCAAGGGTTTTTGTGAGGACGAACACGACACCTTGTGCTTTGAGGACCGAATCTATGTGCCCAACAACGCTGAGATCACGAAGTTGATACTACAGGAAGCACATGATTCACCATACTCGATACACCCTTGAAACACT